>CM062804.1:95175067-95775067 GCA_031772625.1 Pinus tabuliformis | reverse complement strand
TTATAGCCTCGGTTGTTGCCTTGAGCATTATGTTTAGGTAGACTTTTGTTCTCTAGCTCGAGCTTCACCAACTTATGTGATAAATTCTTAATCAGTTTATCCATTTCTTCCCACTTCAGGTCTTGTGATTCTCTAGCCTGGCAAGAGGAGGATGTTTCCTCTTTCCCCTTTTTCTTCTCAGTAGAATCACTCTTTCCTCTTGACGTTCCTACCGAGGTGAAATTTTCTTTTACCTCATGAGCATTAACCTGGAGTTGATCCAAAATGTGATACTTCCTCTCTCTTAGGGTAAAACCAAATTTTGATTCAAAGGCTCCCACAAATACTACATGGGGCAACAGCTTGAGGAGGTTTTATCTCAACAAGCAGGTTGTTATATTATTTTTTGAGCCTTTTTCTGAAATATCTTCTTCTGACTTCTTCCTTATATCATTGAATTTTGTGAGGACATATTCATGATCTCTCTTTTCACCCCACTTTTGTGTGAAAGAGTTTTCAAGTTCTTCCCAGGTGGTGATGGAAGCATCGGGAAAGGCTTTAAACCATTTTCTAGCTTCACCGTCAAGAGATTGAACAAAAATCCTTAGGACAACATCCAATTGTTATACATTTAGATTCTTAGAAAAATCACATAAGGTTTCAATATGGCTCTGTGTAGTGTTCTCGTCCTCCCCATTGAACCTAGGCAAATGTTTTAGGTAGTCCTGAGTGTTACACACCATTTTGTCACTGTCCTTGTACCCCCCGTTCCTTGATCCTGGAGGACCTCTACAGTGAACCCCACATGCTTTTCCTTCATGAAGAAACTCCCATTGTATCCCTCTTCATGATCAGATCAATTCCCTTTTGCACCATTTCCACTGAAACTTATGTTTTGCCCAATTTACAAGACCGACGCTAATGACCTTTGTCTCCTAGCACCGATGTGCAGAGATTAGCACTATCCATAGCGTCGACCGGAGAAACTGAGCTATGTTCCAATCGTGTCAGCCTTGTTATGGAATTTTTTTTTAATTAAGAGCCAAAGCTTCCAGCTCTAGAAGCTTTGTAATGGAAGTCTAGTAAATGGTTTGAACGGATGGGGTCGAGGATGTCAGTTTGGGCTCCTTTCCCCCATAATGATGGAACTACCTCAAGGGATAAGACCTTCTCCCATGTGAAGAGGATCCATCTCCCATACATTCATCCTATATAAACCTCCCTTCTTCCCAAGCACAAGCTAGTGTTAATGTTGGTGTGCTAGTGTTATTTTAGTTTGGAGTAAACAACAAGCTATTCCTAGTTGTAGATATCTAATTGTGTGAGGGAGAAGTGTGATTTGGTTTGGAGTGAAGCCCAAAGGGAATAGCTTAAAACTATTGTTGATTGAGGCCATCATGGAATGCTAGCAGAAGTGTGTGGGAACCTGGTCTTGTCAAAGGAGAACCACAACATCAAGACAATGGTTGTAATCTCTCTTTGATATCAATATATATGCAACTATCGATTGATTTCCTACATGTTTTTTCATCTTACATATTCATGGCTTAATGTTTCTTGACTTGTAAAGTAGGTTGATTTACAATTTGTCTATTATCACAGTTGTTGTTTGTTGTTGTTTACTAGTTTCGGGTGCTTGAAGAAGGAAGCGAGATATAGTTGGAACGAGCAAGCAAGAACATCATCAAATGGGATAAGTGTACTAAGATGTAGGCCCTCTTAATTGGTTCTAACCTAAGAAAATATTCCATATAATGTATCTATTGTGGCTAGACCCATTATCGGGCTAGAGGAATTTGTTTGTGTCCACACTTATAATTTTACTTCACCACAAATTGGCGACCATACTAGGGAACCAATCCTTTTCTTTGTCTTGGATTTCATGATTTCTTGTGAACTTTTCTAGTTCCACTTTTTCCCTTTGGTTTTATTTCTTTTCTCCTGCTTACTGCCCTGAGTTTGAAATTCATAGTAGCAGATCTAGTCTCTATTTCAAAAAAAATTTATTTCTTTCTTAGCTTCCTCGATCAGCACACTTAATCTGCTGACAATCGCGCCGATAAACATGATATGCTAAGGAACAGTTGCGCCAACCAGCCTTTGGCGCTTGTTGTCAGTCAGGCAGTCGCATTGATGCCTGTAAGTGAAGATTAGGATTTCACCCCAATCTTGGCCAGTGTGTTCTACTCTTATGATTTTGACCCATGTAAGCCTTTTGGACGATTTTCTCCCTAACTAGAAAGCTACTTTTCATTTGGTTTTGTTTGCTTGTTGGCTTATCATCCTTCTACTTGATTGCTTGAGTCATTGGGTGGTCAGCGACACTAGGGCATCTAGTTTGTCGTCCATTCAGTTGTTTGTGAACACAGCAAGTCGAGTTGTAGGTGTACTTACTCCTTGCATTTCATTTTCGGTCCTTTTATGAATTTGACCTCTATTATGCAAGTTTGAAAAGATTTTGTTTACTTGTCTAAACGTTTCTTTTCCGGCATGGATTACGTTGCTTGTCTTGTTGTTGGAAAAGTCGATGTTTCATTAATCTAAATGAGCTTCTCTTTTCACGTTTTCATCTGCTTGAAGAGATTATTGTCTCAAAAAAAAATTCATCGAAGAATTGTATGCGAAAAGTTTATTTCGTTGTTTCATGAAAAAGTGTGAAACTCTAGTTTGTTGCATCATTGTGCTACAATAACTTGCATCATTAAAAGACTAGAATTGCATTGGAATTTGGAAAAAGAAAATAACTTTTTTGCTTTCGAAAGGACTGTTAGATATGTGCTTGTCAAAAAATTAGGAACTGGAATGCATTTTTCATTAGTATTTTCTTCGAAAAAGTAAGGTAGTGAAATATCATTTCGCTTTCAGTTGCTTGTTTCTTTGCATTTGATTGAGTAGTTTCTACCCTCTCTAGTGTAGGAATTTCATCAAATTGAAAGGGTCTTGTCTCATTTAGTTGCATTTTAAGGTTTTTTCGAGTCACATCTTTAAGACCTGAAAACTGAAATATAACTCAAGATAAACTTTAAAATGAATTCAGTTGACCTAAGGCACATTTGACACTTAATGATCATATCTAGAAGGTCTAGGCTAGAGACGTGTTCCGACGTCTTTAAACCTAGCAGTTGTCGTTAGCTTCGACATTAGACAGTGCTAGTATAGATTTGTGCTCCCCGTACCATCGAGTATATATTGGGAGACCCCTCTAGGTTGCAATCCTTTATCCTTAGGAAGCCGAGTCAGCCGCCTTGCAAACATGATACACCGAACACAACATTCAAGTAGATTGCCTACTCGTATTTCTCAGTTCGCCGAGAGGTATTCTGTCGTTCATGGTTGCCTGGTAATCCTGTTTACCTAGATCATCCAGAGCAGTCATTTGATCTTTTTGACTCATTAAACTTAAAAGATTGTTCGAGCACTTGTCCTTTTGAGCTCGTTTCCAATTGAAAGTGATATATTCATCTTTGTTTCTTTCTGGACTCTTAAAAAATGAAAGAGCACCAGTATTTTATGCGTCTTAATAATTGATTGCCCATGATCCGAAAACACCCTATCAGTATTTTTGAGACCAAATCATGAGTTTCCCTAAAAGAAAATTTTAAAGCCTTGAAGTTAATTTTTTTGTCAACTAAGACAAGGTCATCGTGGCTAAACCAGCTGGTTCACCCAGTTCCTCTTCCTCTCCTCTGTCTAAAAGATTATCTGAGGAGTCGTTTCCTAAGTTACCAGAGTCACTTTAGGACCAAGGTGTTGAACTGGAATTGTTCTGAGTATTCAACCTTTTCCATCTCGTCCTCCGCCTACTTTTGATACTGGGTCATCTGTTGATCTTGGCCCGGAATCTCTGGAAAATCCCATTCAAACTCTTGAGGAATCGTCGACCACTAATGGTCATCTTGGACTGGTTATTTATCCTCTGAATCCTCTATTTGAACCTGTTGTGATATCACAGCAACGTCCTTATAGCTTGTACAACCAGTTGGTTGTTCCATTGGAATTATCCCCTCGTACTTCTTCGGCCATTCGTCATCATTTGTTTTGAGACATGGAACCCGAAGGCAATGCTCCAGTCACCTCTTCGAAAAACTTTGAAGTTTCTACTCCACACACTGTTGAGGAGGAATAGCTACCTTCTCCTCCTGAGGGTTTCCCCTATTCAGGGGGTATTCCCTCCATTTTTCCACCCAACTATTCGTTTTTGGCACAGTTGGTTTTAGGTACACCTAATGCCTCATCACTTTACCATAACCCTGTTTGGGCGTCTAGTGCCATGCCTACATTAGGTCCATTCATTGCGAACACGACTTCCCAACACGCTGTTACCTCAATCCCAGTGCAACCCACCATTCTGAATACCCTTGTATCGTCAATCCCATTTACCCGTCAGGCACAACCAGCAGTTTCGAAGAATGTCTCTGTTAGTTCCACGATCCCTCTAGTCAGTAGTCAGGCTAAGCCACCACCTGGGGGGGAAAAATTGAATGTTTCTATGGTGTCTGGTGCCGCCAATGTGAGTGGATTACAAGCTCACATTCTTGGTATGAACCAGTGGTCTTCTGGTATTATTCACAACCCCGCTGACCCTACTGGATCAAGCAATGTCCAGTACCAATAAGTTCAGAATCTAGTTGGTCCATCTGGATCAAGCAATGTTCAGTATCAGTAGCCCTATGGGGTTCAGGTCCAATACCAAACTGTTGACAATAACAACAAGAAATGCTAAATATAGAAGTGCTAAATTTAGTACTGCTATAAATAGCATTTAGGGATACCTTCCTATTTTAGTTAATCCCTGAACTAAAATAGAGAAGCAAAAATTCGAATTTGATCTTAGCAGTTGTTTGTAAAATAATTAATTAATTCACCATGAGTTAATTAGTTTTAGAAAATCAAACATGAAGTCTATGTGGGGACATGCAACATTTTCTCCATTAATTGAGGAATTTATCCTTCAATTAAAGAGATAAGGATGAGTTGTAATACTGAGTTGTAATTAGTTGACTTAGTTAACTGAGTCAAGTCCAGTTAGATTAATTCAAATAGTTTGTTGAATTAATTGTGAGTTCAGTTAGTTAATGCATGCATGCATGTAACTATGACACTTCAGATAACTGAATATTCTCTCATAAATAACTCATGCATGTCAGTTCAGGCAGAGACCCAGTTGAGATTAGATGGAGGGGAAGTGTACTATCAGTTGCTAGAATATTCCATTGTGAATATCTCTTACATGCAGAAGGAATTCTTTCCTTGAGGATTGTGCAATTACTTCTTCAGGTTTTGTGAGTGTGATGAGGCCAATTCACACATGTGGATTCACTGGACCCCAAGAAAAACTGCGTAATGAAATAGGAGGCTTGGAGGGCTTGAGGAGGACATATACAGTGTCTATTCAGTCTGTGAGCTGTGTTTTTTTTATTACAGAGAGAGAAGGATAGCTTGAGAGTTGATTCTTTTTGTAACTTGAACAAGATTTCCACTTGTATGATAATACAGAGATTGGGGTTTTAGGCTGAGGCTTTCCCTGGGTTATTTCTGCTATGTTACACGTGATTGATTTCTCATTCTCAGTTATATGTGTTCTTATTGATCTTGCTCAATTCAATTAAGCTTCAACAAAGTGTTTTAGAAGTAGATCTTGTATTTTTCTTTAGTCTATTGCATAATCTATTGATCTATGGTGGGAATTTCTACACAAACTCCTTACGTTCCATATGGTTCTCAAGGAATGGTTAATCAACCTTACACCCTCCAATATGGGCAGTACATTCAGCCTGGCTATGGTCAGATTCAATTCAGAAATTTCTCAGGCACTATTCAAGTACCCTTACAATAGCAAGGATAGCCTCTACAACAACAAGGGCAACCTTTGTTACTTCAAGGGAAACCTTTGTTGTAGAAATGGCTCTCCGCGCAACCGAAAGGGAAAATGATCCTGCAGTAAGGTCAACTACAACAACTGCAGTGTCAACCCTCGCAACAGTTGCAGCAAACCATGCATAGCAGATGCAATATGATCTGCACACCTCCCATCCCATGTCCTCGCAGGGCCAACCTCTGTAGCCTCAGGGACAAATTTTGCAACCGCAAGGTCAACCCTTGCAATAGCAAAACCAACCAGGGTAGCAGCAACCCTTGTATACATATCAGTAAGGTCAACCCTTGCAAGGGCAGGGTCAAGGTCAAGTACTGCAGCAGCAGGCTCAAAAGCCTAATGTCCTAGGTCAACAGGTCTAGAATCCTACCCGCTAAGGGCATCAGCTACAAAACCCTCACGCCCTAGGTCACCAGGTTCACAATCCTTTTGGTAAAGGGAAACAGGTACAGAATCCCTATGTCCAAGGGCAACAAGTGTATCAAACTTACGCCCAAGGACAGCAGGTACAAAATCCTCTTGTTCAGGGGCAATAGGTTCATCACCTGTATGTTCAAGGGCAACAAGTCCAATATCCATACATCCAAGGTCAACAGGCTCAACAGCCTTTTAACACATACGTTGCTTATCAGCAACCTATGGCCAAACAGTTCCAAGGTATTCAAGGTTAACAGCCTCCCTATGTGTTGGCTTATTGGGCCCTGACCCAGGTTTGGAAGAGTTATTATCCAAACAAATCCCGTAGCTACCAGCCCTTTCGGCAACAGCCCGTGGAGCATGGACTGAGGTCTCACCCGAGGTAGTAGGGGAGGGTGTTGGAACCAGGTTTCCGTACCCTTGGGATGTCTTGATGTGGTCTGGAGGGGTCACGAACCGTTCTGTGGCCTCACGCCACTCTGCACTATTATCGGGCTTCCGTGTAGATCCGCACGGGTGAAGTTTCTTATTGATGAAATTATTATAGATATGATCTTCTTGTTACAGTCTTCAAGAAAACACTTTACAATTAAACCCAGTGCATGCAGTTATAAAAAGATATAAACTCATATAACAGATGCATAAACCAGAACACAATAGATCCGCGATACTTCAGAAACCACTTATCTTTATTAAAATATTATGTCAATACAACCAGATCCACCCTACGCACTTAGCTGCAGGGGTCCACGCACACATCTGTAGGCTCTACCAGGCCTCTACGCACACAGCTGCAAAGCCTCTATCTATCTACCAACACCCTTGACTTGGACTTACAGACGCAGATAATATTGTCTTCACAAGCCCATAACACCAAGATCCAAAACAAAAACTTCTCAAAACTGAGTTCTAGCCATAGAGCCTTGCTTTATTTATACATTCCCATGGTTTGCGGACCATGGGCAGGCCAACTCACTTCTTATTATTTTACATTATTCTCGGGCAGACAACCCTTTGACTTCACTCATTAGAACTCACGCTCCGCACACTTCGCGGAGTCTTTACCATACTTTTTCCCAAAATTGTGGACTTTGAGTCCCAAAACTGTTACGGGAGGCCTCCGCTACCCAACAGGCCCCCAACACAATCAATGTGACTCATCTCGAGTCACTCGGCTGGTGCAACAATCTTTGCGTGGAGGTCATTCAACAACTTCTGTGCTTCGATTACACTTGCAACAAATTCTTCTGCCATCTGATGTACTTGTTCTACACGAGCCATCGATGCATCAATATCTGCTTCAGTCATCTATCCAGGTGCATGTGTTGCCTGCATGTGGGCCACCTTTCACTTGATGGCGATGGAAACCGCGAACGCCTCATCAAGCCAAGGCTAGATCCATTATTTATTCACTGCCGCTTTCTGCCGAGCGGCGTCAGCCTATATCTTAAGAGCATGAGCCTCCCTCATTTTGGCCAAACGCTGGGTAATAGCAACTGTCTGCGCGGTCCCCATAACATTATCATAGGCTTGTTGTAGCTCCCTTGCCTCTATTTCCAACCGTTGTAAGGTTGGATCCTCCTGTAAGGATGTGAGCGTAATAAGTGATTGATCCAACATGTCGGAGCACTCCTGCATAGCACGTGCTATTGTTTCTCATCCAGATTGAATGATGCCTCTCCGCTGTTCGGTGACCTCCGGTGGTGTAGAAGGTTGTGCTTTGAGTTTCAGATCTGCGATCTGCAAGTTGAGAGCCAACTGAATCCCTGCAACCTCCTCCTTTGCTTCGTGGAACCCACTAGCCAACTTGTGGATTCGTATGCCAATAGGCAACTCAGCCACAATCTCCAGCTCAGGAGCGTTCGAACATGCCTCCCCTATAATTTTCTCCAACTGCCGATTTTGTGCGACTGCTTCATCCTGTTGGAGGCTCAACTGTTATATATTAATTCTCTACTTGCTGAGTACCTGTACTGTGCATCCTTCCTTGGCGCGGAGCTCCATTGTTGCGCTATCCTGGAGCTGGTACAAGCTTTCGTGTGGGAGGGCAGCCAAATTTAATCCAAGCCCCGTAAGCCGGCCCACCACAGCTCTGTCCACCGCATTTTATGTTATCAACGCTCCTGCTAGGAGTGTGATAGTATTACCCATTTGGGCATTTAGCAGCTGCTCAGTGGCTGACATACTTGTAACTCCATGAGTAGCGATGGTTACCGGCTGTGAGGCCCATGCCCCAAGTTCCTGCATCTGCGTGCAGAGCGCCCCCAACACAATCCGTTGCTCCGACATGGCCTCATCGATTTCTTCCCAGGTGACTTCGTGAACCGTGTCCCCTATGTCACCTAGGTCAACCTCGATCAAAGTGGTAAGTTCTCCGTCCCATTTAGACGCCTTGGCCTTCTTCCGTAGCTTTGTCCGTTCTGTCGGTCGTGGGCGTTTTAAGGGGGACCCTGTGGTGGTTGGCGCCATTCCTTTTGTCCCTATATCCGTGGTCGGCTCTGTGGTCACCTTTGGACCGTTCTCGTCCTTTGTCATTGCAGTCCCTTTTGCGGGTGCCTTACCTGTAGAAGCATGCACTACCTTCCGGACCGCCCGTACTTCTGCAGTGTGTTGTTCGTTCCTCTTTTGTTGTGCTACGTTCTTAGCTTCAACCTTCTATTTTTGGATAGTGGTCTCATCACGCCCCACCGCATCGGGTCCACACCACTCTGGTGGCCAGGTATCTAATACCGTAAACACAACCTCATCAATGGTAATGAAGGGAAGTGTGGACCACATCTAGTCTGGGTCCTTACATGCCCAGATGTATACATGGTGCATGTCTGCCTTAAACTCGGTGATGTTCTTCACACTGTCATATGTCTTGTCGGACAAATGGGGTTGCTGGTTGATCCACTGTCAGATGTTGGCTTCCATTAGTATCCAGAAAATCTTGATGCACTGGATTCTTGCAGCGTCCCTCGTCGCCCAGAGCGAGGCATATTTGGCGGCTTCTGGCCAATCCTAGTCCAAGGAAGGGAACTGGCTGTCTTCAGGTAGTTCACTTGTAACCAACATGATGGATAATAGCAACCATGCATAGTGGAAGGTCTTACCCTCCTCTTGGGCCTCCCTGTAGTTGGTCAAGAATTTGTCACAGAGGAACTGTGCCCAATTGAACTGTTCCCCTTCTGCGCATTGCTCCGCTAGTGCGATGACTATTGCTGGGACCTCGTTGGTGTGGCATTTCCGTATCACTTTTCTTGCCAACAACTGGGTAGTAGCACAGACCCCTTTGTTCAGAATACTGTTAATATCATACCCTCAATGCTTCTTCTCTATTTTGTATTTCTTTTTCAAGGTTTCTGTCATTGTCACATCGCCATTCATATAAACTATTTACATGGGGTCCCTGCCTTCACAGGGAAGCTGCAAGATCTTGTGAATAAGTTCGGTCGTGATGGGAATGGGTTTGTCTATCCATAAGTATCCATCATGTAACAAACAGAGTAGTTGTCGGATGACCAATATTGTGATGGCAGGCCAGTGAAAATGTGGAATGGACAGGAGACAAAGCAACCCAAATTCCTCCACCTTTCGTAGCCACTCCTTTGGCTAAAGTGTCGTAACAGGTCCCTCCACACTTTGCTCCATTAGTTCGGTGGTTGCCAAATGGGGAAACTTATCAGTATCTACAAGGTCCCTGTCTTCAAACTTCATAGTCAAGATGCGGTCAGTCGTCGTTCCTTCGAGCGAAACCCCTTTAGGGAGGGACTAGGTGATGGGTATGTTGTCAACGTCATCCAGATCTGTAGGGACCTTGGCCTTCCCTTTGCTTGGAGGAACATACTTGGGTCATCTTACTGGCTATATATCTTCTTTTCCTTCTTTGTTTGGTTCTATTTCTTCAACATAGGTTGGAGGTTCCTCTTCTTCATCGTTGCTTTCAATAGTAACAACTTTTCCCTTTTCTTCCATTGTGAGCTTGCTAAATTTCGGATTCTGCGGTGAAATCCTTACTGGTCTTGGTACCTGGGGGTCCTTCTTGATCCATGGCATCCTGGGTGATTTAGGAATTTCAACTACATGCGGAGTAGGATTCTGTGGAACATCCTTAGTGGGGGTTATCGAGATAAGTAATGATTCTCACAATTCCTGAAACCACGGTCTTTCTTTCATCAGTTTTTCATTCATCTTTCTCCTCTCAGTTTGAACCCAGGGCATCCTATTCTTCGAATGATCAAGCTTTGTTGTGTGCCCCTTCACTTGTTTGTTATATACGATTTCGAATTCAAATTCGGCCTTTCTCCCTATTCGTGGCTCATTAATGTGATTTTGGCGGATACCCCTATGCCTTAATTTCCCGTTGCCCACTCCTCAATGTCTTAAATGGGACATCTTATCATGAACAGTAACTGCAATGGTCACCTTCCATCCCTCCCACACGGCAGCGCAGCGCCTGGTACGTGGGTGTGTTCTATGCTTTTACTGGCCCTACACACCACAGCCGAATCGCGCAATTTTCCTGCAACTTGTTTTATAGTCTCACTCCCTCTTTCAACTTCATGGAGCGCTGAGACTGGGCCTCCTACAGATAGTTAGGTGGTTGCACCTTTCGTGTGAGCCTTCCTTTTCCCTAGTAGCCCAGGCTGGGGCACCCTTTGTGTACCTTAAAATTGAATAGCTTATTACGGTTTGTACTCCCTTGTTCAGTAGGGTGTAGTCACAA
This sequence comes from Pinus tabuliformis, assembly GCA_031772625.1. NCBI lineage: Eukaryota > Viridiplantae > Streptophyta > Pinopsida > Pinales > Pinaceae > Pinus > Pinus tabuliformis. Next base: position 95,764,088 of record CM062804.1, on the reverse strand, counting down.
CCATGATAGCTGGGTCACGGCTTGTGCTAGGATCGTAGGAGGGCCGACCAGGTCAGGTCCCTTCCTTCACGTGCTCGCATGGCCCATTTGTGTGTCTCCTATTTTTAGTTTGTCAATTTCTTCGTCCAGCCTCGCACTTTTCCTTCTTAGCCTTGCCCCCACTTCATCCAGTTCACGAAGTCTTAGGCTACCACGCTGAATGGCTTCCCACAACTGCCAGATCCCTTCATCCAGGTCTTTTTGTTCAGGTCGAACGGCAGGGGCAGTGGTCAGGGAGATTCTCTTCACTTCCCGTCCGACCGTGGATAGAGTTCCCTTAGCACACCCTGCTCTGTTTACGGTTTTATTGGCCCAGCGAACCCTTGTTACGCACAAATTCAGTTGGGTCGATGATTGCATAGCATACAACTATACCCGTCATTGTAGACTGGTGGCCGCCTTGCTCCGTCATGGCTACCCTGGATGCGTTGGCTATGCACATCCTCCAATCCATACCCAGAACCGCCTTCTCCCTCCGCGCTCATTCCACCTCACCTTCCTTTGTGCACACCACCCTAGTGTGATTGCCACACACGGTGCCTCCTCTGTCACCCCCTGCGGCTTCGGCCTTATGATTGAAGTTCCGCAACAATTGAAAAAATCCTCCTCCTTTGTTGCACCGTTGTTCACTGGCTGTTGTCGTACCTTGATTTTCACGCGTCGTAGTGATCTAATCATCATGTTACAGTTGCGCATTGTGACTTCATGCAATCAGTTCTGCCATCATTCGATCTCCTCATCTAAATCTGAGGTGCAGGAACTATCGTTCTCCCATGAGATTCTCTCATCCGCTGTGGGATTCACCCGATCCTGGTATTGCGCTATTATCTGGTAGATGCAGTCCAGTTCATCGTCACTGTACTCGTCACGCACCAGTTCGGTGTAGCGTGCTCCTTCAGCTTGGTCCAGTGGAACTATTACCTGGAGTGACTTTTTTTCGAATGTCATTTTCCAACTTTTTAAGTTGATGACCCCATTCATGTCCGTGACCTAATCTATTCCTAGCAATCCATGGTATGGATTACTGTCATCAACAATTTCTATTACCTCGAAGTCAGTCTATGTACTTACGCCTTCAATGTCCACTGTCACCCCTTGCAGTCGTCCCATCAGTAAGATCTTTTGTTGGTTGGCCACTCTGCAGTTGAATAGGAGACCTCTGTAGTGCGGGCCTCCCCATGCATTCCCACATTTGCTTAGGCAACACATTCGCATCCGACCCTAAATCTAGAATGACCTAGTCCATCTCATACTCATTGATTTGCGTTGTCATTCGCATCTCTCGTCCGGTGCACAGAGCATGTTTTCCCAGTTTCCGGACTACGCGCAGCTCCCCTGACCCTGCGCACTTAGTGATCAGCTCTTGCAGTCCTTTAATGACTCTATTGTCATGCAGCAACTTCATACATGTCTCTAAAAAGGTGTTAAGCATAGAGGGATCCATTCCCGGTTCAATTTCATCCCTTCTACCTAGAGTAGAGACTTCCGTGAAGCTCTTCTAAGCTTCCTCAGATGTCTTATTCACCTATTCCATTTCAAAGTCAGGTTCCCTTGTAGGGGCATCACAACCCCTCCCATCTTCTCTAGGCTATTTTCGCGCATCTTCCCCTGTAGTTGCGCCACTCCTTAGTACCATGTTTACGTTGGGGTCCTCTTCGCGCAGTTCCGACTTCATCATTTGGACATTTTTGGTTGGAGTGGGTTGCAATACCCCGTTTTCACGCATCTGGGCAATTAGCATCAGAAAGTCTACCATTTCATGGCCAAACTGCTCACAGTATGGATAAGATATTCTTGTAGGGTTGGTACAGTCGCGAGCGTAATGCCCTGGCCCACCGCAGTTATAACAGATCAGCTGTCCACGTCCCCGTCCAGGCCCCATTCCTCTTCCTCGTCTATGTCCTTGGAATCCCTCGCGGGGCCTTGCGGCTAGGTCGAAACCCCACCCCTCAGTCTGCATTCTATAGGCTGGGGTCCTCTCCATCATTAGCTCATAGCTTCGTGACCCACTAACCTACAAAAGTTGCAATACAGCTGTTGTGGAGTTTGGATATACTTCTACAATAGGTGGTAGTTATCTGTTGCATGCTTTCCTCCTACTTGACAAATCGTGCACCATAGGGCAGGTGCCGCACTTGGCCTTGTTTGTACCTCCAGCCTTAATGGCATCGGCCCCCCTCCCGCCAAATAGTTCGCGAACATGGGGTAGTGGTCTTTTTCATGACCTTGACCTTTGTATTTGATGCATCCTACTTTTGTACGTGCCTCCAGTCGAGGTGCCCTTTCTTGCTTCAAACTTTGCATTTCTAAGCACAAGTTTTGTAGTTGCGTGTGGATTTGTTGAACTCCCAACCCCGGATCCTGTATTAGAGTTTCATGCAACCTCACCATTGTCTCCAATGCTTCAGCTTGGGTTGAAATCTTTTGTTGTGATAGCGTCGTCCTCAGATGTGGTGTCAACGATGCCACAAACCACGCGTAGTGTTGCGCATCCGTCAACGTCATGTTAGCCTCACGGATTATACTTTTCAATCTCTGATCCAGATCCCACAGGGTTTCACCAGGCATCATCGCAATCTCCTTGAACCCGATGATCGACTGCATTTTCGATTTTGGTCAGCTAAATTATTTGTTCAGCACGTCCTGAATCGCCGCTATTCCCACATTCGTGTGATCGCTAGAGTACTTTATATACCACGTCAACGCGCAGTCCTGCAGTGCGCTAACCAGAGAAGCCTTTTTATGTTCTCATCTGTTATGCCTTAGGCTTCCCATACAGCCTTTACATGAACCAGAACTGATTTGGTTCCTCATTTCCTACGCCTCTAAGTACCGGCAACTTGATCGCACCTTCCATCCCTACCCTCGGTGGTGGTGGCGGTGGGGTAGGTGAATATGAGTTGGATGTAGGTGAAGTAGGTGATGGCATGGATGGCAGTGGTATTAGTGGAACGCGCTGCTTTATCAATCGGACTACGCTTCTCGAAGAGAACCCTGCGAGCTCCTCCTCGCTTTCTCATGAGAGTGAAATCAGAGGACTGTTTCCTAATCCTTCGGTCCCTCAGTAGCCTCTTCTGCTCCTTGTTACCCCAGACATCAATGGATGCGCATAACCCATTTTTCACATAACAGCATTTTAATCCAAGTATTCAACGATTTGATGTACTTACCCCGCAGTTCTTGGAGAAAGTGCCTTTCTGCCTCGTTGTAACTCACATTTGTGTCTATCGTGAACTTGGTTATAAACCCTCCTATTATTTGATCCAACCAGTGATCTACTGCCCATGCGATTTTGTCTACAGATTCTTCCAACCTACGCACAAACTCTGGAGTCCACATGATGGGCTGATCCAATTTGCACCTTCCCTGACTGTCAGCTAGCCTCATGATCCACTCATACAGCTCTGTCAAGAAAGACAGGAAGAAGATCTCATCGATTTCTGTGTATATGTAGCGATCCAGCCACCTTTCCTCAGATATCCACGGATTTCTATTTTCCTGTACCACGAACTCGTGAAGCTTCTGATCTGACCAATCTTCAAGCTCTTTCTTTGTAGGGTTCCAGTGTTTCGACATCAGACATCCCTTAGGCAGATCCCGGTCCCAGCAAAAGAACCATTTCTTGGCTTATTGGGCCCTAACCCAGCTTCGGAAGAGTTATTAGCCAAACAAATCCTGCAGCTACCAGCCCTTTCGGCAACAGCCTGCGGAGCGCAGACTAAGGTCTCACCCGAGGTAGCAGGGGAGGGTGTTGGAACCAGGTTTCCGCACCCTTGGGATGTCTTGATGTGGTCTGGAGGGGTCGTGAACCGTTCTGTGGCCTCGTGCCACTCTGCACTATTATCGGGCTTCTGCGTAGATCCGCGTGGGTGTACTTTCTTATTGAAGAAATTATTATAGATCTCATCTTCTTGTTACAGTCTTTAAGTAAACATTTAACAATTAAACCCAGTGCGTGCAATTATAAAAAGATATAAACTCATATAACAGATGCATAAACCAAAATACAATAGATCTGCGATACTTCGGAAACCACTTATCTCTATTAAAATCTTTCGTCAATACAACTAGATCCGCCCTGCACACTCAGCTGCAAGGGTCCGCGCACAGCTGTGGGATCTACCAGGCCTCTGCGCACACAGCTGCAGAGCCTCTATCTATCTACCAACACCCTTGAATCATACTTACAAACACAGATAATACTATCTTCACAAGCTCATAACACCAAGATCCAAATCAAAAACTTCTCAAAACTGACTTCTATCCATAGAGCCTTGCTCTATTTATACATTCCCATGGTCTACGGACCATGGGTAGGCCAACTCACTTCCTATTATTTTACATTATTCTCAGGCGGACAACCCTTTGACTTGACTCATTACAACTCGTGCTCCGCACACTTCATGGAGTCTTTACCATACGTTTTCCCAAAATTGTGGACTTTGAGTCCCAAAACCATTATGCGGTGCCTCCGCTACCCACACTATGGTTAAGGTAATCCACAATGGGGGCAGCCTCAGATGTCATATGGCCAAAATCCCCCACCGTGTGGCCAAAATCCTTACCAACAGGGATGGGCTTCTCCATTCAGACCCACTTATCGACCTCCCATGCCTTTTAACACCCATTTTCCATTCTTGGCTACACTGGAGTTGCTAGATGTGTCTCACCTTATGAATGATCCAATCCTTCATTCACCATACTAGCCTCCGGTGCCATCCAAGATACCAAGTGATTGTCCAAAGTTCAATGGGAGAGCTAAAGAAGATCCTCAGGCCCATGTGATGACATATCATCTCTGGTGCTCGTCGAACTCATACGTTGATGATTCTATTCGTCTTCCTCTTTTCCAACGAACCCTCACGGGCACTGCAGCTAAGTGGTACATTTTTCTGCCTCAAAGTACTTACCATGAATTTAACTCTTTAGCCATGGCTTTCCTCACGCATTTTCATTTGCCCGTTCGTTATGAAATTGGCACCTACTTGCTCACATCACTTAAGCAAGATACTGCAACACACATCTCTGATCACATCCATGAATGGAGACATAGATGTCACTTAATCAAATTTGAGATTACTGATTAGCTACTCACCGAATGGTTCACCAAATCATTCATGGCCCCAATTGATCGCGATATAGCTATGGGTGGATGCGTTACTAAAGAGCAAGCCATTGCTCATGCCCAGTACTTAGATCTAGTTTACTCTCATTCTGGCACTTTGTATGAGTTATTACCCAATGCTTTGTGGCCATCATCTAATCCTGTAACATCAAAGTCACAAGCTGTACCTCCTGTTGATGGAGTTATTGGGTTAGTATCCCAGACCTCTGTTAAGTCTTCTTACAGATAGAAGTCGGTCTCAAATACTATTCCTAATAGTTCGTCCCAGAATCCACATGGCCCTGGTAAAAACTCAGAGGTCCACGCTTTCCAGTCTACCACAGTGGAAAAATCCTTGAAAGGAAAGAAGAAAGGAAAAGGCATGGATAAAACTGATGCCCTGAAATAGGGTCCTCCCAAATCGTCTGTTGGCGAATCTTCACAACGGAAACCTAAGTATCCTTGCCTCATTTGCAAGGAAGTTCACTACACTAAGGATTGTCCGTGACAATCTAAAGTTATTTGCTTGCTCAAAGGGACCCTCGTTTTCCTCAAAGAGTCGTTTCCATCTTGGCAAACCAAAATGGTAGACCAACCCCAATCTACTTCCTTTGGATCTCAAGTGTTCATGATGAGTACGCATATTAATGTGGCTACTAGATCAAAAGATTATCAAATTCCTACTTCAACAACTGGGAAAGAGAAAGTAGCAGTACCTTCTTCTTCTACCCCAAGTTCTGGCCCTCTTCATATTGAGCGCCCTAACCCTAATTTCGTTATACGGCCACCCTCTCGAGGTGTGTTGTAGAAATCCTCATATAATCCCAACGCCCAAGCCACTCAACACTATAATATTGTTGAGTATTTGACTTGTTAAGTATTCACAAGTCATCTAGGTCATTATTGATGTTAATGTATATCTTGATAAGTTGTTCTCAAAGGTGAACACTTCAATTTTATTACATCAAAGTCTGAGATCTACAAATTTATAGAAGCCAAGGTCTAATGATTCTTTACTTCTGAAATTAGGCCAAGGTCTGGTGCTCAGAGGTCTTATTCTCCTCCTTCCAATGCATGACAGTTTGTACTAGTTTGAGGTTAAATCAGGGGATCTAAAGTATGTAAGTCTGCAATAGTTTGTTGTACATTTTTTTGTTGGATAGAATTGTTGTCACATTTCTCCAACTCCTTGTTTGGCCTCCCAAAACCTCTTCTACATTTGCACCCCACCTCTGTCTTATTTTTTCTCCTAAATGTTGCCTTCAAGAAGAGTTACCAACCCTCGAAGGCCTCACAATACCCTTCCAGACAATTTTTCAAGGTTTTTTCCCTCTCTAAGATGAGATACAATTTGTAGCTTCCTAGTTTGGTTACCCAAATAATCGCATGCCCTTCTATAATGAACCAAAACCATGTGGCTAGAAAAACAGAAGTTGTTCACCCACAATTACACCATAAAATAGATCCAAAACATTACTCACACCATGCAACCTCCTTTTGCAATAGCTCGGACCTGTAATGAGACAAAAACATAGCTAAAACAGTGCCTTTATTCAATGCCTTGTCCTCTTCTATCTTCTTTTTATCATTGTTCCTTGTCTTATTTTTCTTGGTCGAATTCCTTATTCTTCTTGACCAAATTGGTTTTGGAATGGGTATATCATCCTTATATTTATAATTGTTTTTCGATTGAAGGGTCACAATTGTTGGAGAGGCATGTATAGTGAGCCTACATGAGTCGGCTAGCATGAGGTTATATACTTTGAAAACTTAAAAAATTATTTTCTCCCAAGTTAGGAGTTTGGAGGCAAGCTTATACTCATTGGAAATCTAAAAATATCCTCTACAAGTTGGTGTAGTCTTCTTCTCATGTTGTGACCTCTAATGATGAAAATTTTAACTTTTCCGCCATCGTTTGCATATTTTTCATGACAACCCTAAATGAATAATTCTTTCATGAAATAAGGGCATTAATTAGGTTATGGTTTTTATGCTTGGATTGGGGTTTTAAGAAGTGTTTTTCAAGGTCTTGTTATAGAATCTAGGGTGTCATCAATCATACTTAGGATATCAATAAACAATTAGGGTTTTCTAAGCATGCCATCATTCATAGTGTCATTTACATAAAGCTTGTTACAACACAACTAGGATTAGGGTTATCCAAATCATGCTTTAACAAGAGTTGTCATCCAATTAATGCTAGGTTTAGGACATCATGGACATGGAACCTAGGGTTTCTTCATAGTGTTAGGGTTTTTTCATAGGGTTCTTAACAAGCAAAAGATTTGCTAGGGTTTTTTCATCTTCAACAAAGCAACCAAGTTGCTATCTTATTGACATCAATGACAAATTTATCCAACAATCTAATTACCGTACCATTTATGTTAAGTTTTTTCTTCAAGTATATGATGGTAGCATGGTCTATGTGCAAAAACACTAGACACCCAATGACATAATGTATAAAGTAATGTATGGCACAAACTCCTACAAGAAATTATTTATCTAAGATAGTTTGATTAAGCTTTGTGTCATACAAATTCTTGCCGATAAAATAAATTGAAAATGGGATTGTGTCTTCTTGCTCCCTAAAACTACCTTTATTTCTTTGTATAATGCATTAGTGTGGATGTGGAAAGGAATTTCCTACCTAGGTCCTTGTAAAATAGGGTTTGTTATGAGATTTCCATTGATGTAGTGTTGCACAAAAATTGTCACCTTGACATTTTGCAATTTGTGTGAGTCCATTACCACTCATACTTTCCTCCTTTGCAAGTCTTAAGCCTCGGTTCCTCATATCAATCCTTGAAAATAAGAGAAAACCCTCAAAAGTCTATAAAACTCTAGTTTCGCACTTTCTCTTAGCATTACCTGCAGTCCTGCACCTAAAGGTGTCCCCTGCGCACCTGACTGCTCTGTCTCCGTGTTATGGGTGTGGACCCCTGTAAAAGTCAAAAAAGTGCAAGTATATTCTTAAAAACTCACTTTGAGTCATTTCTAGAAGCTTCTAGAAGGAATCTTGAGGTGGCAAGTTCGCTCCCTTAAGGTTCATGCATCCCATACCTTAAGGAGCTAACCCCTTTATGTGAGGAGCTTATCCCTTTGAAGGAGGACTCTATCCCTTCATAGGTGGACCTGTAACCTCCTTCCTCTGCACTATCAAATGAAGCATTGGGCTGGTTACTGGAGGGGTTGAAAGCTGAATATTTTTGAGGTGAAATGCTGTTGGAACTTAGTCTTCCTAATTGAGCTTTTATGAGGAGAGATTACATACCTCTTTGATCTCATTTGGAAGAGTGTAAGGCTTGTCAAAGTAGAGGAGATTCCTATTTCGGACCCTGGGAAAAGCTTGTTCAACATCAAGGCTAAAAAGGTTGTAAGGTTCTTCTACTTCAAAGTTAATACAAATAAGTTTGTTTTTCTCAATAAGCTGTGTTTTATGGTTTATTTTATGGATTCCTTGATCACCATAATGAACATGATTTATGATATTAGCTATGCAGGTGTTATTTGATGTTTGCATGTTTGTGTTTGCAGGTTCTCAAAAGGAAACTCTTTTAGACGGTTGAAGGATGGCTGCTACAAACTAGTGTTGGACTTAAGGTAGGGTCTAAACACCTCTATAGTTTTTATTAATGAATCGCAATATGTTTAGAGAAAGATAGATTTTATTGTCTGCTTGTTGCTAGATATCTTTTGATACTAGGGAGATTGGCCTTGTCTACAAGATCGATTTATCCGGGTAACAAATTGGTGACTCCGCTCGGGACTTGAATTTGGTTTGACTTGAGAAACTTGTTCTCGTCTCTGGTTTTTGCTTGATGCGTGTTGGATTGGGTAGTTTTTACGATCTGGATTATTTTTTGTAGTTTTCAAGGGACCGCACTTTCTATTTACACACAGTGCGGGCATCTCCACACTTTTCCTTTAGCAAATAGAGCGGTACCGCATCTGGTTATTCTGGAAGCCTGCGGACCCTGTGAAATTTTTTAAAAAACCTCAAATGTTTTCTTCCAGTTAAGTTTAGGTTTTATTTACGGCTTTTAGTGTCTACCCAGATCTGCATGTGTTCTGTCAAAAATCTCTTATGAGTGAGTTCCATTGGCATTTTTGTTTTAGATGATTTTCTAGAAGTTTTGCATGCCTGGAGTGGTTTTCACTTGGTCTATGTAGTGACTCAAAGATCAGAAGCTTGAGAAGCCTTAGATTACCCTGGTGTCTTTTTGTCTTCTTGATGAGTCTGACTGGTTTTTGAAATCTGTCCTTTTTTGAGAAATAGATTTACTTTTCTGTTTGCAAATCTTTGAACGAACTTGGTTATAAGTTTTGAATTTCAATTTTATAAAAGAAAACATATTTGGATGTTTTTGATTGATTTGTTATTCTGGACGAATTAATCCTTAGTAAAACTGAATAACATCCTCAAAAAAAATTGAATCTTTTATACAGTTAGGTTATTTTAAGTTTTAGATCTCAAGATTAGTTTTTGTAGGTTTGAGTGTTTTCTAGAAATTGTAGAATCTCTTTTGAAAGGAATTGTTTTTTATAGTTTTGAGTGTTGAAAAAGGAAAGGGATTTATTGTGAGCATAATTAGTAGTCTCGTTTTGAGTTCTTGTTGAAAAATACAAAATATTTTCTTTTCATTTACATGTTGAAAGAAATATTTGTTTCTCAAAGAATTGCACTCTCGAACTCTTTCTTTTAGCTAGAAATTCATTGAAAGAAAACAGATTGTTTATCATTTTAGGTGAATTTTTTTAGTGTTTTTGGAGTCGAGTCTTCACACCATCAAAGTTTCATTTCCATACCTATTGACTTAAGGAACAACCCATCAAAGTAACGCTTAATTAAAATTGATCTAGCAATCTTTTTATTTCTAGGGCTCTTATCACCAATATAGCTTAGGCTAGTATCTTGGAGTAGGGAGTAATTAACTCTCCAAGATAGTTAAAACAAACAAGTAGCTATGTCTTGTAGTAGGAAATAAATCCAATTGTATTTGATATAATTTGGGAAGATTCTCTTAAAGGATTGAATCACGAGATCATGTCCGAACCTTTGAGACAATCAAGTCTATTTCATTGAAAAAGATAGAAGATTTGCGCGTATTATAAACGGTAAACCTCGAATTAACCATTGTCGAGGAGCCTGGGGTCACTTGTTGGTAAACCTCGGATTGATCATGTTGAGGAGCCTTCAAGGGGATTGAGCTTTGTTACTCTACCCTTGCACGTAGATCGGATCGTAGACTGTTCCCCTAGTTGTATTTGTTGTTGTTGGTAACCTTAGTGTCTATAAACTTAAGATTATTTCCTAAGGTGACGGTGAAGGACGGGTCTCACTGTACTTGGAGAAAACGTCGACTAGATTCACTTAGACTCTCTGGGGGGTTCTCTTCACTCGAGATGGTTTTGTGAAGAAACTTGTGCCAGTCTGTTCCATTAAGCAGGTTGTCGGGGTAACTGTTCCAACTGCCCTTTCTGTATTAAATTCTATGACGTTGGATTTCATCACCAACTAGTGCTTTTAGTACGAGAAGTTATTGTTTTTGTGTGGTTTGAACTCTTAAATTTTTTAAGCGTGTGATTCAATTGTTTGTTTCTTTAGAGACTTTAGGTGGTTTTATTGAAATTTTCTTTGTTTGCGTGTGACTAATTAAATATTTAATCGTGGCTGAATTACCGAGACAATCTTGTAGACTTCGGGGGCAACCTCCTGAGTATACACCAAGCTAGCTTGAAGGGCTATGAGCTCTTGTATCACCTAGTGACAGTAGACTTGGGTCACCAGAATCCGAAGAGTCATCTTTAATTATTCATCCTGATTATCAAGTTCAAGCAACAGAGTATATTTCTGAACCAATTTCATTTTCCGAAGTTACTGGTAGTATTTCTCCTACCAGTGAGTTAGCTGAATAACCTGAAATTTCTGAGCCTGAAACTAAACCTACTGCTACTCCATCTTCAGGATCTGCTTCTCCAACTTCTAGTGGTCCTCGTTCACCCAGGGTAGGAAATATCATTACCCAAAATCTTCCTTCTAGACTCATTTCTATTGAAGAACTTGTTAGTCCGGACGAAGATATAACTCTTCCTGAAAATCAACCAACTATAGAACTTAGGGAGCGTGAATCAATTTTCTACAGTCCTTTTAGGAGTGACACTTGGTACGTATCATTGACAAATTTTTTAGAAAACCCGGGTCTTAGTTTTTCACCACCTCGAATTCCTTTTCATCCTACGCCCAGAGGTTATTATCCTCCTTTGAATATGTCGAAACGGTCATCTATGTTTTCCCAAACACCGGAAACATTTTTATATGGCGGTCCTTCTGTTCCTTCGGGGTACCAGTCACTCACTGGTACTTTTTCAGGAGCATCTCCTCAACCAATTGAACATGAGATATCAACTGGTAATAATGGAACTCAAGCATTGAGCGTAGAAGAAATTCTTATGATGTCTGGTACTATTCCAAATCCACAACCTCAAGGTAGTCAGTTACCGCCTGGGGGGCAACCTCAAGGCAGTCAATTATCACTTGGGGGGCAACCTCAAGGTAGTCAGTTACCACCTAGGGGGGCAACCTCAAGGATAGTACATACCATCAGGATAGTACATACGTCAAGGTCAACCCTAGACTCAGTATATACCTCAAGGTCAACCCCAGTATCAATATATACCTCAAGGTCAACCCCAGTTTCAGTACATGCCTCAAGGTTATCAACCTCAAGGCCAGTACCCAACTCAAGGTTTCCAACCACCTTCTGGTCAACCATTTGTAGAAAGAGCTAGAAATGTACCACTTAATTATCAGCCCTATGCTTAACCCGATTATGGTCCTCCATATGCACAACCTTTTATGGGTCCATACCCGGGAATGAATATGGTGTGGGATCCATCTCAACAGACTATGCAACCTAATGTGCAGTTATCAAGTCAACCTGGAAAACCTTTGGTTTCTAGTTCAACCCAGCAACCTGTCCAGCCTATTGTTCAAACATTTGCATCTGGTATAGTTCAGTAGCCTGGGCCTAGTTCACCTCGAACTCTGCCTCAAACTGCTGCTGCAACTGTTGCGGCTTCTATTCAACCTACCATGCCTATTTTTGGAGTATCAGTAGCTCTGGTTTCTATTGTTCCTGCGTTAGTGCAAACTCCTCAGGCCTATTTACCATACTCAGGACCCATAATTTAGACTTCGATCCAGATGCCTGTAGTACAAGCTGGTCCAAGTACGGTTGTCACAAGTCAACCACAATTTATTTATCAATTGTACCAGGGACAGTACCAATTCGGTCCTATTGTGCAAAACCCAGTTTATCAGTATCAACCATACCCTGGATATACTTATCAGCAACCTCAACAACCCCAGTTTGGTTCGGTTAATCCTAGTTTTCCGGGAGGTTATAATATTCCTAATGCAAATCCAATTCCAGCTTATCCTGGATATCCTCCTCCTGGGGCTGGTCTTGTTACCCAAGGTTTTCGAGACCCTAATCATCAGTTACCTTTTATTGCAACTTTGGATTTACCTGATTTGTCGTGCCTTACGAACGATCTGATTTACTATCTTCCATATTGGCCACCAATGCCTAATAAGGTCCCCAGTGATATCCCGAAGTTTGAGGGTAAGTCAGGAGAAGATTCGTCAAATCATGTGATGATTTATCACCTCTGGTGTGCATCTAATTCCATTATTGATGATTCAATTTGCTTACGTCTCTTTCAATGCACTCTGATTGGTCTTGCTGCCAAATGGTACATTGAGTTACCACGAGGCTCTTTTTATAATTTTATTCAGTTAGCCACTTCTTTCTTAACTCATTTTCAGTTACCTGTCAGATACGACAATGGCACGAAATTATTAACTTCATTAAAACAATCCACGTCCACATATATCTTTGATCATATTCATGAATGGCAACGTAGAAGGCGTTTAGTGAAGGTTTTTATTCCGGATCAAATTTTAGCATAATGGTTCGTAAAATCATTATTACCTAAAATCACTGAAGATGTAGCTAAGGTAGGAGTTGTTACTGAAGAGCAAGTAATTGCTCAGGCTCAGCACCTTGACCTCGTCTATACGCAGTCAAGTACATTACATGAAAAAATCCCGACCTTCCGAAACACAATCAAATAACTGCAGCTCCTTCAGGGTATCATGCCACTGATGGTATGATTGGTTCAATTAGTACCAAAAGCAAGAAGAAATCTTCAAAGAATTCTTCTCCTATTATAACTTTACTAGATTCCCCGACAAGAGACTCTTCCGTTGAAATTCCTGCCGATATCCATGTCGTAGAATCATCTACGACCAAATCAAAATTCGGTGGTAAAAAGAAGGGGAAGAAGAAAAATAAAAAAAAAAACTCAAAAGAGAAGACAGATAAAAATGAATCTACTGACGAGAAACGTAAACCTCATTATCCTTGTCTCATTTGTGATGAGGAGCATTTTACAAGATATTTCCCACGTTGAGCAGAGGTTTCGAAGATCATCAAAGGTTCTCAAATGCCTACTGTCTTGAAGGATCCTTTTCCTAATCAAGATAGTAAGATGATCGGTTCTTCCTCAAATGCCTCAGAAGAACCCTTTATGATGATGTCTCATGGCAGGATTGCGACGCAATCGCAAGATTATGGTAATAAAAATCATTTTGGTGGTAAAGAAGCAGAATATTCTAATTCAAACCCATCAACTACAACTCCTCCTGGTTCTGATCCGCTACAGATCGAGAAACCTAACCCTGACTTAGTAATCAAACCACCTGCTAAAGGTATACTTCGGAAATCAGCTTTCAATCCACATGGGAGAGCTACTCAGAATTATAACATTGTTGAGGACTTAGCTATTTCCCCTTCAGCAATTTCGGCTTTGGAGGTGTTGCAATCATGCCCAGCACAACGTAAATTACTATTGTCAGCTATAGGAGCTGTTGATATTCAAGATTTTAACCTAATAATATTCGATTTAGAGAATAGTACACCCCGCCTACCTCATCAAATGGCTTTCCAAATTCCAATGTTAGTCAAAAACAGACCTTGCTTTCGGACTATGATTGATGAGGGAGCTTCTACGTGTATTATGTCGATCCAGTGTTGGAGATCGCTTGGTTCTCCTACAGTCAATCAGTCTCTGACGATTCTAAAGGCTTTTGATGGCCAAGGGTTCCATCCTTTTGGCATTCTATGGGATTTACCAATAGGGGTCGAAGGCAAAATTGTAAATCTAGATGTGGAAGTGGTTGATGCCCCTATAGATTACAACCTTCTCCTGGGTCGCAGTTGGTCTTACGCTATGACTGCCATTGTTTCATTGGTCTTTCGGCTTATCAAGTTTCCTCATAGCGGAAAGATCATTACGATAGACCAGCTGAATTATTTTTCATCCGACCCAGCCTCTTCAGATAGTATTCAACATGTCGGTAAAACAACTATCCATTACAAGGATGTTGGGGTAGGTTTGATTAAATATTTTTGTTTACTAGGAACTTTTTCTTTCCATCCTCCTACCGTATCGCCTTCTATTGAAACTATTCATATGATTTCATCGAACACTATTTCTTTTGATGATCCTTGGATCGTACCTTCTGATTCTGAGGTGGATTCATTTAATGGCACGATGCCTTTGAGTCCCTTTGAAATTGCATATCAGGCCGTACAGTCATTTTCTGACTCTTGTTCAACCGAAACTGATCCAATGAATGTGGTCCATGGAGAATCACTTTCGATATCAACCTCAGCTTCAACAACATTTTCTGAGACTATTCATACTGATGAGCAGATTCGTGAACTTTTGTCTGTTGATGATTTACCATGGGAAGATCTTCATCATCGATCTTCGTTTTTACCTGAGCTTGATCATTTTGAAAATGATTTTTCATCTATTTTTACTACTGACTATGTCAAAGAACCACAAAATCCATTGCAACATCCTGATTCTGAGTTAAATTTGGGAAATATCTCTCGAACGGTTCCTATTGACATTTCAGTTAAACCCGGAATTATTGAAAACATTCATATAGGTGCTTCCTGTACGGACGATGAAATCCAAACTTATAAAGCCCTATTTCAAGAATTCTGCGACGTGTTTGCCTGGTCATATGAAGAAATGCCAGGAATCGATCCATCAATTGTTGTCCATGAAATTAAAACTTACCCGGATGCTAAACCTATCCAGCAACGTTTGCATCAGATACATCCAAGAAAAGCTGTTACTATTAAAGCTGAAGTTGAGAAATTACTTCGAGCAGGTTTCATTTATCCAATTCCCTTAACGGATTGGGCATCGAATATTGTTCTTGTTAACAAAAAGAAAGGAATGATAAGAATATGTATCGATTATAGGGATATTAATCGAGCTTGTCCTAAAGACAATTATCCAACCCCCTATATCGATCAAATTATTGATGATTGTGCCGGCAGTGAAATGTTCTCCTTTGTGGATGGGTTTTCCGGTTACAATCAAATCAACATACTCCCTACTGATCAACCTAAAACGACTTTCGTTTGTCCATGGGGGACATTTGCTTATTGCAAATTACCTCTTGGATTGAAGAACGCTAGAGCAACTTTTCAAAAGGCTATGTCTTAGACATTTCATGACATCAAGCACATTTTTCAGCCTTATCTCGATGATTTACCTGCCCATTCATTACGTAGAGCCGATCATCTCACTCATTTATGAGCAATCTTTATGAGATGTAGGCATTATCGAATTAGGCTGAATCCACACAAATGTGTATTTTGTGTAGAAATGGTTCATTTACTGGGATTTGTCATTTCAAAAGTTGGCATTCGTGTCGATCCCTTGAAGGTTGAAGCTATCATCAAATTACCTCCTCCTTTGACTCTTCGCCAACTCCAAAGTTTGCAAGGGAAAGCAAATTTTTTACGTCATTTCATTCCTAACTACGTCGAGATAACAAAAGGTTTTAACAGGTTTTTGAAATAGAATACTCCATTCTTTTGGGATGAGATCGCTGAAAAATATTTTAATGCACTTAAACACGTGTCGACCCATGCATCGTTACTGCATCCTCCCAATTACAACCAGGATTACTTTTTGTACCTCGCCGCTTCTCATTCCACCATTGGGATGGTTTTAGTTTAGGAAGATGAATTCAAAAGTGAACATGTGATTTACTATCTTAGTCTAACTCTAAACCCGACTGAGCTTAAATATTCGCATGTGGAGAAATTGGCCTTGGCAATTGTTCAAGTTGTCCAAAGATTTCGTCACTACATCTTATTACGCAAAACCATGATAATTTCTGACTGTAACCCTATGATCTATATCTTGACCAAACAATTGCTAGGGGGCAAGTATTCCAAATGGATAGTTATCCTGCAGGAATTTGACTTGGAATTTGAAAAATCCAAGGCAAAGAAATATTTGGTTTATGCGGAACTGATGTGTGACTTCCCACGTACTGATACTAAAACTATGGCAAAAGAGCCCATTGCAGACGAATTCTTGTTTCTTATCAGTACTCTTGATCCATGGTATGGAGATATTATTGTTTATCTCCAAACCCAATCTTTTCGGCCTGAAATCTCATGATCTCAGCGATGGAAAATACATTTCCAATCCCAACAATACAATATTATTGGAGATACACTCTATCGTCGTGGGGCGGATTCTGTTTTCCGACGTTGTCTAACTCATGAAGAAGCTAAAAAGGTTCTGAATGACTGTCACTCTAGAGCATGTGGCGGTCATATGTATGGGTATGGCACAACCCAAAAGATATTGTGCGTTGGTTATTTCTGGCCATCCTTATTCAAATATTGTATCTATGTAGTACGAAAATGCCACAATTGTCAAATTTTTAATCGTAAGATGTGTGCTCCACCCGCTCCTCTCCACCCTATAATTGTTGCCGGTCCTTTCGAAAAGTGGGGTATTGACTTTATTACATGTAACCCTCACTCGGCCGGGGGGCATGCGTATATCATCCTAGCAGTAGATTATTTTACTAAGTGGGCCGAGGCGATGCCTACATTGTCGGCAGACAGCAAAACTGCTGCAATTTTCGTATTCAATCATATAATTGCTAGATTCAGTATTCCTTAAGCTATTATTACTAATCATGGAAGTCATTTTCAAAACATCATGATGACTGAACTAACAGATCAACTTTGCCTGCGTCACGATAGTTCTACTCCATATTACCCACAGGCTAATAGTTTGGTTGAAGCTATCAATAAATTTCTAGTCACTATGATCCAACGAATCATTGGTTTCATAGGTCAAATTGGCATAACATGTTATTTTCAGCACTTTGGGCATATCGAACCTCAGTGAAAACATCAACTAGTTTCACTCCTTTTCAACTGGTTTACGGTTTGGAAGCAGTGTTACCTATTGAATGCGAAATTCTGTCATTGAAAATAGCCATAGAATTACTCCCAGACACTTCTAAAGAGGAGAAACATTTTGTGTACTTAGCTCAGCTAGATGAGAATTGACGCAATGTTTCATTAGCAATCGAAACTCATGCGAAATGAATAAAAGCTGAGTACGACCAAAATGTTACACCTCGTACTTTTTCGGAAGGAGACCTAGTTTTACTATACGACCAAGCAAACGATAAGCTAGGGGCTGGAAAATTTGTACCTATGTGGCATGGTCCTTATATTGTTAAGCGAAAGCTGGCAAAAGGGGCCTATGAATTGGTATATTTTGATGTTGTCTCTTCGGGTAAACCCATAAATGGGCTTTATCTGAAGAGATATTATGCTTAAATTTTGGTGTGGAGATTTTTGTTAGATTAGTTTCTTTATGCTGGTGTGTTTTAGATTAGAAAAGTGTGCCTAGTTTAGAGAGTGCTCTTATCATTATTCCTGCTTATCTTGATTTTACTCTTGATATTGCAGATGTCGACGTCTCTTCAAACATACATTGGTTTTGCTGATGGTGCTTGTCGTAATACACAAAACAATTCTTCCACAACTTGGGTTATCTATTCACCCTCTAATGAGTTAGTATCTATGCATGGGGTAAGCCTTGGTCAAACAACGAATAACATTGCAAAGTATAGTGCAGTGATTGAGTTATTATCTGAATCCATCTCATTTGGGATTCAGAGTTTGATTGTTAGGTTAGATTCTGAACTCGTTGTATTACAGCTTAACAGGATTTATGCCACTAGAAATCCAGTGTTATTAAGATTACTTTTGAGAGTTCGTCTCTTGGAACGTGAATTTGATTACATTGAATATCAGCATATTCCAAGACATTTAAATACATTAGCAGATGCAGTTGCTTCTCGTATGATAAATAGACACTTGCAATAATCAAAACAATAAATTTAAAAAAAAAAAATCAATCACATGTTACACAAGATAGCCAATAATAGTGATATATCATAGCATAGAAGTGTGTCAAATATACATCGTCTTCGATCATAGGTTGAAAAACACCTTATGATCGACAAAAATGATAGTACAAAAAGACATAAAATGTCATATGAGTCTACAAAAGTGATCATCCTATCCCTAGTGATGATCACAATAAGAAAACACTGCTCAAGCCACCCTACAAAGGAACCTCCTAAAAGGTCCTAGGACCCCAATCACATATCGTTGTAACCTAAGTGGGATATCATCTATGCCAGTCTCTGGAATATCTGTTGTCAAACGCTCTAGATGATTCTCCAATTCGGTCAGGGTCTCTGTAGATTGGTCCTGTGGGGCCAGTACTGCTGCAGCTGGGTGTCTCCTCTCATAAGGCTGGAGAGTGGTTGGTCGTCGTGGACCCACATCTACATTTGAAACTTTTTATTGTCAATTTTGGACGATTTAAAAAACAAAAAATTAATTAAAACTTATAAAGTGTTGAAAGTGATTTTACCTGAATCATCCCATTGCTCTCCTGGTGGAAGAATCATGTTTGGGTCACCGCGATAATCCATCCCGGCATATGGAAAATCCTGAATCACAAAAAGTTGTTTTCTCAACCAACGAAAATACTTAGGTGGAAATCGAACAACCTCTGAACCCTCCTCAAGATGACAGGCCATCACTGCAACCCAACGCATTATCCTAGGCTCTCGAGGAAGACCAGCCTCAACAGAAAGCTACTGTGGGACCAACATAGGGACCCTCTCTAGACCAAATCTCACAACCAAAAAACCGTATCCAAAGTTTTTTAGTTGTCCGTTCTTTGCTCTAGTTAGTTGGCCTTTTACATTTGCCAACACAGCTTCGCACCAGTTGAAGATGGTACCTCGATAACGGTCTACTGCCATTCGCATCTGGGATCTGGTAGCTACATGCAATGCTGCACTCCCACATAGTTTGGTGACAGTGAACGCAATAACCTTAAGTTCAGGACAGGTGATAGTTTTAATATCGATCCGTTTTTCCTTTGTTTGATCATTGCAAAACTCTAATCGGAGACTAGCGATAGACTAGCCACCTGGCCTAGTCCCTAAAATAGATAATCGTTTGCCTCTCTTGGGCAAACCAGTCAAAAAATATATGTCCTCTAGCTCAATTTCGAGCCGGTGGCCACCAATCATGAAATACTGGTCCTGTATGCTCCACCTGTCTACCAGCCATTGCAAGAAGTCTACTTGGACCCTCATGCCTGGTATGGCCCAGAACTTAAACAGTTTTCATGCTCTCAATGCATCCAATGTGGGTAGATGATTTATTGTGGCAAGGTCCACATCCTCATGCTCGTGTTCCCGCCAAATAAGCATTTTGTATGTCCTACATTGCAAAAAAGACGTATTAGAACAATTTAGTTCGAAAATTTTTGGGCGAAAATGGAGAAATTTGAAGTTTTTAAAATCCATTTCATGGGGTCCACACCCACTGGTTACAGACAGTGCGTAGGTCCACACGTGTCATAAGAAATAGGTGTGGACCCACAACTTTTTTCTTTGTATAAAAAAGTCAGGGTCTGCAGGGGCCGCATGTTGCACCTGTGGACCCCCACGAGCGAATTTCTAAACTATTTTTTCCCTTAAAAATCAAAATGAAAGCCTAAAAATGAAATGTAAACAGTTGAAATGCAAGATAAGGATGATGTGGATTACCTGGAGCTGACAGTTTTCGATTCCAACGGACGAATTTTCCGCAATCTTCACAGGAAGTTTCTTACCCAAAATCTCTCACTTCTCACTCTAAAGTCAAACGGTAAAAATGAATTTACAAAAGCCCTTTTTATAAGCTTTTTTGAATAAATGAATTTTTCATTTATTTATTTTTCACTTTAGAAAGGTAACTTCTTGATACAATTTTATTTATCTTAAACAAGTATGAGTAATGTTTTGATTTTTTGTGCAGAATATTGGACGGGGAAAATTGATCATTTTCAACAAAGAGTACTTTTATCACTTTTTCGAACTCTTTCAAAAATTTACGAAAAAGCAAAACATTGGAGTCCTCTTTAAGCTCTTTTCTGACTCATAAAATATGAAAAGATTGCCGAGGTTTTTCCTTTTTTAACTCGTTAAACAGAATTAAAAAGGCGGTCCACTTACAGCTCTTTTCTGACCGTACAAACATGAAAATATCGTCGGACTTTTGTCGTTTCAAGTTCGATATTGGTTATAAAACGACGCGTCTTCGATCACTTTTTTACATTTTTGGATCGGAGCCACTAATTATGAAAAGTACTCCTTGATTGTAATGGTCAAGCAATTCTCTCAAGTATTATTTTATACTTTTTCAGGCTTGGGGGACAAATTTACGAAAAAATGATACCCATGGAGTTTCCTTAAGTTTTTCTTCTGACTCTCTAAAATTGAAAAACACTGAGTTTTTCCTATACTGGACTCGTAAAAATTTAACAGTAAAGGACCTATTCAATTTTAAAC
The DNA here is from genome assembly GCA_031772625.1 of Pinus tabuliformis. NCBI lineage: Eukaryota > Viridiplantae > Streptophyta > Pinopsida > Pinales > Pinaceae > Pinus > Pinus tabuliformis. The sequence goes on along the minus strand of CM062804.1, from coordinate 95,743,119 downwards.
AGGAACGAACCACTCCTTCTTAGGGTTCGAATTTTAAACTAAGTTGTACTCATCCGAAGGATGAGCTTATAAACAAGAAAATGTTATCCTCCTCAAGCTTGTCAAAAATAAAAAGGTACTTGCTAGAAATAGTGGGGGAAAAGAGAGAAAAATGAACTTGTTTGTTACACTTTGTGTTTTAGAAAAGCAGCTAACCACTCTTGAACACGAAACTTTGTTCACCTAGGTTGGGAAATCCTTTGCCTAACAGTTAATCAAACCATATTGAAAGTCTTCAACTGGTTTCTAGGTATTAGCTTTGGGTCAATTGTCACCAAACCATCTGCAATGTCGTTATGTGTTCAAGAGGTCAGTTCAAATAAACCATTCATCTGCAAAATATCTGTCATCCATTTTGACCATCCCTGAGTTAGTCCTTGCCAAATATATTTCTTCAAAACTTGATCTATGATTTCGTGTTGTGGGCTTGCCTACGACAGATCGCTTTCTATCGACTTTAGCTCATTATCTAGAAAGATGATCTAGAAATCATCAGTACCTTGGAATCATCATGCCCTAATGGCAGGTTTCTCTCCTTCGACGATAGGTTGCATCATTGACCTTCGATCAAAGGATTCTATGACATGTTCGACATCATCTCATTTATTCACATTTCATGGATTGTACTAAGTACTTTGAGGGCCATTGAAATTACTGGTGGTTTCTCTCACACTTGTTAACAGTTCACATCATTGATTGGCAATCAAGTGGTTTCTATCATGTTCAACTTCGACACATTCATTCACATGGATAGAATCTTACTAGTTCGGGAAGCATAAATCAAGACCCTGGATCTAGTTTCTACCATCCAGGCTGCGAGAAATTTTGTTATTCATTATATAGTGGACTATTCATAAACATATGGTTGCGCCCATACTGTGTCTACATATGTCTATACTCTTGATGTATTACAAAACCATTCCTGTATCAGAAAAGTTTAGTCAGTTTTCTAGTCAGTTTTGATCTGAGTATGGGAATGCCTACCTCAGCGATGATATGTTCACATATATATATTTTTCATTGAATGTTTTTACAGGTTCTAACTGGGGTGTCCACAGGATGATCCTTGAAATGATAAAGTACTTCAGTCTTCATAGATGACAAACTCTATCTTCATCTATTACAGACTTTGCACTTTAGGGGGCAATCTGTTGTACAAAAATTGTCACCTTGACATTCTGCAATTTGTGTGAGTCCATTACCACTCATACTTTCCTCCTTTGCAAGTCTTAAGCCTCAGTTCCTCATATCAAGCCTTAAAAATAAGAGAAAGCCCTCAAAAGTCTATAAAACTCTGGTTCCGCACTTTCTCTTAGCATTACCTGCGGTCCCGCACCTAAAGGTCATGTCCCCTACGCACTTGACCGCTCTGTCTCTGTTATGGGTGCGGACCCCTGTAAAAGTCAAAAAGGCACAAGTATATTCTTAAAAACTCACTTTGAGTCATTTCTAGAAGCTTCTGGAAGTAATCTTGAGGTGGAAAGTTCACTCCCTTAAGGTTCATGCATCCCATACCTTAAGGAGCGAACCCCTTGATGTGAGGAGCTTATACCTTTGAAGGAGGAATCTATCCCTTCATAGGTGGACCTGTAATCTCCTTCCTCTGCACTATAAAATGAAGCATTGGGCTAGTTACTGGAGGGGTTGAAAACTGAATATTTTTGAGGTGAAATGTTGTTGGAACTTAGTATTCCTGATTGAGCTTTTATGAGGAGAGATTACATGCCTCTTTTATCTCATTTTGAAGAGTGTAAGGCTTGTCAAAGTAGAGGAGATTCCTGTTTTGGACCCTGGGAAGAGCTTGTTAAACATCAAAGTTGAAAAGTTGTAAGGTTGTTCTTCTTCAAAGTTAATACAAATAAGTTTGTTTTTCTCAATAAGCTGTGTTTTATGGTTTATTTTATGGATTCCTTGATCACCATAATGAACATGATTTATGATATTAGCTATGCAAGTGTTATTTGATGTTTGATTGTTTGTGTTTGCAGGTTCTCAGAAGGAAACTCTTTCGGACGGTTGAAGGATGGCTGCTACAAACTAGTGTTGGACTTAAGGTAGGGTCTAAACACCTCTATAGTTTTTATTAATGAATCACAATATGTTTAAGAAAGATAAATTTCCTTGTCTGCTTGTTTCTAGATATCTTTTGATACTAGGGAGATCGGCCTTGTCCGCAAGATCGATTTATCTGGCCAACATGTAGTCAAATGATTTTTGATATTCGATTGTCTAGCAAAAATCATTATCCTCAAACAACAAAGTGAACAAAGGAAAGACATGTCTGCTCAAGTCTTTGATTAACATCCTATAGTATCCTACATGTCCAAGGAATATTTCTTCATATTCTCATTTTTGTGGGGTAGGAAATTTCTTAATAATGTTCACTTTACTTTGGCCTAATTTTATTCCTCCATAAGAGAGATGGTGATGAGACAAACCCCTTTATTCATGAGAATATTGCATTTTTCATGGCTAAGTAAGAGGTTCATTTCTTCACACAATTGGACTACTCTTTCATGGTTATTCAAGGATTTCTAAAAGGAGTTACCATGAGGTATTAAGTCCTTCATGTAGATTATATAGTGTCATGGATGAGATCTGAAAATATTCTTAGCACAACCCTCAATAAAGTTGCAAGAGAATTATAGAAGCAAAAGGGAAGGACCTTGTAGGAAAATATGCCCTAAGGACATGAAAAGGTGTTCTTCTCTTGGTCCTTGGAGTTGATTTGGATTTAATATACCCACGAAACCAATCTAGGAAGGAGAAGAACTTTTTGCTTGTAAGGACATCTAGTACTTGGTCAATGTCCTGGTAGCCTTGTTGAGCCCTTGTAGTCCGCATACACCCTCAATTTTCCTCTACTTTTGGGACAATAACTAATGGTGAGACCCACTTACTATTAGAAATTGGATATGTGAATCCTACCCATAAAAAAATTTGTAATTCCTCTTTTACAATGTTGTCTAGGGCACAATCCATCCTTCTTTGAGGTTTTCTAATGGATTTTTAGTCTTTCGTGATGTAAATATGATGGGTATAGATGTTTGGCTGGATCCATTTCATGTCTTTGTTACCCCATGAAAAATTTGTATGTGTTTTCTCAAGTTGATTAGAAATTTCTACTCTTGCTCATCAATGAAACTGGTGTTCTTTTATATGGTTTTAAAAGGGTTTATTTCCATTGTTTTAATTGTTCTTTATCCAATCTCAACATTGAGTAAGTCTTCCCATAGATCCCCTTCTAGTTTAGTTGGAGTTTCGGGTAGTTATGGCCATTTTTGTTCATTTAAACCATCAAATTTTAATGCAACGAGATATCAATTTTCCTTAAAATCATAAAAGTTGTCCTTATTAGATTTTCTACTAGCTAAAGTTGTTTTAATGGTGATTAAGGATAAAAGGAGGTTTAAGGTGCCTCTTATTCTTCTTCTACCCAAATAGGGGTTTCTACCACAATTAATGGTTGGGAAAGGGCACAAAGGACAAGTTGCTTCTAATATTGACCATTGGTAATGGTCATGTTTCCTAATCTATAATTGATGTATGCATCTATTGTATCCAACCATTGTTGAAGAATGTAACTAGCTTAGGTCTTCATAATTGTACTTGTTAAAAGGAAATTTATTATTAAATAAAATGACTTATTAAAGCATGGGTTTAATGCTTGGGTCAAAGTTCTCAAGGTCAAAGCCTCCATTAAAGACTTCTCGGTTTTGTCTTGAGTCATTAGAGACATTTTTGTTAGACCCTTCTTGGGATTTTGGATCATGTAAAAACAATTATTTTTTAGTCAAAAAGATAATTTGTCACCTCCACACCAAGTCGGCCATGTCCCCATGAATTCGGCCTACATTAGGGCAATTCAACCCAACAGAAAGGTTATATAAGGAGAAGCAATCCAACTTATTTCACTCACACACTCAACAAGTTTGATCTACAAGAAAGAGAAGGAGAAAAAGAGTGCGAAGAAGCTGGAGAAGGACGAAGTTTTGCAGGGAAGACCTAAATCAAATTTTTGGGATATATATATCTCACATGTGCGAAAGTTCTGGGAAGTTGTTGGGGTCGAAAATATGTGTCTACTGGAGGTTCAAAAATTTGTTGCTAGGGATCGAAGTTCTGCTTCTATGGGGGTTGAAATTCTGGACCGAAGTTATTATTGAGAAGTTGTCACTTGAAGTATTCTATCAAGATCATTTGTTGCATGGAAGGATAGACTTGGTGGTGGGAGGAGGTCTTTGTCTAGGTCTAATAATTTTGGAAGTGTCACATCTTGATTTGAATCTACTGAAGGAAGAATTCTTGACTAAGTTTTCCCCTTATAGGGGTTTTTCCCTGGCTGAGCACCTACATCTTGTGTGCCTTGTTCTTGTGATCTTCATATATAATTTGGTAATTTATTGATAAAAGATAAACAAACTAAGAAGAAAAATAAGTCAACATATTTCACAAGTAATTATCAAGAAAGAGGAATAAAACCCTAATTCACATAAGTATTGATTTCTCAACATGGTATCAAAGCTAAGGTCGAAGAAGGTTGGATATCAATATTTTCTCTTGAAAGTAAAGGTTAATCCATTTATGGCAAGTTACATGAAGATGGGATTCAATATCATAAGAATTATAGGAAGTTGGATTGGTAGGATCATCTACAACATATCTAGGAGAGTCAATAGTGAAGGGTTCTTGGTTGCACTTACAGGTACCCTTGATGATGACAATGCATGGATCATTGATAGTGGAGCATCAAGAAATATGATAGGAGAGAGTGTACAACTTCATACTCTATCAAAGGAACTATCATCCCATGAATTAGATCTAGGAGACAACAGTTATGCAATCAAGGTTCTAGGATCTACATCACTAAAGTTGGAAAGTGGAGCAAAGCTACACCTCAAAAATATACTCTATGTCTCAGGTTTGAAAAAGAATTACTTTCAATTTCTTGTTTATAAGATAAAGGAGATAAGATTGCCTTTATATATGGTAAAGTTTTGGTTTGGGGGGAATATTCATGTATTGAAAAGGAGAAAGTTATTGGAGTTCGTGAAGGAAGGCTATATAGACTTATAACACCATCTCCTCAAGCCCTAGCTCACATGGAGATCAATCCTATCGAACTATGGCATAGAATATATGGGCATATTAATTACAAGATAATACCATCACTTAGTCAAATGGTAAATGGCATCCCTAACATTAAAGAATATCGTGAAGGAGTATGTAAGGGATGTGCTTTGGGAAAGAATACAAGGAAAACTTTTACAAGTAGTTACACAAGGTCTAAGGAAATATATGACCTCATTCATTCTAATGTGTGTGGGCCAATGTTTAACAAATATCTTGGAGGCCATCTTTATTATGTGACCTTCACTGATGATCACTCTAGAAATACATGTCTCTATCTTCTCAAGACAAAAGACGAAGAATTTGAAAAGTTCAAGGGATTCAGATCTGAAGCGGAGACCTTAACCGAAAGAAATATGAAAACTTTGAGATCCGACAATGGTGGGGAATACACATCAAAATAACTAATTACATATTGTAAAGAAGCAGGTATTAAGAGAGAGCTGAGTGTTCCCTGCAATCCCGAGCATAATAGAGTTGCAGGAAGGAAAAACATGACAGTTGAAGAATGTATACAAACCATGATATTTGATCAAGATCTACCGAAGTGAGTCTATGGGGAGAAGAAGAAATGGTAGCAATATATATTCAAAATATAAGTCCCCATAGAATCACTGATAGTATGACACCAAAAGAAGCATTCACGGGGAAGAATCCATGTGTGGACCATCTCTGAATCTTTGGGTGTCCCGCATACAACCATGTTCCAAAAAACAAGTGAAAGAAATTAGATTCTATAATCATAAAAGGAATATTCGTTGGTTACAGTCTTTCTTCAAAAGCATATAGAATCTATATCAAAGAAGGAAGACAAATAGAAGTGTGATGCAGGAAAGTGTTCCCTCTTCGGACAGAGGCAACCCCTCTAGCCCTAGAGTGGGTCTAGTCACAAACAAGGACAGATCAACAATAGCTTTCCTTAAACAGTCAGAGCTGGAGGCCTACCTCAACCGGTGGTCGATGGAGTTCCATTGCACTGCTACAGCTTCCGCTTCCTTCTCCTAACGAGTGATCAACCTAAAAAAATGCAAAGGAAATACAACAAAGCACGTAACCGGAACAACAATGATCTATTTACTCGTAAAGTCAAGAAGTCATGAGCTTTCAAGTACATTATATACAAGACATAGGAAAACATCGTTCATTGTATTAATAATGAAATAAGAGTAAGCTTACAACCAAAGTCTTGACGTCACAAGCCTTCTCAGAAGGGATCTAGCCAGCATGTTCCTCAAGCATTCACTCTTTGAATCTGTATCTCCCAATACACAAGTCTCTCTCACTCATAAGTTTTTACACAAGATTAAGGGCACTTCAAAACCCTCCACAAGCTATCAACAATCCCACATTTGTCACACTCACACCAGCTTTCTAGAAAACTCACAAACACTAACACCACTGCTCAACTAGCCAACTATCAAAAAAATAGCAATGCATAGCAATGGTGAGAGTTTAAATAGGAGAAGGAGTCTCCATGAAAGGGGGAAGAGTGAGCTTATCTCCAAGGAAGTTAGCACAAATGACGGAATAGCCATGCCAGAGAAAGGAGGGCGATACAAACTAGGCCAAAAACCAGCTGTGGAGTCATCTGGAAGGCCAATTGTTGGAACAAATTCGCTCGATCTGGATCATCGTGGGGGAATAATTGATCTTCAGCGCTGACATCGCTATTGAATAATGGAGCTAGTCAGGTCATCGCCAAAGATTACAAGTAACCTCGCGCTGGGACATAAAATCGGACCAGTGCAGGAATCAAGTGTACTTCTGCGCTGGCAGTGCATCTGGATTGTTTATGAGCACCCTTCAACGTGTTTATTTAGCCAACAGACACGATGAGGCAGATAACTTAGGAAAATTGGGTCATTTGGCAACATTAGCGAGCATTTGTCTGATATGAGCATGTTTGACTTGGACACATGACACAGTAGGAAGACCGAAGTGGAGACAGTGACAAATTACTGTGTAACAAGAAGTTAGCAGGGATGTCATTTTTTATGAAAATCATGCCTGTTGAGAATGCAACAAGATGATGGAGCTTAGTGGAAAGAAGTCACCTTCACTAAGTGGGCCCGCAGGCTATTTTTGGCGCAAAGTCGATTTTTAGACTATGTCTATTTTTAGACATATGGATCATGGTCTATGAGTTGCAGGATGCTATTTGTGGATGATTGCTCATGTTGGTAAAAATAGATGGACTTCTATTTTTAGACATATGGGCAGGTTTCTATTTTTAGACTGCCAGGCTAAAAATAGAACAGTCGAATATTATTGTCTCATAATAATATTTGGACTATAAACATTATCTTATCCTCTTGGAGCACTTCAGTTTGAGCTACAGATGTGGCACATGCAGCTGTCAGAAGGAAATATGCTTTCTTTGTGGGTCAGTTGAGCTATTGTATGCAAGACTTCAGTTAGAACTTATGTGGTTGAGTTTTGGTGGAGTTGATTGTGGAGTTGATGGAGTTGTGTTCAGTTTGACTTGATTGAACTAGTTGTATTTAGTCTAATTGAAAATAAACTAGTGATGAGTGATGTGAATTAATTGTTAAACGAATTCACTAATTATTAACTCATAAAGCAATTGAAGAATACATCAGTTAACTCAGTGCATGTATAGTTTAGTGGAGACAGGTGTTAGAGGTTGAGATTGCTATCAGTTGTGACTATAGTTTTGCATGAGATTTGCACATGCATGGATGGAGATTTCCAATGATGGCTTGCGTAGTATACCAAGGGAATTCGTTTTTACAAAGTGAATGATTTCTCTTGCAGATTGCGCAGTGGAGGCAGGCAAAGCAGTGGAGGAGATTTGAGCTGTGATTGATCAGATCTGAGCTAGTTTTGTGTGTAACAGGTGGAGATAGTACTGAGTACTTGTGAGGAGTATTGTACTATGTATTGTTACATGTTCTCTATCATTATAATATACAAATAGTTTGGGGTTTTCAGCTGTATGCTTTCCCCGGGTTACATATTGTGTTAATGTGTGCATGCGATTGATGTTTCATTTTTTTTAATGCTACTAAATTGATAATAAGCGTAGACGAGGTTATGTATTGTGCATGTATTCCACAATAGTGTATAATCGGGATAATCTCTGTGAATAAGTGTCATATTATTCAAAATTTCTACATGGTATCAGAGCTGTTGATCGTCAGATCTATTATTCAGAAAGTGTTTACATCTTATTTCTTCAGGCAGAGTCTGTAATCGGGCCAGGTAGCCTCTGGATTCATCCTTCCTTTGGAAGGTGAGATATCCAGTAAAAGCCCATATAGTCAATCTCTGTACGAGAAATACTTTGTTCTCGCGAATTCTAGATCAGAGGCGGTTGAGCTTGGAGCTGGTGGAATTTGAATTTGCAGCAGTGTTTTCTTGGTATCAACGTGGCAATGTCTTTCAACGGATTGCGATTGGAGTATGCTCTTGAGGGCAGCTCGAACTATCTTGCATGGAAGGATAGGATGGAGGTGGTGTTGGATGATAATGGGTTGAAGGAGTTCATAGAGGCTGAGGTCCCAAAGCCTACTGATACTGCGTAGGTTGATGCTTGGCAAAAGAAGACAGCAAAGTGTCAAAGGATTCTGTTGGAGGGCGTGAAGGATCACATTGTGTCTAGCCTGCATGGAAAGACTTCTCCATACTTGATGTGGAAAGAGTTAACAGATCTATTCCAAATCAAGAGCGATTAGAGGAAGCTGGCGCTCAAGGATAAACTCAGAAACATTAAATGTGAGAAGGGAGACAGTATGCCCAAGTATCTCACGAAGTTCACTCAGTGCAGGGATGAGCTAGGAAGTGTGGGGGTGACTGTCGATGAAGAGGACTTGGTGAGCTTGGCTCTCCTTGGTCTTCCGAAGAGTTGGAATTCCTATCAGGAATCTGTCAATGGTCGAGAGAAATTTCCAAGATGGGAGAGACTTTGGTCAGATCTTGTGCAGGAGGAGATCAGGCGGAATACCAGGGACAGATCTTCATCAAAGGGAACTGATGAAGAAAATTGCGCTTTGGCCGCCAAAGCAAAGAAGGGGAAGAGCAAGAAAGCTTCTCAGTCAGGTGCGAAAGGTAAGAAGCAGGACATGTCCAAGGTGAAGTGCTTTCACTATCGCCAGCACGGACACTATGCCACAAATTGTCCACAGAAGAAGAAGAACAAGCAAGCTACTAGATCTGCAGCAGGAGAGGCTCTAGATTCGCAGTTTGAGCTTGATTTTTCATTGATCGCATGCTTGGTATCAAGTGTGATGGGATCGATGTGGTTCTTGGACAGTGGTGCATCTTTTCACATGACAGGAGATCGAGATTTGTTTTCTGATCTGGAGGAGAAAGATCTTAGAGTGCACATCGAGATGGGCAATGATGGTAGATACAGTGCGACCGGTATCGGTACCATTTCCTTTGAGAGTGAGTCTGGTAAACCCTTCGTATTGAAGGAAGTGATGCATGTTCCAGGATTGAAGAAGAATATTATCTCTGTGGCGATGTTAGAAGACAAGGGATATGATGTTGTTTTCATCAAGGGAAAGGCTTTCTTGCGCAGTAAGACAACTGGAGAAACCCGGAAGATAGGGGTTCAAGTGAGGAACCTTTATCAGTTGCATGTAGATGGCTGCACAACAATGGCATGCAAGGCAGAAGGATTGGTGAGCCGGGATGATGGCGAGCTGTGGCACAGGAGATTGGGTCACCTTCACCATGGAGCCTTGAAGATACTATAGCAGATCACTACTAGGCTTCCTAAAGGCACTCATGCACAGTCAGATCAGTGCAAGGGGTGTACTTTGGGAAATTTTGTGAAAGCCACCTTTCACGAGAAGGATAGTCGTGCCACGATGATCCTTGAGAGAATTCACACAGACGTGTGTGGACCTTTCTCAGTAGCTTCGACAGCAAAACACAGGTATTATGTGATCTTTGTTGATGATTTCTCTCATAAGTGCTGGATCTTCTTCATGTAGAAGAAGAGCGAGACATACTCAAAGTTCTGTGAGTTCAAATCACTAGTCGAGAAGGAGTCGGGGAAGAAGGTGAAGGCTCTTAGGAGTGATAATGGTGGTGAATACATCTCTGGCGAGTTCAAGGACTTTTGCAGTGTAGAAGGGATTCGAACAGAGCTCATAGCTCTCCATAACCCACAGTAGGACGGGGTTGCTGAGCGGAAGAACAGAACGATCGTGGGTGCTGCACGGGCGATGTTGCATGATCAGGGCCTACCCCTTCACGTGTGGGCGGAAGCATGCAATACTGTAGTATATGTGCAGAACCGTTGTCCTCACAGGATACTTGGCATGAGTACACCCAAGTAGGCTTATTCTGGTAAGAAGCCTGATCTTTCTCATTTGAGGATTTTTGGTGCTAACATTTACATGCATGTGAAGAAGGATGCTAGGAGGAAGTTGGAGCTGACCACAGAGGTTGGGATATTTGTGGGGTACACTGATACACCCCACAACTATCGTGTGTATTTTCCAGACAGTGGCAAGACTGTTGTGCGAAGGGATATAAAATTTCAGGAGGAGAAAGCCATGAAGTGTTCACTTGAGAGGGAGCCACACTTGCATGCAGATGAGGAGCTATTAGTTCCTAAGGATGAACTTCAGGACGTGGATCAGCCACAGGACGAAGTTCATGGAGTGGAAGAGACCACTCATGCAACGCCAACCATTAGAGGGCGAAAGCGCTTGACAGAAGCTGAGCGACTGGCTCAAGATGCAAAGAAAGTTGTAGGACCACCTACAGCCCAACGCAAGTAGAGATAGTCACCCGATCGGTACACTAGATACATGGCTCTTGTGAGAAAATGTGTTGTGACTGAGCCATCCTCTTTTGAGGAAGCTGTGGAGGATCCCGCATGGGTAGATGCCATGGTGGAAGAGTATGATTCGATTGTCAGAAACAGTGCATGGGAGATTGTCCCCAGACCGGAAGGGAAATCAGTGGTGGGTTCGAGATGGATCTACAAAGTTAAGCAGGCAACTGACGGGAGTGTGGAGAAGTACAAGGCAAGATTTGTTGCCCAAGGCTTTTCACAGATAGAGGGGATCGATTATGAGGAGACCTTTGCACCTATCGCAAGGTATTCTTCCATACAGACGATTCTTGCTCTCTCAGCGTAGATGGGGTGGCACATTCATCAGATGGATGTGAAGACTGTAGTCCTCGATGGATTCATTGAGGAGGAGGTGTACATAGAACAGCCCAAAGGTTTTGAGATCTTCAGCAGCGAGTCGAATGTGTGCAGGCTCAAGAGAGCCTTGTATGGGTTGAAACAAGCACCACATGCTTGGTACACACGGATAGACAGCTATTTCACTGGACTTGGATTCTCCAAGAGTGAGGCAGATCCTAACCTATACCAGATTGTGGTGGAGGGTAAGTTGCTTATCATTGTACTTTATGTAGATGATTTGATTCTAATGGTTGATGAGTTGTTGATACTTCCATGCAAGGATGATCTTGCTAAGGAGTTTGAGATGAAGGACTTGGGCCTCCTTCATTATTTCCTGGGATTGGAAATTTTGTAGTGCAGTGATGGACTATTTGTTTCTCAGGGTAAGTATGCTCGGGAGATACTGGAGAAGTTCAACATGCATGGCTGCAAGCCTATTGATACTCCTCTTCCTGGAGGTTGGAGGAAGGAGGATGCTACTTCGGCAGAAGTAGTGGATGCCACTGTTTATCGACAGTTGGTGGGATCGCTTATGTATCTGGTCAATACACGACCTGATATATGCTATGCTGTTAACCAGCTTTCATAAGCTATGGTTAAGCCAACCAAGCTCTTCTAGAAGGCAGGCAAGCATGTATTGCATTATCTTAGAGGCACATCGGGATATGGATTGTGGTACAGACAGGAGGATGAGGTGAAGCTATGTGGCTTCACAGATGCAGATTGGGCAGGGAGCCCAATGGACAAAAAGAGCACATCTGGAGGGGTCTTCAGTATGGGGTCGACAGCAGTTTCTTGGTACAGCAGGAAGCAGAGATCCGTGGCACTCAGTTCAGCAGAGGCAGAGTATATGGCAGCAAGTTTGGCTGCATGCGAGGCTATATGGATGAGGAAGATTCTAGTCGGGTTGTTCGGTTCTTACTTGGAGCCTACTGTGATTTACTGTGATAACCAAATTTGCATTAAACTCTAGGCTAATCCTGTATTTCATGATAGATCTAAGCACATTGACATCAGGTACCATCATATCAGAGATTGTGTGCAGCGGAGAATCATGTTACTTTCATACATTCCAACGGAGGATCAAGATGCTGATATCTTGACGAAGGCACTCACCAGGAGAAAATTCGAATACCACCAAGGCAGGATAGGGGTTGTTGATAATCCATATCTTGTTGAGAGGGAGTGTTGAGAATGCAACAAGATGATGGAGCTTAGTGGAAAGAAGTAGCCTTCACTAAGTGGGCCCGCAGGCTATTTTTGGCGCAAAGTCTATTTTTAGACTATGTCTATTTTTAGACATATGGATCATGGTCTATGAGTTGCAGGATGCTATTTGTGGATGATTGGTCATGTTGGTAAAAATAGATGGACTTCTATTTTTAGACATATGGGCAGGTTTCTATTTTTAGACTGCCAAGCTAAAAATAGAACAGTTGAATATTATTGTCTCATAATAATATTTGGACTATAAACATTATCTTATCCTCTTGGAGCACTTCAGTTTGAGCTACAGATGTGGCACATGAAGCTGTCAGAAGGAAATACGCTTTCTTTGTGGGTCAGTTGAGCTATTGCATGCAGGACTTCAGTTAGAACTCATGTGGTTGAGTTTCGATGGAGTTGATTGTGGAGTTGATGGAGTTGTGTTCAGTTTGACTTGATTGAACTAGTTGTATTTAGTCTAACTGCAAATAAACTAGTGATGAGTGATGTGAATTAATTGTTAAATGAATTCACTAATTATTAACTCATAAAGCAATTGAAGAATACATCAGTTAACTCAGTGTATGTACAGTTCAATGGAGACAGGTGTTAGAGGTTGAGATTGATATCAATTGTGACTATAGTTGTGCATGAGATTTGCACATGCATGGATGGAGATTTCCAATGATGGCTTGCGTAGTATACCAAGGGAATTCATTTTTACAGAGTGAATGATTTCTCTTGCATATTGCATAGTGGAGGCAGGCAAAGCAGTGGAGGAGATTTGAGCTGTGATTGATCAGATCTGAGCTAGTTTTGTGTGTAACAGGTGGAGATAGTACTGATTACTTGTGAGGAGTATTGTACTATGTATTGTTACATGTTATCTATCATTATAATATACAAATAGTGTGGGGTTTTCAGCTGTATGCTTTCCCTGAGTTACATACTGTGTTAATGTGTGCATGTGATTGATGTTTCATTGTTTTTAATGCTGCTAAATTGATGATCAACGTAGAGGAGGTTATGTGTTGTGCATGTATTCCGCAATAGTGTATAATCGGGATAATCTCTGTGAATAAGTGTCATATTATTCAAAATTTCTACAATACCTGCAAAATATCTAAGGATATTCCAATCAATTCTGATGATGAAGATATACCATTATTTGAAGAAGAAGAGCATCATGATAAGACAACTACAAACCAAGAAGAAGAAGAAGAAGGACCAAGAGAGCCTATTGAACCAGTAATTATTCCTGAAACAAAGAAGAGGCCAAATTGATTAAAAGCTACACTTAAAGAAGTCGAAGGACATGGAGCCAATAAAGGAACTTTTAGAGAAAGAAAAAGACCAAAGAGATATTTTGGATATACAACATATATGAAAAAATTGATAGAAGGTGAGCCTACTATATTTGAAGAAGTTTCTCTTCAAGAAGAATGGGAAGAAGGTGATGCAAGAAGAATATCAATCCATCATGAAGAATGGGGTTTGGGAAATCATTCCTTGACCAAGTGACAAATCTGTTGTCACCTCAAAATGGATGTAAAAACATTTTATTGATGGAAGCATAGAAAAATACAAAGCTACATTTGTTGCAAGGGGTTTTTCACAAAAGGAAGGGATAGACTATAAAGAAACCTTTGCTCCTACTGCCAAGTAAACTACTATAAGATATTTTGTTTCGCTAACTACTACTATGGGATGGAATATCCATCAAATGGCTGTAAAAACAACATTTCTAAATGGAACCATTGATGAATAAGTATACATTGAACAACCATAAGGTTTCGAAATAAATAGAAGAGATACACATGTTTGCAGACTCAAGAAAGCGCTATAAGGCTTGAAGCAAGCTCCTAGGGCATGGTATGCAAGAATGGATGCATATCTCTTAAGAGTTGGGTTCATCAAAAGTTCTATAGATGCAAATGTCTACATAAAGGTGGTGAAGAATGAACCAGTCATTATACTAATATATGTGGAAAATGTTGGCAATTAAATTCGAAATGAAAGATCTAGGACTTATGCACTATTACTTGGGTTTGGAATTCTAGCAGAAACTCGGAGAGATATATTTGGGTCAAGGTAAATACATAATCGAGATATTGCAGAGATTCGATATGATGGATTCCAAGCCTATGACTACTCCCATAATCACTAATCTCAAGAAGTTGAGAAGCTCTAATTCTAGCCTCGTCGATCCTACTAACTATCGTAAGTAAGTGGTTTCTCTGATGTAATTGGTAAATACGAGACCTGATATATGTTTTGTTGTAAATGTTCTTAGTCAATTTTAGTTGGAGCATCATAATGACCATTAGATAGTTGCCAAGCATATTTTGAGATATTTACATGGCACTGTACATCATTGTCTAAAGTATGATGGAAAAGAATTTAAGTTAACACGTTTTACTGATTCTGATTAGGGTGGAAGTGAGACGGATGGAAGAAGCACTATTGGTGGATGTGTCAATTTGGGATCTACAATGATTTCATGGATGAGTAGAAAACAAGATCTTATTGAATTAATTCGTGTCGAATAATAATATTGTGTTGCATGTGAAGTAGGAAAGGAAGTTGTTTGGTTAAGGAAACTTTTGTCATATTTGTTTGGAAATCCTTTGGATCTTATAGTGATAAATTGTGATAATCAAAGCAACATCAACATGTTTGAAGACCCTATATTCCATTCAAGAACGAAGCATATCAAAAACAAGTACCACTACATTAGGTGCTTGGTACAAGATAGGTTCGTGAAGCTATAGTATATTCCAACAGATGAATAGGTAGTTGATGCGTTGACTGTCTCTTCTGAATAAGAAATTTCAATATTTTATAAGCATGCTTGGGTTGGTTGATATTACAAATTTAGTTCATAGGGATAGATGAAGCATCTAATGGCAAGATGTTTGGGAGGACATTTGGCCGGCCTATGTGTTGATGTCTAAATCCTGAAGAGGGAGGATGGTGTTGGTCATGGAGCTCCGACCTTGGATACGCACCTAGATCCATTGGTTGGTGGTAGGAATTATAAACCTGATGGTACCTAGACTGGCTAAATCTTGAGTCTCCTTAGTCCCACCCAGATAGATTAACATGGTCAGGTATCTAGTCCGAAACACTGAGTGCAATAGAACTCTTCGTAGTTCATTTCATTTTGAAATCTTCCATGTACTCTCATATGTATATAATTATGAATAGCTCCCTAGTTAAGATGGAGTGTTGAAGAGTGTAACTAGCTTCAGTCTTCATAATTGTACTTGTCAAAAGGAAATGTATTATTAAATAAAATGACTTATTAAAGCATGGGTTTCATGCTTGGGTGAAAGTTTTCTAGGTCAAAGCCTCCGTTGAAGGCTTATAGGTTTTGTCTTGAGTCATTAGAGTCATTTGTATTAGACCCTTCTTGGGCTTTTGTATCATTTAAAAATAATTATTTTTTAGACAAAAAGATAATTTGTCACCTCCACACCAATTCAGCCCTATCCCCATGAAGTCGACCTACATTAGGCAATTTTACCTAGCAGAAGTTATATAAGGAGAAGCAATACAGCCTATTTCACTCACTCACTCAACAAGTTCGATCTATAAGAAAGAGAAGCACAAAAAGAGCATGAAGAAGCTGGAGAAGGAAGAAGTTTTGCTGGGAAGAGCTAAATCGAGTTTCTAGGCTATATATCTCTCACGCGTGCTAAAGTTCCGGGCAGTTGTTGGGGCCAAAATATGTTTCTACTGCAGGTCCGAAAATCTACGGCTGGGGATCGAAGTTTTGCTGCTGGGGGGGGTAAAATTATGGACTGAAGCTACTACTAGGAAGTTATCACTTGGAGTATTATATCAAGATCATTTGTTGCAGGGAAGGATCGACTTGGTGTTTGGAGGAGGTCTTTGTCTAGGTCTAAGAAGTCTAGAAGTGTCTCATCTTGATTTGAATATACTGAAGAAAGAGTTCTTGACTGGGTTTTCCACTTATATGGGTTTTTCCCTCGCTGAGTGCCTACATATTGTGTCTCTTGTTCAAGTGATCTTCATATACATATAATTTGGTAATTGCTTGATGAAAGATAAACAAACTAAGAAGTAAAAGAATACAACATAATTCACAAGTAATTATCAGGAAAGAGGAATCAAACCCTAATTCACATAAGCATTGATTTCTCAACAACCATGGTCTTCCTAGTATGAGAGGTCACCCATTCATGCTAGACTTGGTTTATATGACTATGAAAATTAGTTATGTATTCCTAGGAATCAATATAGGCCATCATATCCTCCAATGCTCCCTTAATATTCATTGTTGATTTATCTACTAATTGGAGTATAGTGAGTGTGTGTCTCAGAAATCCTTAAAGGCTCAACATGAGCATTATATCCTTGGTCATGACATTTATGGTTTCCCTCAATTCTATCAAAGTACTTTAGATCAAAATTTTGTTATTGTGCACATTCTTTTTGCTGAATTAAACGTCGGACCTTCTATTCAAATTAATATTACAACCATATTACGCATTGTACAAAAGAGAAGTGGGCCACCAATAGCCTAGGATACCGAGCCTAAGGCCCGCTCACCGGGCCTGGGGCCCAAAAAAAATGACAACGCAACCACAAAAGATAATCGAAAGCCATAAATCGTTGAATCGGACTGGATGAGCCTATAGAGACCACTCTATAAAAATTTTGGGTCCAATTTGGCTGATAACCCTCGCGCATGTAATCCACCTGAAATCCACCAGATGCATGTGAATCCCACCCAACTATGTAACTTGCTCGCTGTTTAACACTACATTCGGACCCGAAGACTGATAAAGCTAATGTTAAAGTCAATTTCGGGTCTGAATGGCTTGATAACCATCTTGCAATTTGCAACGCAGATTTGATGCGATTGCTACTATTTCTCCTACCTGCTCGTACTTTAACCAATCTCCCTGCATAGCCAATGACAGGGCTTTCTGTAACATGATTCAAATTCATGTAAATACTTGTGTTGTTAATTGACACCCGCCTGAGAACCTTGGGATTGTAGGATTTTGGGCACCTATTTCGGCCTAAGGAACTGCCATTCATTTCGTTTATATCCCTGGACTGTTGTTTCATGTGGACTAACATTCAACTGTTTCTAGAAGACTACAACCTGCTAGTATCCCCTGCTCTAATAAAGCTCTCGGTCCACATTCACCTGTCTGAGACACTCTTCCCTCAATCTACCCTGGGGGATCTCTCTCCATTTATATTTATTGTTGCTTTTAGCACAGAGTACGCCTTCATTAGCTAAAATGTCCCTAATTTGTTGGTTGTTCGGCACACATGAGTGAAACTCAAGGTTCTCATGTTCTGCAAGTGGGATTGAATCCTTTGATAGACTTGTAGAAGCCTCCAATGTCTCGAAACTTTTTTCGGAGCTGAGCCATAGCAAATTCTCTTGACCGAATTGATAATCAATTCGGAATCAGCTTCAATTATAATGTTATGAAGATTTGAGTCCCTCGAGATTTCTAAGCATTGCTCCAGGGCCATGAGCTCTGCCATATTGTTTGTGGCTTTCCCCAAATTACTATGAAAGATGATTTTTATACAACCCTTTTCATCCCTTATCACTCCCCCATAACCAACCATGCCCAGGTTTCCTTTTGAGGCCCCATTAATATTACATTTTAGAAAACCTTGAGGGGGAGGTTGCCAGAAATCCTTATCAACAGTTATATGATTTGCCTTTTTGTTTTTACCTTTTAGGGTGAGCCCCTGCATACCCAACTGCATTATCATCTGCACATCAATATCTTTTGGTTGGTTCTCAGGGGGGTTTTTAATGAGAGTTCCTACCGTCTCATTGAGTTGTCTTAAAATTTGTTCCATAATGCACTGGGAAGAACCTTTCCTATTTTTGAATATTCTATTGTTGCGTTCTTTCCAGACATCCCAGATTAGAAAGCTTGGAGCTAAAGCCCAAGCTTTGTTGACTATTTCATTATCAGAGAAATTTTTCCTCCACTTCTTTAAGGTGCTGGTAATACTCCCCATATCTCTATCTGTTTGTCTGAATATTGAGGCAATCCAATTCCACAATGTGGATGTGAAAGGACAGAGGTTTAGAAGGTGATCCATAGTTTCTTCTTGAGCTTCACATAGCTGGCATTTAGATGGACCAGCTACCCCTCTTTTCCTCAGGTTTTCCCAGGTTAGAATTTTTTTATGTTGTACTAACCACATGAACAGTTTGATCTTCATCCAGCTTTGATTCTGCCATAGGTCCTTCCATACCCAATCAGGGTTTGGAAAGTCAAGCCCAATGGCTATGCACTTGGCCTCTTTGAGGTTAAAGTTGCCTTCATTGTTATTGCCCCATCTCAGCTGGTCTGAATCTGTTGATGTCAGTATCTTTCTCTGTTCCATGATAGTTGTTAGAGCTTATGCCTGTGCCTTCAAGGGGGAGTCATCACTGTATTCCAAGTTCTTCCATATCCTCCATTTTCCGTCACTTTTTTCCTGGTCCCAGAATTCATTTACTCTGAGTAACCTTTTGTTATCAGTATCGTTCTTAAGATTTTCAAATTCTTCTCTTAATAATTTGGGTTCCTATTGCCACTTATCCTCCCAAAACCATGCAAGATTTCTATTTAGTCAATTTAGTATGTCCTAAATTTCTACATTAATTATCAATCTGGGAGTCATAAACTGATGAAGTGTGGCGCACTATATGTGCAAGACAACCTCTTTCTTACTTTTTATCAAATTTATCTTATTTTGGGGGTTTTATCTTGGTTTGTCTCCTAATGCAAAGTTTTAAGAATACTTTAGAAGGCAAGTTTGGGTATAGATTTTAAGGCAATTATGTCCTTTATGATGACTTCCAGAACTTAACACTTCGGAAGATCTCAAAATAGTCTAGTAATGAAATTGATTCTTTGAACAAGAATGTAAATGTGCAGCTAAACAAGAATGTAAATGTGTAGCTACTTGAATCAAACAAATGATGAACTACTGATCATGAAATCTCTATCTTTGTTGCTTATCTAAATACAGAAATAAAAGTTAAGCTATTGCACTCAAACAAATCAAAAACTGCAAACTAATAAAAGTAAAATCAATTCAAGTTAGAGAAAGATTTTGGCGAAAATCACATGGAATCTCATTTGTCGACGCGTTTCGAACCAACCAGTGTGGTTCATCATCAGGACAAGTTGAAGAAACAGATCCAGCTTGCATCCCTATTAATGAGGCCATGATTGTGATCAACCGCCTAACAGATCCTGACACGGCTAAGTTGGTTGAGATTTGTCTCACTTCCACCTTTTTCAGTTTTGAAGGGGAGTTCTTCGAGCAAACATGTGGGGTTGCAATGGGATCCCCCCTTTCCCCTGTTGTTGCTAATCTGTTTATGGAAGATTTTGAGTCTAAAGCTCTGAACTCTTCCCGGCTCCTTCCTAAACTATGGAAGAGGTATGTGGATGACACCAATGTCATATGGTCTCATGGCCAGGATGAGCTTGATCTCTTCTTTGATCATCTTAACAGGCAGTCTTCAGCCATTAAGTTCACTAAGGAACAGGAAGTTGAGGGATGCCTTCCTTTCCTTGATATTCTTATTTCTAGGAATGATGATGGTTCCCTCGCCCATAAAGTTTTTCAAAAGAAAACTCATACGGAGCAGTATCTTCATGCCAGTTCCCACCATTTCCCGGCTCAAAAGATGGGTGTTCTTAGTACCCTTGCTACTCAGGCCCTGAGGATCTCGGACAAGAAGAGCTTTGAGAAGGAAAAATCCCATCTGTTGGATGTCTTTGTGGAGAATGGGTACAGTAGATACATGGGTCATAGGGCTTTCCTTAAAGCTTCCAAGAATTCTCTCGTGAAAAGAGAGCCTAAAGATCGTGTTCCTGGTGTCCATCTTCCTTATGTTCAAGGGACCACTGATAGAATTGGTAGGATTCTCAGGAGACATAGTATCCCTGTGTCCTTCAGGCCCCTGAACACCATTCGTTCGTCCCTCAGATCGGTAAAGGATCCCATCGACCCTTAAGATATGAAGGGTGTTTATATGATCCCTTGTTCCTGTGGGACCCCCTATATTGGGGAGACTGGTCGTTCCATTAATCAGAGGATTAGCGAGCACGCAGCGGATCTGAAGCATAGGAGATCTAAGTCTTCCGCTTTGGCTGAACATGCTGAGAAAACCAATCATCATGCTTGTATTGAAGAAGCCAGTGTCATTACTAAGGTTTCGCATTTCCATCATCGAAAATTCAGGGAAGCGCTTGAGATCGAAAAGAGACCAAGCAATCTCAATAGAGAGGATGGTTGGAAAGTCAGTAGGTGTTGGGTCCCAGCCCTCTCTTCCTAGTCGTTTTGTCGTCCTCTTTGGTTTTTTGGTGTTCTTTTATCTTTATTTTCACTTATTTATTTATTTTATTATTATTATTATTATTATTATTATTATTATTATATATATATATATATATATATATATATATATATATATATATATATATATATATATATATATATATATATATTTCTCATTCTTTGTTGCTTATATTTTTAACTATTTTCCGATCTATCTTATCATCCTTTGACTTTCTTTATTTCCTTTATTAACACACAAAATTTTATAATATTTTTAAATAAAATTAATTTTATTCATTACTCTATACATCTAATTTCTCCTTTATTATTTTATTTTTTGTATTTTATTTATTCATTTATTGTTATTTATTTTATTATTATTTTTATTATTTTATCTATTTTTATTTTATTTTTATTTATTTTATTTTTTTATTTATTTATTTTATTTTTATTTTTATTTTATATTTTTATTTGTATGTGTTTTATTCATTTATTTATTTGTTTATTTCATTGTTATTTATTTTGTTATTATTTTTATTATTATTTATTTATTTATTATTTTTATTTTATTTTTATTCATTTAGTTATTTTTATTCCCATTTAACTCGTATTCACATTTTATCTTTATTTATTTTATTTTTATTTTTATTTATTTTATTTTTTATTTATTTATTTATTTTTAATTTATTTTATATTTTTATTATTTTTATTTTATTCATTTTGTTATTATTTTTATTATTATTTATTTATTTATTTATTTATTTTATTTTTATTTTTATTTTTATTTTTATTTTTTTCATTTAGTTATTTTTATTCCCATTTAGCTCGTGTTCACGTTTAAAGCGGTCCTCTGCATCTAATTTTCCTTTTAAAAATATTTAACCTATAATTTTTAACTATTTATTAATAAACTATTATCACTAATTTTAATGATTTATTGGTCTCCTATATAACTTATCTCCTTTTTTTTATTAGAAATGTTTTGATCCCGGTCCATTGGTCAATATTTACGGTTGGTCAAACTAGCCGTTGGAGGCTCTGGTCGGTCTATTTAACATGCTAAGCTGGATCTGTTTCTTCAACTTGTCCTGACGATGAACCACACTGGTTGGTTCGAAACGCGTTGACAAATGAGATTCCATGTGATTTTCGCCGAAATCTTTCTCTAACTCGATATGGATCACAGAAGCCTAAACTCGATTATAAAATCAATTCACTTCATTTATAGTCCGATAGCTCGCCAAGTAGTCTAAGCTATGGCTCTGGAGATAATGTCAATAATATGAGGAATTGATATCTAATTGTAGAAAAATAAAGTTAAAATCAAATCACATCACTCATAGTCTGATAGCTCGCCAAGTTGTCTAAGCTATGACTCTGGAGATAACGTCAATGATATGAGGAATTTGATATCTAATTGCAGAAAAATAAAGTTAAAATCAAATCACATCATTCATAGTCCGATAGCTCGCCAAGTAGTCTAAGCTATGGCTCTGGAGATAACGTCAATGATATGAGGAATTTGATATCTAATTGCAGAAAAATAAAGTTAAAATCAAATCACATCATTCATAGTCCGATAGCTCGCCAAGTAGTCTAAGCTATCGCTCTGGAGATAATGTCAATGATATGAGGAATTTGATATCTAAACTAACTGACAAAGCAAATGAATAAAACTGAAATCAATGCATAACTGTAATTGAAAAGCTAAGAAAAGCAAAGTCAGCAGAAAGGCTAATCTCATGTCACTAGTTATCATAAAAATTGTATGAAAATGCCTGGGCCTAGCCTATCCTGAAACACACACTGATTAGTGTTAGCAACAATATACAATACTTGAAAAATCATGTATAGGACGGTAATGTTAACACCATGACTAGCTTATGAAATATACACAGGTGAACGAATTATGAAACATGTACAATGGAAATAAGGAAACAACACATAACATTGTACAACAATAAAGAAAACAAAACCTCAGCATGCAGGGGCCCTCTGCACGGCCTTGGTCAACACGTTATCAGTCTGGAATTACGCTCACACAGTCATATAAAATAGAGTTCTATTGTATTGCAAAACAGAGGAAGACTCCTCTCGTTACAACAGCAGGACCAGTTCACGGCACAGTACAACGACTAACATCAAAACGACATCAAAAACTAACTCTACATGCGTTTGCAAATGCGTTATTTATAAGGAAAATTACATAATTGTTTTCTCATGAAACACCTTCAACAGAGGACACGTAAAAAGACAGCATCCGTGGGTTTAGCATGATGGTTGCCGAGATCATTCAATCTATCAAAGATGGCTGTTGGATTTGCATTGTGGAGGTAGTCTACAGTTGTCAAAATGAACCCAGGGATCTAGGAACGGCCTCGGACCCTTCACGTGTTGAAAAACAGAGACCTGTTGTCATAGGACTCCTTCTTTTGACCACCATTTGACCACGACGTCCCTTTATGAATCTGGCTAAACCAATAGGACCTAATCCATGTCTAGATCATTCCTGAACTGCCCACGTGCCTCGTTTTGCTTGATGACACCTGTAACCTAGAGATCAACAAAAACAGCTGTGGAAAGTTGAATCAGCTGCGGAAAGTGGCTGCATTCCACAGCTAATGAGCAAAATCTAATTCAAATAGCAAACACAAAAACATAGTTAGAAAACCACTTAAATGCTCTTTTAGAATCAATATGCAATGATCTTTGATAGCTTATGAGGTACTGGTGAGGGGAAAAAGTCTAGGAAAATGTGTAGGAGAGATGTAGTTTCAGAGCTCAACATACCCCCACTGTGAAGGTGTTGCATGTCCTCATGCAACCAAAACTTTGACCATCCTCCCTTCAGTTCATGTGTTCTGAGACCTCTGCCAACACATCCAGCCTTCTTTTCTTCTTTCTTGGGACCACTGTCATCCTTGGCTTCCTCATTAGGCACTTGAATTTGAGGTTGATGAGAGCCCTGCTCAACCTCCTGTTCTTTTTCTTCAATTTTCTATTTTTCTTCTGCCATAGCCCAAGATGCAACATGGTGTTGTCGTGAATAATATTATCTAACCTGCCATGTTCTTTCAATGTTTCTTTTTCTCTTTTGATGTGTCTATTTAGGACCACCAGCTCAAAAACTTCCTGTTTTAGTGATTCGATTTGAGCTTCTTGGGCTATATTAGGCTGGGCAGATGAAGTGCCTTAATCTGTGGCATTTTTCTCCAACGTTTCAATATAATCATACATTTCTTGCTGGGTTGGATCTATCTCAGGTGTAGTCTTCCTTGGGCTGTCCCCAAAATCTGGTTGAGAAGGACTGATCTCAAAATCTGGCCGAGAAGGACTATTTTCAAAATCTGGCTGAGGAATAGGAGTATGGTGTGGGCCACGGCCAGGAGGGATTGTTGAAGGTTGTTCTGGTGTTTCCCCTCCTAAATCAATGAAATGGGGCCCTTTCGTTTGTACTTTCCTCAATTTTCCTTTAAGTTTGGAGCTCCTCCTTAAATTTTGTGAGCTAGTGTCTTCTTTCTCCACACTATGTTTTTCTCTCCCTTTTCTCTTTGTTGTAGCTCATTGTTCCTGAAGGTAAACTAGTCTTTCAGAAAGTATTTGGTGGTCCTCTTCTGAGTAAGGTTCTGGGGTTTGATAGACAACCTCAATATTTCTTTTCCCTTTTGATTTTCTGGGCTTCTTAATGTTAGAGTCGGTCTGGTCATCCCTCCATCAGAGATCATTTCTCTTATTGCATTTCATTCTTAGGTGTCTCATTCAGCTTGATCATCTGCATTCTGCTAGGGGCATGCCATAATTTGACGGAAGGGTCTTGTCATACATTACCCCTCATGCCTTATCCATGCTGGTTTAGGTCTGTCCATCAAAATCAAATTTTAAAATCACTTACAGTCCTGTTTTAGTCTATTGATCAGCAAAGGTCATTTCAGTCATTAGGTCTAGGGTTAGTCAATTTGGTCTTAAACAATGTCTAATAATGCCAGCTGACTCATGAGGGAGGTCCTTAATAAGTTTTCATTTTCAATATTTTCATCATCATATGCTCGACTATGACTTTTCTTCAAAACTTTGTTTTGAAGAAAATTCGTCATTTCGCTTTGTAATAAATTGTCATGAAATTTTCAAAAAGTTTTTCAGTTGTTGAAATCTCCAGGCGCAGCCCTGGTCTTCCTTTGTCAAGACATGCTACTATCCCTGCAAAAATTGCCAAAAGAAAACATCATTCAAGCCAAAAATCAAAAGGGAAATAAAAAGACAGAGTTATATTAATTGTGACAAAAAGTGCCAAGTCAAAACATTACAAAGTGGGTTTGTGAGAAGAAAAAATCAAATCTATCACTATAAGAGGTTCTCATGATTTTAAAACATTCATTTGCATGCCAAGAACAAAGAGGAGGTATCTTGAAGTGAGCTTTGGTGAAAGAGTAAGAAATTGGACAAAAACTGTTGCAACTTGCCGGTGCGGTGCATTGGGCAGAAGGCACGGCGCACCGGGGAGGCGCGGCGCACTGGGATAAGTTGTGCAGTGTATTTTTGAACAGGCGCAGCGCACTGGGATAAGTTGCGCAGTGTATTTTTGAACAGGCGCAGCGCACTGTGACAGTGTGGTGCGTTGGGTAAGTTGCGCGGCGCACTCAGCTGACTGGCCCGAAAAATGCCATAACGGCCTCCAAACGCCAAAATCGTGCCAATTTCCTTTGTTTCAAGTAGGTGGAGCTCCATTTCTCTTTTGCATTAAAGCTTGGTAGTTATGCAATGATGGTTGATGTGTTGAGCTTCCAAACAAATGATCAAACCCTATCATTTTGAAATCCTCAAATATAAGCTGCTGCCTAGGGTTTTAAAAATTGTTGGCCACCAAGATTTTTCTTTTTCCATCATTTTCTTTTATCCTTGATTCCATTTTTTCCTTGACTTCATTGTTCCCTATCCCCTAAATTTACTAAACCCATATCCCAAATTCCCTTTCCCAAACTTTTAAATGTGAAAAACCCTAAACCCTATTCCCACACATAAATCCTAAACCCCCCCCCCATATTTCCCTAACAAATCTATCCCAAAAATTCCTAATCCCTTACTATTATTTCCCCTTCCTAACAGTCCCTTGTTTCATTTATTTCCCCTTGGTGGCAGAGTTTGAACACATCACTAAAAGAGCAGTCCAACAGTTTTCATACAGCAGCATATTTTTCTCCAAGGTAGTTTGAAAAACAGCATTCATGGCATCTGAGCATTCATCGGATTATGAAATGGAAACCCAAAGTGACTCTCCCATGGAGGAACATGCACCTCGGAGGCCTCATAGAGGAGGTAGACATATCAGAGAAGAACCAGTCACCCTCACTGAATTACAGGCCTGCCCTCTTGCCATGTTTTGTTTACAGCATCAATCATGCTATGACTTTTGTCAAAAGGTGGCTAATGTTCAATTTCATCATGAGTTGGCTCATCTATTTGTGTTGCATTTACATGGAGATCAAGCTACCTTAGCTGGTGTCACCTTATCACTTACACCAGAATCTGTCTCACTAGCAACCGGCATACCAAACATTGGGGAACCATGGACCAAGAGGAAGAAGATTGACCAACAGCATTATGAGCCATACATTAAAACCGGTTTCTTGAGTCAGGTCAAGAGAGTGTTTCCATTCCGATATCTGAAAGATGAATATGCTCCACTAATGAAATTGATCATGTAGTATTTCAGCTGTGAGGGACAATTCTCTCGTTTATACGCTTATCACATTAGGTTGCTCATGCATTTCACCAGGGTACGGATGATGAATACTTCGTATTTCATTTGCCGGAACATAGAGAGGATGACCACCCTTGTGCAGCACAAAACCCCTCAGCAGCAACTTAACAGTGTTTATCATTTTGCTCTCATCAAGATTTTGGTGGTTCATCAGCTTGGATTGCAGGGCATCACTTGGGATCATTTCATCTCTCGTGACTTCTTTAGAGCTTCACAGGGATTATCAAAGGTTAAGAATGAGATAGGTGGACCTTCTCATCAGTATGAGCGCCATGAGACCGCTAGTGTGCCAGTATTCATCACATATCAGAGGGGCACTAGACATTTGTTTGCAGCAGCGAAGCGCGTGATTTCTCCACCCGGTGTGGAAGGGGCCTCGCTTCCGACATCAATACCACAGGTACAGGACAAAGGCAAGAGGCCAATGCAGGATGAGGGGCCTTCAGGTGAACAAGAGACCGACTTCATTCTCATTCATGATGATGATACAGATACAGGCCCACAAAGTGCCAAACTTAGGGAGATCATCCAGGAGCAGCAAACAGAGATCCAAGCCTTATCCCTTGACTTGGAGAGGGCTAAGTGGACTATGAAATACTTGGAGCAAAGGAACAAACAGCTTGAAGATCAGCAAGCAATCATAGAGTTACAAAACATCCGTGAGAATCGCCAAGCTGCACAACGAAGAAGGGTTGAGCTCACTTCATTGGAGCAAGAGATTAATGATTATCGAGAGTCTTGGCTCGAAAGAGTTAACATCCACTTGGAGGGACTGCTAGACAAGGCTGACAGAGACCATGCATTGCTGAGACACATGGCTTTCCACTACATGGCACGGAACAAGGTCTGCAAGGCACGAATCAGGAATTTAAAGGCAAAATTAAAGAAGGCAATAAGGAAGCAAAAGAGGCAAAGGGAGCTTGATCGTCTTCAGATATTGGCTGAAGCCTCTTTAGCCCAGCATGACACTTGATGGAGAAACTCCAGCCCAAATTTCAAGAAATTTGGGGCATTTTTGGCATTTTGACAAATTTTGGCACAAAAAACAGGGTTTTTCTCCCTATGCGTCGCACCACGTGGCGCGCGCTTTTGCTAGGGAGCTCCAAATTGAAAAAAGTTTACATTTCTAGATTTTTCATGAAAAATCATGGTTGCTGGTGCATGGCCAAGAAATTTGGGCAAGTTTTGAGTCCTCAGGAGGTCAAAAACACTCAAAAAATGACCTCACTGCCCCTATTTTGACACACAGGAAGTAGTATTGGGAGATTGAAGTTTTGGAGAGGCAAATGACATCCACATTCAGAAATTCCATTTGGGTTGGAAAGTAGATAGGCAGGGCTTTCCAACAAGCACACTTGGGCTCAATTTGGACTTTAGGAAGTGCCTCAAAATAAGCTCCAAAGTGGCACGACGCATAGAGAATCAGGCGCGGCACATAGAGGATTTTTGCCCATTTTTCACTGTTCAGCTCAGAAATTCGCCCAGTTTTGACCAGTTTTGCTTCTTGATGTTATCCTTGAATTTTCATGATGTAATTTGATAACCATGATGTAATATTGGCACATTTTTAATTGTTCTAGAAGATTCATTCACCAAAAGGTGAAATGTGAGAGAATGAATCAGTTTCCTAGCATATAGGGGTAAGTTGTTTGACTACCTAGTTTTTAGTTCCTTGTTTAGAATTAGTTCAAACAGCTGCTAGAATGATGAGATCGACCCCTAGAGGCAAGGGAATAGGTTTGTCTTGTCTATATTATGTAATTTCAAGTCATTTTCGGGGTTGGACACTTGGGATTGCTTTGGCACTTCATTGTACATTTCATTTCTGCAATTTTGGCAAAGGAAAGACCAGGGTTTTCCAGCACTTGTTGGGATCCTTGTGGTTCTGTGTTTGGATGGTGTTTTTCTCCAAGTATTTGTAAGTTCATGAATGTTTATGTATGCCATTTCCCTTCTCTTTCTTCTGAAATTAAACTGATGAGTACTTAAGGTGGAATTCATAAATTGTTATGCTCTGCCTTTGACTTTTGTTTAGTTTTATATGTTTTCTTCAGTTTGTAGAGGATCCTTGATATAATCTTTCCCTCTTCAGCTTCTCAGCAATCTTTTTCTATCCATTCATTCAATTTAAGGCATCCTAACTGTTACACAAAAATATCGTCACCATGATTATTTGCAGTCAGTATGGGTCTATCATCACTTGTATTGTCCTCCTAAGTAAGTCTCAGACCTCAGCTCTTCAAGTCAAGCTTTGAAAATGAGAGAAAGACATTGAAAATCAATAAAACTCTGGTTCCGCACTTTCTCTCACTATTTCCTGCGGTCCCGCACCTTCTGTTTACAAAAACTGCGGACCTGCCCGCTCTGTCCCTAAAGGTGTGGGTGCGGACCCCTGTGAAAGTCAAAAAGGCGCAAGTTTATTCTTAAAAACTCACTTTGGGTTAATTCTAGATGATTCTAGAAGGAATTTTGACGTGGATTGGCCGCTCTTAGGTGGTTCATGCATCCCAAAAGAGAAGGAGCTAATCCCTTGATGAGAGGAGCTATCCCTTTGAAGGAGGGCTTTATCCCTTTGAAGGAGGACCTAGTAACTTCCCTCCATTGCACTATAAATTCAGGCATTGGGCTAGTTGCTAGAGAGGTTAGAAGCTGAACATTTTTTAAGGTAAATGCTAGTGAAATTAAGACTTCCTAGTTGAGCTTAAGAGGAGAGATCACATACCTTTTTGGCTTCATTGGTAAGAGAGTTAAACTTGTCAAAGTAGAGGAGACTTCTTGCTGGACCCTGGGAGGAGCTTGTACAGCGTCAAGGCACAGGTTGTAAAGTTCTTCTTGATTTGAATTAATACAATCAAACTCATTTTTCTCAACAAATTGTCTCATGTCATTTGTTTCATGAATTCCTTGACTTTCATGTTAAATATGTTTTATGATATTGGCTTTTCAGGTGCTATTTAATTTGTTTGCTTGTTTGTGTTTGCAGATTCGCGACAAGGGAGCTCATTTGGATCGAAGGGGCGAAGGCTTCCACAAACTTGCGTTGGACCTAAGGTAGGCCTAAAACACTTGTTTGCCTTTGTTTATAAAAGCATATTTAGAGAAAGATAGTGTGTGATGGGTTTGCTTGTCATTAGGTCTTCTTTAGATTCTAGGAAGGTCTATCTTGTCCGCAAGATCGACTTATTCTGTGTGAAAAAATGGCGACTCCGCTGGGGAACTTGATTTTTTCCTTGTTTTTACTTTGACCTGAGAAACTGTGTTTTTATTTCTGTTTTTGGCCTGTTGTGTGTGGAATTGGGTGGAAATTGTAGATCCAGGGTTATTTTTCGTTTTTCATAGCTTTGGGAGAGGACCGCACCCTAGCCTTTTGACACAGTGCGTACTTATCCGCACTTTTGCTTTTAGCACAGAGCGGTACCGCACCTGTGTTAACTGTGGGCCTGCGGACCCTGTCAAAATTTTGAAAAACCTATGATTTCCTCTGTTAATCAGCTTAGTTTTTGTTTAGAAGTTATTATCCACTACCCAGACCTGCATATAACCTGTCAGAATCTTTCCTTAGATTGATTTCATTGGTGTTAGGGTTTTAGGTGAAATTCCTAGGAGTTTTGCTTGTTGGGTTTGTTTTTCGTTTTGGTCTTGTAGTAGCTCTGAGCTTAGAAGATGTAGGGACCTCAGATCACCTTGGTGTCTACCAGCCTTCTTATGAGTCTGACCATTTATGAAATCTACCCTTGTTGAGGAATCCGCTTTGTGTTTTCTCTTTACAAAACTTCGAAAAGCTTGTGTTTAAAAGTTTGGATTTTCATTTTTAAAAAGAAAACAAAATTGGTTGTTTTTTACTGATTTGTGATTCTGCATAAATTGGTCCTTAGCTTACATCTAGCTAAGTAAAACATCCTTAAAAATACATCTTGTAGGCTTTGACTTCAAATAGGGTTTCTATAATTTATAGATCTCAAAGTTAATCATTTCCATAGTTTTGAGTGTTTTATAAAAAATAAAAAATAAAAATCTCTTTTGGAAAAAGTTTGTTTTTTGTAGTGGTTGAGTGCTTTGAAAAGAAAAGGGAAATTTTTGTGAAATAACTAGTTGTCTCGTTTTGAGTGCATTGGAAAGGACAAAAGCTCTTCTTTTAATTTGTGTGTTAAGAAAGATTTGTGTTTACAAAGTATTTTTCATTCTCAAACTCTTTCCTAGCTAGAAGTTCATCGAAGAGAAAAGATTGTTTAAATCATCTTAGGTGCATTTTTAGTGATTTTGAGTCGAGTCTTCATACCACGAGTTTCATCTCCGCACCTTTTGACTTAAACAAAGACCAATAAAAAATAACGCTTAAAGTAAAATTCATCTAGCAACATTTTTATTTCTAGGGCTCTGATACACCAACATAGCTTAGGCTAGTGTCTTGGAGTAGGAGAGTAATTAACTCTCCAAGACAGTAAAAACAAACAAGTAGTTGTATCTTGTGGTAGGGAAGAAATCCAATTGTTGCATTTATGCTCTGGGAAAGCTCCTCTTAAAGGAGAAGCACGAGATCGTGTCTGAACCAGTGTGGGAATCAATCCTTCCTCATTGGGAACGACGCCAGATATTCACGTATTAAAAACGGTAAACCTCGGATTAACCATTGTTGAGGAACCTGGGGTCACTTGTTGGTAAACCTTGGATTATGTCAAGGAGCCTTCAAGGGCATTGAGCTTGCTACTCTGCCCTTGCGTGCGTATCGGATCGTAGACTGTTCCCCCAGGTATATTTGTTTCAGTTGGTAACCTTAGTGGCCATATTCTTTAGGATTCTTCCTAAGGTGACAGTGGTGGGAAGATCCCACTGTACCTGGAGCAAACGTCGGCTAGACTCACTTGGATTTTCTGGGGGGTTCTCTTCACTCGAGATGGTTAAGTGGAGGAACTTGTGCCAGTCTATTCATTAAGCAGGTTGCCGGGGTAACTGTTCCAACCGCCATTTCTGTATTGAACTCTGCGATGTTGGATTTCATCACCAACTAGTGTTTTCAGTATGGAAAGTTACTGTTTGTGTGTGTTTGATCTCCTAGATTCTTTAGGCGTGTGATTCATATTTGTTTGGTTCTTTAGAGGCTTTAGGTGGTTTTCATTGAGATTTTACTTTGTTTGCGTGTGAAGTAGTTAAAAGTTTTTAACCGTGGCTGAATTACCGAGGAAGTCCCGTAGACTTCGGGGCCAACCTCCTGAGTTTTCACCAAGCCATCCTGAAGGGTTGAAAGTCCTCGTAACTCCTAGCGACAGTAGAGTTGGGTCACCTGAAGAATGAGAGTCTTCTTTTGTGGTACATCATGATTTTCAAGCTTTAGTAGTAGATTATAATCCGCAATCAGTGTCTGTTTCCGAAGTTACTGGTATCTTTTCATCTACTAGTGACATAGCTTAGGAACCTGAAATATCTGAACCTGAAAGTGAATTTGTTGCTACTCTGACATCAAGGTTTGCTTCTCCAGCTTCTAGCGGTCCTGGTTCACCTACGGTAGAAAGAGTAATCACCCAAGATCTTCCTTCTGGACTCATAACTATTGAAGAACTTGCTACTCCGGAAGAAGAAGTAGGCATCCTTATCCCTGAAAATCAACCTGTTATTGAGCTAAGGGAGCGTGAATCAATTTTTTACAGTCCACCTAGGAGCAGTGCTTGGTATCTTTCTTTGACTAATTTCTTAGAAAACCCAGGGTTAAGTTTTTCACCACCTCGTGTTCCTTATCACCCAACACCTAGAGGTTATTATCCTCTGCTAAATATGTCAAGACAATCGTCCATGTTTACTCAATCGCCTGAATCCTTTTTGTACGGCGGTCCTTCTGTTCCCTCTGGGTATCAATCACTCTCTGGTACTTTTTCGGGAGCATCTCCTCAACCCATTGAACAAGGGTTATTAACTGGAAGTAATGGTACTAAGTCGTTGAGCATAGAATATATTCTCATGATGTCAGGTTCTATTCCCAATCCTCAACCTCAAGGTGGCCAGCTACCGCCTGGGGGGCAGCCTCAATTATCGCCTGGGGGGCAACCTCAAGGTACCCAATTTGCGCCTGGGGGGCCACCTCAAGGACAGTACATACCTACGAGGCAGTACGTTCCTCAAGGTCAACCCCAGACTCAATATGTACCCCAAGGTCAACCCCAGTATCAATTTATACCTCAAGGTCAACCCCAGTATCAGTACGTGCCTCAAGGGTATCAACCCCAAGGTCAGTACTCGAACCAAGGTTTCCAACCACCCTCCGATCAATCATATGTTCAAGGAACGGGAAATGTACCTTTGAATTATCAATCCTACCCTCAACCCGGTTATGGTCCTCAATATTCTCAACCTGTTATGGGTCCATACCCCGGAATGAATTTAGTGTGGGATCCATCGCAAACTCAACAGGTGTTGCAGCCAAATGTAGAGTTGTCATCTCAAACTGGACAACCCTTAGTTTCTAGTACACCCCAGTAACCAATCCAGTCTAATATTCAAACTTCTGTACCTTCGGTAGTTTCTCAGCCTGGCCCTAGTCCGCCTCGTACTCCGCCTCAAACGACTGCTGCAACTGCCACAACATCTGTTCAATCTACCCCACCTACTTCTGGAGTATCGACAGCTCCGGTTTCTACTATTCCTGTATCTACTCCTCAGACATCTTTACCACCGTCTGGATCCACGATTCAAACTTAGGTTCAGATGCCTGTAGGACAACCTGGTTCAAGTACGGTTGTCACAAGTCAACCACAATTTACTTATCAACCGTACCAGGGACAGTACCAATTCGGTCCTGCTGTGCAGTAGCCATTCTATCAGTATCAACCGTACCCTGGATACACATATCAACAACCTCAACAACCCCAGTATGGTTCGGTTAATCCTGGTTTTTCGGGAGGATACAATATCCCAAATGCAATTCCTATTCCTAGTTATCCAGGATATCCTCCTCCTGGGGCTGGTCTCATGACCCAGAGTTTTAGGGACCCTAATCGTCAATTACCGTTTATCGCAACTTTGGACTTGCCTGACTTGTCGTGCCTAACGAACGATCCCATTAATTATCTTCCGTTTTGGCCGCCAATGCCGAATAAGTTGCCTAGTGATATTCCTAAGTTCGAAGGCAAATCAGGAGAGGACCCGTCAAACCATGTGATGACTTATCACCTCTGGTGTGCATCTAACTCCATTTCAGATGATTCAGTCCGTCTAAGACTTTTCCAGTGCACTCTAATTGGTCTTGCGGCCAAGTGGTACATTGAGTTACCGCGAGGCACTTTTTATAATTTTAGTCAGTTAGCTACCTCATTTTTAACTCATTTCCAGTTGCCAGTCCGATATGACAATGGCACGGAATTGTTAACTCCGTTAAAGCAATCAACGTCCACTTACATTTCAGATCATATTCATGAGTGGAGACGTCGACGGCATTTAGTGAAGGTTTTTATTCCGGATCAGATCTTGGCTGAATGGTTCGTAAAATCTTTGTTGCCAAAGATCACTGAAGATGTAGCTAAAGCCGGAGTAGTTACTGAGGAGCAAGTAATTGCTCAAGCACAGTACCTTGACTTGGTCTATACTCAGTCAGGTACGTTACACGAGAAAATCCCCGATCTTCCCAAGCAAAATCAAATCGCTGCAGCTCCTTCGGGATCTCATGCCGCCGATGGTTTGATTGGTACGGTTAACACTAAGAGTAAGAAGAAGTCTTCCAAGAATTCTTCTCCTATCATAACCTTGCCTGATTCCCCGACAGGAGATTCTTCTGCGGAGATTTCCGTCGATATTCACGTTGTAGAGTCATCTACAGCCAAATCAAAATCCGGTGGAAAGAAGAAAGGAAAGAAGAAGAATAAAACGGACAAAAATTCAAAGGAGAAACCTGAAAAATCGGAATCCAATGATGAAAAACGCAAACCTCATTATCCTTGTCTCATTTGTGACGATGAACATTTTACAAGAGACTGCCCTCATCGTGCAGAGGTTGCGAAGATTGTCAAAGGTTCCCAAATGCCTGCTGTTTTGAAGGATCCTTTTCCAGCTCAAGACAGTAAGATGATATGTTCTTCCTCGGGTGCCAATGAAGAACCCATACACATGATGTCCCATGTTAGGATTGCGACTCGATCGCATGATTATGGTAGTAAAAGTCCTGTTGATGGTAAAGAAGCAGAATCTTCTCATTCTAATCCATCAACCTCAGCTCCTGGTTCCGATCCGCTACAGATCGAGAAACCTAATCCAGACTTGGTAATCAAATCGCCCGCCAAGGGTATACTTCGAAAGTCAGCTTTCAATCCACATGCGAGAGCGGCTCAAAACTATAACATTGTTGAGGATTTAGCTGTTTCACCCTCAGCAATGTCGTTTTTGGAAGTGCTGCAATCATGTCCAGCACAGCATAAATTACTTTTGTCGGCTATAGGAGCTGTTGACGTTCAGGACTCGAGCCTAATAATTTTCGATCTCGAAAATAGTACACCACGCTTACCTCATCAAATGGCTTTCCAAATTCCAGTGATAGTCAAAAACAGACCTATTCAGCGGACTGTGATTGATGAGGGAGCCTCAACGTGTATTATGTCGATACAGTGTTGGAGATCGCTTGGTTCTCCTTCACTAAATCAATCCCCGACAATTCTAAAGGCCTTTGATGGCCGTGGGTTTCATCCTTTTGGCATTCTACAGATTTTCCTATAGGGGTTGAAGGAAAAACCGTTAATCTAGATGTGGAGGTGGTTGATACCCCTCTAGATTACAACCTTCTCTTGGGTCGAAGTTGGTCTTACGCTATGACAGCTGTCGTTTCATCGGTCTTTCGGGTTATAAAGTTTCCTCATAATGGAAAGATCATAACAATAGACCAGCTGGCTTACTTTTCATCCGACCCAGCCTCTTCTGAAAGTATTCATCATGTCAGTAAAATGACTATCCCGTATAAGGATGTTGGAGTAGGACTAGTTAAAGATGTCGGTTTGCTGGGAACTTTTCCTTTTCCTCCGATCAACGCATCATCTTCATTTTCAAACATTCATATGATTACGTCAGACACCATTGTTTATGATGATCCTTGGATCATTCCTTCTGAATCTGAGATAGACTCATTTGGTGATGTCATGCCTTTGAGTCCATATGAAATTGTGCATGAGGCCGTGCAATAGTTTACCGACCCATCTTCAACCGAAATTGACTTAATGAATGTGGTCCGTGAAGAATCACTTTTCACCTCAAGCTCGGATTCAATCACACTTTTAGAACTTGTTCAATCTGATGAGAAAATTCGTGAAATCCTTTGTGTAGATGATTTACCATGGGAAGATCTCCATCACAGATCTTCGTTTTTACCCGAGAATGATCATTTTGAAAATGATTTTTCATCAATCTTCACAACTGAATATGTCAAGGAACCTCAGAATCCAATGAAACATCCTGATTCAGAGTTAAATTTGGGAAACATCTCTCGAACTATTCCTATTGACATTTCGGTTAAATCTAGAATTGTTGAAAACATTCATATAGGAGCCTCGTGTACAGATGACGAAATTCAAATATATAAGGCCCTATTTCAGGAATTTCGCGACGTGTTTGCCTGGTCCTATGAGGAAATGCCAGGAATTGATCCCCCGATTGTTGTTCATGAAATAAAGACTTACCCGGACGTTAAACCCGTCCGGCAACATTTGTGTCAGATTCACCCAAGAAAAGCTACTGCAATTAAAGCAAAAGTTGAAAAATTACCCAAAGCAGGTTTCATTTATCCGATCCCGTTAACGGATTGGGTATCGAATATTGTTCCGGTTAACAAAAAGCAAGGAACAATAAGAATATGCATCGATTATAGGGACATTAATCGAGCCTATCCAAAGGACAATTACCCAACTCCCTATATCGATCAAATCATTGATGATTGTGCCGGCAGCAAAATATTCTCCTTCATGGATGGTTTTTCCGGACACAATCAAATCAATATTCTACCTGCCGATCAACCAAAAACGGCTTTCATTTGTCCATGGGGGACATTTTCTTATTGCAAGTTACCTTTTGGGCTCAAGAATGTCGGAGCAACTTTTCAAAGGGCCATGTCTTATGCGTTTCATGACATCAAGCACATTGTGCAACCCTATCTTGATGATTTTCCAGCTCATTCATTACATCGAGCTGATCACCTCGTCCATTTACGAGCAATCTTTATGAGGTGTAGGCATTATCGGATTCGGTTGAACCCACACAAATGTGTCTTCTGTATAGAGACGGGTCGATTGTTGGGGTTTGTAGTTTCGAAAGTCGCCATTCGCGTCGATCCCTCGAAGGTCGAAGCTATTGTCAATTTGCCTCCTCCTTCGAGTCTTCGCCAACTCCAAAGTTTGCAAGGGAAAGCAAACTTTTTACGACGATTCATTCCTAACTACGTCGAGGTTACAAAGGGTTTTACCCAGTTGTTGAAACAGAATACTCCATTCTATTGGGATGAGATAGCTCAGAAATCTTTTGATGCACTCAAACACGCGTTGATCCATGCACCGTTATTGCATCCTCCCAACTACAACCAGGATTACTTCTTGTATCTCGCTGCCTCTCATTCCACCATTGGAATGGTCTTAGTTCAGGAAGATGAATTCGGAACTGAGCATGTGATATATTACCTTAGTCGAACTTTAAATCCAACTGAGCTAAAATACTCACCTGTGGAGAAATTGGCATTGGCAGTTGTTCAAGCTGTCCAACATTTTCGTCACTACATTTTACTACGTAAAACTACAGTAATTTCGGATTGCAACCCTATGATCTACATTTTGACCAAACAATTGCTAGGGGGCAAGTACTCTAAATGGATCGTTATCCTGCAGGAGTTCGACTTGGAATTTGAAAAATCTAAGTCTAAGAAATATTTAGTCTTTGCGGAGTTAATGTGTGACTTCCCGCGTGCTGACACAGAAACTGTGGCGGAGGAGCCCATTGCGGACGAATCCTTGTTTCTAATCAGCACTTTAGATCCATGGTATGGGGATATCATCGTTTATCTCCAGACCCAATCCTTTCGGCCAGAAATTTCAAGGTCAGAACGTCGGAAAATACGATTCTAGTCCCAACAATTCGGAATTATTGGAGATACTCTTTATCGCCATGGGGCAGACTCTATTTTTCGATGTTGTTTAACTCACGAGGAAGCTGAAAGGGTTCTAAATGACTGTCACTCTGGAGCATGTGGTGGTCATATGTCTGGGTATGCCACAACCCAAAATATATTGCGTGTTGGCTACTTTTTGCCGTCTTTGTTTAAAGATTGTATTACTGCGGTCCGAAAATGCCACAACTGCCAAATATTTGATCGAAAGATGCGTGCTCCACCTGCTCCTCTCCACCCTATAATTGCCGTTGGTCCTTTTGCCAAATGGGGTATCGATTTTATTACATGTAACCCTCACTCGGCCGGGGGGCATGCGTATATCATCCTTGCGGTAGATTATTTTACCAAGTGGGCCGAGGTGATGCCTACATTTGAGGCAGACGGCAAGACAGCTGCAATTTTCGTGTTCAATCATATAATTGCTAGGTTTGGTGTCCCACAAGCGATAATCACTGATCATGGGCGTCATTTTCGAAACTTTATGATGACCGAACTTACAGGCCATCTTGGTTTGCGTCATGATAGTTCAACTCCTTATTATCCACAAGCTAATGGTCTAGTTGAATCCATCAAAAAAAATTTAGTCATCATGATCCGACGAATCATTGGGATTCATCGGTCGAATTGGCATAACATGCTATTTTCAGCGCTTTGGGCGTACCGAACTTCAGTAAAAACATCAATAGGGTTCACTCATTTCCAACTAGTTTATGGTCTGGAAGTTGTGTTTCCCATTGAATGCGAAATCTCGTCATTTCAAATGGCCATCGAGTTATTTCCAGCCACTTCCAAAGAGGAAAAGCGTTTGTTATACTTGGCTCAATTAGATGAGAATCGACGTGATGCTGCATTGGCGATCGAGACTCACGCAAAACATATGAAAGCTCAGTATGATCGAAATGTGACCCCTCAAAATTTTTCGGAAGGAGATCTAGTCTTAGTTTACGATCAAGCTAATGATAAATTAGGCACGAGAAAATTTGTTCCTATGTGGCATGGTCCCTATGTTGTCAAGTGAAAGCTAGCAAAAGGGGCCTATGAATTGGTAGACTTTGACGGGGACTCTTTGGGTAAACCCAGAAATGGTCTTTACCTGAAGAGGTATTTTGCTTAAAGAATGGGTATGGAGATTTTTAGTCAGGATAGCTTTTCTTTCTAGCTGGTGTGTTTTAGTTTAAACAGTGTGCTTAGCTTAGAGAGTGTTTTTTCGTCATTATTCCTGTTTATCTTGGTTTTACTCTTGATATTGCAGATGTTGATGCCTCTCCAAACATACATTGGTTTCACTGATGGTGCTTGTCGTAATACACGGAACATTTCTTCCGCAGCTTGGGTTATCTATTCGCCCTCTAACGAGTTAGTATCTATGCATGGGGTAAGCCTCGGTCAAACAACGAACAACATTGCCGAGTATAGTGCAGTGATTGAGTTATTATCTGAATCTATTTCATTTGGGATTCGGAGTTTGATAGTGAGTTTAGATTCTGAACACGCTGTATTACAGCTTAATAGAGTGTATGCCATTAGAAATCCAGTTTTATTAAGATTATTTTTGAGAGTGCGTCTCTTGGAACGTGAATTTTATTATATTCAGTATCAGCATATTCCAAGATCTTTAAATACATTAGCAGATGCAATTGCTTCTCGAATGTTAAGTAGACATTTGCAATAATCATACATGTAAATTTAAAATCATTCCATAACATGATTTACAAGATAAGCCGGTAATAGTGATATATATATATATATAGGAGTGTGTCAAAAAATACATCGTCCTCAATCATAGGTTGAAAAACACCTTATGATCAGCAAAAATGATAAGTACAAAAAACAAAAATGTTGTATGTGCCCACAATAGGCAATCATCCTATCACTGGTGATGATCTTGATAAGAAACCATTGCACAGGCCACCTTGCAAAGGAACCTCCTAAAAGGTCCTGGGACCCCAATCACATAGCGCTGAAGCCGACGAGGAATGTCGTCTATAGTGGTCTCCAGAATATCTCCTGTCAAGCGCTCGAGATGACCCTCCAACTCGGCCAAAACCTCTGCTGATTCGTCCTGTGGGGCTGGCGTGGCTGCAACTGGTTGTTTCCTCTCGTTAGGCCGGAGAGCGGCTGGTCGCTATGGACCCACATCTGCATTTAAAACTTTTACTATCAGTTTTGGGACGATGGAAAAATAATAAAAAAATTAATATAGGAAAATTGTTGAAAATGATTTTACCTGAGTCATCCCATTGCTCTCCTGGTGGAAGAGCCATGTCTGGGTCACCACGAAAATCTACCCCAGCATAAGGGAAGTCCTGAATAAAAAAACCTGGTTTTCCAACCATTGGAAATACTCAAGTTTGAATCGAACAACCTCTGTCCCCTCGTCCGGATGACGAGCCATAACTGCGACCCATCGCATCAGTTTGGGCTCTCGAGGAAGCCCAGCTCCAACAGTAAGGTGCTGCGGGATCAACATGGGAACCCTCTCCAGACCAAAACTCACAACCAAAGGTCTTTAGTTGTCCGTTCTTGGCTCTGGTCAGTTGGCCTTTCACATTGGCCAACACAGCATCGCACCAGTTGAAGATGGTGCCTCGAAAGCAATCAACTGCCATACGCATCTGGGATCCGGTGGAAACATGTAATGCGGCACTCCCGCAAAGTCTGGTGACAGTAAACGCGATCACCATGAGTTCAGGAAGGGATATGGTTTTTATGTCTATCCCTTTGTCTCTAGCCTGGCTGTTGCAGAACTCTAGTCGGAGGCTATCGACAGACTGGCCACCTGGCTTAGCCCCGAATAGAGTCAAGTCTTCGCCTCTCTTAGGAAAACCAGTCAAGAAATATATATATGCCGGCTCGATTTCGAGCTGGTGGCCACCAATGAAGAAACACTGGTCCTGTATGCTCCATCTGTCAACCAACCACTGTAAGAAATCCACCTGGGCCCTCATGCCAGGTATGGCCCAGAATTTGTACAAGCCGCAGGCCTTCAATGCATCGATTGAAGGTTGGTGATTCAATGTGGCAGCATCCACGTCCTCATGCTCTCGTTCACGCCAATCTAGCATGATGTACTCTCTGCATCAAGTTAAAAGACAAATTAGAATGCTAGAAATTAATTTATTTGGGTCAATTTTGAGAATTTTTGGGTTAAAAACCCTTGCGGCGGGGACCACACCCTCCGGGTTAGACACAATGCGTGGGTCCGCACCTTGCCTACATGGAAGGTGCGGACCCCTAACTTTTTCCCCATTGAGAAAAAGTCGGGGTCCGCGGGCTAGCAGTGTTACGCCTGCGGGCCCCCGCGCGCGGGTTTTAAGCCTAAAAACCCTCCGAAAAATAGAATGAAAGCCTAAAACAAGAAATGAAACAGTTAACACTGAAGAGTAGGATGATGTGGATTACCTGGAGAAGACAGCGTTCAATTCCGACAGTTGTATTTTCCGCAACCTTCACGGGAAGTTTTCTGAACAAAAGCACTATTTTCTCACCCAACCAACCATGTGTATGCTCCATCTGTCAACCAACCACTATAAGAAATCCACCTGGGCCCTCATGCCAGGTATGACCCAGAATTTTTACAAGCCGCAGGCCTTCAATGCATCGATTGAAGGTTGGTGATTCAATGCGACAACATCCACGTCCTCATGCTCTCGTTCACGCCAATATAGCATGATGTACTCCCTGCATCAAGTTAAAAGACAAATTAGAATGCTAGAAATTAATTTGTTTGGGTCAATTTTGAGAATTTTTGGGTTAAAAACCCTTGCGGTGGGGACCACACCCTCCGGGTTAGACACAATGCGTGCGTCCACATCTTGCCTACATGGAAGGTGCGGACCCCTGACTTTTTCCCCATTGAGAAAAAGTCAGGGTCCGCAGGCTGGCAGTGTTACGCCTGTGGGCCCCCACGCGCGGGTTTTAAGCCTAAAAACCATCCAAAAAATGAAATGAAAGCCTTAAACAAGAAATGAAACGATTAAAACTGAAGAGTAGGATGATGTGGATTACCTGGAGAAGACGATGTTTGATTCCGACAGTTGGATTCTCCGCAATCTTCACGGGAAGTTTTTTTGAACAAAAGCACTATTTTCTCACCCAAAACTCAAACGGTAAAAATGAATTGACAAAAGCCCTTTTTATAAGTTTTTTGAGTAAATAAATTGCAAATTTGTTTATGTTTCACTTTGGAAAGGTATTTTTGCAACATTTTTATCCATTTCAAACAGGTATGAGTAATGTTTGCATTTTTGTTCAGGATAACGGATTATTCAGGCAAAATCTATCATTTTCGACGGAAAAACATTTAAAGTCACCTTTAAGCTCTTTTCTGACTCCTGAAACATGAAAAGATTGCCGAGTTTTTCTTTTAAACTCGTTAAAACGGAACTAAAAGACGGTCCACTTACAGCTCTTTTCTGACCGTAAAAACATGAAAAGATTGCCAGATTTTTGTCCTTTCAAATTCGATACTGGTTATAAAACGACGTGTCGTTGATCACTTTTTTACTTTTTCGGATCAGGGACACTAATTACGAAAAGTACTCCTTGGTCGTAAAGATCAAGCGGTTCTCTCAAGTATTATTTTATACTTTTTCGGGCTTGGGGGACACAAATTTACAAAAAAGGTCAACCCTGGAGTCTTCTTAAGTTTTTTCAGACTCTCTAAAATTGAAAAACGCTGAGTTTCTCCTATACTGGACTCGTTAAAATTTCACAGTAAAGGACCT
This sequence comes from Pinus tabuliformis, assembly GCA_031772625.1. Taxonomy (NCBI): domain Eukaryota; kingdom Viridiplantae; phylum Streptophyta; class Pinopsida; order Pinales; family Pinaceae; genus Pinus; species Pinus tabuliformis. Next base: position 95,700,619 of record CM062804.1, on the reverse strand, counting down.
GTTCAATTACAAAGAGGAATGAACCACTCCTTCTTAGGGTTCGAATTTAAACTAAGTTGGACTCATCCGAAGGATGAGCTTATAATCAAGCAAATGTTATCCTCCTCAAGCTTGTTAGAAAAATAAAGAGGTACTTGCCAGAAATGGTGGGGGAAAAGAGAGAAAAATGAGCTTGTTTGTCATACTTTGTAACCACTCTTGAACACGACACTTTTATTCACCTGGGTTGGGAAATCCTTTGCCTAACAGTTGATCAAACCACATTGAAAGTCTTCAGCCGGTTTCTGGGTATTAACTTTGGGTCAATTGTCACCAAGCCATTTGTCGTGTTGTTATGTGTTCAAGAGGTCACTGCCAATAAGCCATTCATCTACAAAATATCTGTCATCCATCTTGACCATCCCTGAGTCAGTCCTTGCAACTAAATTTCTTCAACTTGATCTATGATTTCGTGTTGTGGGTTTGCCTGCGACGGATCGCTTTCTATCGACTTCAACTCATTATCTAGAAAGATGATCTAGAAATTGTCAGTACCTTGGGATCTGCATGCCTCAATGGCAGGTTTCTCGCCTTTGACGACAGTTTGCATCATTGACCTTTGATCAAAGGATTCTGTGACATGTTCGACATCAACACATTTATTCACATCTCATGGATTGTACTGGGTACTTTGAGAGCCATTGACATCACTGGTGGTTTCTCTCACACTTGTTAACAGTTTACACCATTGACTGGTAATCAAGTGCTTTCTACCATGTTCGACTCCAACACATTCATTCGCATGGATAGAATCGTACTGTTTCGGGAAGTAGAAATGAAGACCCTGGATCTAGTTTCCACAATCCAGGCTGCGAGGAATTTTGTATTCATTATATAATGGACTATTCATAAACAGATGGTTGCGCCCATACTGTGTCCACATGAGTCTATACTTGTGATGTATTACAAGATCATTCCTGTATCAGAGCAGTATTTAGTTTTCTAAGTCAGTTTTGATCTGAGTATGGGAATGCCTACCTCAGTGATGATATGTTCTCATATATATATCTTGCATTGAATGTTTTTACAGGTTCCAACCGGGCTCTCCACAAGATGATCCTCGAAATGATAAAGTACTTCACTCTTCCTAAATGATAAATGAAATCCTCATCTACTACAGACTTCGAACTTTAGGGGGCAATCTGTTACACAAAAATATCGTCACCATGATTATTTGCAGTCAGTATGGGTCTATCATCACTTGTATTGTACTCCTAAGCAAGTCTCAAACCTCAGCTCTTCCAGTCAAGCTTTGAAAATGAGAGAAAGACATTGAAAATCAATAAAACTCTAGTTCCGCACTTTCTCTCCCTATTGCCTGCGGTCCCACACCTTCTGTTTACAAAAACTGCGGACCTGCCCGCCTCCCTAAAGGTGTGGGTGCGGACCACTGTGAAAGTCAAAAAGGCGCAAGTTTATTTTAAAAAACTCACTTTTGGTTAATTCTAGATGATTCTAGAAGGAATTTTGATGTGGATTGGCTGCTCTTAGGTGGTTCATGCATCCCAAAAGAGAAGGAGCTAATCCCTTGATGAGAGGAGTTATCCCTTTGAAGGAGGGCTTTATCCCTTTGAAGGAGGACCTAGTAACTTCCCTCCATTGCACTATAAATTCAGGCATTGGGCTGGTTGCTAGAGAGGTTAGAAGTTGAACATTTTTTAGGGTAAATGTTGGTGAAATTAAGACTTCCTAGTTGAGCTTAAGAGGAGAGATCACATACCTTTTTGGCTTCATTGGGAAGAGAGTGAAACTTGTCAAAGTAGAGGAGACTTCTTGTTGGACCCTGGGAGGAGCTTGTACAGCGTCAAGGCACAGGTTGTAAAGTTCTTCTTGATTTGAATTAATACAATCAAACTCATTTTTCTCAACAAATTGTCTCATGTCATTTGTTTCATGAATTCCTTGACTTTCATGTTAAATATGTTTTATGATATTGTCTTTTCAGGTGCTATTTAATTTGTTTGCTTGTTTGTGTTTGCAGATTCGTGACAAGGGAGCTCATTTGGATCGAAGGAGCGAAGGCTTCCACAAACTTGTGTTGGACCTAAGGTAGGCCTAAAACACTTGTTTGCCTTTGTTTATAAAAGCATATTTAGAGAAAGATAGTGTGTGATTGGTTTGCTTGTCATTAGGTCTTCTTTAGATTCTAGGAAGGTCTATCTTGTCCGCAAGATCGACTTATTCCATGTGACACTAACCATTGCTTTTCTCGCCCCAACTTGAACTCTGGAAGAACTGGCCCTCATCCCCGGACCCAAAATTTGCCTGTCCCTTTTTTCCAAAAAAACCTCCAAAAACTCAAAACATAACTTTGCACTTCATACCTAGCCTAAGATCAGTTGCTAAATCAGTCATCTCAAGCCCCATTGATTATCTTTCGCTGAGATTGACCCGGAGAGAGCCCTCTCCTGTCCTCGTAGGGCTAGCTACGAGGCTGAGCGTGGTTTGATGTGGACCTAGAACCTTGCCTTTTCAGCCTGAGGCAAATCTAGGCTCTAACATAGTGGCGACCATACTGGGGAAGAAAATGGTTTGCTTGTTAATGTCATTTGTTTTATAAGCTACAGACGGAGCCTGAAGTTACGCCAGGTAGCCTTCGAAATGCTTTTGCTTTGCATTAGCGCAAGTAGATAAACGTTGCTTCAGTCAATCTTTGGTCTAGCTTGTAATCGTGACACTTGACCTGTAAATCGCCCCAGTACATTTGAGAATTCTAAGCTTTTGGATGATAAGTTTAGAATTTGAAAGGATGAACAAGTTGTTTATGTCCCTTTGATTTCTTGAAAATAGCACGCTGGCTTCAAAGAGATATACCAGAGCTAATCCAGATCCAAATCCTCCCCCTTTCTACGAAAATCCCAATCTGATTTCAAGAATTGTTCGTCAAGAGAGCTCTGTGACTCCCGTGTTTAAATCTCGTTCATGCCCTATAATTTTTAAGTATCTTGAAGAGCTTGATTTTGATGAAAAGTTTGAATTTTCATTGTTTGAAACCAAATCTGAAAGTGCTCTTGGTTCTATAGTTCCCAATCCTGACTTTGCTGCAGCTCTTGAAGTTGAAAGAAACAATAAATCAATTGAGAATTTTATCTTGAAGCACCTCCAAAGTGAAATTCACACTTCAAATATCGTTGATTTCCTAGAAGCTTCATCTGCATCCCTTGGATCTTCCGTAACGGCATCCACCTCCAAAATTCCTACCGAACCTCCCTTCATTCCCACCCTTCCCCCGCAGCCTACTATTTCTGATCAAAAGTCTGCTGTAAATTCACCTCCATCTACTCCTTCTACATCCAAAATTGCTTCACCTCTGCATACACCTCCTCATACACCTCACACATCAGCTACACCTTCTCCCCCAACATCTCCAAGGCTGATTGCAAATCCACCAAGAGCAATGGCTGCTCGGTTTGCACCTCTCGCGCTGCCTCAAGTTTTGGGTGACATGCCCGCAGATTATCAGAGTAAAATTCCTTTGTTTGATGGCACTCCTCAAAGTACCACGGCTCAGCAACATGTGGAAAAAATGACGGATTTCTTTGAGCTTCATGAGATTGATGCAGAAAACGTGACTATGAGATTATTCGTGTAGACTTTCGCAGGTGAGGTCAGAAAATGGTTCAGAGCTTTGATAGCTAGAAGTATTCCCACATTGGAAGAGCTTCAAAGACATTTCTTGGATCACTGGGAAGTCAAGAAATATCCTCTTCAGATCACTTCTGAATATACCAAGATCAAGCAGAATGATGGTGAGTCCGTGCAAGACTATTGTATTAGATTTAATGTGGTTTATAATGCAATTCCTGATGATTTAAGGCCAACTAGAAAGTCAGCTTTGCTTAAGTTCCCGGATGGTTTTGATCCAGACATGGCTTATCAATTAAGAGAGAGAGATCCAACTACCTTAGAAGAAATGCAGAAAATCACTGTTAGTGTTGAGGCAAATTTGAATGACAAGAGAGCTAGATTGAAAACCGAGAAGAGAGTTTCAATAAAGGAAGAATCTTCTACCTCAGATCAGGTGCTCCACAAGGTAGAAAAGATGATTGAAAGGTTAACACTTGATAAGCCTGAACCGCAGATCTGGAATCCTAATTTCCGTGGACAGCAGCAACCTCAATTCAGGATCAAATAGCGTGAGCAGCGAGCACAAGAACCGGCATCACAACAGCAACAAGTAAAGACACCTCTTTAGCAGAATTTTGTTGGTCCCGAATCTGATGATGAAGACCATGTAATAGGGGAAGAAAATCACTTCTTTACTCCTGATGATATGCCCACCTTTATCACTGAAGATGATGAGTATGCAGAAAGTTCAGCTGTACACCAGGATGCAGATTTTATCTTGGCGAATGACACAGCTCTTGAAGAGGAGTCGGATGAGTATCAGAGAGGTTATATGCATGCCTTGTCCGCCCAACAGCATCAGTATTCACTAAGAAACAGAAATGTCCCCATCAATCCAATCCAGAAGAGAAAGGAAGTTCCAGCATCTAATAATGAGCCACTTGTTGTACCAAATAAAGGAAAAGAAGTTGTTGATCCTATGCCTAGCAAATATCCACCGGCAAATGAATGAGTCAATCAGCCAATTGTATCAAAAGATAAAGCTGAGAAGAAATAGGTTCCAGCCAAAGAGGTAGAGAAGACTTCCGCTTTTAGTTTAGAAAATGAAATTTATAAATTAAAGGTATCCATTCCCTTGACTGAGCTAATGAGGAACAGCAGTTACAGAGGTCAGGTTTCCAAAATTTTGAACTTTGATCCAATGTCTGATATGGTGAGTGTGGAAGATGATTAGCCTGAGCTGATTTTTGGACCAGCATTGAATGGTGAGTCTCCAGACAATGATGTGCCTCATCTTTATATCAGTTTGAGGGTGCATGATTTTGTGTTGCATAATGTTATGTTTGATTCTGGTGCTTCCCACAATCTTATGCTGAAGGCTATCATGAAAAAGTTGGGTTTGGACATTACCAGGAAATACCATGTTCTTTATTCATTTGATTCCAGCAGGGTTAGATGTATTGGGCTTATTAAAGACTTGGTGGTCAGTTTGGATCAAATTCTGGCAAAAAATGTGTTGATGGATGTGGTGGTAGCGGATATACCTCCTAGATTTGGAATGCTTCTTTCCAGATATTGGGGAGCAAAGATTAAAGGAACTATGCAACTTGATTTCTCCTATGCAACAATTCCTGTGTTTTTCCAAATGAAAAAACTTTATCGGGAGTAGAAAATGAAATACATGATTACAAGCAAGGAGAAGCCAATTAATCATCTGATTCATTATGTACATACAGATTTAGAGTCTTTTGTTTTGTATTCAGATAGTTTCAATGAGATTGATAGTTAGTTAGTTGCAGCAGGTGACATTCCAGAAATAGCAGAGAATTTTAGAGAAATTTTGAAAAAAGAAAATCAAGAACAAGACAATACCATTCAGCAATCAGAAAAGGATAATGGACAGCAAGCAGAAAAAATACAACAAACAGAATTTCAGCACTTAGAAGAAGAGGAAGATGGCCTGTGGACCATGGATTTTGATGGAGCAGTGGGAAATGATGGCGCTGGAATTGGTATTTGGGAACGCAGTCCTTTTTCTGCTCTGAACAAAGTGCCTAGTAATGTGCGAGTATGTTCTTAAAAGCTTGCTTTCGATTGCTCAAACAATGAGGCTGAGTATGAGGCTTTGATTACTGGCCTAAAAATCCTAAGAAAGCTGAATGCTAAGAGGATTGTTGTATATGGCGACTCTGAATTAGTGATTAAGCAAGTTAAAGGCGAATATCAAGCAAAGCATCCTCGGATGCGGGCATATCGGAATGTTGTTCTAGACATCTTGAAGCTGTTTTTTTATTATACTTTAACGTGTGTGCCTCGTATTCAAAATAGTATTGTTGATGCACTTGCTAAGGCAGCGAGTAATTTGAAGATTCCTATGGATTCAAGTAATAAATTTGAAATCCATGTGAAACATCGTCTGACTATCCCGGACAATTAGAGATATTGGCAAGTTTTTCAAGATGATGCAGAGATTGATGATTTTCTGCAAAACAAAGGTAAGTTCAAAGATACCTCAATTGATGCAGAATATGATGATGGTAAAGATGATGTGCAGATCAATCAAATGGAAGTGTTGCAGATCAAGGATAATGTGATTCCTAAAGGCTTGATACCTTTAGAAGAACTTTTTGATCATGATGATGTAGCCCGCAAACCAACATTGCAGCCAACAGAGAAGGGAGTCGAAGAAGTGAATATTGGAACAACCAAACATCCGGAGATGGTAAAGCTGTCCAAAACATTGCCACAAAAGGTAAAGGCAAATTATATCAGTTTGTTGTCATCTTTTGCCGGTGTGTTTGCTTGGGACTATTCCGACTTGAAGACATATGATACCAATATAATTCAGTACACAATTCCTATTAAACCTAATCAAAAACCTTTCAGACAGAAGTTAAGAAGGCTTAATCCAAAATTGCTGCCATCAATAGAGAAGGAGGTAAATAGTTTGTACAAATCAGGAATCATTGTTCCCATCCGATTTTCAGATTGGATATCTAATTTGGTGCCAGTACGAAAGAAGACATGTGAGATCCATTTGTGCATTGATTTTTAGAATCTCAACAAAGTTTCATTGAAGGATAATTATCCACTGCCAAAAATGGATCACATACTTCAGTGAGTAGTTGTAGCATCTCGTATATCACTACTCGATGGTTATTTTGGATATAACCAAATTTTAGTCCATGAATATGGCCGAGACAAAACAGTGTTCACCACTCCGTGGGGGACTTTTCATTACGCTAAAATGCCTTTTGGTTTGAAGAACACAAGTGCCACATTTCAGCGAGCAATGGATATGGCTTTCGCAAATGAGAAGGATGTCTTCTTGGTTGTGTACCTTGATGATTGACGGTGTTTTATAATTCAGATGAAGAACACATGTATCATTTGAAAACTGTCTTTCAAAAGTGCAGAAAATATGGTGTGTCGTTGAATCCGAAGAAGAGCTTGTTCGCCATGGATGAAGGAAAACTACTTGGACACATCATATCAAAAGATGGCATTCGTATTGATCAAGCACATGTAGAAGCAATTCAGCGAATTGATCTTCCCGGAACAAGAAGGAGATTCAGTCTTTTAATGGTAAGATGAATTTTTTACGCCGCTTTATTCCTAACCTTGTTGAACATCTAAGAGAAATTACAAACATGCTTAAAAAGGACAGCCAAGTGAAATGGACCGAAGAGGCTATAAAATCTTTCAATTTAGTAAAATTGACTCTTTCTTCAGCCCCGGTTCTAATCAGCCCGGATTATACTCAGGATTTTATATTGTTTTCATTTGCTTCGGAGCATACTATGGCAGCTGTATTAATGCAGAAAAAAGATGAGCATGAAAGACCCATTGCTTTCTTCAGCCGGACTATAAGAGATGTTGCTTTGAAATATAACATTATTGAGAAGCAAGCCCTTGCACTTGTTAAAGCATTGAAATATTTTCGCGTATATATTCTGCATTCCCATATTTTGGCTTATGTTCCTAATGTTGTTGTCAAAGATGTTTTAGTAAAAACCAATCCAGAAGGTAGACGAGGCAAGTGGATTGCAGCTTTGCTGGAGTATGATGTGGAGATAAGACCCACAAAGCTTGTCAAAGGACAAGGATTTGCAATGTTACACAAAAATATTGTCACCATGACTTTCTGCAGTCAGTGTGAGTCTATCACCAGTCATAATGTCCTCCTTTGCAAGTCTCAAACCACAGTTCTTCATGTCAAGCCTTAAAAATGAGAGAAAGTCCTTGAAAAGCTTTAAAAGTCTGGTTCCGCACTTTCTCTGACCATTACCTGCGGTCCCGCACCCCTTGGTCATGTTACATACAGACCTGCCCACACTGTCTCTAAAGGAGTGGGTGCAGACCCCTGTAAAAGTCAAAAAGGCGCAAGTTTATTCTTAAAAACTCACTTTGGATTAATTTTGGACGCTTCTAGAAGGAATCTTGAGGTGGAAAGTTCGCTCCCAGGTGGTTCACACATTCCATAACTAAAGGAGCTAACCCCTTGATGAGAGGAGCTTATCCCTTTGAAGGAGGACTCTATCCCTTTGAAGGTGGACCTGGTAACTTCCCTCCTCTGCACTATAAATTGAGGCATTGGGCTGGTTGCTAGGGAGGTTGAAAGCTGAACATTTTTTAGGGTAAATGTTGTTGGAATTTAGACTTCCTAATTGAGCTTGAGAGGAGAGATTACATACCTTTTGGCTTCTTTGGGAAGAGAGTGAAACTTGTCAAAGTAGAGGAGATTCTTGTTGGACCCTAGGAGGAACTTGTACAACATCAAAGCACCAAGGTTGTAAAGTTCTTCTTTGTTTAAAGTTAATACAATCATATTCATTTTTCTCAATAAATTGTCTCCTATGATTTATTTCATGAATTCCTTGATCATCATGATAAATATGGTTTATTATATTGGCTATGCAGGTGGTATTTTATATGTGTGCATGTTTGTGTTTGCAGATTCTTTAAAAGGGAGCTCATTTGGACAAACGGAGCGTGGCTTCCACAAACTAGCACTAGACCTAAGGTAGGCCTAAAACATTTGTTGGCCTTTATTTATAAATTGCATATTTAGAGAAAGATAGAATTTGTTTGGTTTGCTTGTCGCTAGATATCCATAGATACTAGGGAGATCGGTCTTGTCCGCAAGAACGATTTATCCGCCAAACAAAATGGCGACTCCACTGAGGACTTGAATTTTTGGTTTTTCCCTTTGCTTTTACTTTGACTTGAGAAATTGTTTCTTTGTTTTTGGTTTTTTGCTTGATGTGTGTGGGATTGGGTAGGTTCTTTAGATTTTGAATTATTTTTTGTTTTTCACGCTTTTGGAAGAGGACCGCACGCTCTGGTTGTAACACAGTGCGGACATCCCTGCACTTTTGCTTTACACACAGAGCGGTACCTCACCTGGTTATACTGGGGGCCTGTGAACCCTGTCAAAATTTTGAAAAACTTAGAATATTCTCATTCAGTTAAGCTTAGGATTTGTTTATGTGTTTTAGCCTATGCCCAGATCTGCACGTGTCTTGTCAGAAACTTTTTGTAGGTTAATTTCATTAGCATTTAGGTTTTAGGTGAATTTCTATAAGTTTTGTGTGCTTGGCTTGATTTTCGTTTGGTCTTTGTAGTAACTCAGAGCTTAGAAGCCCTAGAAACCTCAAATCACCCTGGTTTTTGGTGGTCTTCTTTATGAGTCTGGCCGATTTGTAAAATCTACCTTTGGTGAGGAATACATCTCGTTTTTCTCTTTGCAAAGCTTCGAAAGAACTTGTGTTGAAAGTTTTGGATTTCATTTTTAAAAAAGAAAACAAAAGCTGGTTGTTTTTTGATTAATTTGTTATTCTGAACAAGTTAGTCCTTAGTTCGCTGATAACTAAGTAAAACATCCTTGAAAATAAATTTTGTAAGCTTTTACTTCAATTAAGTTTTTAGAATTTATATATCTCAAGATTAGATTTTTTAATAGTTTTGAGTGTTTTCTAGAAATTAAAAAAAAAAAAAAAAAAAAAAAAAAAAAAAAAACTCTTTTGGAAAGGATTTGTTTTTGTAGTTTTTTTATTGTTGAAAAAGAAAAAGGACTTTTTTCGTGAGCATAATTAGTAGTCGTTTTTGAGTTTATTGAAAAAAACAAAAAGTTTTTCTCTTCATTTGTTTGTTAAGGAAAGGTTTGTTTTTTCAAGCAATTGCATTCTTAAACTTTCTTTAGCTAGAAACTCATTGAATAAAAAGGATTGTTTATCATCTTAGGTGCATTTTTAGTGTTTTGGAGTCGAGTCTTCACACCATAAAGTTTCATCTCCACACCTTTTGACTTAATAAAAAACCAATAAAAATAACGCTTAAAGTAAAATCTATCTAGCAATATTTTTATTTCCAGGGCTCTTTATCACTAACATAGCTTAGGCTAGTATCTTGGAGTAGGGAGTAATTAACTATCCAAGATAGTAAAACAAACAAGTAGTTGTATCTTGCGGTAGGAGATAAATTCCAATTGTTACATCTATGCTCTCGGAAGCTCCTCTTAAAGGAGTCAAGCACGAGGTCATATCCGAACCAGTGGGGTAATCAATCCTTCCTCATTGGGAACGATAGCAGATATACACATATTAAAAATGGTAAACCTCAGATTAACCATTATCGAGGAGCCTGGGGTCACTTGTTGGTAAACCTTGGATTATGTCAAGGAGCCTTCAAGGGGATTGAGCTTGCTACTCTGCCCTTGTGTGTGTATCGGATCACAGACTGTTCCCCCAGGTATATTTGTTTTCGTTGGTAACCATAGTGACCATAATCTATAGGATTCTTTCCTAAGGTGACGGTGGAGGGAAGATCCCACTGTACCTGGAGCAGATGTTTGCTAGACTCACTTGGATTTTCTGGGGGGTTCTCTTCACTCGAGACGGTTTAGTGGAGAAACTTGTGCCAGTCTATTCATTAAGCAGGTTGTCGGGGTAACTGTTCCAACCGCCTTTTCTGTATTGAATTCTGCGAGGTTGGATTACATCACCAACTAGTGTTTTCGATACGGAAAGTCACTGTTTGTGTGTGGTTTGACCTTCTAGATTCTTTAGGCGTGTGATTCAAATTGTTTGGTTCTTTAGAGACTTTAGGTGGTTTTCATTGAGATTTTTATTTGTTTGCGTGTGAAGTAATTAAAATATTTAATCGTGGCTGAATTACCGAGGCAGTCCCATAGACTTCGGGGCCAACCTCCTAAGTTTTCACCAAGCCATCTTGAACGACTGCGAGCCCTTGTAACTCCTAGTGATAGTAGAGTTGGGTCATCCGAAGAAGGAGAGTCTTCTTTAGTTGTGCATCCTGATTATCAAGTTCAAGTGCCAGAGTATATTATTGAACCTGTTTCATTTTCCGAAGTTACTTGTAGTTTTTCTTCTACTAGTGAGTTAGCCGAGGAACCTGAAATTTCTGAACCTAAAACTGAACCTGCTGCTACTCCATCATCAGGATTTGCATCTCCAACTTCCAGTGGTCCTAGTTCACCCAGGGTAGGAAGAGTCATTACCCAAAATCTTCCTTCTGGACTTATTGCTATTGAAGAACTTGTTACTCCGGAGGAAGGTATACCTATCCCTGAAAATCAACTAGCTATAGAACTTAGGGAGCGTGAATCGATCTTTTACAGTCCACCTAGGAGGGATGCTTGGTATCTTTCATTAACCAATTTTTTGGAAAACCCGGGACTAAGATTTTCACCACCTCGCATTCATTTTCATCCAACACCTAGAGGTTATTATCCTCCTTTGAATATGTCGAGACAGTCGTCCATGTTTTCTCAATCTCCAGGAACATTTTTATATGGTGGTCCTTCTGTTCCCGCTGGGTATCAGTCACTTACTGGTACTTTTTTGGGAGCATCTCCTCAACCTGTTGAACAAGGGTTATTAACTGGTAATAACGGAACTAAGCCATTGAGTGTAGAAGATATTCTTATGATGTCAGGTACCATTCCAAATCCGCAACCTCAAGGTAGTCAGTTTCCTCCTGGGGGACAACCTCAAGGTCCTCAATTATCGCCTGGGGGGCAACCTCAAGGTACCCAATTACCGCCTGGGGGGCAACCTCAAGGATAGTACATACCTTTGGGACAGTACATTCCTCAAGGTCAACCCCAGACTCAATATGTACCTCAAGGTCAATCCCAGTATCAATATGTACCTCAAGGTCAACCCCAATATCAATACGTGCCTCAAGGTTATCAACGTCAAGGTCAGTACCCAACCCAAGGTTTCCAACCACCTTTAGGTCAATCATTTGTTCAAGGAGCTGGAAATGTACCTTTGAATTATCAACCCTACCCTCAACCCGGTTATGGTCCTCAATATGCTCAACCTTCTATGGGTCCATACCCCGGAATGAACTTAGTGTCGGATCCATCTCAATCTCAACAAATCTTGCAACCGAATGTGCATTTGTCATCTCAATCTGGACAGCCCTTGGTTTCTGGTTCAACCCAGCAACCTGTCCAACCTACTATTCAAACTTCTGCACCTTCTATAGTTTCTCAGCCTGGGCCTAGTTCACCTCGAACTCCGCCTCAAATGACTGCTGCAACTGCTGCAACATCTGTTCCATCTACCCCACCTACTTCTAGAGTATCGACAGCTCCGGTTTCTACTATTCCTACATCAATTCCTCAAGCATCTTTACCTCAGTCTGGACCCACAAATCAGACTTCGGTTCAAATGCGTATAGGACAACCTGGTCCAAGTACGGTTGTCACAAGTCAACCTCAATTTACTTATCAACCGTACCAGGGACAGTTCCAATTCAGTCCTGCTGTGCAGAACCCAGTCTATCAGTATCAACCATACCCTGCATATACTTATCAGCAACCTCAACAACCCCAGTATGGTCCGATTAATCCTGGTTTTCCGGGAGGATATAATATCCCAAATGCATTTCCAATTCCTAGTTATCCTGGATATCCTCCTCCTGGGTCTGGTCTCATGACCCTGGGTTTTTGATACCCTAATCGTCAGTTACCGTTCATTGCAACTTTGGACTTGCCTGACTTGTCGCGCCTTATGAACGATCCGATTAATTATCTTTCGTTTTGGCCGCCAATGCCGAATAAGTTGCCCAGTGACATCCCAAAGTTTGAAGGTAAATCAGGAGAGGATCCGTCGAACCATGTGATGACTTATCACCTCTGGTGTGCATCTAACTCCATTTCAGATGACTCAATTCGTTTACGTCTTTTTCAATGCACTCTAATTGGTCTTGCGGCCAAGTGGTACATTGAGTTACCGCGAGCCACTTTTTATAATTTTAGTCAGTTAGCTACTTCATTCTTAACTCATTTTCAGTTGCCGGTCAGATAGGACAATGGCACGGAATTATTAACTTCATTAAAACAGTCAACGTCCACTTATATTTCAAATCACATTCATGAATGGAGACGTCGACGGCGTTTAGTGAAAGTTTTTATTCTGGATCAGATCTTAGCAGAATGGTTTGTTAAATCATTATTACCGAAAATCACTGAGGATGTAGCTAAGGCAGGAGTTTTTACTGAGGAGCAACTAATTGCTCAAGCTCAGTACCTTGACCTTGTTTATACGTAGTCGGGTACGTTACACGAGAAAATCCCCGACCTTCCTAAACAAAATCAAATAACTGCAGCTCCTTCAGGGTCTCATGCCACTGATGGTATGATTGGTACAGTCAATACCAAAAGTAAGAAGAAATCCTCCAAGAATTCTTCTCCTATCATAACTTTACCAGATTCCCTGACAGGAGACTCTTCCGTGGAAATTTCTACCGATATTCATGTTGTAGAGTCATCTATAGCCAAATCAAAATCCGGCGGTAAGAAGAAAGGGAAGAAGAAAAATAAAACAGATAAAAATTCGAAAGAGAATTCAGAAAAAATGGAATCTACTGATGAGAAACATAAACCTCGATATCCTTGTCTCATTTGTGACAAAGATCATTTTACAAGAGACTACCCTCATCGTGCTGAGGTTGCGAAAATCGTCAAAGGTTCTCAAACGCCTGCTGTCTTGAAGGATCCTTTTCCTAGTCAAGACAGTAAGATGATAGGTTCTTCCTCAAATGCCTCAGAAGAACCCATAATGATGATGTCCCATGTTAAGATTGCGAAACGATCGCAAGATTATGGAAGTAAAAGTCATGTTGGTGGTAAGGAAGCAGAATCTTCTAATTCGAACCCATCAATTTCAACTCTCGGTTCTGATCCGCTACAGGTCGAGAAACCTAACCCAGACTTAGTAATCAAACCTCCCGCAAAGGGTATACTTCGAAAGTCAGCTTTCAATCCACGTGCGAGAGCTGCTCAAAACTATAACATTGTTGAAGATTTAGCCATTTCACCTTCAGCAATATCGGCTTCGAAGGTGTTGCAATCATGTCCAGCACAGTGTAAATTGCTATTGTCGGCTATAGGAGCTGTTGATATTCAGGACTCGAACCTTATAATTTTTTATTTAGAAAATAGTACACCTCGCTTACCTCATCAAATGGCTTTCCAGATTCCAGTGTTAGTCAAAAACAGACCTTGCTATAGGACTGTAATTGATGAGGGAGCTTCAACGTGTATTATGTCGATCCAGTGTTGGAGATCGCTTGGTTCTCCTACAATTAATAAATCCCTGACGATTCTAAAGGATTTTGATGGCCGTGGATTCCATCCTTTTGGCATTCTACAAGATTTACCTATAGGGGTGGAAGGCAAAACTGTTAATCTAGATGTGGAAGTGGTTGATGCCCCTCTAGATTACAACCTTCTCTTGGGTCGTAGTTGGTCTTACGCTATGACTGTTGTTGTTTCATCGGTCTTTCGGCTCATAAAGTTTCCTCATAATGGAAAGATCGTAACTATAGACTAGCTAACTTACTTTTCATCCGACCCAGCCTCTTCTGAAAGTATCCAGCATGTCGGCAAAACAACTATCCCTTATAAGGATGTTGGAGTAGGATTAGTTAAATATTCTGGTTTACTAGGAACTTTTTCATTTCCTCCTCCTAACGTATCGCCTTCTACTGCAACCATTCATATGATTTCATCAGACACTATTGTTTATGATGATCCTTGGATCATACCTTCTGAATCTAAGATGGATTCATTTGGTGATGCTATGCCTTTGAGTCCCTACGAAATTGCGTATCAGGCCGTACAGTCATTTTCCGACCTTTCTTCAACCGAAATTGACTTAATGAATGTAGTTCATGAAGAATCACTTTCAACATCAAACTCAGATTCAACGACATTTTTTGAACTTGTTCATACAGATGAGCAGATCCACAAAATCTTTTATGTTGATGATTTACCATGGGAAGATCTTCATCATAGATCTTCGTTCTTACCTGAGATTGATCATTTTGAAAATGATTTTTCATCTATTTTTACGACTGATTATGTTAAAGAACCTCAGAATCCATTGCAAAATCCTGATTCTGAGTTAAATTTGGGAAATATTTCTCGAATTGTTCCTATTGACATTTTAGTTAAGCCCAGAATTGTTGAAAACATTCATATAGGTGCCTCTTGTATGAAAGATGAAATTCAAACATATAAGGCCCTATTTCAATAATTTTGCGACGTGTTTGCCTGGTCGTATGAGGAAATTCCAGGAATTGACCCAACAATTGTTGTTCATGAAATCAAAACTTACCCTGATGCTAAACCGTCCGGCAACGTTTGCGTCAGATTCACCCGCGAAAAGCTGCTACTATTAAAGCAGAAGTTGAGAAATTTTTTAAATCAGGTTTCATTTATCCAATTCCCTTAACGGATTGGGTATCGAATATTGTTCCTGTTAATAAAAAGCAAGGAACGATAAGAATATGTATCGATTATAGGGATATTAATCGAGCATGTCCAAAAGACAATTACCCAACTCCCTATATCGATCAAATAATTGATGATTGTGCCGGCAGTGAAATATTCTCCTTTATGGATGGTTTTTCCGGTTATAATCAAATCAATATTCTACCTGCTGATCAACCAAAAACAGCTTTCATTTGTCCATGGGGAACGTTTGCTTATTGCAAATTACCTTTTGGGCTTAAGAATGCCAGTGCAACTTTTCAAAGGGCCATGTCTTACGCGTTTCATGAAATCAAGCACATTGTGCAACCCTATCTCGATGATTTACCTGCTCATTCATTACATATAGCTGATCATCTCATTCATTTACGAGCAATCTTTATGATATGTAGGCATTATCGAATTAGGTTGAATCCACACAAGTGTGTTTTCTGTATAGAAACGGGTCGGTTACTGGGATTTGTTGTTTCAAAAGCTGGTATTCGTGTCGATCCCTCGAAGGTTGAAGCTATTGCCAAATTGCCTCCTCCTTCGACTCTTCGCCAGCTCCAAAGTTTGCAAGGGAAAGCAAACTTTTTACTTCGATTCATTCCTAACTACGCTGAGATAACAAAGGGTTTTACCAGGTTGTTGAAACAGAATACTCCATTCTTTTGGGATGAGCTAGCTGACAAATCTTTTGATGCACTAAAACACACGTTGACCCATGCACCGTTATTGCATCCTCCCAACTACAACTAGGACTACTCCTTATATCTCGCTGCCTCTCATTCCACCATCGGAATGGTGTTAGTTCAGGAAGATGAATTCGGTAGTGAACATGTGATTTACTACCTTAGTCGAACCTTAAATCCGACTGAGCTAAAATATTCACATGTGGAGAAATTGGCCCTAGAAGTTGTTCAAGTTGTCCAACGTTTTCGTCATTACATTTTACTATGCAAAACCACTGTAATTTCCGACTGTAACCCTATGATCTATATTTTGACAAAACAATTGCTAGGGGGCAAGTATTCCAAATGGATTGTAATCCTACGGGAATTTGACTTGGAGTTTGAAAAATCTAAGTCAAAGAAATCTTTAGTTTTCGCGGAGTTGATGTGTGACTTCCCGCGTGCTGATACTGAAACTGTGGCAGAAGAGCCCATTACGGACGAATCCTTGTTTCTAATCAGAACTATTGATCCATGGTATGGAGATATCATAGTTTATCTCCAAACCCAATCCTTTCGACCTGAAATTTCAAGATCTCAACGTCGGAAAATACGATTCCAATCCCAACAATACAAAATTATTGGAGATACACTTTATCGTCGTGGGGTGGACTCTGTTTTCCGACGTTGTTTAATTCATGAGGAAGCTAAAAGGGTTCTAAATGACTGTCACTCTAGAGCGTGTGGTGGTCATATGTCTGGGTTTGCCACAGCCCAAAAGATATTGCGTGCTGGCTATTTCTGGCCGTCTTTGTTTAAAGATTGTATTAACGCGGTCCGAAAACACCACAACTGCCAAAATTTTTATCGAAAGATGTGCTCTCCACCTGCTCCTCTACACCCTATAATTGTCGTCGATCCTTTTGCGAAATGGGGTATCGATTTTATTACATGTAACCCTCACTCGGCCGGGGGGCATGCGCATATCATCCTTGCAGTAGATTATTTTACCAAGTGGGCCGAGGCGATGCCTACATTTTCGGCAGACGGAAAAACTGCTGCGATTTTCGTTTTCAATCATATAATTTCTAGGTTTGGTGTTACACAAGTGATTATCACTAATCATGGGCATCATTTTCGAAACATTATGATGACTGAACTAACAGATCAACTTGACCTGCGTCACGATAGTTCAACTCCATATTACCCACAGGCTAATGGTCTAGTTGAAGCCATCAACAAAGTTCTAGTCATTATGATCCGACAAATCATTGGAATTCATAGGTCGAATTAGCATAACATGCTATTTTCAGTGCTTTGGGCATATCAAACCTCAGTAAAAGCGTCAGCAGGTTTCACTCATTTCCAACTAGTTTACGGTTACCCATTGAATGCGAAATCCCGTCATTGCAAATGGCCATAGAATTACTTCCAGCCACTTCTGAAGAGGAGAAACGTTTGTTGTACTTGGCTCAGCTAGATGAGAATCGATGTGATGCTGCACTAGCAATCGAAGCTCATGCCAAATGTATTAAAGCTCAGTATGATCGAAATGTTACACCTCGTAATTTTTCGGAAGGAGACCTAGTCTTACTATACGATCAAGAAAATGATAAGTTAGGTTCTGGAAAATTCGTACCCATGTGGCATGGTCCTTATGTTGTTAAGCGAAATCTGGCAAAAGGGGCCTATGAATTGGTAGATTTTGACGGAGTCTCTTTAGGTAAACCCAGAAATGGTCTTTACCTGAAGAGATATTAATCTTGATTTTACTCTTGATATTGTAGATGTCGACGTCTCTCCAAACATACATTGGTTTTGCTAATGGTGCTTGTCATAATACACGGAACATTTCTTCTGTAGCTTGGGTTATCTATTCACCCTCTGATGAGTTGGTATCTATGCATGGGGTAAGCCTCGGTCAAACAACGAACAACATTGTAGAGTATAATGCAGTGATTGAGTTATTATCTTAATCCATTTCATTTGGAATTCAGAGTTTGATTGTGAGGTTAGATTCTGAACTCATTGTATTGCAGCTTAATAGAGTTTATGCCATTAGAAATCCAGTGTTATTGAGATTATTTTTTAGAGTTCGTCTCTTGGAACGTGAATTTGACTATATTGAGTATCAGCATATTCCAAGATATTTAAATACATTAGCAGATGTAATTGCTTCTCGAATGTTAAGTAGACATTTGCAATAATGGAACAGTAAATTTAAAAACATTTCATAACATGTTTTACAAGATAACCAGTAATAGTGATATAGCATAGCATATAAGTGTGTCAAATATACATCGTCTTCGATCATAGGTTGAAAAACACCTTATGATTGACAAAAATGATAGTACAAAAAGCAAAAATGTCATATGAGTCTACAACAGGCGATCATCCTATCATTGGTGATGATCACGATAAGAAACCACTGTACGGGCCACCCTACAAAGGAACCTCCTGAAAGGTCCTAGGACCCTAATCACATAGCGTTGTAGCCTAAGAGGAATGTCATCTATGCTAGTCTCTGGAATGTCTGATGTCAAACACTCTAGATGGTTTTCCAATTTGGTTAGGGTCTCTGTAGATTCGTCCCGTGGAACTGGTGCTGCTGCAGCTGGTTGTTTCCACTCATAGGGCCGGAGAGTGGCTAGTCGCCGTGGACCTACATCTGCATTTGAAACTTTTTACTATCAGTTTTGAGACGATTTAAAAACAAAAAATTTAAATTAGAAAATGTTGAAAATGATTTTACCTGAGTCATCCCATTGCTCTCCTGGTGGAAGAGCCATGTCTGGGTCACCACGATAATCCATCCCAGCATAAGGAAAATCCTAAATCACGAAAACCTGGTTCTCCAACCAATGAAAATACTCAGGAGGAAATTGAACAACCTCTGAACCCTCCTCAGGATGACGGGCCATAACTGCAACCCAACGCATCAGTTTGGGCTCTCGGGGAAGTCCAACTTCAACGAAAAGATGTTGTGGGACCAACATTGGGACCCTCTATAGACCAAAGCTCAGAACTAAGAAACCATATCTAAAGTTTTCAGTTGTCCGTTCTTTGCTCTAGTCAGTTGGCCTTTTACATTAGCCAACACAGCTTCACACCAGTTGAAGACGGTGCCTTGAAAGCAGTCTACTGCCATCCGCATTTGGGATCCAGTGGCCATATGTAGGGCTACGCTTCCGCAGAGTCTGGTGACAGTAAATGCAATCACTTTGAGTTCAGGATGGGAAATGGTTTTGATATCAATCCCTTTGTCCTTGGTTTGGTCGTTACAAAACTCTAGCCGGAGGCTATCGACAGACTGGCCTACTCCCAAATAGAGTCAATTGTTCACCTCTCTTGGGAAAACCAGTCAAAAAGTAAATGTCTCCCGGCTCCATTTTGAGCTGGTGGCCACCAATAATGAAACATTGGTCCTGCACATTCCACTTATCCACCAGCCACTGCAAAAAGTCTACTTGGGTCCTCATGCTAGGTATGGCCCAGAATTTATATAGCTCGCATGCCCTCAATGCATCTATTGAGGGTTGATGATTTAGTGCAGCGGCATCCACATCTTTGTGCTCCCGTTCCCGCCAACTAAGCATGATGTATACCTACATTGAAAGAAAAGGCGGGTTAGAACATTTTAAGTCAAAGTTTTTGGGCAAAATTTGAAAATTTTTGAATTTTAGAACATATGCCGCGGGGACCGCACCCTCTAAGTTAGAGACAGTGCGTAGGTCCGCACTCTACCTAAACAGCGGGTGCGGGCCCCTGACTTTTTTCTGCATGCGAAAAAGTCGGGGTCCGCAGGTTTCGCATGCTGCGCCTGCGACCCCCGCGAGCGGACTTTTAAACAAATTTCTTCCTAAAAAATAAAAATATAAACCTAAAACAAAATTTCAAATGGATGAAATTCAAGAGTAAAGTGATGTGGATTACCTGGAGGTGACGGTGTTCGATTCCAACGGATGGATTTTCCGCAATCTTCACGGGAAGTTTCTTACCCAAAAGCTCTCTTTCTCACTCTAGAGTCAAAGGGTAAAAATGAATTTACAAAAGCCCTTTTCATAAGCTTTTTTGAATAAATGAATTTTTAATTTGTTTATTTTTCACTTTAAAGAGGTAACTTTTGAAGCATTTTTATTTATTTTAAACAAGTATGAGTAATGTTTGAGTTTTTGTGCAGGATAACGGATTTTTCAGGAAAAATTGATCATTTTCGACAAAAAACATTAGAGTCACCTTTAAGCTCTTTTTTGACTCCTAAAATATGAAAAGATTGCCGAGTTTTTCTTTTTAAGCTCGTTAAAACGGAATTAAAAAGATGGTCCACTTACAGCTCTTTTCTGACCGTAAAAACATGAAAAGATTGTCGGATTTTTGTCGTTTCAAATTCGATATTGGTTATAAAATGACGTGTCATTGATCGCTTTTTTACTTTTTCGGATCAGAGACACTAATTATGAAAAGTACTCCTTGATCATAATGGTCAAGCGGTTCTCTCAAGTATTATTTTATACTTTTTCGGGCTTGAGGGACACAAATTTACGAAAAAGGACAACCATGGAGTTTTCTTAAGTTTTTCTTCCGACTCCCTAAAATTGAAAAATGCTGAGTTTCTCCTATACTGGACTCGTTAAAATTTAACAGTAAAGGACCTGTTCAATTACAAACAGGGATGGACCACTCCTTCTTAGCGTTCGAATTTAAACTAAGTTGGACTCATCCGAAGGATGAGCTTATAATCAAGCAAATGTTATCCTCCTCAAGCTCCTCAAAAATAAAGAAGTACTTGCCAGAAATGGTGGGCGAAAAGAGAGAAAAATGAACCCGTTTGTCATACTTTGTGTCTTAGAAAAATATTTAACCACTCTTGAACACGACACTTTTTTTTCACCTGGGTTGGGAAATCCTTTGCCTAACAGTTAATCAAACCATATTGAAAGTCTTCAGCTGGTTTCTGGGTATTAGCTTCGGGCCAATTGTCACCAAACCATCTGCAGTGTCGTTATGTGTTCAAGAGGTCAGTGCAAATAAACCATTCATCTGCAAAATATCTGTCATCCATCTTGACCATCCCTGATTCAATCCTTGCAACTATATTTCTTCAAACTTTATCTATGATTTCATGTTGTGGGCTTGCCTACGACGGATCACTTTCTATCAACTTCAGCTCATTATCTAGAAAGATGATCTAGAAATCGTTAGTACCTTGGGATCTACATGCCTCAATGGCAGTTTCTCGCCTTCGACGATAGGTTGCATCATTGACCTTCGATCAAAGGATTCCGTGACATGTTCGACATCAACACATCTATTCACATTTCATGGATTATACTAATTACTTTGAGATCCATTGACATTAATGGTGGTTTCTCTCACACTTGTTAACAGTTTACATCATTTACTGGTAATCAAGTGGTTTCTACCATGTTCGACTTCGACACATTCATTCAAATGGATAGAATCGTACTATTTCGGGAAGTAGAAATCAAGACCCTGGATCTAGTTTCCACCATCCAGGCTACGAGGAATTTTGTATTCATTATACAGTGGACTATTCATAAACAGATGGTTGCGTCCATACTGTGTCTACATGTGTCTATACTTGTGATGTATTACAAGATCATTCCTATATCAGAACAGTTTAGTTAGTTTTCTAGTCAGTTTTGATCTGAGTATGGGAATGCCTACCTCAGCAATGATATGATCTCATATCTATATTTTGTATTGAATGTTTTTACAGGTTCCAATCAAGCTCTCCACAAGATAATCCTCAAAATGATAAAGTAATTCACTCTTCTTAGATGATAAATGAAATCCTCATCTACTACAGACTTCGCACTTTAGGGGGCAATCTGTTACACAAAAATATTGTCACCATGACTTTCTGCGGTCAGTGTGAGTCTATCACCACTCATACTGTCCTCCTTTGCAAGTCTCAAACCTCAGCTCTTCATGTCAAGCCTTAAAAATGGGAGAAAGTCCTTGAAAAGCTTTAAAACTTTGGTTCCGCACTTTCTCTTACCATTCCATATGGTCCCACACCCCTTGGTCATGTTACCTACGAACCTGCCCACTCTGTCTTTAAAGGAGTGGGTGCGGACCCCTATAAAAGTCAAAAAGGCGCAAGTTTATTCTTAAAAACTCACTTTGGATTAATTCTGGACGCTTCTAGAGGGAATCTTGAGGTGGCAAGTTCGCTCCCAGGTGGTTCATGCATTCCATAACTAAAGGAGCTAACCCCTTGATGAGAGGAGCTTATCCCTTTGAAGGTGGACCTGCTAACTTCCCTCCTCTACACTATAAATTGAGTCATTGGGCTGGTTGCTAGGGAGGTTGAAAGCTGAACATTTTTTAGGGTAAATGCTGTTGGAATTTAGACTTCCTAATTGAGCTTGAGAGGAGAGATTACATACCTTTTGGCTTCTTTGGGAAGAGAGTGAAACTTGTTAAAGTAGAGGAGATTCTTGCTGGACCCTAGGAGGAGCTTGTACAACATCAAGGCACCAAGGTTGTAAAGTTCTTCTTTGTTTAAATTTAATACAATCAGATTCATTTCTCTCAATAAATTGTCTCCTATGATTTATTTCATGAATTCCTTGATCATCGTGATAAATATGGTTTATTATATTGGTTATGCAGGTGGTATTTGATATGTGTCCATGTTTTTGTTTGCAGATTCTTTAAAAGGGAGCCCATTTGGACAAACGGAGCGTGGCTTCCACAAACTAGCACTGGACCTGAGGTAGGACTAAAACATCTGTTGACCTTTATTTATAAATTGCATATTTAGAGAAAGATAGAATTTGTTTGGTTTGCATGTCGCTAGATATCCATAGATACTAGGGAGATCGGTCTTGTCCGCAAGAACGATTTATCCGCCCGACAGGCAAAGTTAATGGCTGAATCAAATATGCATGTCTTGGACATAAATCTGATTGCTGCTATGTCTGATGAAAATGAGTAAGGTCCGTCAATTCAGGTAGCTGAAATCTTTTTTCTTTCTCCATGGTATTCAGATATTATATATGTGCTTCAGAATTTTTCCGCGCCACCTGGTATGGCTAGAAACAAAGCTAGAACTCTTAACTTAAAGGCTGCTAAGTTTTGTGTTTTGAATTCTGCACTTTATTGGAAAGATCCCGGTGGCGTTTTGTCAAATTGTTTTGTGGAAGAAGAAGCAAAGCAGGTCATGGAGGATTTCCATAAAGGAAATTGTAGCAGTCACCTTTTTTGGAAAAAAACAGCAAATAAAATTCTGAGAGCTGGATACTATTGGCCGACATTGTTTGCTGATGTGTTCAAGACTGTCAAGAGCTATCATAACTGTCAGATTTTTTAAGGAAAGAAAAAATTACAGCCTTTGCCGCTTAAGCCCATTGAGGTGAGTGCCCCTTTTTAGTAGTGGGGGTTGGATTTCATCGGTGAAATTCATCCTGCTTCTTCAGGTCAGCATAGGTGGATCCTCACGGTGACATATTATTCCACGAAGTGGATCGAAGCAATTCCCACTAGGCAAGCTACGGATGCGGTAATAATTTCATTCCTTGATAATAATATTTTGTCTCGTTTTGGTTGTCCAAATAAGCTAATCATTGATAACGCAACAGTTTTCAAGTCAAAAAGGATGGTTGAGTTTTGTAATAAATATCACATTACTTTAGGGAACTCAACTGCCTATCATCCACAAGGAAATGGATTGGTGGAGTCTTCCAAAAAATCTCTGGTTAATATCATTAAGAAGCTGCTGGAAATAAATAAGAAAAGTTGGCATAAGAAGTTGGTCCATGCACTTTGGGCAGATCGAGTGAGTCAGAAGAAATCCATTGGTATACAGTCCCCTTTGAGCTAGTTTATGGAGTTGATATAGTGTTTCCTACCTCTCTTGCAGCTCCGGTAGTCAAACTTCTTCAGGAGGCTGGTAGTGAAGATGATCCAATGCAGAGAAGACTAAATCAAATGATCCATTTGCAGCAGACACGGGAAGATGTTTTTCAAAACACGTTCAAGTTGCAGGAGAGAATTAAAAAGATTTATGACAGAAAAGCAAAGGCGGACAAATTTCAGTTGGATGATGTGGTGCTAAAGTGAGATGCAAGGAATGAGGAAAAGGGCAATCACGGTAAGTTTGAAAATCTCTGGAAAAGTCCTTTTAAGATTGTAGCATATCAGGGTCAGAATGCCTTTCTTCTGAAGGAGATGAACGGGGAAGATTGTCTCCGAGGGCCGGTCAATGGTCGGCTGCTCAAGTGGTACCTTTTCTGAGTTATTTCTGTTGTTTACATTGTCATTGTGAATACCATTTTATTTCAGTTTCATTGCAAGTGTGTGCTGTGATCTTTTCTTCAGTCTGGGGCCTGAAGTGAAGGCTATAATTCTAAAGAAAGATTTCAGTTTTGAAGTCAGTTTGTCGAGTCAGTTTTTTAGTCATTTTAGTTTCATCATCAAGTCGTTTTGAGTCAAGTTTCAGTCAAATAAATTGAGTCAGAGTCTTGTATTGTTTGTCGAAATAATGACTCCATAGCCCAATGGATGGAGGCTCTGTCTAGCTCTCCCAGATATCTACCGTTCTTGGCACCTCCAAGGAGCTACCATCCCCATTGGAGCCAATGTTAGAGTCGGTCTGGTCATCCCTCCGTCAGAGATCATTTCTCTTATTGCATTTCATTCTTAGGTGTCTCATTCAGCTCGATCATCTGCATTCCGCTAGGGGCATGCCATAATCTGATGGAAGGGTCTTGTCATACATTACCCCTCATGCCTTATCCATGCTGGCTCAGGTCTGTCCGTCAAAATCAAGTTTTAAAATCACTTACAGTCCTGTTTTAGTCTATTGATCAGCAAAGGTCATTTCAGTCATTAGGTCTAGGGTTAGTCAATTTGGTCTTCAACAATGTCTAATAACGATAGCTGACTCATGAGGGAGATCCTTAATAATTTTTCATTTTCAATATTTTCATCATCATATGCTCGACTATGACTTTTCTTCAAAACTCTGTTTTGAAGAAAATTCGTCATTTCGCTTTGTAATAAATTGTCATGAAATTTTCAAAAAGTTTTTCAGTTGTTGAAATCTCCAGGCGCAGCCCTGGTCTTCCTTTGTCAAGACATGCTACTATCCCTACAAAAATTTCCAAAAGAAAACATCATTCAAGACAAAAATCAAAAGGGAAATAAAAAGACAGAGTTATATTAATTGTGACAAAAAGTGCCAAGTCAAAACATTACAAAGTGGGTTTGTGAGAAACAAAAATCAAATCTATCACTATAAGAGCTTCTCATGATTTTAAAACATTCATTTGCATGCCAAGAACAAAGAGGAGGTATGTCAAAGTGAGTTTTGGTGAAAGAGTGAGAAATTGGACAAAAACCGCTGCAACTTTCCGGCGCGGCGCATTGGGCAGAAGGCACGGCACACCGGGGAGGCGCGGCGCACTGGAATAAGTTGCGCAGTGTATTTTTGAACGGGCGCGGTGCACTGGGACGGCACGGCGCGTTGGGAAAGCTGCGTAGTGCACTCAGTTGACTGGCCCGAAAAATGCCATAACGGCCTTCAAACGCCAAAATCATGCCAATTTCCTTTGTTTCAAGTAGGTGGAGCTCCATTTCTCTTGTGCATTAAAGCTTGGTAGTTATGCAATGATGGTTGATGTGTTGAGCTTCCAAACAAATGATCAAACCCTATCATTTTGAAATCCTCAAATATAAGCTGCTGCCTAGGGTTTTAAAAATTGTTGGCCACCAAGCTTTTTCTTTTTCCATCATTTTCTTTTATCCTTGATTCCAGTTTTTCCCTGACTTCATTGTTCACTATCCCCTAAAGTTACTAAACCCCTATCCCAAATTCCCTTTCCCAAACTTTTAATATGAAAAACCCTAAACCCTATTCCCACACATAAATCGTAAACCCCCTCCCATATTTCCCTAAAAAATCTATCCCAAAAATTCCTAATCCCTTACTATTATTTCCCCTTCCTAACAGTCCCTTGTTTCATTTGTTTCCCCTTGGTGGCAGAGTTTGAACACATCACTAAAAGAGCAGTCCAACAGTTTTCATACAGCAACATCTTTTTCTCCAAGGCAGTTTGAAAAGCAGCAATCATGGCATCTGAGCATTCATCGGATTATGAAATGGAAACCCAAAGTGACTCTCCCATGGAGGAACATGCACCCCGGAGGCCTCATAGAGGAGGTAGACATATCAGAGAAGAACCAGTCACCCTCACTGAATTACAGGCCTGCCCTCTTGCCATACTTTGTTTCCAGCATCAGTCATGCTATGAGTTTTGTCAAAAGGTGGCTAATGTTCAATTTCATCATGAGTTGGCTCATCTATTTCTACTACATTTACATGGAGATCAAGCTACCTTAGCCGGTGTCACCTTCACACTTACACGAGAATCTGTCTCACTAGCAACCAGCATACCAAACATTGGGGAACCATGGACCAAGAGGAAGAAGATTGACCGACAGCATTATGAGCCATACATTAAAACCGGTTTCTTGAGTCAGCTCAAGAGAGTGTTTCCATTCCGATATCTAAAAGATGAATATGCTCCACTAATGAAATTGATCATGAAGTATTTCAGCTGTGAGGGACGGTTCTCTCGTTTATACGCTTATCACATCAGGTTGCTCATGCATTTCACCAGGGTACGGATGATGAACATTTCGTATTTCATTTGCCAGAACATAGAGAGGATGACCACCCTTGTGCAGCACAAAACCCCTCAGCAGAGACTTAACAGTGTTTATTATTTTTCTCTCATCAAGATTTTGGTGGTTCATCAGCTTGGATTGTTGGGCATCACTTGGGATGATTTCATGTCTCATGACTTCTTCAGAGCTTCACAGGGATTATCAGAGGTTAAGCATGAGACAGGTGGACCTTCTCATCAGTATGAGCGCCATGAGACCGCTAGTGTGCCGGTATTCATCACATATCAGAGGGGCACTAGACATTTGTTTGCAGCAACGAAGTTAGTGTTATCTCCACCTCGTGTGGAAGGGGCCTCACTTCCGACATCAGCACCACAGGTACAAGACAAAGGAAAGAGGCCAATGCAGGATGAGGGGCCTTCAGGTGAACAAGAGACAGACTTCATTCTCATTCATGATGATGATATAGATACAGGCCCACAAAGTGCCAAACTTAGGGAGATCATCCAGTAGCAGCAAACAGAGATCCAAGCCTTATCCCTTGACTTGAAGAGGGCTAAGTGGACTATGAAATAATTGGAGTAGAGGAACAAACAGCTTGAAGATCAGCAAGCAATCATAGGGTTACAAAACATCTGCGAGAATCGTCAAGTTGCACAACGGAGAAGGGTTGAGCTCACTTCATTAGAGCAAGAAATTAATGATGATCGAGAGCCTTGGCTTGAAAGAGTTAACATCCACTTGGAAGGACTACTGGACAAGGCTGACAGAGACCATGCATTGCTGAGACACATGGCTTTCCACTACATGGCACGGAACAAGGTCTGCAAGGCACGAATCAGGAATTTAAAGGCAAAATTAAAGAAGGCAATAAGGAAGCAAAAGAGGAAAAGGGAGCTTGATCGTCTTTAGATATTGGCTGAAGCATCTTTACCCCAGCATGACACTTGATGGAGAAACTCCAGCCCAAATTTCAAGAAATTTGGGGCATTTTTGGCATTTTGACAAATTTTGGCACAAAAAACAGGGTTTTTCTCCCTATGCATCGTGCCACGTGGCGCGCGCTTTTGCTAGGGAGCTATAAATTTCAAAAAGATTACATTTATGGATTTTTCATGAAAAATCATGGTTTCTGGTGCATGGCCAAGAAATTTGGGCAAGTTTTGAGTCCTCAGGAGGTCAAAAACACTCAAAAAATGACCTCACTGCCCCTATTTTGACACACAGGAAGCAGTCTTGGGAGATTGAATTTTTGGAGGGCCAAATGACATCCAAATTTAGAAATTCCACTTGGGTTGTAAAGTAGATAGGAATGGCTTTCCAACAAGAACACTTGGGCTCAATTTTGACTTCAGTAAGTGCCTCAAAATCAGCTCCAAAGTGGTGTGATGCATAGAGAATCAGGTGCGGCGCATAGAGGATTTTTGCCCATTTTTCACTGTTCAGCTCAGAAATTCGCCCAGTTTTGACCAGTTTTGCTTCTTGATGTTATCCTTGACTTTTCATGATGTAATTTGATAACCATGATGTAATATTGACACATTTTTACTTGTTCTAGAAGATTCATTCACCAAAAGGTGAAATGTGAGTGAATGAATCAGTTTCCTAGCATATAGGGGTAAGTTGTTTGACTACCTAGTTTTCAGTTCCTTGTTTAGAATTATTTCAAACAGCTCCTAGAATGATTATCTCGACCCCTAGAGGCAAGGGAATAGGTTTGGCTTGTCTATATTATGTAATTTCTAAGTCATTTTCAGGGTTGGACACTTGGGATTGCTTTGGCACTTCATTGTACATTTCATTTCTGCAATTTTGGCAAAGGAAAGACCAGGGTTTTGCAGCACTTGTTGGGATCCTTGTGGCTCTGTGTTTGGATGGTGTTTTTCTCCAAGCATTTGTAAGTTCATGAATGTTTATTTATGCCATTTCCCTTCTCTTGCTTCTGAAATTAGACTGATGAGTACTTAAGGTGGAATTCATAAATTGCTATCCTCTGCCTTTGAGTTTTGTTTAGTTTTATATGTTTTCTTCAGTTTGTAGAGGATCCTTGATATAATCTTGCCCTCTTCAGCTTCTAAGCAATATTTTTCTATCCATTCATTCAATTTAATGCATCCTAACTGTTATCGGGAAATCTAGTGTCTATACAGAGCTGCTAGTCCTTCTAAGGCTAGTAGCTACCTTAGAAACAAACACACTAAAAACTACTTTCATTTTCCTTTATGAGAAATAGATAAGAGAAGGATAAGGAGACCAACCTCTGTCTTGCACTTGGTTCCTTGCTCGATTCCTCTCTCTTTTGGTAGGTCTTTGCCACTCGCTTCTTTGTCTACCCAGCTTCAAGGAGTACCTGTAGAATCAAAGCAGCATAACACTATCCAAGAACATAGATCTATTATCATAAACAATATAGGATCAGATGTACATTGACCACACAAATGCATAAATCATCAATCAAACAAGAATGTGGAGGAAAACTTGAATAGCTTTATTGATAATCAAGAAAGAGCAAAGAGGATTACAACCAATTGTTCTGACCCAGCATCATCCTCTCAGCAAGAAAGCCCTTCTTCACCTCATGAAAAGCTTAGATCACCCAACACTATGATATTGCACCACGAAACCAACAGCACTTCCTTACAAGATACAAAATTCCAGCCTCTGGATCTCTGGGATGAGGGATCCATATATAGATGTCTGCAAGGGAGGTGAGTCAGCTTTTGAGATTTGATTAGTGTCTTCTCTCTGATAGTTCTTGATTCCACTTGGAGATTGATGATCTCTTACTCATCCCTGGTCGAATTCAGAGAGGCAAGTGTCACAGGAGAGGTTTCTGGAAGATTCCATGCTCCTCCACCTTGCGGATTGACCCTGCCATTTGTCCCTTCTCGCCCATCGCACCCCATAGAAGGGTTTTTTGACATGCATCGCACCTACTGTGTGTATTCAGGTGGGATGCAACGCACTTTGCCTATGGAGCAGGTGAAATGGTCCAGTTCTGAGTAGTTTTCATGGAGAACTTCTGGGAGATGTTGTAATCAGTTGACCTTGTTCTTTTATGGGTTGGAACAACACCTTTAGGGACTTAGGAGCCCTTGGTTTATGGACATTTACGCTTGGGGTTGCAGTGCCCAAAAATTTCTGTAACAGTTGCCCCCTAAAGCATGAGGTCGTTAATCTTTTGATGTCGGGTGAAATGCTTTATCATGAGGATCCGAAGTTTTTTCGAGCTGGAAGGCGACCTGTAATAAGATACAATACAATACATTATCTTCATATTATTTTCATGATCTAGCTGAGGCGGGCATTCCCATGCTCATCTTTATAAATTCATTTTCATGTACATAGGACAGACAATCGTCTGAGTGTATACTAATGATTCTGGTAGAGCCATCATCCCTTAGATTGGATGATTATCTGTGCAGCAATGATGTACATTTGATGTCTTTATTTTCCTGAATATATATCGCAGCCCGGATGGATGAAACTATATCCGGGGTCTTCAATCTCGTTCGATCTTCACTCAAAGTACAAGTCAATCCATGTGAGAGATGTTCTGGAGTCGAACATGGAAAGACATCGCCTGATTACCAACCAATGATGTAAGTTGTTAACAGGCGCAAGAGGAATCACCGATAATGATAATGATCCTCAAGGTACTACAGTACAATTTACGTGGTGTGAATAAGGGACTTGGCGTCGAGCACCACGCAAAATCTTTCGGTCGAAGGCCATTGATGTAAACCTATCGCCGGAAGTGAGAAACTTGCCATTGAGGTATGCAAGCTTCAAAGTATTGAAGGGGTTGTTCCTAGATCGACTTCTTGGATAATGAGCAGATGTCGACAAGAAGCGATCTGTCATAGGAGGGCCTTAATGAATCCCACATCAATGAGACAGAACGGAGCAAATGATTTTAATGGAGGTGAAAACGATCTGGTGATATACGGTTCAGGGTGGCGGTCATGAAAGAATGGAGCGAAAATGTATTATAGTGGGTGAGACACAGGTGAATTCTCTAAGCGACTTCTCTTGAACATATCGGCGACACTGACATGATGGATTGGTAGCATTAATTCCAAATGTGGATGGTGTGATGGAACCATGGTGATGTGACCAGTGAATGGAACAACCAACCCGACTCGGATGCGGAGTGAAAGTGTCATGTTCAACAGCGACTTGCTACCAACAAAGTTTCTTCAAGTTTTCTTCCCAATTTTTCCCCAGTCATTGCTAACCAGTACCTCTTTATTTTTGTCAAGCTTGAGGAGGATAACATATGCTTGTTCTATAATTTTCCCTTCGAGCAAACCCATCGCTATGTTTTAACGAGCCTAGCGATAGTGAAACTCGTTCTTTTCTGTTATGGACAAGTTTGTCGCTATTAGGTTTTAACGAGTTTAACGACAAAGATAACTTGGTCCTTTTCAATTTTAGAGAGTCTGAAAAGGGACGTAAAGGAAACTCCAAAAAATCCTTTTTCGTCATCTAATCCCTTAAGTCCGAAAAAGTATAAAATAATACAAAAGGGATGAATTTTCGGTAATTTTAACAAGCCGAACAAAACAAGCACTCGATCTTTTTGTGTAATAATTCCTCAGGTCCAAAAAGATTAAAATTTAAAGGAGCGATAGCACTTCTGGTCACTTTAACGAGCTGGAGAGGCCAATGGCTCGGCAATATTTTCATATTTTACGAGTCAGTTGAAAAGAGCTTAAAGGAGACTCGTTTTTTGAGGAACGAGTGATAGATTCGGGTAGCAGTTGATTCTAGGTAAGGTTTGGAATTTTCCAATCACGGCAGTGTCACAAGGATGGCTAACAAGATCACTCTTCGCAGCTGTTCCTCAAAAGGGGTAAACAATCAAGTGTAGGTGAATGATCAGCCAATACAGAGTGGAGGTGATGATGAGAACACGACCAAGGCTTCAAAGGCTAAAGTAATACATTCACGATGGTTATTTACCGGAAATTGGTTCATTTTTTAATGAGCTTAAATGCTGGGGGGGAACACTTGCTCATTGCTTATGTTTATTTTTTAACGAGCTTGAATTCCGCATTAAAACTGCTCGATCCAATCGTATAATAAGGATGTCTCATCTAAGATGCCATTTTTAAGAAGCTTGCACCTTACAAAGCTTTGCTTCGCATCCTTTCTTTATGCAAGTTAGGAAACGACCAATCCTACGAGTTTAAAGGGTTAGAGGACCTACAAATTTAAAAAATAAATGGTCGCTCTTTGCTTGCATGCCAAAAGGTTTGCATGCCCCCGGGTATAGCAAAAAATTTCCAGGTTACCAAAGATTGTTCTATCCGTGTCACAGACAAAACACTTCCTCGGTGATGTCTACTGAAATAGACAAAGGTGAGTGGTGCAGACGCCTCCACTCACATAACTTTGATGAGGGAATCTTATTCCAGCCTAATCCCATTTTCCTAAACGGACGGGTGTGTCAGACTAGTCATATATCCTCCATGGAAACCTACACTATATCCAAGGTTTTCCTACCAAAGCAGACCAGCGTGCATGCCCCCTGGGTTTCAGTCATGTCCTCCGAATCACTCGCGTTCATCAGGAGGACGGACTGGGGATTGACAAGACATTCCTTGCGTGAAAAGACCATTCAGGGTTGGTATATGACCATTTGCTATGTGTGAACCGGGAAATGAAAGCTGGTCTACGAGCTTGACCACTCTTCCTTCGTGCGGAAAACACATTACTCTAAAGAGTGAGGAGACAATGGCTCCCATGCAATAAATATAGTCTCATCCAAGGAGTAGATTATAATCCAGGGGTCCTTGGACTACCATTACATTCATGTGAACGGTTTTCCTTCTCAATGTTATCGGCACATTGGGAAGTATCCCTAATGGTCGACTCGTTCCTTTGTCAAAGCCTGTTAGATTTCTCATCTCAAGCAAAAGCGATGGCGAACCAAGCGCTTCCCAAGCAGTTGAGGAAAGGATACTCACAGAAGCCCCTTCATCTATGATGGTACTGGCCATGACCATTCTATATATTTGAGCAATGATTCGGAACAGTACACTAGCCGGTAAACAGGGTCTGCCTAGTAGATTCCAGTCAAAGGAAACAACCAGGTTGCTTGGAGGTGGGACCGAATAGACGGCCGGATACGACTCTGACGAACTTCCTTCCTGCGGTAAAGGAACGGGTAGACTGCCCCCATGTTCATCAGAGTCTGTGCTTACGAAGAGAATTTGAACGGTGTCGTTCTTGTTCTCTTCAGTGACTGTATCATCTGAAGATGGACCTTCTGAAGGCAAGACCGGGTCAACTGCCGCCTCGACCTTTTGACTTTCATCTGGTATGGATTCAGATGGTTTATCTTCAATGATAGACGCTTCGGCCGACCACAAGGGCTTGTCAGCCGGATTTTCAACCAGTAACAGACTCGGCAAGAGTTTCTTGTATCCAGGAGGAAGTCGTAATGGTGAAACCAGACGATCGTCCAAAACTCTTTTAGCTTCGTCTAAGAAGGGACAACGGTGGACGGCGTGATCGCCTTCACACAATTTACAAGGAAATTTATATTTTCCTTTTTGTCCAAGGGCTTCACTTCCACTAGTTGAAAGTGTATGCTCAACATGATCATCAGAGGTTGATGACACCGGATTGTGCAAATGAGGAGACCAGTCCCTTAAGATCCGAGGGATGCAAGGACAATCTCGATGATAGTGGTCTCCTTTGCAAATGACACATGGCAATTTAGGCTTGGTCGGTGCAGTGTGTGGATTTTCCCTAGACAATGCTTGGTTACCCCTCTTCGCCTTTGGCTCCTTCTTCTTCTTCTCTTTCTTCTTCTTCTTCTCCTTCTTCTTCTCAGTTGCTTGATTTTGGGCTTTACCAGCTTCATCAAGCGAAGAGGAAGGAGGAGAGGAAGAATTGTACGAAGTAGAGGGTTGGGGGGTAACTCTAATATCATTTAGTTGTTGACTTGCTTATTCAGGAATCATGGTGTTCTAAACGACAGAAGTTGAGAAGAGCCATATGGGCAAGCCGATTGTCAATCCTGGAAGAGACAATGTGGCCATATGGGGTGCACAACATCTCCCTAAGAGGAGAAGGGACTAGGATTTCCTCCAAGGGGAACTCCTTGGTTGGTGGGCTCCATTTTTCTCAACTTAAGATCAACGTAGGAAAGGTGATGATTATTCCGTTTAAAAAAAAAATTAGACGCTTTGACACAACTTGCTTTTTCAATTTTTAAGAGTCGAGAAAAAACAAAAGATGACTCTAGTCGCCTTCGATTTTTAATGAGCCTGAAGTGACAAGTGCTCAGATGGACCTTTTCCATTAAGGAGTCTAAAAAGGAACGAAAGGGACTGCTCTGGAAATCTAGACAGAGGGATTACCAAACCAATCACAAAACTGCAGAATGCTTTTTACGGTACGGCAGTCAATCTTCCTGAATGATGTGTTCAGTGCATTGCGATCGATAGGGCGGTAGACACGACTTCCTATGGATAAAGGATAAAGCCTATTGTGGTCTCCCAAAATATACTCGATGGTACATGGGAGCACAAGTCCGTACTGGCACTTATCGTCTCAAAGTGGAGGAATCACCCAACCAACAGTGAAAACAACAGTTACCAGGCTTTACGACGTTGGAATACGTCTCTAGCCTAGACTTCTAAATGTTGTGCGTTAGGTTCCAAAGCATTTTTAGATTCATTAAATTTATTTTATGGTTGATCTTGCTTAAGAAATTTTCCTTTCAGGTTCACCGCGTGATGTAGATGTACAATTCCTAAAATTCAATCTAAGATGATAAACAGTGGTTTAATCTTCTTTCTGCAATGAAAATCCTAGCTACTAAGGAAAGAGAGATGGCGTTCTTTCAACAAAGAGCAGAGAGAACACACTATATGCATTGTCCTAAATCAAACCAACAAATAGTCTAAATGCAAATGCACATGCATGTATTTGTTTTCAACCTTCTTAATGTGCGAATGATAAAAAGAAAGCTAAGCGCAAATCTGAATTATTTTCCAAAGCGACAATTACTAACAAGTTTCTTTTCAAAACAAAATGAGGACAGTGACGAAACTTTGTTATTTGGAATTGAAAACTTGCTTTCGACACTTGAAAAACTACTAACTCAAATCAAATACAAGAGTAACAGTGTAATTGACTATCAAGAACAACCAGATTCTCTTCTATGACTAAAAACGACACTTACGACACTTTCAAATCAAGAAACGACAGTACAATTATGCTACTTCTTTCTAAAGGAGAACTGAAAATGACTCAAAAATACATAAAAACATTTATAGTTCTTTGCACAATGGAGGCGGAATAACAGCAAGGAAAGGGGTTTCAACAGAGGTGTACTGACTACAGGCAGCAAAACTCATGAATAGAGCTGAAAAGAGTGAACACAGAAACCAAACTTTAGGAACAAGGCTTTGTCTGATCAGCGCACCTGTAACACAGTGAAACTGAAATGCAATGCACCTACTACACTCGGGAAGTGTGATGCATTTGAATTTCATAGAACAGACAGTGCGCTAGACTAGGGACGAGATTTTGACTGGGTTCCAGGTCACAGTTTGCAGTTCAGTTCAGGGATTTAGGCCGAGCAAGTGGTAATTAGTAAATCAATCACAGGGTTAGATCTAAGGAGGTTACTAGAGCCACCACGAGGGAAATTAGAGAGCTTGTAAATCAATCGTTTAATTCATAAACAAAACCCAGAGATAAACTGAAGCAGCGTTGATCTACTTTGCACTTGCATACAAAATACAGTTCGAAGGCTAGTTGGCTTGACTTCAGGCTCCGTCTGTAAGTTTATAAAGTAAACAAATGTAGATGAACAAACAATCTACTCGCTCCCCAGCGGAGTCGCCATTTTGTTATCGGGAAAACTAGTGTCTATACAGAGGTGCTAGTCCCACTAAGGCTGGTAGCTACCTTAGAAACAAACACACTAAAAACTACTTTCATTTTCCTTTATGAGAAATAGATAAGAGAAGGATAAGGAGACCAACCTCTGTCTTGCGCTTGGTTCCTTGCTCGATTCCTCTCTCTTCTGGTAGGTCTTTGCCACTCGCTTATTTGTCTACCTAGCTTCAAGGAGTACCTGTAGAATCAAAGCAACATAACACTATCCAAGAACATAGATCTATTATCATAAACAATATAGGATCAAATGTACATTGACCACACAAATGCATAAATCATCAATCAAACAAGAATTTGGAGGAAAACTTGAATAGCTTTTTGATAATCAAGAAAGAGAAAAGAGGATTACAACCAATTGTTCTGACCCAGCATCATCCTCTCAGCAAGAAATCCCTTATTCACCTCATGAAAAGCTTAGATCACCCAACACTATGATATTGCACCACGAAACCATCAACACTTCCTTACAAGATACAAAATTCCAGCCTCCGGATCTCTGGGATGAGGGATCCATATAAAGATGTCTGTAAGGGAGGTGAGTCAGCTTTTGAGATTTGATTAGTGTCTTCTCTATGATATTTCTTGATTCCACTTGGAGATTGATGATCTCTTACTCATCCCTGGTCGAATTCAAAGAGGCAAGCGTCACAGGAGAGGTTTCTGGAAGATTCCATGCTCCTCCACCTTGCAGATTGACCCTGTCATTTGTCCCTTCTCGCCCATAACACCCCATAGAAGGGTTTTTTGACATGCATCGCACCTACTGTGTGTATTCAGGTGGGATGCAACGTACTTTGCCTATGGAGCAGGTGAAATGGTCCAGTTTTGACCAGTTCTGAGTAGTTTTTCATGGAGAACTTCTGGGAGATGTTGTAATCAGTTGACCTTGTTCTTTTAGGGGTTGGAACAACACCTTTAGGGACTTAGGAGCCCTTGGTTTATGGACATTTATGCTTGGGGTTGCAGTGCCCAAAAATGTCTATAACACTAACCATTGCTTTTCTCGCCCCAACTTGAACTCTGCAAGAACTGGCCCTCATCCCCGAACCAAAAATTTGCCTGTCCCTTTTTCCAACAAAACCCCCAAAAATTCAAAACATAACTTTGCACTTCATACCTAGCCTAAAATCAGTTGCTAAATCAGTCATCTCAAGCCCCATTGATTATCTTTCACTGAGATTGACCCAGAGAGAGCCCTCTCCTGTCCTCGTAGGGCTACCTATGAGGTTGAGCGTGGTTTGATGTGGACCTAGAACATTGCCTTTTCAGCCTGAGGCAAATCTATACTCTAACACTTAACCTCAGTTCTTTCCTTCCTACTTTCAGACAACTTTTCTTCCCTACTAGTTTCTTTAACTATGTTAGTAGGAGTGTCCTCAATTCTAACACTTGTTTTCTTTCTCCTACTTTTCCTTGCTGAAATGCTCTCGGGTGTTTCAGGTGGATCTTGAAAGAAGTTTCTAACCAAAAACTGCTCCCAGGTGTCCTTATTTTCCTTCAACTATTTTTCAATCAAAATTTTCACAAGGCAGTGATGGTATAGGTGGGGTTCTACGTCCCCCAGATTCTTTTGGACAGTTATGGACATCTTTTTTAGGCTATTTAACAAAAAGTAAGGCAAATTAATGGTTTGATTTTCTAGAAAACTCATTAGAAACCGGGTGTGGTACATATACATGGACCCAAACCGTCCCTCACATGTAATAAACTTCTGGATTATCAATAATAAACTGGCCCACTTTTCTTCTAAAGCAGAGACAGGGATTCCACGTTTGAAAATGGTTATATCCATACCTGGATTGCATATGATAACCCTCCATGCCCTCTCATCAAAGCTTTTGTTTTTGAACCATCGTTCCCCTTCTTGTGGGAGTTCCGTTGCTGCAATAATAGATGCCTCTGTGACTGAAAATTTAAGGTCTCCAACCTCAACTTCCACGCCATTAAAAGACCTCGCAAATGTCTTCGTAACTTCTTTGTTGTAGCCTCTGAATTTCTGAATGAACTATAGCCACCGTGCCTTCCTTAGTATGCTCTTCAATTGTGGATACCCCTCTGTTACACAGTAATTTGTCACCGTTTGTCACCGTCCCTGTTACCCCTCTCCCGCACACTATAGGACTCATTCCGAGACCTGTGAGAAGTGACATGACCTGAAACCACTTGCATTATATTCCCCTAAGTATGAGCTTCATATGCCCTAAAGACATCTCCTGCAGTATACCCATAAAAAGACCTCTTTTTGCATTGGCACGGTTCCACAGTGTACTACTCGTGCCAATGGGGGAAATCCTCTAAAGAGGGCGCGCCATTGGCGCTCTGTCTCAGAGTCGCACTCGCGCCAACCCAGTTGGGTAAAGTTTTTAACAACCAAACTTCCGAAGGTTCTCCTTAACCCATTCACCAACTGAATCCGTGTTGAGTTAGGATGGTTTGGCTTCGAATCTCCATAGAAGGGAAGTGGTTTGCCACCTTTCATGGAAGCTTCTAAGTGATAAAGCCAATCCCATGGAAATTGTGATTGATCTTATCTCCTTCCCCTCTATCTATAAAATCTTGTCTCTATGCATTGGGCAAGTTAGTGCTAGTGATAGTGAGAATTCCAGGAGCTCAAGAGTTTGAAGTTGCAAGAGCCTTCTTTGCATCCATAATGCCAAATATAAGTGAGGAGATTCTTGTCACCAAGGAGAGAGAGGCTTGTTTCTCATCCCAACAAGCTTTGCAAGACTTGTGTAGCTGATTGCCCAGCCAAAGGAGGATTTGACGTCAGAACTATGGTTGTATTCTTCTTTGTTATTTATCAATAATAGATGACTATCGTTATGGTTCCACTCTCATTGTCCTTTGTAATGATCGATGTTGAGTTATATCTTTTCTGACTGATATATAATTGCATCTATTGGATTTTATGCTTGTATTTGTGTTGTTCTTTGCATGTGCAGGTGTCCAATCACGGAGATCGTGGGGATCGTGACCGGCCGAGGCAAAGGAACGAGAGCGACGTCTCTTCTATGAATATTAGCGTTGGAATCCAAGTAGGTTCTCATCATCCACCTTTAATCTGCAATTAGGAACTTGCGTGATAGCATTGTTTGATTGTTGCTAGACCCAGTCTGGGCTAGTAGGGATCGTCTCTGTCCGCAGAGGGGATTTACCTCCACAACACCCTCCATGAATTTGGGCCCTTCCAGTTCTGCTCTTAGCAAAAACCCCATTCCTTCCTTCTGCTTTGAAATACGTCTGTGTGAATGATGGATTGACGAAGGTGAAACAGCTGTGTTAGTGGGGAATGGAGAAAGTTTATGGAGAAAAACCAGTAATTGTAAATGAAAGAGTAGAGAACAGGAAATGAGAATGATTTCACGGGAGTGTAAACAGGCCGAAAATAACAGGCGGGATAGTATGGGAATAGAGTGAGCTTAGCTTTTGAAATAGACAGATGTAGAATAAGCGTGACCATGTTCTCAAAATGGCTGCGGAATGTGCGGCAAGACAGAGCTGTGATCAAATAGATCACATCCTCATAATTACCTGGTTCAACAAGTGGAATGCCAACGTACACATAAACACGAGTTAAATTCGGAGGCAGATCATGAGGCCGTTAAAAATTAATGCAAGGTTCGTGGAGAAATCATGTAAAGGTCATGGAGCGGTTATGGAAGCTATCAATGCTAATCATTACATATAATGGAGCCGTGGTTTCATAACTATATAGAATGTGCTTTTTAAAATGCTATTTGAAACAAATCTTGCTCATACCTTGGAATTTTTGCCACTTTTATCCATTAACCTTTGATTAGCTGCTTCCTGTTGGTGCTTTAGGTGCTTCAACATATTTTTTTCATACCTGCATTTGGCTAACATCTGACTGTCAGTGTTGAATAACAGAGTGTTAGTTGCGAATCAGTTTCTAGCTACAGAAACTGATACAGTGAACATATGACTGAATGTAGATGGATGGAAATGAATAATGACTGAGTGAATGATGTAGGAAAACTAATCATGAAAGGAATTTTATTGGCGAAATGAGATGATGAAATGAAATGGAGTGAGGTGAAATTAAGTGAAATGACATGAAACTATGAATACAATGAGGAAAGATTTTTTTTTTTTTTTGAAAATATAGGGCGTCAGGAGTTCATGATTTTCGCCCTGTATTTTCTATATAAGACTGCCAATCAGTGATTGGTTTTCAGGCTTATACACAATTTATTTTTTTTATTTTTTTTCTTCATAAAACAGAAAAGAACAAAGACTAGGCTGGTGGAGAAGAAGGATTCTTCTTCACCAGCCTTATTGCAGAACTATCTTGAAAGATTTTGACAAATTCCTCTTTTGAGAGTGGCTTATGATAGATCTTTAATCTGTGGCCATTCACAATAAGAGGAGTTTGATGTTCATCAATGGTTTTGATTCTTACTGCTCCATTGCTAAATATTTTGTCAATCTCATATGGCCCAAGCCAATGAGTCTGAAATTTTCCTTTAAAATATGTAAACTTGGAATCAAATAGCAATGCCCAATCTCCTTCTTGAAACTTTTTCTCCTTGATGTATTTGTCATGCCATTTAGCTCTTTGATATTGAACTAGATCAGTTCTTAGGATTGATTCTTGTCTGATCTCATCTAGCTCATTCAACTGCTCCATTATATGCTTTTGGGCTTCTAATAGATCCATTCCCAACTAAACTGCCATCTTGAAAGTTTTGACTTGGAACTCAATGGGGAGCAGGACTTTTTTCCCATAAATAATTTCATAGGGAGAATGTCCTGTTGTATTCCTCCATGTAGTTCTGTAGGCCCATAAGGCTTCAGGAAGCCTTTCTGCCCAATATCTTCTGTGTAGATGAACAGTCTTGGTAATGATGCCTTCAAGAACTTTGTTTGTATATTCCACTTGACCATTTGCTTGCAGATGGTAAGGAGTAGATTTTCTGTGCTTGACCTTGTACTCTTCCATCAGCTTCTCCACCAATTTGGATGTGAATTGTCCTCCCTAATCTGTCACAATTTTTCTTGGAACACCAAAGCGAATAAAAATATCCTCATAAATAAAACTAACAACTGCATGCTCAGTAGCAGAAAATAATGCTTTGGCTTCTACCCATTTAGTGGCATAATCAGTACATACCAATATATACTTTCTTTGTTTAGATGGTGGGTTAATATGTCCAATAAAATCTAAAGCCCATTTTTCAAAGGGTTCGATGAGTACCTGTGGTTGTAATGGCATTTCATTTGAAAGGGTAGGTTTCCCTACTCTTTGGCAGCTGTCACACCTTTTGACATATTGTTTTGCATCTTTGAAGAGGGATGGCCAATAATATCCTAAAGAGATAATTTTATAGACTATCCTTTTGTCAGCAAAGTGTCCGCCGCATGGTTCATCATGGCATGCTTTGAGAATATCAGGCATTTCATCTTCCCTAACACATCTTTTGATCACAAAGTCTATCCCTGTTTTAAACAATTAGTTAGAAATCCATGAATATTTTGAACTCTCCTGAATAATCTTTCTTCTTTCACCAGGAAATAAATGTGGAGGTAGTTTCCTTATAACCAAATAGTTAGCTATATCTGCATACAAAGGATTCTTAGTAGTTACTGCATATAAATATTCATCGAGAAACTTGTCCTCTACAGGAGAATCCTCTTTAGTATTCTGAATCCTAGACAAGAAATCAGTTACTGTGTTTTGTTTCCCTGGTCTATCTGACACAGTAATATTGAATTCCTGTAAAAGTAAGAGCCATCTTGTAACTCTGCCATTAGTAATGGGTTTGTTCATTAGATATCTAATTGCAGAATGATCAGTATGAATAAAAGTTTCATAGCCTATTATATAATGTCTAAACTTATTCATTGCATGAACAACAACTAAGAACTCTTTTTCAGTCACAATATAGTTCAACTCCGTAGGAGTTAAATTTTTACTGGTATAGTAAATGGCATAACTAAATCTTTTTGTCCCAATACAGCCCCTAGAGCTGTATCTGAAGCATCTATAGAAATATGGAAAGGAAGTTTCCAATTTGGTCCTCTCAAGATAGGCACTTCAGATATTCTTGTTTTCAAAGTTTCAAATGTTGATTGGCAATCACGATCCCATTTCAATTCACAGTCTTTTGTAAGCAGTTTGAAGAGTGGAGATGCTATTTTAGTGAAGTTTTCTATAAATCTTCTATAATATCCAGTGAATCCAAAAAAACTTCTAACATCTTTTTGACAATTTGGAATAGGCAACTTGGAGATGACTTCAACTTTTGATCTATCAACTTTAATCCCATCCCCTGAAATATGATGTCCCAAAACAATACCTTCAGTAAACATCATAAATCATTTTTCATGGCCTAGTGAAAGGTTTGTTTCTTTACATCTTATAAGGAATTTTTCCAAATTTTCTAATGCCTCTTCAAACGAATTACCATAAACTGTAAAATCATCCATATAAACCTCTACACAATCATGGATTACATCAGCAAAAATTCCTAGTACTGCTCTTTGGAATGTTGCAGGTGCATTACATAATACAAAAGGAAGTACTCGATAAGCAAAAGTTCCCCATGGACAGGTAAATGTGGTCTTATCCTGATCTTCAGGTGCTACCTGAATTTGATTATAACCACTAAAACCATCCAGAAATTAAAATTACTTTTTGTCTGCTAATGTATCTAATACTTGATCGACAAAAAGGCAAGGGAAAGTGATCCTTCAAAGTTTCTTTGTTCAATTCCCTGTAATTAATGCATGCCCTCCATTTACCATTCTTTTTGGGTACTATAACCAAAGGAGAAACCCATCGGCTATTTGAAATTGGGTAAATGAAATTTACATTGAGTAGTTTTTGGAGCTCTTATTTCACTATCTCCATAAGATTTGGATTCATCCTTCTCTGAGGTTGTCTGATTGGTGTATTGTTTTCCTTGATATAGATATGATGGATGCAAGTCTTAGGATCAATACCTTTCATATAAGTATACTCCCATGCAAATTCAGTAGAATGTTTTTGTAATATTTTGGTTAGCTCTTCCTGTTGTGACTTTTCCAAATTTTTGTTGATATTCAGTGTTTTTCCTAGAAAAATCTCAATGGTAGAGCTACCAAACTCCTCCATAGAGTAAAGAGACATTTGTCTTGATTATAGATATTCAATATCAGAATCTAACTGAAATTGTGTGTGGTCATATTCTGAAGATGTTTCAAAATTTTCTAATGTGTTTAGAATTTGACTATCTTCACTAATTTCAGAAACAGTAAAGACAGGTTGTATAATATCTTCATCGTCAATCCATTCATTGTCTCCTACTTTTGTAATTGCCTTTGCTGGAGGATACAGATTGAATTTATTTGTCGAACTACCATCAGAAATGTACATATCTCCAGATCTACAACTAATGAAAGCATCAGCTGTGGCTAGCCAAGGTCTTCCTAAGATGAGTGGATGTCCTCCTAGATTACTCTTAGGAGTCAAAATCATGAAATCATCTGGATACTCCCAAGAATCTAAGGAGACTGAAATATCTTCTAGTACACCATCTGGTTTGATTATTGATCTATCTACAATTTGCAGTAAGGTGGGTGTAAAAAGAAGATTAGGAAGTTTAAGCTGTTCCATAGTCTGTCTACTCATAATGTTGATAGTAGCCCCCAAGTCAATCAAAGTGTTTGGAATTTCTATCCCATTTATATGTGTCTTGACAATTGGACTACCTGGATCTACATACTTCTGCATGGTAATTTTTCCCATCATGATATCTGCTATTTTCCCTACCAGGTGGATTCTTCTTGTATCTCTTGGTTTCCTTCCTGGTCTTTTAAGACTCAACTCCTTTATTGTTTTTGCTAGAATAGGAATCTCTCGAATGGCTTGTAGCAAGGGGATCTTGATACAGACATTCTTCAATTCATCT
Organism: Pinus tabuliformis; assembly: GCA_031772625.1. Taxonomy (NCBI): domain Eukaryota; kingdom Viridiplantae; phylum Streptophyta; class Pinopsida; order Pinales; family Pinaceae; genus Pinus; species Pinus tabuliformis. The sequence continues at coordinate 95,657,066 of CM062804.1, read as the reverse complement.
AGAAAATCATAGTCAGGCAACAAGATTTGTTTTTCCACCCCTTTTTCAATTTGTAATCTTTCAGGGAAAGGAGGCGTGGATGAAGATGCAGGTTGCTCAACTATAGGAGTTGTGGGGGTTGACTCTTTTTCTTTTTCTTTTTGAATAATTGGGTTTTGAAGAGATGCTTCCTCAGAACCTTTATTGACTTTAAGAGAATCCTCCTCAGAAGTACCTTGCTCTTGAACATCTATAAAAGGTTTTTCTAAAACTCTACCAGATCTGAGTTGAACATCATTAAGAGGAACAATCATATAGGTAGGAAATTGTAGTCCTTCTATCATGTAATCATTCTGAGGATTTTTGTTGTTGGGATTTGGCAATGGCTGGGCTAGTAGTTGATTTGTCTTTTGTTGAAATGGAAGCAAGAGTTGAGAATTTGGATTTTGTTGAGAAGGTTGTTGTTGTGGGAATGGTAATGAAAGTCATGGGTTTTGATTTGGAATTGGTGGATTTTGTTGATTTGGAAAAGATGGAGGATATTGATAAAATTGAGCAAATCTCCCATAAGAATTTTGCATCCCTTGTGCCCATGATTAGTATGGATTTTGAGATTGGGGCCAAGGTTGTTGCTAAGAATTCCAATTTGGCAGGAGCTGAAATTTCATAGGATTGTTAAATCCCTGATTTTGTTGCCCCTGCCATGGTCTTCTTAAAACAAAACAAAGGGACTACAGAATTTGGATCTTCCTGAAAGACAGCTTTGAGCCCAGGAATTGAAGGACAATCCTTGGTCTCATGGCTTTCTGTTGAAGCCCCGAAAATCGGGTCGACAACAAGGGGGATACCCGCCCGGTCCGGACCTTGGTTGGCAGCTCCTTATCCGTTTGGTATAGCGGGTCCGACTGGGGATAATGGGACCAGTTTCCCAATCTATGAGTGTGTGTGTGTAGAATTCGATGTTGTTGATCTAACAGTTCCTATCTAAGATATTCTAATTCAAACTTTAATCTAATTCTATGCTATTGTAATCTAATAAACAGCACATCTAAATCTATACTAACACGAGATGTAATTCTTCTATTATGCGATCTAAAGAGATTTCAAATAACAACTGGTAATAAAGATCATTCAATGATTATAAGAAAGGAAATCAATCAAGATTAACCACTTCGCATAAAAAGTTAAAAGAAACAGTTGTGAAAAGCATATCGCATAATGAGCTATTCATACATTAGGCATAAATAAATAGCTATCACCATACAAAAGTGCCAAATGATAACTCAGGAATTCATGCAATAATACATAAACAACTAAAACTGTATATCACTTTAACATATAAGCAGAAATGGTCAAGAGATAAAAGTACCATTTATGACTAGTCCTACTCATAAGCTTCAAGCAACAATGATTTATCTCTCATTGCTTTAACATCCACTAAGAGTACAGAAGTGCAATATCAGTAGAAGATATCAAATGCAAACATCAACAAATCTTGATCCATTCATTCACCAAAACCTCCTCTGAGGGTGCAAAAGTGCATGTTCTGAGGACAACTTTTTGATAAATTTCTGGACCCTTCTCTAAATGCATGAGAAGGGTTTAAATACTACTAACTAAATAACTTAATTACACATATTCAGGATACGGTTTAAATGACCGCCCTTTTTCTAAGCAAAACTATTTCTAAAAATTAAATCTAATATCTAACGATTTCTACATTTGCTCCTTAATGTTGCGAGCATTCAATATTAGCCTGGGTAGAGTCGGCTGACCGTCTTCCGCTTTTGGTTGAGCTAAGCAAACAGAAATGGTAAGAGTTGGCACCATCTTTTTAGCAAAATCGATGATATACTCGAGAGTCATCCTCTGGCTATGTGGATTTACTGTGTATGCCCAGTAATAATCCAAGTTCCACTAGGCTAATCCTCGAATTGCTTCTACCTTTTCTTTCAGCTTTATGTTTCCAGTTTGTTCTTTACCATTGCTTTCTTGCGTTTTCCAGGCTACAAGTGACTGAGCAGTTAGAGGCTTTGCTTTTTGAGCAATTTTCTCAGCGATGCGCGATTAGCGCTAGGTGCTAATCGCGCATCGGAAACTGCCTCCGTTCTTTGAACTGGGCCTCTCTAATGTGTTTTTCGCCTTTAGCACCTTTTCCTTCACCGGGTATAAGCTTCAAAATTTGTAAAAAATACTACTTTCATGAGCTTCTGACCTTGAACGTTAAACCGCCTGTTGATATCAGCATTGTTCAATTACTCATTCAGCCATGACTGTGAATGAAAGATCTATAATGGATAGCTCAGCAGTGTTCTGTGAATCTGCGGCTCTATTGCGTGCGGTATCCATTTATGAGGGCATCTCTTCTCTGTCTCTGAGCATTGGAGCTTTACCCTTTTCCTTCGTGGCTTCCTGCACATTGCTTTGTGTTACTTCTGTTTTTCTTTCCTGCAGTTCACACATGAGGAGAGAGTAATGATAATAAAAATCGACAAGAAAGCTTTAATCTCTACGGATGTACAAAAACATGCCACCTGACGTAACCTGACTCTTCGAACAACACAGAACCGTCTTTCATTAACAACTGCCGTATAATTCATGAATTATCATTAAAGCGTGTATCCAGTTTTTTGGTTTATGGAAAACTTTTCTTGAATGTTGAGCCGGGGAAAATCTATGATGTGATGTTTCTGTGATTCGCATCGCAGTATCGCATTACCGCAAATTTCATTATGATGTGTTATCGCAAGGTCGCTCGATCGCGTTATCGCAAGATCGCGGATCGCAGTATCGCGCTATCGCAAAATTGCAGATCGTTACAATCGTTAAATGGTTATGTGTTTTTTCATGCGACATTGCGATATGCGATATGCGATATCGCATATCGGATATCGGTGATTTTTTAAGGTTTTCCAATGTGAGCGTTTCTTAATGCATGTGATGCGATGGAATTTGCATCGCACTCTCACAGTTTATCATTTTTACTCATAAGGAAATGTCCTATCATTCTTCGCACGATGCGATGTTTCTTAAGGAGTAAAATATATGAGCCTTAATTGAATTTTTTGAATTTTTTTACTAAGGGTCCCAACTTACCTAGTGTTATTGCTAATACTAAATAAGGAGGGGGGTTGTTGGTGGCCACAACAATTGGCGATTCACTTGGAAGAACCAGTTATCTCTGTTTTTCTATTGAATTTTTCAAAACTTCCAAGACAGAAAATTTTCAGAAAACTAAACTTTATTATGGAAAGATAAAGTACATTATGCTCTAAACCGTCAATGATATTTTGTTTCAACCTTTTTCTAATTTTATTATTTGCTTCCTCAGGCTAGTCCTTGTATTTACATTAGCCATTACTTGGTCTTGTAAAGATAAAACAAAGTCTCCTCTGTAAACCAGTTTTAAATATGCTCATTTGTCGTAGGTAGAGCCTCTACTGCCAGCAAGCATTTATAGCCTCGACAGGGTTACCTGTTACCCAGCAATGATCATGTATCCTACTTAAGGTGGCCTACAACTTTCAAAGAAAAATCCATATCCACACTTATTGTTGTGATTTTCTTTTTATTCTTAAAGAACAATGTCTTGGTTTGGTAGCCAAATTATGACACAGTCATTCACTTGATTTATAACTTTGCTGAACAAGCTGGCTCGTGATGAGACCCCTTGTCTTTTGATTGCAACAATATTGAGTCATTGCCCTGTTGTGGTGTACAGTATTGGCAAAGTCAGCAAATTATAATATCTGTGATAATGATAAGCCGGCTCGTGATGAGACCTCTCATTCTTCAAGATAAAGTGTATCCTTGGATCATTCCTCTGAAAGTTGCGATTTCCTTAGCAGGGAGGAAGCCATTGTTTCCTTAAGATAGCTCTGGATGACAATAATAGAGTTTTTTGGAAACAGTTGTTCTATAAAGAATCTTTATTTTGTTATTGATACATTTCATTGTACTGAAATAAAACAATTTCTTCACTAAAGGTTGTTTTCATCAAACTTTGTTTGAAGTTGAAACTAGTATAATATCTAGGCTAAAGTTTTTAACTGTATCTATCAATAATAAAGATCAGTTTTCCAAAAGACTTGCTATTTATACAAGCGAAGAGTTCGAAATCTGAAAGAGAATTGGTGTCTTTTTCGTAAATGCCTAATGTAACCACTCACAACTGGTTTTATTATGAAAAAGAAAAACAACTATTCTACAAAATTAGAAGAATAATCTTCTATGGAAAATATTTCTTGAGAATTTGTCCATTAACAGGCAAAGGATCCCTCTTACCTGCTAAATCCTGTAACACAAACATTGATGGACCTATGACTTCTACAATCTGAAAAGGACCAAGCCACATCCTTTGAAATTTTGTATGTTTGCCCTTTTCTTCATGAGCCTTGTCCCACTTTAAAACTAAATCTCCCATCTGAAAATATTTTCTGGTCATTATGTTTGAATCAAAAGAGGATTTTACTAGTGCTTGATGATGAGCATGCGTTTTCCTAGCTTGTTCTCATTGTTCTTCTAATTTAATTATTTCCAATTGTCTTAACTGTAAGGAGGAAGTGGTTACTTCATCAATGTATTGTACTAAAGACAAAGAGGGAATTGCTAAGTGAGTTGGAAGAACCACTTCTTTCCCATAAACTAAATTAAAGGGAGAAGTGCCGATAGAAGCTTTTTGCGTTATCCGATCTTCCCATAAAGCATATATCAGAGCCTTGTGCCAATTTTTATGAATTTGATCAATTGTTCTTTTAATAATCCTGATTAGGTTTTTATTTGTTGACTCATCTAGCCCATTACCTTGTGGGTAGTAATTGGCTGAATATTTAAGTTTGAATCCTCTCTTAAGTGCAAATTCAGTCATTGCATTTACAGAAAAGTATGATGCATTATCAAACATTAAAGAAGATGGCAATCCAAACCTGGTGATTATAAATTGATCTATGAACTCAATGATATTTTCAGAATTAGCTGTCTTTAGCGGAACTGCTTCTACCCACTTAGTAAAATAATATGTTGTTGTGAGGATGTATCTATGCTGCTTAGAAGAGTGAGGAACGATCTCACCTATTATGTCCAAGCCCCACTGACTGAAAGGTTGCTCGATGTTTACCGGTTGTAGTGGCAGGGATGGCTTCTTTTGTCTTCCAGAAGTAGTTTGTCAGACTTGACATCTTCTCACGTAACTATGTGAGTCTTTAAACAGCGTGGGCCAGTAATATCCTGTGCGTAAGATTTTATGTGCAGTAGCATCTCCAGCATAGTGTCTGCCTGCCGACCCATCGTGGAGTTCCTGCAAAACTTTTTCAGCTTCAGCTTTCTCAAGACACCTAAGAAGAACAGAATCATAATTTTTTCTAAAAAGAATATCATTTATGAGATGATATTGTTTAGCTTTCAACCTTAGAGCTCTTTTCTTAGTATGATCAAGGAGTGAAGGGGCATACCCGTTCTTAAGATAATAAATGATATCAGCATATAATGATTCTGCATCGTTTAGGCTTACCTCACACATTTGTACCTCTTCAGATGGAATTTCAGAAATTTGCGATGCTCCAGCCAGCATTTTGTAGAAGCCTTGACCTCTTACAATGTTTGTTGGTTTGATCTCAATATCATATTCCTGTAAGGCAGTAACCCAATTGGCCCTTTTCTCACCCACATCCTTCTGTAGTAGAAGACTCCTTACCGCTGGAAATGGTACTATGATCTTAGTATGGGTTTTAAGTAAGAAAGGTCTGAAGTATTTGACTGCTTTGAAAACAGCATAAGCCTGTTTCTCCACGTCTGAATAATTTAGTTCAGCACCCTGTAAATTTGAGCTAAAAAACGCAACTGGAGCTTCCGCTTTTTCTTGATTTGCTTGAGTTAGAATCGCAGCATATGACTTATCTGAGGCAAATGTGTATAAAATAAAAGGCTCTGAAAAATTCAGAGTTGCTAAAGATGGAGCATTAATAATAGCTTGTTTGATCAGGTTGAATGCTTCATGTTCATCTTAACCCCATTTAAAATTTGAATTCTTTTTAATCATGGTTTGCAAAGGAGACACGATTCGTGAAAAATCTGGAACGAATCTCTTTACAAAGTTGATCTAACCAAGGAAAGATTGCATGGCTTTTTTGTTATGAGGTAGGGATATTTCAGAAATTTCTCTGATTCTGTCGGGATCAATGTGAATACTGGATTTTGACACTATGAATCCTAGAAGTTTCCCTTCACTTAGCGCGAAAAAGATTTCTTTGGGTTAAGTGAAATTCCATAACTTAAACACCGCTGAAAGATGTGTTTCAGGTCTTTGAGATGGTCGCTTCGCTTCTTCGTTATATCATCCAAATAAATTACTACAAATTTATTGACTAAACCTTTGAATGCGATGTCCATGGCTCTTTGAAATGTGGCACCAGCATTAATCAAACCAAATGGCATCTTTCGATATGCGTATATGCCCCATTTAGTTCTGAATGTGGTTTTCAATTGATCATCAGGATGTACTAACACTTGATTGTATCCTGAAAATCCATCCAAGAAAGAAATTAATTCCAAGCCCGCAACCACCTACAGTATCTGTTCCATAGGTGGTAGAGGAAAATTATCTTTTTGACAGGCTTTGTTAAGGTTCCGAAATTCAATGCAAATCCTAATATCTCTGTTTTTCTTTCTAACGGGTACCATGTTGGAGACCCATTTGGAATGTCTGACAGGAAAGATTATTCTGGCTTTCAATAACTTATTGAGCTCAGTTTTTATCTGATTTTCTAAATTAGGGTGGATCTTTCTCAGCTTTTGTTGGATAGGTTTTTCATTATCGATCATGGGAATAGTATGTTGGATGATGGAAGTGTCGTATGTTTTCAGCTCATCATAATTCCAAGCAAAAACATTTTTATATTGTATCAAAAGACGAATATACGCTAGTTTCTCTGCAGGGTCTAGGCTGAGGCCTAGATCAATGTTTTGTGGTTTAGCATCGGTCCCTAGATTTACTAATTCGTAGTTCAATGTTGAACTTTGGAGTTTTGAATTGGTAGACCTCTTAAACCGATCTTTCAAATCGTACAAGTCTTCTAACTTGACCACCGACTTAGGTATAGCATTATTAGTGCTATTTTGTTGCAATTGTTGATCATGCTGGTCTTCGTCAATTATTTGATTGGAGTAGGATACTTCAGATGCGAGGAAATTTACGATATCAAGATTGTTATTGAATACTCTCCAATTTTTGATGTTGTCAGGAATGCATGGTCTAAAGATTAATTCTATTGAGAATCTATCTGGACTAAAATCTTCGGACGGAATAAGCTTAGAAGCTACGTTAGCCAAAAGGTCTGCACTTGTGTTTTGGAGTCTGGGGATTGAAGAAATATTAAACGCTATGAAATGCTCAGTCAGATCTTGTACTAAGGATTGATAATGTTTTAAATGACCTGATAAGCAATGTATAGTGTTACGTACCTGTTTAACCACAATCTCAGAGTCTCAAAAAACATGAAGATACTTGAAGTCTAACCCGATTGCTTTGTACAGGCCTTGAACCAAAGCCTCATATTCTGCTGTATTGTTTGTGCAATCAAACTCGAGTCTGCATGTGAGCATGATTTTATCTCCTTCTGGACTAATCAGCATGCATCCTGCTCCTGCTCCTTCATTAGATCTAGAACCATCAAAAAATAATTTCCAAAACAAATATTTATTTACAGGTTTATCTAAAAAATTGATACATTTCGAACTATCAGTTCGAGAAAAATTTTCAACTTGGGACAAAACAGAGTGTTCTAAATAGGGTGACGCATGAGCATTGAAATTGCCGAGGAAATAATCTACCGAGTAATTTCCAATATTGTTGTTGTTATACGCTACTGGTTCATTTTCTCCCTCTAACTCCGTTACTATGTACTTCTGGTGTAGCTCTCGTTCAACTTTTATTTGATTCGGTTTACCGTTGTAGGGCAGCCACATGTGAGACCAGTCGGTTGCGAAGTATCCATGGAGTTTTTCTGACCAATCCCTGTTAAGAATTAAGCCATAGAATTCTGGGATATCGGCAACTAGAATATCAATAAGCTGACATACCTTCGGGTTGGATGACAACCTTATGGTTACTTGATTTAGTTCGCCAATCACTTCGACTTGAGATCGATCTAGCTGAACTATGCGCACTGCGGATTTTTGTGGTTGAACATTTAACTTGGCACATATAGATTTGGGTAAAATATTCGATGAAGCACCAGAATCTACCAAACAATTGTGCACATTTTTATTGAAGATTTCATAAGTAAGGAGAAACGGGGGAGTGTGAGATCTTGATCTTCCTCCAATTAGAGCGATGTCATTTGGATCAATCTTATTGATTGCGTTAGTTGGAGGTCTTCCCATGTTATGGGAAGCTTGAGAAAGTACAGCGGCAGGCAAAGGTGCAACTGGCACGGCATGTAATTCTTTCATCATTATCTTCTGTTGATGTTTCAACTTGCTCAATTCGTAAAGGGTGATGTTAGCCCTAGTCTTCTTCATGTCTTCAATAATATTGTACTCCATTTCATCCGACACTATCAGTGTTTTAGATGGAGTCGTTTCATCTGTTTGGACTGGGCTGGTTTGAGTCGCTTTAGATATCGTTTTCTTTGTCGCGACTTTATCCTTTATTGCAGAGCTTGCGCTCTTCGGCTTAGGGGTAGTTTGGGGAGGATCAAGCTGATTTTTGCTTCGTGTGCTACCTGGAAATAATTCTTGATCTTCTTCTTGTGGGACAATGAAATCCCACATTCCTTGTAATTCCACAACTTCTTCGTCATCAGTCTGCCCTTCAATGGCAATTTCCTCTTCCTCTTCCTCGGATTCAACATTTGAAATGGCATTGGGTGGCTTTGAATCCGTTGAAGGACCTCTTTTAAAAGCTCTGTACGGCTTTTTTGAAGAAGTTTCTGCTACTTGCTTTTTTATGTCGACCATTTCATTGGACATGGTCTTTAGAACTTTCTGCAATCCTTCCAAATCAAATGGATCTTTTGTTTGTTTCTTCTTGGAGTCTTCCTTGAAGGTGACTTTTTTGGATTTACGTTCCTCTATCGTGGATTTCTTTTCCAGGGCTATTATTCGTTTCTCTACCACTATTGCTTCTTTCATGTTCTCAGCTAAGGTTTTTTTATTGGCCCTGTCCACGAAGATTGCTATGTTTGATGGTAAAGCGGTGATATACCATTCACATCGTACTTCTTCGCTGGGCTGGGAAGTAGTAGGAATTTTTTTGAAAATTTTGTTGAAACGTAAATTGAAATCCTTGATAGGCTCTCTAGTTTCGGCTTTAAGATTGGATATGTCATTGATTAAAGTTGTTGTAGACCTGTCATCACCAAACTTGGTTAGGAATTGCTCCTGGAAGATGTCCCAACTTGTGATGGATCCAGAGGGTAATGAAAAGTACCATGACCCGGCTGTTCCTTGCAGTGTATAAGGAAAAAGACAAACAACAGCATCTTCATTAGTAACCCCATTGAGATTAATGGAAAGCATGAAGTTGTTTATGTGCTCTTCTGCTAGCATGCCTGCCTCGGGATTGAATTTAGGTAGCCATTTCTCAGGATGGGCCAGTATTTGACTCAAGGGTGCAGGCATTAAGACTGCCCCAAGGTTATTCCATGGAGACTGGGCCATTTTTGAACTGCTAACAGAGGAAAGTGTAGAATATGATCCCTGCGGCTGGGAGGATGAGGATACTACAATTGTAGATGATTGAAGAGGGGTTGTGGGGGTTCCAGTGGATGGATGGATGATGATCTGGAGAGGAGGTGTGGATGGTTGACTTCGCGCTGAAGTAGTTGAGATGGACGATGTTGACGAAAGAGTCTCGCTGTCGGACCCTTGAGGTGATTTCCTCGCTCTTTTCCTGGTGGGAAGAGGTAATTCGGTTGGCTCGATGCCAAACTTTTCACTCTTTAGCCTGGTCAGGGGATGAGCAGGGTTGTACTACGAAGTCACGCTGCCTTGAGATTTATCAGACCTCTGAGGAGAAATGGAAAATCGCTGAAGTTTGTGAATCAGAGATTCGACTTCAGGAAGTTCAACGGTAGATTGTTCTGAAATATCAGGGTGTGTAGCAGCGGTTGATACTCGAGCGACTTCTAACTCTGGATTTAAATGCAATGGAGAAGTCGGGGGAGATGATGAGGGCGATTTACTCTCAGAATGGTATTCAGATTTGGATTTACTTTCCATTCATAGTTCAGGCCCTCCTTCTAGCGCCAAATATGTTTAAGCCCTAAAAATCGGGTTGACAACAAGGGGGATACCCGCCCGGTCCAGACCTTGGTTGGCAGCTCCTTATCTGTTTGGTATAGCGGGTCCGACTGGGGATAATGGGACCAGTTTCCCAATCTATGAGTGTGTGTGTGTAGAATTCGATGTTGTTGATCTAACAGTTCCTATCTAAGATATTCTAATTCAAACTTTAATCTAATTCTATGCTATTGTAATCTAATAAACAACACATCTAAATCTATACTAACCCGGAATGTAAATCTTCTATTATGCGATCTAAAGAGATTTCAAATAACAACTGGTAATAAAGATCATTCAGCGATTATAAGGAAGGAAATCAATCAAGATGAACCACTTCGCATAAAAAGTTAAACGAAACAGTTGTGAAAAGCATATCGCATAATGAGCTATTCATACATTAGGCATAAATAAATAGCTATCACCGTACAAAAGTGCCAAATGATAACTTAGGAATTCATGCAATAATACATAAACAACTAAAATTGTATATCACTTTAACATATAAGCAGAAATGGTCAAGAGATAAAAGTACCATTTATGACTAGTCCTACTCATAAGCTTCAAGCAACAATGATTGATCTCTCCTTTCTCTAACATCCACTAAGAGTATAGAAGTGCAACATCAGTAGCAGATATCAAATGCAAACATCAACAAATCTTGATCCATTCATTCACCAAAACCTCCTCTGAGGGTGCAAAAGTGCATGTTCTGAGGACAACTTTTTGATAAATTTCTGGACACTTCTCTAAATGCATGAGAAGGGTTTAAATACTACTAACTAAATAACTTAATTACACAGATTCAGGATACGGTTTAAATGACCGCCCTTTTTCTAAGCAAAACTATTTCTAAAAATTAAATCTAATATCTAACTATTTCTGCATTTGCTCCTTAATGTTGCGAGCATTCAATATTAGCCTAGGTAGAGTCGGTTGACTGTCTTCCACTTTTGGTTGAGCTAAGAAAACAGAAATGGTAAGAGCTGGCACCATCTTTTTAGCAAAATCGATGATATACTCGAGAGTCATCCTCTAGCTATGTGGATTTACTGTGTATGCCCAGTAATAATCCAAGTTCCACTAGGCTAATCCTCGAATTGCTTCTGCCTTTTTTTTCAGTTTTATGTTTCCAGTTTGTTCTTTACCATTGCTTTCTTGCGTTTTTCGGGCTTACAAGTGACTGAGCAGTTAGAGGCTTTGCTTTTTGAGCAATTTTCTCAGCGATGCGCGACTAGCGCTAGGCGTTAATCGCACATCGGAAACTACCTCCGTTCTTTGATCTGGGCCTCTCTGATGCATTTTTCGCCTTTAGCGCCTTAACCTTCACCGGGTATAAGCTTCAAAATTTGTAAAAAATATTGCTTTCGTGAGCTTCTGACCTTGAGCGTTAAATCGCCTTTTGATATCAGCATTGTTCAATTACTCATTCAGCCACGACTGTGAATGAAAGATCTGTAATGGATAGCTCAGCAACGTTCTGTGAATCTGTGGCTCTGTTGCGTGCGGTATCCGTTTATGAGGGCATCTCTTCTCTGTCTCTGAGCATTGGAGCTTTACCCTTTTCCTTCGTGGCTTCCTGCACATTGCTTTGTGTTACTTCTGTTTTTCGTTCCTGCAGTTCACACATGAGGAGAGAGTAATGATAATAAAAATCGACAAGAAAGCTTTAAGCTCTACGGATGTACAAAAACATGCCACCTGACGTAACCTGACTCTTCGAACAACACAGAACTGTCTTTCATTAACAACTGTCGTAAAATTCATTAATTATCATTAAAGTGTGTATCCAGTTTTTTGGTTTATGGAAAACTTTTCTTGAATGTTGAGCCAGGGAAAATCTGTGATGGGATGTTTCTGCGATTCGCATCGCAGCATCGCAGTATCGCATTACTGCAAATTTCATTATGATGTGTTATCACAAGGTCACTCGATCGCGCTATCGCAAGATCGCGGATCGCAGTATCGCGTTATCGCAAAATCGCAAATCGTTACAATCGTTAAATGGTTATGTGTTTTTTCATGCGACATTGCGATATGCGATATGCGATATCGCATATCGGATATCGGCGATTTTTTAAGGTTTTCCAATGTGAGCGTTTCTTAATGCATGCGATGCAATGGAATTTGCGTCGCACTCTCGCAGTTTATCATTTTTACTCATAAGGAAATTTCCTATCATTCTTCGCGCGATGCAATGTTTCTTAAGGAGTAAAATATATGAGCCTTAATTGAATTTTTTGAATTTTTTTACTAAGGGTCCCCACTTACCTAGTGTTATTGCTAATACTAAATAAGGAGGGGGGTTGTTGGTGGCCACAACACTTTCTAAGCAAATCATACATGTTTCTACAACTTTTGCATCTAAGGGCCATTCCCTTAGAGCATGTTTCTTTCTACATTTTGGACAAAAGATGGCCAAGGCATCAGCTTCTGTTTTCTACTTGTTTTGAATTTTAAGGGTGTCTAGTTGTTCACTAAGGCTCCCTAGAATATTAGTTTTGAACTCATCAAGCATATTGCCAATCTCTGCCCTACTTACTGAACTAGTTGTAGATTTGTTTGCTCTAATCAGAGAAGGATCTCTAGGCCCTTTTCCAGTTTTAGATTTTCCCCTTGAGAGATGGACACATAGTTCTGCTATGTCATGGAGTGGAAGTTGAGAAATATCTCCCTTCCCCATCATGTTTAAAATATCTATCCATTCATCTCTAATGGCTTTCAATAGAATGGCTTTCAAGGTTTCCTCATCTAAATTACTCATTTTTGCTCTCTTTAAGTTGTATTGAAATCTTTCAAGTAAATCCTCCAAGTTTTCATCTTCTTTTTGCATCATCTTGAATACCTCATCCTTATGATTGGTGGGCATACAATAATCCAGGTATCTATCCAAAAATGTTTGTTTCATATCATTCCAAGTCCTAATAGATTGAGTGACTAATCCCATGAACCATTTCAAAGCAGCTCCTTTCAATGTTGAAGGAAACAGTTGTAGAAATTTTGAATAATATGACACATATTCAACAGAGATTATCCTGATCATACAATTTAAGCGGAACATGTATAATACATAATCTCCTCTACGTTGATCATCAAATTACAGAAGCAGAAACATCCACAGGCACACATAGAAGCATCAATCAAACTCATAAACACAGTATGTATCTCGGGGAAAGCATCTCGCTAAAAACCCCACACTTTCTGTATATTATATTGATTGAATCATGTAACAATACAAAGCATAATACTTCTCACAAGTATCTCCACCTGTTACACACAATACAGCTCAGATTTGATCTCCAAATCTCTCCCGCTGCTTGCCTGCCTCCACTGCTCAAACCTGCTCGAGAACTGATGAGAATAGCTTCCCAAACTCGATTTTCACCTGCAAAATAGTCACTCACTCTTTGTGGACGTGAGAAAAGGCTAAAATGTGGGCCAAATATGTGAGCAAACTCATTGGCATACTCAATCCCTTGATTGTGCAAATCATCATGCACAGCTATAGTCACAACTGATAGCAATCTGATCCTCTAACACCTGTCCCTACTGAACTGAACATGCAGTGACATGCAACTGAGTTAACTGATGTATTCTATAGTTGCATTATGAGTTAATAACTTGTGAATTAATTAATAACTAATTCACCCAACTCATCTTTAGTCTATTGATCAGTTAGACTAAATACAACCAGTTTAACAAAGCTAAACTGAACACAACTCCATCAACTGTACCTCCAGTCCACTAAACTCAACTCACTTGAGTTCTAACTGAAGTCATGCATGCAACAACTCAACTGACTCATAAGAAAAATGAATTTCCTTCTGACAGTTGCATGTGCCACTTCCGTAGCTCAAACTGAAGTGCTCCAAGAGAATAAGATTAAGTTTATAGTCCAAATATTATTGTGAGATAATAATATTTGACTTTTCTATTTTTGACTTTGATCACTCACACTGTGATCACTCACACTGTAATCACTCACACTGTGATCACTCACACTTTCATCAAAAATAGAAGTCCATCTATTTTTCCCAACTTGATCAATCATCCATAGACATGATCCATATGTCTAAAAATAGACATAGTCTAAAAATAGACTTGCGCCAAAAATAGCCTGCGGGCCCACTTAGTGAAGGCGACTCTTTTCACTAAGCTCCATCATCTTGTTGCACTCTCAACAAGCATTTCTTGTTGCACACTTTTCAACACTCCCTCTCAACAAGAAAGGCTTCCTCTCAAACCCGATCCTGTAACTCTGGAATGTTCTCCATGCAACACATTTGGCCGGTCCACTTGCTCTGTCATCAAAGTCTCTGACTGCTATTGCCTCTGTCAACTGAAACTCTGCATCTCTGTGCTCTTCAGTATCTGACTGCTCTAGCCTCTGTCACTTTGATCTCTGACTGCATCCGTGCTGCTGCTGGTTCTATCTCCCAGCATTGCATCCGCACTGCACCTCCCAACTGACCTCCCTGTTGGGATAGAAACATCCTCTGATGCTGAAGCTCTACCTGCTGCTGACAAGTGCTCCCTCTCTGACATCTGCGCTACTGCAACATCTCCATGCATCTCGCACCATTGCACACCTCTCTGTGCCGCCTAGCACTGTGCAAAACACTTGTGCCTCTCGCATTGCTACAGCCTGCTAGCTATGCGCTGTCCTGGGATTCCCTGCACTGTCGCTCTCTCTGCCGCTCCATCCACATCTGTCTCTACCCAATCAGTCAGTTCCTGCTACTACACATTTGGGGCTCCCGTAGCAAGGTCTCATCCAAGAGGTTGGGTACCTCAAGGATCCTGCCCCTCCTCCTTGGGACAATCAATCCACATCACCCCACCTCCTACCTGGAGGTATGGCTGCATGCGATCCCTCAGCCCAACTGGCTTGAAGTTTCCCCCTACTGGAGGTCTCTGGATGAGTAGATGTCTCTACTCGATCTCCTCTCAGCTTCCCCTGTTGTGGCTCCTCCACAACCTCCTGAAGCTGCTGCACAAATTGTGGCTCCTCCACAATCGTCTGAGACTTCTTCTGGCTCTGCATGTTGAGAGGTAATATACGCTCCCTCTCAACCACCAAGTCTCCATCAGTTGCCTCGCTGCTCAAGGCTTCGCATGCATCTTGAACCTCAAGAGCATACAGGTTCCTGACTTGTGAACCAATCTCATGACAACGAAAGCATCTCACCTTCGACTTGTCAACCTTCTTCCCATCACTGGAAGAACTGGATTCAGAAAGAGAAACCTTCCCCTTCCCCTTCTTCGCCTTACTCGCTAAGGCACAGTTCTCCTCATCCTGCATGGATGAAGAACCGTCTCTGGTGCTCCGCCTGATCTCCTCCTGCATCAAATCCGACCATAGTCGTTCCCAATTTGGCAGTTTCTCCCTTCCATTCACCGAGTCCTGGTAGCTATGCCAACTCTTAGGAAGGTCAAGGAGTCCTAGACTCACCATCCTCATCCGACAATCACCCCCACACTTCCTAGCTCATCCCGACATTGGATGAACTTCGTGAGATACCTGGGCATACTGTCTCCATTCTCACACTGAATGTTTCTGAGTTTATCTCTTGCTTTGGAATAAACGAACTCCACCAGCTCAAAACTCAACCGCTTCCGATCTAGAATTCGTGAGAACAAAGTATTTCTTGTACAGAGATCGACTGTATGGGCTTTCACCGGATATTTCACCTTCCAAAGGAAGGATGAATCCAGAGGCTACCTGGCCCGATTACAGGCTCTGCCTAGAGAAATAGAATGTAAACACTTCCTGAATAGTAGATCTGATGATCAATCCTTGCTTGATATCCTGTAAAAATCTCTTCTACAAATCAAGCTGCTCCGATACCATGTAGAAACTTTTTCTACAAATCATCTAGCTCTGATACCATGTAGAAATTTTGAATAATATGACACATATTCAACAGAGATTATCCTGATCATACAATTTAAGCGGAACATGTATAATACATAATCTCCTCTACGTTGATCATCAAATTACAGAAGCAGAAACATCCACAAGCACACATAGAAGCATCAATCAAACTCATAAACACAGTATGTATCCCGGGGAAAGCATCTCGCTAAAAACCCCACACTATCTGTATATTATATTGATTGAATCATGTAACAATACAAAGCATAATACTTCTCACAAGTATCTCCACCTGTTACACACAATACAGCTCAGATTTGATCTCCAAATCTCTCCCGCTGCTTGCCTGCCTCCACTGCTCAAACCTGCTCGAGAACTGATGAGAATAGCTTCCCAAACTCGATTTTCACCTGCAAAATAGTCACTCACTCTTTGTGGACGTGAGCAAAGGCTAAAATGTGGGCCAAATATGTGAGCAAACTCATTGGCATACTCAATCCCTTGATTGTGCAAATCATCATGCACAGCTATAGTCACAACTGATAGCAATCTGATCCTCTAACACCTGTCCCTGCTGAACTGAACATGCACTGACATGCAACTGAGTTAACTGATGTATTCTATAGTTGCATTATGAGTTAATAACTTGTGAATTAATTAATAACTAATTCACCCAACTCATCTTTAGTCTATTGATCAGTTAGACTAAATACAACCAGTTTAACAAAGCTAAACTGAACACAACTCCATCAACTGTACCTCCAGTCCACTAAACTCAACTCACTTGAGTTCTAACTGAAGTCATGCATGCAACAACTCAACTGACTCATAAGAAAAACGAATTTCCTTCTGACAGCTGCATGTGCCACTTCCATAGCTCAAACTGAAGTGCTCCAAGAGAATAAGATTAAGTTTATAGTCCAAATATTATTGTGAGATAATAATATTTGACTTTTCTATTTTTGACTTTGATCACTCACACTGTGATCACTCACACTGTGATCACTCACACTTTCATCAAAAATAGAAGTCCATCTATTTTTCCCAACTTGATCAATCATCCATAGACATGATCCATATGTCTAAAAATAGACATAGTCTAAAAATAGACTTGCGCCAAAAATAGCCTGCGGGCCCACTTAGTGAAGGCGACTCTTTTCACTAAGCTCCATCATCTTGTTGCACTCTCAACAAGCATTTCTTGTTGCACACTTTTCAACAACAGTTTGAGTTTTTGAGAGTCTTCCATATAGTTATAGGTTCGGCACAAGACTTCAAACTAAAATAGAAATGTTTCAGGATCCTCACTTCGCAACCCATAAAAGTTTGGGAGGACAGATGGTGAAATGTTTTTCATTGTTGTATGGGTTTTCTCATCAACTATAGGGAATCCAAATGAGTTATCTCCATCCCTATTTCCCCCATTTTTACCTCTACCTCCTCCATTGTTTCCTCTTCCTCTACCTCGACCCCCTCCTCCAAATCCATTTACTACTTCCTTTGTCATGATAGTTTCCTCAGAGTCCTCAGAGTCCTCTGGTTCTTCTATTAATGGTGAACAAGGAATAGTTTCTCCCTTCTCTTCTTCAGGTGATTCTACTTCTTTGATTACAATATGTTCCCCTATAGAAGTGAAGAAAGGTTCTTCTCCTAGATCAGATTTAATGGATAGTGTGGGAGAGTCTCCTAATTCGGCTGCTGCCCCTTGAATTCCAGGAATCCTAAGGCTGGGAGTATGAGTCAGAAATGATGGAGGTGTATCTTTTTTATGCCTTGAAGTAGTTGGAGTTGTGAAAATTGAACTTTTGGTCCTAGCTATAAACCTTCCCCTAGAATCTCTTGCTCTATACATGTCATTTTTGTTTATTTTTTTTTAAGTCGGGATAATAATTCTCTTTCTGATCTTCCAAGTCACACTAGGTGCAAGAAGAGAGCATAATCAATAAATTATTGAACTAATAACTCTCTTGTCTGATCCTCCAGATCACACTAGGTGCAAGGGGAGAGCATGCTTCAAGAAGTTATCAATTTTTCCCTTCTTCTTTTTTTTTTTTAAGAGATTGGCTACCTAGTTACACTTCCCTGGAAACGGTGCCAAAATGTTTAGTCAATTTAGTATGTCCTAAATTGCTACATTAATTATCAATCCAGGAGTCGTAAACTGATGAAGTGTGGCGCACTATATGTGCAAGACAGCCTATTTCTTACTTTTTATCAAATTTATCTTGTTTTGGGGGTTTTATCTTGGTTTGTCTCCTAATGCAAAGTTTTAAGAATACTTTAGAAGGCAAGTTTGGGTATATATTTTAAGGCAATTATGTCCTTTATGATGACTTCCAGAACTTAACACTTCAGAAGATCTCAAAACAGTCTAGTAATGAAATTGATTCTTTGAACAAGAATGTAAATGTGCAGCTAAACAAGAATGTAAATGTGCAGCTACTTGAATCAAACAAATGATGAACTACTGATCATGAAATCTCTATCTCTACTGCTTATCTAAATACAGAAATAAAAGTTAAGCTATTGCACTCAAACAAATCAAAAACTGCAAACTAATAAAAGTAAAATCAATTCACTTCATTTATAGTCCGATAGCTCGCCAAGTAGTCTAAGCTATGGCTCTAGAGATAACGTCAATAATATGAGGAATTGATATCTAATTGCAGAAAAATAAAGTTAAAATCAAATCACATCATTCATAGTCCAATAGCTTGCCAAGTAGTCTAAGCTATGGCTCTGGAGATAACGTCAATGATATGAGGAATTTGATATCTAATTGTAGAAAAATAAAGTTAAAATCAAATCACATCCTTCATAGTCTGATAGCTCGCCAAGTAGTCAAAGCTATGGCTCTGGAGATAACGTCAATGATATGAGGAATTTGATATCTAATTGTAGAAAAATAAAGTTAAAATCAAATCACATCATTCATAGTCTGATAGCTCGCCAAGTAGTCTAAGCTATGGCTCTAGAGATAACGTCAATGATATGAGGAATTTGATATCTAAACTAACTGACAAAGAAAATGAATAAAACTGAAATCAATGCATAACTATAATTGAAAAGCTAAGAAAAGCAAAGTCAGCAGAAAGGCTAATCTCATGTCACTAGTTATCGTAAAAATTGTATGAAAATGCCCGGGCCTAGCCTATCCTAAAACACACACTGATCAGTGTTAGCAACAATATACAATACTTGAAAAATCATCTACGGGACTGTAATGTTAACACCATGACTATCTTATGAAATATACATAGCTGAACAAATTTTGAAACATGTACAATGGAAATAAGGAAACAACACATAAAATTGTACAGCAATAAAGAAAACAAAACCTCAGTGTGCAGGGGCCCTCTGCACGGCCTTGGTCAACACATTATCAGTCTGGAATTACGCTCACACAGTCATATAAAACAGAGTTCTATTTTATTGGAAAATAGAGGAAGACTCCTCTCGTTACAACAGCAGGACCAGTTCACGGCACAGTACAACGACTAACAGCAAAACGACATCAAAAACTAACTCTACATGCATTTGCAAACGCGTTATTTATAAGGAAAATTACATAATTGTTTTCTCATGAAACACCTTCGACAGAGGACACGTAAAAAGACAACATCTGTGGGTTTAGCATGATGGTTGTCGAGATCATTCAATCTATCAAAGATGATTGTTGGATTTGCATCGTGGAGGCAGTCTACAGCTGTCAAAATGAACCCAGGGATCTAGGAACGGCTTCGGACCCTTCACGTGTTGAAAAACAGAGACTTGTTGTTGTAGGACTCCTTCGTTCGACCATCGTTTGACCACGGCTTCCCTTTATGAATCTGGATAAACCAATAGGACCTGATCCATGTCCAGATCATTCCTGAACTGCCTACGTGCCTCGTTTTGCTTGATGACACCTGTAACCTAGAGATCAACAAAAACAGCTGCGGAAAGTGGCTAAATTCCTCAACTAATGAGAAAAATATAATTCAAATAGCAAACACAAAAACATAGTTAGAAAACCACTTAAATTCTCTTTTAGAATCAATATGCAATCATCTTTGATAGCTTATGAGGTACTAATGAGGGGAAAAAGTCTAGGAAAATGTGTAGGAGAGATGTAGTTTCAGAGCTCAACAATTTCCATCTCTAATTTCCTAGAAATTGTGTTTCTGAACGATGTCTCTATTCTCCCAGGCTTTGTTCCAAATGTGGGAGCCTTTGATGATCCCTGACATTCTAATGCGATCCATGTCTTGCCAATTGTTTGCATATTTCTGTTTCCAAATTTGGGCCCAAGGGGAAGCTGAATCTTTTATCCATCTCCACCAAAGTTTTGCCCCCAAAACTTTGTTTAGCACTTATGGGTCATCCAATCCCAAACCTCCATGTGACTTAGGTTTACAGATCTTTTCCCAGGCCACCAAGGCCCATTTTTTTTTCTTCCCCTTTGCCCCAAAGAAAATCTCTTTGGATATTTCTGCATAGTTGCATGACTCCCTTAGGAGCTGGGAGGATTGAAAACATAATGATGGGGACCGTTTGTAAGACATCTTTTGTGAGTACAAGTCATCCTGCTAGGTTCAAAGACCTACTTGTCCATTTCCATATTTTGTCCTATAGCTTATTAATCACAGGCTCTCGAACCATCTTGCTCAGAGGTTTGTCAATTAGCGGTACTCCGAGGTATTTGGAGGGTAGCATATCTCTTTGAAAGCCTAGAATTCTGGATATATTTCTCTAAATAGCAATGTCAATATTGAAAAAGAAAATCTTAGTTTTGGTAAGGCTTACCTCTGTGCCCGCCACCATTGCAAAGTCTTTCAGGATTTTTTTGTAGGCTATATCTTCCCTAACAATAGGTGTTCCCTGTAGCATAGTATCATCCACAAATTTTTGATGGGTCACATCCTCTTCGTTCATGGTGAGTTTGAGACCCTGGATTTTACCTTCTGCTTTGGCAAACTTGATAGCTTTTCCAAGTCCTTCCATCATGAGAATAAAGAGAAAGGTTGAGAGAGGATCTCCTTGTCTGAGACCTCTCGTCGGATTAAATGGCTTGGATGGTGAACCATTTACCAGGATTGAAAAACTAGAGGTAGTTACAAGGGCCATCACCCATCTTACCCAGTTATGGTCAAATCCATATGCTATAAGAACTATCCTTATGTAAGCCCAACTTATCTTATCATAAGCCTTTTCTAGGTCAAGTTGCATAATCATTCCCACCTGCCTATTATTTATAAGTGAGTGAACCACCTCGTGTGCTTGAATGATATTGTTTAGAATTTGTCTGCCTTCCACAAACCCAGTTTGTTCCTCAGATACGAGGGTTGGGAGAAGGGGTTTAAGCTTGTTGGCAATAATTTTGGAAATTATTTTATACACCACATTGCATAATGCTATTGGTCTGAATTTGTTTGGTGTCATAGCATTATCCTGTTTTGGAATTAAGGATATGAAATAGGTATTGAGCGCCTTCAAAACAATTCTATTTTTCCTTGAGTCCTCCACCACATCGAGGATATCATGCTTGATTATTTTCCAACATGCTTTAAAGAAGTCAACATTAAAACCATCTAGACCTAGTGCCTTCCCATTTTGCATTTCTTTGATGACTTCATTGACCTCCTCTTCATTCACAACCCTGTTTAGATTGTAATTGTCTTCTCGTGTCACAAGCTTAGGAATGTGCCTTGTAAAGTCACTGATGAATTGTGATCTGTCCAAGAGAGGTTCCTCTACTATTCCTTGGAAATGTTTAACCAGCTCAGCTTCTATTTCTTTGTGGGTATCGAGTTGATTCCCTTGAGCATCTTTGATTTTTGAGATCCTGTTATGAGACCTGTGATCCATGGTAGATTTGTGAAAAAACCTTGTGTTCATTTCTCGTTCTTGCAACCATTGTACCCTTGATTTCTATTTCCAGAATATCTCCTCGTGTTTGCATAATTCTTCCCATTCTTGTTGATGGTATTCAGCTTGTTCCTTTCTTTCACCATTGAAGCCATCTGTAATGAGGATCTGGTTAATTTCATGTAGCTTTCGTTCTGCCACTTTTTTTGCTTCAAAAATGTTGCCAAACTCATTCTTATTCCAATCTTTAAGCCTGATTTTGATATGTTTTAATCTTTTGTGCAGGAGGAACATTTTAGTGCCCTAAACTTGCATATCCTCTGTCCACCATTTTTCAATATTGCTGATAAAGTCCGGATGGGTGAGCCAAATGTTTTCAAACCTGAAAGGTCTATTTCTTGGAGTTCCTATAAAGGACGCTTCAAGTTGAACAGGCCAATGATCTGAGCCACCAAAAGGGAGTATCATTGCTGACATGTCAAGGCCTATTAGGATAAGGTCCTCCAAGATGATAAATCTGTCTAGTTTTGAGGCCACCTATGACTCTCCTCCCCTTTTGTTATTCCAGGTAAAGTTGCCATTACTTGTCCCTATGTCTACTAGCCTCATATTATTTATAAAATTCTGAAATGCTATGGAGTCTCTGCCTAGTGATCTGGTACCACCTTTTTTTTCTGACAGTGACATAATCATATCAATGTCCCCTTCCAAAATCCAAGGGATGCCCAAATGTCTGTCTCTTAGATCCTCTAGGGAAGTAAGAAATCTTAGTTTGTCTACTGGCTTCTGTGGACCATAAACATTAGTGATTAAATAAAATTCCTTGTCCCCCAAAGGTTGAATAACCACTGATAAATAGTTCCTAGATGCTTCCGCATCTAGGATTCCTATTTTCTGAGGGTTCCATAGTGTGAGAATTCCTCCTATTGTTTTGTCTGCTTTGACTTCTATATATTCATATTTATTCAGCCATTTGTTGTGAATTTCTCTTATTTTTTCTACTGAACATTTTGTTTCCTGGATAAAAATCATATCTGGTTTTTCTTCTTTCATTCTATTGCTAAGATTCCTTTGCTTCCTTTTACTCCCTAGACCCCTAATATTCCATGATGTAAGCTTCATTAAGAAAGATTTGTAAATGAGTAACTAGTTAGGTCTTTCATCTTACCTGAATCGATCATGAGTTTTCCACACTCTATCAGCAACTCGTTCTGTTTTTTCCTACCTGGGTTCCTAGGAGCTAGTCCTATTGTTGCCTTCATTGTTTTCACCCCTTCATTGTCCTGACTATCATGGTTTATTTTGACTCCCGAACCCTTTTCCTAAGTTCTCCATAGGAACAGTTATTGCACTATGCTGAACTCCTCTTGTGGTAGCAAATCCACTCCTTTGGTGGTTCCCTACTCCAGGAACTTTTCTAGATTTAGATGCCCCCTATCAAGTATATCCTGCAGTTCATGATCTTCTGTTCCCACCTCGCTCGGGGTCATCTCTTAGTCCCTATCAAGTTCCATTATGTTCAACAAATCCTCCTTTTGTTGATTGTTGTCTTGTGTGTCCTCCATACTCTCTTCCTTTTCCTTCTCCGCAGGGCTTACCTCTTGAGTCTAAATTCTGTTCTCATGCTCTTCTTCTTCTTCTAGTACCTTGTACCTATTCTGACTTGGCTGCTAAATTTTATCATTTATTTTCTTTTGGTACTTTCTCCCTCCTTTACCTCTGTTTCCCACTTTGCAAAAGCTTTTAGTTTCTTTCCCTGAGGTAGCTTTAGTTCTGCTTTCCATTTTTTTTAAGGGGCAATCCCTGAATAAATGCCCATGTTCATGGCACTTGCAGCATCTGAAAGGAACATGCTCATATTCCACCGCTTGTACCCATTCTTCATCAAAAACTTCCAAAATAACTTCATCCGGTAAAGCTCCAGAGAGATCCATCTCTACGCAAATCCGGGCAAAGGAGGTATACTTTCCCTGCCTAGTGGCCTCCGATATTTTAACAAAGTTCCCTAGTTTATTTCCTATTACTTTTAATTATTCTGGCTACCAATAATCCAGTGGTAAGGAGAAGAGCCTTACCCAAATCAGGACCGAAGTGAATGTCTCGCGCTCCGGGACGAAATTCATTACCCAAGGCCACATATAGAGGCCTGCAGCAGCATATAAGTAGGGCCTTCCTTCAAACACCCTTATCCTCAATGTTCATAAAAACAACAGTGAAGAAACCCTTTGATCCCAGGTGAAAATCTATATCCCCCTTAGGTTTCCAATGATTCTTTATCCATGCATGTAAAGCCTTCTCTGTTGGCCATAACCCCATGAATTTACAAATGACTGTGTAAGTCACCATGTGTTCCATATGCGACTATAGTGTTGGATCACTTAACACCACTCTCGGTGTGATAGTTGCCCTAGGCTTACACGGTCCAGTTCAATTTCTGGTATCCGCATTCTGATTTTCTCCTTCTATTCTTCTTTCTTTTCTGACTTCTTCCTGTGCCTTTTCCTGCCCCTGTGTACCTTTGTTGTCCTGTTTCCCTCCTCCTGAAATTCCGGTTTCAACCTCCATAGGTTTCTTGAATCGATTGTAGACCACCTAACTGTAGGAGGGAGTGGAACTCCCCCCCCCCCCCCCCCCCCCCTCTCGCCTCTCCATTGTGCCCAATGCTTAACTTCTAATGCCAACCCTAGCTCTCTCTACTCCTCCCTCAAAACTCTCCCATCTATAAAAATCTTTAATGTGCACATTTACTATAGGGATGCTTCAATCCAAATATTTATGGACAAACAACTTGCCAAGTTATACTAGTTGTCTTATAACATTGATTGTAGGGTAGTCCTTTTTCTTCCTTTTAGGCCTCTCCACAAATTCCTCTTTAATGAATTTATTGGAAATGGGAACATCCTTGATGGCATGTAAGAAGGGTATTTTGACACAAACTCTTGAACTCCCCCAAGAGCTCATCCTCTTCATATGTGTAGGTTTTCTTAGTTCTATCCCTTTAGGATATGGTGGGGTCTGTTGATGAATAGGTGGTTGTTGTAGGGAGGCATATTCCCTCTCACAGCTTTATTTTTGCACAATTTTGATAATGATACAGAAAAGTACTTTAAAAACTTTCCTGATATAAGGTTGATCTCCTAAATATCTAAAGAATAATCTTGCTATGTTGTATCGTTAATATATATTGATTGAACCTACCTATTGTTTGGATTTTGGGTTGGTTGTGTAGGCATCTATGGTTGTTTTGGAGGCCAAGGTACAATGCTCGCAGAAGTGTTGTTTCGTTAAGGAGGAGGGGTCATCAATGCTTTTTGTTGTTGGTTTGGAGGCCTCCACTCTTGTGGAAGATTTTTCCACTGCTGCTTTTACATTAGATAGGGTTTGAAATGGTTAGTAAGGATGACTGACAAGTTGACTTGGATACTACCACTAGTTTTGCATTGGCCAAGTAGGTGGACAAGGTTGGTACCAAGGCTAAGAAGGTATTTGTAAATTATAACTACCAAAGTACTGAGGAGTGTAGTTCATACCTTAATGGGCCTAGGTACTCTCAGTTTCCTCTAGTTGATGAAGTATAGTGACTCCACATTCTCTTCAACTCCTTGATATGAAACTTTTAAGCTCAGAAAAGAAGGGAATTTGTTATTTCAATGGGGTTCTTCACGAATTGCACAAATTTTTAAAACATTGAGTAGGCATTAATTTCTAGGATGCCTTTTGGTGCATCTATGGAAAAAAATAGCCAAATCCCTCTCTACATATTCCTTCTTTTTCTTAACCTACAATGTATTCATCTGCATGGCTAGTAAGTGAAAAATATTAGTTTTCATATCTTCTAATAATCCTCGTTGTCTTATTTTTTCTAAGGGTTGTAAGATGAGAATATTGTGTTACCATACCCTTACCATTTCTACCTTCCTTGTGGATATGGAGTAATTTTTGATTAATTGCTTGATGTCCCTATAATCCAACTAGAATTTATCTCCATTTGATAGGAGATTTAATATATCCATGAGTTCTTCTCTCACTCCTCTGGGTACAAAAAATTAAAGTGAGTCTTCATCCAGAGTACAATTGTGGGATCTATTGTAGCTAAAGCTAATACCTTTCCTCAAAGTATTCCCTTGGGCCATTCAAAAGATTTCACCTCTTGTGCATGTTTCCTTGCAATATTCCTTATACTTGTTATTGAAAGTTTGCTTCATTTTATCCAAGTTGGTAATGTTGTTACCAGGCTAAGCTCATGAACCATCTAAAAGTTATGACCTTCAATGTAGAAGGGAAGAGCTTGAGTTGTTTCTTATCCAAGGTGTAATAATAAGTTCTACACACAACTACATACTCAAATAAGAAAGTGTTAAGGTCTTATAGAGTAAGTCCATGGAAGTGAAGAAGGGCAGATGGGTTCATGTTTTTCATTTTTGTCTCTCAATTGGTTTCCCAAATGTGACTCAAATAATTGTGCATTATCTCCATCATTGACCATTTTATAGTGAGATGGGGATCCTTTTCCCTCTAATATGTTCTAAAAATAATTGTCTTCCTCCTCTAATAAATCCACAAAAGTTTATATTCTATCTTGGAAAGTGATCCAAATTGGATCCATGAAAATTATCAGAGTTCTATGACTGTTTCAAATCATGACAGACTTCAAAAACCTTATGAACAATGAGCTATCAAGAAGGACCTTTGGATAGTGGTAGTTTGTAGCCAGCACGGAACAATGAGGACCTCGGTCAAAGCGCACTGACCGTTGGCCCATGGAGACCGCGTAGTGGCGCAAACTAGCAATTGGGAAGACCAGATCAGAAAACGGAGGTCGTTTCTGATGCGCGAATCGCGCATCGCTGGGCAAAACCCCTCGAGAAGGAAAAGCCCCGAGCGCACGGTCATAAGAGAAGCCAAGAAACCGTGGGAAAAGCGCTAAAACAGAAGGTGGGTCCCGTGCTCCAAAACCGACAGAATATCAGAGGCGTTTAGGCGGTAAGCGGGTTTGGCCAAAGACCCAGCGATTCCATACGTTGGATGACGCGTGTCCGGCGGATGAGAGAGAAAACCACTCTCATCGTGGGCTAACGTTCGAGAAATTCAACCCGCGATAAGAGTGATGACCATAGGATCTAGAGGCCCCAGATCTAATGGCAGAGATTGCACCCGATGGGAGACCAGATTTGATGGAGAAATAAGCTGAGGCATATAAAGATTTGAAGTCTGATTTAACCGTTGAGCTGGTGGATGAATCATTTCACAAAGTAACCAAAATAACGACCGTTCTGGGAAGAGCCAGCACTCAGTTCGTAAGGAGACAAGTGGCCATCTCCTGTGAAGCGTTACATAGTGGCGATGACGCAGAAGCAGGGAATTCCAAGCGGACAGAGGCAGGCGAACCGAAGGGACGGAAGAGGAAGCGAACAGTCAAGGGATGGATTGGCTTTAAGCCATGAACAACAGAGAATAGAGATAAGGGGACAGAGGAGAAAGTAAAGCAAGAAGCAGAGAACAAAAGTCGAGCTGACCTGCAGAGCTAAGGCAGCATCGAGAAGACAGAAGGCTTGAGAGGTTCAAGCAATTCCTGTGAGGATATTTGTCGAGAACTGAGTACCAAATTGGACTCATCCCATTAATACCAGTTGAGGTCGAGACTTGGTAAGGGGGAGTCTGTGTACTCTAGTGGCTTGGGGAATCCAAGTACCACCCTAGTAAACATCATCTGCTACAGGAGACTCAAATTGAGCTCCTCATTGTAAAAACTCTGCTTAAAGACACAATAAAAGAATGCCACCACTGAAATCTGGACTAGGAGACATAGCCCAGGAGGATTGGGTGAACTCCTTATTAATTTGTTGTGTTTTGCATTTGCTTGCTATATTTCTCTTACTGTTTTCCAATTGCCTGTGTATTTCGCAATCTTATCGATCCGTTGCTTAAAATAACATAGGCATATCACCAGCACATGAGTCTATAATACCTACATTAATTAATTGAGATCATACTTAAGTGATTTTTAGATCAAGTGGTATCAAAGCTTTACGCTGTTAAGGTTAGACAAGCTTGTGTTGGATTTAGTTGTTGAATGCTAACTAGATCAAAGCTCAAATTAGGAGAAGGAGAGTTGGTCGAAACTAATCCTAAAATCGGAAGAGTCTATCCTTAGAAGACAATGTCAGAGGAAGGTTCTGTGGGGCCAGACCCTCAATTTATAAATAGTTTCCTCGCCATAAGGTCCATGGTAGAGGAAATGTATAAGGATTTTAGAAAACATAAAGATGAAGACTCATCAGGATCTAAAAAAGATAAAGGAGAAGAAGAGTCTCTCCTCCATGACCACTCAAAAGGAAAAGGGAAAGAAGAAAGATTTCTCACACCTCCTAATAGCCCTAAACATAAAAAGAAGACATCTTTGATTAAACTAGATGTTAAATTTGATTTACCAATATATGATGGAGAGTTGAATGCAGAAAAGATGGACAATTGGATCAGAAAAATTGATGTTTATTGCAGAGTGCAGAGTATTGATTCATACAAGAGCAAGATTCAGCTGGCCAGCCTATGCCTTGGAGGCACTGCCTTGGTTTGGTGGGAAGGCAGGACCCAAGCTGACATGAAGAGACATGGTAAGACTATTTCTGTCTGGAGTGAATTTGTTTCTGCAATCAAAAATCAGTTCTATCCACTGGCCTACATGCAGCAAGCCATGATGAGTTGGAAAACTCTTAGAAAATTGAAAGGGAAAAGTGTACAAGGTTACACCCAAGAATTTAGGAAGAGAGCATTGATTCTAGGAATCTCATTAGACTCACCTGAGACTCTGTTGAGGTACATTGGTGGTCTAGAAATCTACATGAGGCACACTATCCCCATGTTTAATCCCACTAATATAGATAAGGTATTTGTTCAAGCTACACATCTAGAAGCTAGAGGAAAGAATGGAAACCCAGAAGTTGGGGGATCATCCCAACCCACTGCAAGCAAGAATAAGGAGAAAAGAAAACAGAAATGGAAAGCAAGGAATGCCAATACCGCACAGAAAAGCAACGCTTCATGCACTCACTGTAAGAAGGATGGGCATGATGATGAGCACTATCGGATTCTGCATCTGAAGCTGAGACCTAAGAAGTTCGAGGGCAAGAAGAAGAAGATTGCTGCAGCTATTCAGAAACATTTGGGGTCGGACTTAGGAGATGAAACAACCATTGCAGCCACAAGTATAAAAGGTAAGAATTCTAAAGCATCTACTAGTAATTCTGCACAATCTACTATTGATGAAGAAAATGAGAGAAAAATACATGAGCTTTTCCATATTCGAGTTATTTCCAAACATCAAAAGATTGATACTTTGTTTGATAGTGGCTCACAAGTAAATTTAATTTCCGAAGCAATTGTAAAGAAGTTGGGATTACTGACTACACCTCACAAGAAACCATACCCATTAGGATGGTTAAATGATAAAGCACAACTACAAGTGACTAGACAATGCAAACTCAAGTTTTCTTCTGGGTCAGCATTTGTAGATGAGGTTGAGTTAGACATAATTCCTTTGGATATATGTGGAATTGTTTTAGGAAGTCCTTACTTGTATGACAGAAAAGCTATTTTCTATAGAGCTGAGAACAAGTATCTCCTCGTTAAATATGGAATCGAATACTTTGTAAGAGCTCATAAGCTCAAGAATAATTACACTCTCATAAACTCAGGGCAGATGAAATGAATGATAAATTCATGCAACAATTTTTACTAATGGTTGTAAAGGAAAAGAAACCTGATAAAACCAATGTATTTGAGGGCTATGATGCTAAACATCAAGTTGATTTAGAAAAAGTTGTTTCGGAGTATGATACCTTGTTTCAAGAGCCTAAAGTTCTGCCACCCAAAAATAAAATAGTGCATGAAATTAATTTGCAGCAAGATGCTCCATTGCCTAACATTGGAATGTACAGGTTGTCCGCTTTAGAGAATGTTGAAATCAAGAAGCAGGTGCAGGAGTTGCTTGAGAAGGGGTTCATTAGACCTAGCACATCACCATGTGGGTCACCAATCCTTTTGGTGAGGAAGAAAGATGGCTCGTGGAGAATGTGCATTGATTACTAAGCATTGAATCAGATAACAATCAAAAATCGTTATCCCCTTCCTCGCATAGATGATCTCTTAGATCAATTGAAAGAAGCTGTTTATTTTTCCAAGTTAGACTTGCATAGTGGATATCATCAGGTCAGAGTTGCAGAACAAGATGCATGGATGACTAATTTCAAAACAAAGCAGGGATTGTATGAGTGGTTGGTTATGCCTTTTGGCTTAACTAATGCTCCTGCTACTTTCATGAGAATAATGAATGATGTACTCAGACCTTTTCTTGATGATTTTGTTATTGTGTATCTGGATGACATTCTGATATTTAGAAAAACATGGGAAGAACACTTAAAGCATGTTAAGCAGACACTAGATGTTTTGAAAAGAGAAAAACTTTATGTTAAACTCTCAAAATGTGAATTTGGAAAAACATCTTTGAATTATTTGGGACATATAGTAGGGGGTGGTGAATTGAAGATAGATCCCATTGAGGTGGCAGTCATTGTAAACTGGCCTAAACCCAAATATGCTAGAGAAGCTAGGAGCTTCATAGGAGCAGCACAATATTGGAGAAAGTTCATTTCTAACTTTTCCTTAATTGCAGCTCCCTTACATGCTTTAACGGGATTGAACAAGGTGTTTCAGTGGGGAGGCAAACAGCAAAAAGCCTTCAACACCTTGAAAGAAAATATTATTATAGCACCAATACTAGTACTACCTGATCTTCAAAGACCATTTGAGATCCAAACGGATGCCAGTGACTATGCCATGGGAGCAGTGTTGATACGGCACGGGAAACCCATATGTTATCATTCTGAGACTTTTAATTCTACAGTAGTTAACTATCCTACATATGATAAATAATTGTATGCATTAGTATAGAGTGTGAAAAAGTGGAAACGTTACTTAATGGGAAAAGAGACAGTAATACATATTGATCATCAACGACTTCAATATCTACACTCCCAAACTAAGTTGCAGCAATTAAGACACTATAGATGGATGGGTTTTCTACAACAGTTTCATTTAGTCATCAGATATAAAAAGGGCATACACAATAAAGTTGCAGATATGTTATCTAGACCCATTATAAATGCATCTACTATACTTAAGCATAATTCTGTGTTACATGAGAGCTACATTGAACAATATGCTCAAGATATAGATTTCAAAGATGTATATGCAACTTTAAGTCAAGGCAAATGAGTAGAAGAATTGGATTATCATGTAAAGGATTGACTCTTATATCATTGTGGGAAGCTATGCATTTCACAAACTGAAAGAGTAAAGATAATTCGAGAAGCACACACTTCTCTAATATCAAGTCACTTTGGGGTAAGTAAAACAGTTGCACAGCTGCAAACATTTTCTTATTGGCCAAAAATGAATGAGACAGTTTCCAGATATGTAAGAGGGTGTACTATGTGTGCTAAAAGAAAGCCCAGCAATAGAAAACTAGGCTTGTACACTCCATTACCAGTTCCTTCTCATCCTTGGGAAAGTGTTTCCATGGACTTTGTTGGAGGACTGTCTAAATCTAGGAAAGGTCATGATTATTTGTATGTTGTTGTGGATAGGTTCAGCAAAATGTGTATTTTGATACCTTGTAATAAACAAATTACAGATGAACAAAATGAAAAACTATTCTTTCAACATGTATGGGTTCATTTTGGATTACCCACTTCCATTATATCTGATCGAGACACCCGATTTGTGGGAAAGTTTTGGTCAAGTCTGTGGGAACTTATGGACACCAAACTGAAGAAAAGCACAGCTTTCCATCCACAAATCGATGGCCAGACAGAAGTAGTCAACAGGACAGTGATCCAGTTGCTCAGGGGATATTGCAACGAGCATCCTAAGCTTTGGGATGAACATTTGTGTTATGTGCAGCATGCTTACAACAGAGCCAAACATTCTTCTACACAGAGATCTCCTTTTGAGACCTGTTTTGGTTTCACACCAAGGTCTCCTTTGGATTTTGTCTTTGGTAAGGACACAAAAATTGAGGGACATGGTGATGTGGACAAGGCAACTAGGTTCATTGAACAAATCCAAGAGATCCACCAGGCAGTACAGGAACAGATGGAAAAGAGCTAGGCCAAATACAAGGCAAGGCATGACAAGCATTGGATGGAGCATAGTTTCCAAGTTGGTGACCAAGTCTGGCTATATATCAGCAAGGACAGAATACAAGGTGAAGGTAAAAGGCTAAAGCCTATCAGGTATGGACCTTTCAAGATACTTGAGAAAATTGGTGAGAATTCTTTTCGCCTTGATCTACCAACTTACATGCACATCTACTCAGTCGTAAATGCAGATAGCTTGAGATTGTTTGAACCTTCACTAATTGAGGATCTTGAAGAAGAGATTCAATTACCTTCTATTGATGACCTGCTACCTGAATATCTTAATGAATTGCAGGAATACACAGTTCTAGACAGGAAGGTGAGAATGACGCGCAGGGGAGATGTTGAGTACCTCAGAGTTGGGCTCAAAGGTTCAAAGCCAAGCAGTGAAAAATGGATAGAGATTGGACAAGTGAGACAATTGTACCCTCACTTAGTCGACGCTTGGAAACTAACTTTTGGTGGTCCAAAAACTTTTTCAGTGGGAAGGTCGTGATCCAAATTGTATCCATGAAAATTATCATAGTTCTATGACTGTTTCAAATCATGACAGACTTCAAAAACCTTATGAACAATGAGTTATCAGGAAGGACCTCTAGACAGTGGTAGTTTGTAGCCATCATAGAACAACAAGGACCTTGGTGAAATCGCGTTGACCGTTGGCCCATGGAGACTGCACAGTGGCACAAACTAGTAATTGGGAAGACCAGATCAGAAAACGGAGGTTGTTTTTTATGCGCGATTAGCGCTAATCGTGCATTGTTGGGAAAAACCCCTCGAGAAGGAAAAGCCCCAAGCGCACAGTCACAAGGGGAGCCAAGAAACCGTGGGAAAAGCGCTAAAACAGAAGGTGGGTCCCGGGCTCCAAAACTGGCGAAATATCGGAGGCATTTTAGGCGGTAAGTGGGTTTGGCTGAAGACCCAGTGATTCCATACATTGGATGATGTGTGTCCAATGGATGAGAGAGAAAACTGCTCTCATCGTGAGCTAACTTTCTAGCAAGTCAACTGTGTGATAAGAGCGATGACCGTAGGATATGGAGGCCCTAGATCTAACGGCGAAGATTGCACCCAATGGGAGACCGGATTTGATGGAGAAATCAGCTGAGGCATATAAATATTTGAAGTCCAATTTGACCGCTGAGCTGGCGGATGAATCATTTCACAAAGTAACCGAAATAACGACCGTTCGGGGAAGAGCTTGCGCTTAGTTCGTAAGGAGACAAGTGGCCACCTCCTGTGAAACGTTACACAGTGGCGATGACGTAGAAGTAGGGAATTCCAAGCGGACGGAGGCAGGAAAACCGAAGGGACGGAAGAGGAAGCAAACAATCAAGGGACAAATTGGCTTTAAGCCATGAACAGACAGAGAATAGAGATAAGGGGAAAAAGGAGAAAGTAAATCAAGAAGCAGAGAAAAAAAGTCGAGCTAACCTACAGAGCTAAGGCAGCATCGAGCAGACAAAAGGCTTGAGAGGTTCAAGCAATCCCTGTGAGGATATCTGTCGGGAACTGAGTACCAAATTGGACTCATCCCATTAAGACCAGTTGAGGTCAAGACTTGGTAAGGGGGAGTCTATGTACTCTAGTCGCTTGGGGAATCCAAGTACCACCCTACTAAGCATCATCTACTACAGGAGACTCAAATTGAGCTCCTCATTGTAAAAACTCTGCTTAAAGACACAATAAAAGAAGGCCACCACTAAAAGCTAGACCAGGAGACGTAGCCCAAGAGGATTGGGTGAACTCCTTATTAATTTGTTGTGTTTTGCATTTGCTTGCTGTATTTCTCTTACTATTTTCCAATTGCCTGTGTATTTCGCAATCTTATCGATCCGTTGCTTAAAATAACATAGGCATATCACCAGCACGAGTCTGTAATACCTACATTAATTAACTGAGATCATACTTAAGTGATTTTCAGATCAGAAAG
Source organism: Pinus tabuliformis (assembly GCA_031772625.1). Lineage (NCBI taxonomy): Eukaryota > Viridiplantae > Streptophyta > Pinopsida > Pinales > Pinaceae > Pinus > Pinus tabuliformis. The sequence goes on along the minus strand of CM062804.1, from coordinate 95,622,958 downwards.
ATGGCTCACAATCAACTAGTTGTTGCTTTTGATTGTGAAGTCTTGGTTCAGTGATGGGGATTTTAGATAATAATACAAAAATGTGTAATTTGTCCCTTAGTTGAGGCCTACATCCTAAAAAAATTCCAAGAAAAATGCAACCTACTTAGACCTTTCTTTTCTAAATAAGATGATCAAATGTATGCATTCTAAAACCATTTTTTTCTTTTTGTTAAGATAAATAAAATGATAAAAATGGTGTGTAGTATTTAGCACCTCCTTGTAACAACACCAAAAAATGATATTCCCTAGAATGGCAACAATAATGCAACACTTCTTGGCTCAATACTTTAATTTAAACTTGGGGTTCATGCAAACTTTGGAGGCATTGTGCACTATGTATGCAGACCCCACACATGCATTATTTATAAGGAAAGACTATTTCATCCAAGGACCACTTTGAATTCTTCACGAAGGAAAATCGAAATCTAACAACTACTCAACAATCAAAAAGACAAAACTTGAGATTAAAGTGCAAGGAAAGTTGTAGATTAATTAAAGAAAGGGACTACAAAGAAAATTTCAAAGGACCAAGCAAGTTAATGACTAATCCCTCTTATCATGTTAGTGGAAATCTTGGGTACGACTTTGTAGTAAGTAGAATGTACAGTTGAAAATCAGGCAAACTTAATATGAGATGTTACAATTTCTCCCTGCCTACAAGAATTAGGTTGCCTCAAACACCCTAGTGGTTGGCGGGTTTATCTCTTGCGCAACCCGACTAGAAAATGGCATATGTTGACTACAGTGTCCCCCTAAACAACTGGTCTGATAACCCCACCACACAGTCACAACTCTCTTTTTTAAATTAATTTTTTGATCCTTCGTCACTCTATCGTTGTACCATGTGATGTACAGTTTACAATATATAAACACCAAAAAACAAATTGCCTCATAAGATTGTTGGTCGAGCTTAGCCCTTGTGATGTCTATATGAACCTAACACCTATGCACAGGTATTGAGATCATTTTCAAACTTTATGCTCTCATACCATGTTAAATTCTAAACCCAATACTTGGAAATTTATTAACCTAGCATATTATCTACGGTCTATTAAATAAAAGCATGATTGGGATCTTAAGTTAAATATATATATATATATATATATATTAAGTGGAAACAAATTAAGTTAACCAATCTCACACATACATACAGATAATCTACCTAATCAAATCAGTTCTTCTATAATATGAGAATCTACTCAAGTTCCCTTCATCAGAAAATGGCCCTCTGACGAAATTACAACATACCCTAGATCTGATCCAACTGATCAAGCCCTAAATCTATATATGATCTTATTGGTTAATCTAATTCTCCTTTGTTGCACCCTTGCACTTTCCATGGAGTCAACACACTTGAATGGAAAGCATTCACTCACTCACTAAGATCCCTCTCAAGTCTTGTGCTCACTCACTAGTGTATGTCTTCTCTCTTGGCTTATTCCTTATTATATAAGTTGAGTTATGACTGAACCCCTAACCCTAAGCTCCAAAGTGCTGGATGATTGAGATTAGTTCCCATGGTTGAAATCGACAATTGAAATTGATTTAATTCATCAATACAAAGAATCTTTGATTTCATTAGATTAAACTCACTTTTGTCATATAAAATGGAATTATTTTAATTAACAATAATTGCTAAAGATCTAAAGGTGTATTGGGCAAATTTTTCATGCCTAGACACTTAGGCCTATGTAGAAGTACCTACCCGAGCTACAAACATCAACAGTTAGTGTTGACAGCATCCTTGTCCTATCTAGTAGAGAATCTTTATGACATAAATATTACATTATATAACCATTCATACATTCACATTTTTTGTTCATGCTTAGCCATAAACACATCCTTGTGACTCCTTTAATGTGTCACTTGGTGTTCAAACTGCCCTTGCCTTCTCTAGGATCAAGGATCTACAATATATGCATGTGCTTAACATAGAGTAAACAACCACTCAAGTTCTACAATCTATACATGTTCTTAACATAGAGTAACAACCACTCTAAGCACCTAGGTCTCATTCACCACTAAACTAGCCCCAATCTATTGTCATAGTCACACATTTACTAGTCAAAGGAGAAATATACAAAAGTGAATTTGACACAATATTCAACCTACCGCAACATGTAGTCAAGACACCTAAAGTGACATCATCACGCATAACAACTATAACAAGAGAGGAAGCCTTTCTCTCTCAAAATGAACACTCATATTTGCTTGATTTCTCATTGTACATATAGATTCCATGCATCATTCATTATTTTTCATATCCAATACATCGCATTTATAGGTTACTTACACTCGATCTACTCATTTCTCTCATTTGATCATGTTGTTTACTAGACTTGCTTCCCTTCCATTTACTTACCTTCATGGTTGCATGAATCCTTAACACGTTAGAGTACCTCTTACATTCAAATTGCTCATGTTAAGGGGGGTAAATGTAACAACAAAATTTATCATTCCACAACTTTTGTGCCTAACCATCATGTTATATCTAATGTTTGTCTCCCCCGAGCACAAATCCCATTGTTGTCACACATCCTTCTCTATATGTCCCTTGCATTCTTGCATTGTCTCTTATCTTAAGATGCAGTTTCCTTGAGGTATTTATCACCCAAAACCACTTTGGAGTAACATGTTCAAATCCTCTAGCCAAATTGTTAGTCACCCAGTCCACACTACAACCTTAAGTCAATCCTTCTAGGATCCCCATAGCCATCAAGTCCACATTTTAGGCTACCACGTGGAACACTCCACTTGTCAAATTCAACAAACCTAACTAGTACTCCAAATTTCCTCCAGCCAACAAGATAATGTCATTTTGCATGTGTCACATGATGATGCTACTCTTGTGGCATGCGTAATGTAGTTCTTAGCAAATACTTGCATGCATCTTGCCACAACTTTAATTGTTGCCTATAAAAATAAGAAGCCATCATCATTGTGGGGTTGGCTTCGATGCATTTTGACTACTATGGTGCATGGCTAATAAACTAAGTGGCCTAGGGGAGTAAAAGATCTTTATGTGCCATAGCTACATCCATGCCATCTTGGGTTCATGTTCTTCTTCTCATGTCCTTCCACCATTGAGGGTTATTTCTATGCATTATATTGAGGGATTTGCATGGCATTCACCAATCATGCAACTAAAACATTCCTTGTGCTTGGAATCCTTGCTCCCATCACATCCCCACTTGTGATGACTCTTTTCCTTGGCAATCCTCTTCATACAAACTTCTTCAACCTAGCTTAACGAAGGCATATGTGAAGAATTCATTATTTTGCATCCAGTGACACTCGAGTGCATTATCAACACAATTGTACCAGAGTCCTTTTAGAGGTGTTCCTTTTCCTTTTTCTTGCCTTCCACAAGTTCTCTCAGTTGCCTACACAAAGCCTTGTTTAAGGGTTTCTTCTGTTTATGTTTCTCCTCTAAGTGTTTGTGGAAAGTATGTGTTTCTTTCTTAGCTTCACACATACAAATAAGGGAGAAAGTAATATAGGTCACTGAAGTAGATGCAAAATTACAAGGTTCACTTCGCATGATTATTTTCTTTAGCCTCAAGTTCATGTCATAGAGAAATGTTCTAAGTTAATAGCATAGATCCGTCTAACTCTGGATCTATCAAGCACCGAGAGGGATCAAATCCCTCGAGGTGTAAACATTTCCTCAAATTATACACTCCAAAAAGAAAATTTGCACCTTGAGGAATTTGAACCCTCTAAGCCCATAATAGATTCAGAGTTAGATGAATCTAAATTGGTATTGAATAAAACACAACTAGTCATCATGAAAATTAATTCCAATAAAAAATAAAAACATATACTTTTATGTAACATTTAATTTTAATATTATATATAAAATTATATATTCTTCCCCGGATGCGGGTGTCATCGAGCCAGGATATGGGGAGCCACATGCCCAGCATGTGCCGCCACGTGATGGACAAAGGACTTTAATGCCCCTCGCCGCCGAGACGTTAAGACGGGAGAAGCATAGCGGATTCCTTAATGAGGACGCTGGGAACGATGGCGAGCCTGTAGAGAGCATTCAATGCGGGCAAAACCCAAGGGAATGTCAGCTGGCTTAAGAGGGATGGAATGTTGATGTTATGGGCTCAGAGTGCCGAGCAAGCTACTCAGATCTCTGAGGGAAAGTGTTGCGCCATTGATGCTGCTCATTCGGAAGAGGTTTTCTCCCTGCTTGTTTATCCTGGGCTTTGTTTATGTACAGTTGAGCTCTGCCTCGAGTCAATTTGGGGACAGCACTCAATTGGGAGTGAACACAGTAACAACAGACCCTCAAGCACTGCTCTGGAACAAGTTGAGGGCGTCGTTGAAACCATGGTGCGACTGCGTGACAGAATGCCGTGTAGCAGAGGTACTGGGCATGGTGGGTCTTCACGTCCCCCTGCAGCGGATGTCCACCATCACTGCTGCTGTTGCTATTGCTACAGAAGGGCGGGAGCCACACCAATTCCAGCCAGTCAGTTTTTGGAGGCCGGCAGCTCCAATGATGGAGCGCCCATGCTTCCAGCGTTCGGCTCAGTCATTTTTACCCTGGGCAGCTCGCGGGATAATGCTGGCATTAACGCACATATCTCAGTTATTTTTACTAAAGTTCCTGAGGAGAATGAAGAAGAAACGCAACCGGTCTCCGCTGAGGTACTTCCAGAGGGCAATAGGGAAAAACGCCCAGTGGTGCAGCCATCAAATGCAGAGGGTAATTCAAAGAAGGAGCTTCAGCAAGCCCCTACCCGACCTCAAGAGAAAGAGTTGCCGGCCCCCGCGCAGGATCCTATGGCAATGTGGGCAGGCATCCCAGAAGGCCAAGGCTGGTGCAGAATTATTGAGGAAAAACCTGAAGATTAATTCCCAGAGGCACTCACTGGCATACATTTCTCTCTCTCAGGTCTGGTATAGGTTCAGGGTCTCGATTGGTTTCTGGATTATGTTAAATATCTATGTTTGTATCCTTTCAGTTCTTGTTCATGTTCACGTTTACTATAGTATGGGAAGTAGGCCTGGCAAAGTCTGTTATGCGTCTTTTTGTTGGATGCCCCTGTGCGGGCCGTTTTGTTACTACTTGGGAACATCTCTGTGTCATGTGTTTTGGTATAAACTGGAAGTGCTGCCCCTGCGAGGGCGAATTCTGAGTCAAGTACAGCTACCCAAGGCGCCACAGTTGGCCCTGGGCAGCCTGTCTTTTTGAATGTAATGTTTACCTGTATATAATATAATAGATTAGCTAGCTTTGCCGAGAAAAAAAATAATAATAATAATATATTCTTAATTATAATAAAAATAATAATTTTATATTTTAATTATAATCACATAAATATCATAGAAATTGGTAATTTATTAAATCCATGTAAAAAAACAAATCTTAACATTTAAAATTAATCGAATTTAAAGCCACCAAATAACGATACATAGATTTAATCCTTAAATGGATTTTACCATCTGATATTTTATTCCGTCCTTAGATTTTAAAGTTCTGTTGTCCATATGCTTGGGTGCTTCTAATGTTTTTTGAACTGCAAGTATTGACGGTCCTCTTCTACTTCAAGATGCAAAAATTTATTGGAAAATATTGAACGTTGTGCAGCTTCTCTAATACATTCTTTGTATCCGTCTTAGATTACTAAATTTACACCAACTCTACAAACTACTAAAAGCAATATATTGTGGTATTACAAAGTAATCGGTTTTCAATTGCGCATCGCATCAACGCAGGACCTGTTGTTCGTAGCCAACAACTTGAGAGGGCATAGCATCACTAGTTAGAAATATTTCTAAATTTTCTTTACAGAATTATCGCTGAGCAATAGTTGTCTCAATTATGTGGATAGTGTATCTGGTTGAATGTTCAATAGTTTAATTATTTTTTATGTTAAACAAATTCCATCAAAAACAAAACCGACACCGAAGCAAAACATGAATCGATAAATTCGTTTCATCCAGAGCAGAAAAATGATATACATTATTTGCTAAGGATTGACATTATATTGAACTTACCTGTAAGTGGAGAGCACGAACTTTGTGAATGTGAACGTATTAATTTTAGATAACAATGGTATGTTCTATGCTTTAGTGTAACTTATTTCAATGTTTTTTATCAGCGCAATGACAATTTCCAATTATATTTAGTAGCAATCACATTAACTTAAAACACATTGATAGTAAATTCAAATAGAACATAAAAACATGTGCATAAGACAAGCCAAGACAAGAGGACACAAGATATGGCGGATGCAAGGGACAAACCCCAATGTGAGGAAACCCTTTAATCAAATTTTTTTATTATTCTTCAATAGTTTAGTAAAGAGAGAGAGTACAAATATCAAATTAACTTGCCTAAAATAGTGATGTCAAATTAGCAGTCCACTGTAGCCCTAACCAGAAAGTCAATGGTGGTCAAAGCAACTTCAAAATGTCCTCCAAGCAATTCTGCCAACAATAGATAAATCCGCTTTCCAACAGGGTCAAAGTCAACCCAAAAACAATTTGGTCAACCCAGTCAAATGCTATTGTAATTTCTATAGTCAAAGGTTGAAGTCAACGGTAAAGTCAAATTGTCCCAATCACCTTGAAAACTATGCCAATCAATTTGGCCTTCAAAAATTGAAATTATACCCTCAAGATCAAAGTCAGCGCTTGTCAAAATCACTCAAGTCAACACTGTCATGTTCCCTGAAATTTTCAGCCTCCAAAACAATCCTTTCACACATGCGAAGTAAGGAAGGTTGCCTCCAAGTTGTACAAACCAATCAAGAGAGGATAGAGAGAGATATGTGATGAGATGAGTGATGTCCAAATGAAAGCGAGGTCACTCCTATTTATACACTTTGTTGACAGTGAGGGGACACATCCATTGGGCTTCTATTGATTTGGGGTAGCATCGGATGTGCTCTAGCCACGAAAATTGGTGGAGATGCTAAGGCACATGAAATCTCCAATACCCAGAAAGGATTTGGGCAGATTCTAAACAGTTTGGGAGATATTAAAATAATTAATATTTTTAATGGAGTCCCTAAGTCTAAACTCAGGGAAAAAAAATAGTAATGTGATATAATATAAAACTGTGTTAGAATGGTTCAAAAGTCATGGACCAAGCCAGATCTAATCTTAGTCGTTGATTAGGGACTTAATCTTGGTCGTTGATTTTTCAACAAGAAAAGTATAAGAGAAGGCTTGAGGGTGACCTGGAGAACACACCAAAAGATCAAGATTTCGACTTTCTGGGGTTGGGTTTGCTAAGAAAGTTGAGAGAATGATCAGAGTTGCAGCTGAGGGGTAGTGAATGCAGAAATGGTGGGCTCCAGTATTGTAGCAATAATGCTACAACACCTGGGACTCCCTTCTTTAATCTTATCAACCCGGTAGTTCGTAACAAACTTGGAAGCGACGGTGCTGTATGCACAAGTACTAGCTCTTGCCGCAGCTGTCACTTGGTCAGCTGGCACAAGTCTGCTAGGAGCTTAAGCCAACTTCTATGAGATCTTAGAAGAAGCTTTTTAATTGATGGATGAAAGCTAACTCGAAGGAAGCTAATCTAATTACAAAAAGGAAACTGAAAGTCAAAAAGAAACGCAAACCCTAGCAAACCCTAATTCTACCAGCTAGTCCTACTGGAGCAAAGGAGAGCATGCAAACTACTGAAAGAGATGCCATTACTTCTATGAAGGTAAAATACATGTGTCTAGACTACCTCTATCTAAAGAAAACATCTTTTTGCATTTTTGTTCAAGTTGTTAGAATTAGCATGCTTGTGCTTTCAACTGGCTTTTTACTGTGCATAGGTGGGTCAAGGAGGAGAAATGCTTGGAAGAGGTCGGGAAGGTTCAGAGGGGGCCTAAGGAGTCCCTAACACCCTTTCCAGAGAGTTTCACAAAGTTTGGATATCAAGAAACCTCATTTGTGAGCTTCTACAGGAAGTCTGCAAGGGTTCTACAGGATGTTTCAGAATTTCTACAGGATGTTCAGAAATTTCTACAGGATGTTCTACAATTGGATTTTGGATGATGGGTGAGTGAAAGAGGATGCATGAATGGATAGGGAGGTAGGATAGGGGTTTGTAATGACTTAGTGACAGAGAGATGAAGTGATGAGATGGTGTGGAAAGCTAGCTTGTCTTAAATAGGGCAGAGGAAATGGAAGGCCAAGAAGGTAGGGTGACGTGGGCAAAAGAGTAGTTGTGAGACAAGGGATCTAACTTGGAGATGAGCAGTTGGCCTGGACGAAGCTTAGATGGACGAGAGAGTGATGGAGATGCACCGCACAGTGTAAACTTAACCAAATCAACCACGTCCTGCACATAATCAAAATATTAACTAATCTATCCTAACTGTTGATGAAACCAATGAACAGCAACGTTATTTCTAAAGAGAACCACGTGCAGTACTGAAACAAAGAAACATCCCAAGAGGTCTGAACGCATGAATAACTCTTACAAATGAAAACACTTCACCGAATATTGCATGGGTAAGCAAACTAGTTTTTTTGTTGGGTAGCACTGTCTGCAATTCCAGCCCCTAGGAAGAGGTGAAAATGAGAGTGCAGGCAACCCTTTTCTGGAGATTTTATCACTTCTTATCTCATTACTCTATTCTAGACGTCTGAAACAACTCTATTCTTCAACAATGACCTACTTAACCACACAACGAAATCTAACTCAACAAACTGTGTTTCAAATGCATGAAAAGAAAATCATAATGCTGAAAGGAAAGATATCAATACAAAGAAGGAGGCCCTAGGCTCTCAGGTTGGGCCCAACCCCGAGAGATATGGCTCCTCTAGAAACTCAGAGCTGAGATCAAATCTGACTGCTTCTCATTAAAAAATAATAATCATAAGTCAAGAGGTATGCCAATGATGGCTACAAAAGAACAAAAACAGAGTTGGCAGCTCGTAGTGCAGAATGTGCAAAAGTTTTTCCAAAAGTCCCTTTCGAAGGCTGAAGCCTTATCATTTATACATCACGAGGCCCCAAGATGGCCTCCTAAATCTATGGGACTTGGCTGACCAAACTGGGAGTGAACAGCTGCTTCCACAAAATCTGTTTGGTTGCCTTCTAGATCCAGTTTTGGTGGCTTTTAGAGCTCGGAGTTGGGGGTGAAGATCCCGAGGAAGGTTATTTAATGCCGTGGACAACCCCCCTACGAATCCTCAACCCCAGCTTGGCTGTCTCCTAGCCCTTGTCTGCTCGGTTTTGCTCCAACATGTGTCAAAAATCCTGAAATGAGCACGTGTTAGCCACCTAGGAATAGTGACTACCCTTATTCGTACAAATGACATAAACATACTAAAAAATGATGCATAAGTTATGAAAAATGAAGGATTGAGCAAGGGTAGTTAGGCCCAATGAGCCCAAAATGTTACCAAATTTGGGGCTCATCATCACCCCCCAGCTAAAATGATTGCTCATCCCTGAGCAACTAATCCAGCTCCTCGTCCTTCATTGCTTTCACCGCCACTCTCACATCCCAGGCTTCTGAAGTAGTATCCTCCTCACTGGCATGGAACCCAGCCTTCCTTTCCACCTCTTCCCACTGCTTATGCTCTTCTTTCTCTGTGCTGCCTTCCATCAATCCTAAAAGAAAAGGTGGGCTTAGCTTGAGGCCAATCCAGCTGGCTTGGAGGTTCTGTATGGACTTCTTGTAGAGGGGCACCCGTACTAGAGCTTCCCTCATTCGAGTTGGAGTGTGATATTCCCTGATTTTGAGGCTGTGGGACAATGTGTTCCATCGGCGAGTGCAAGCATGAACACAATTGTCCCCTAATAGTCGCTCCATATCCTCGAAATGTGCTATAGCCTGAGCCTGCTGATCCATGTATTTCAATAAGGCTTGAGAGTCGGTTGCTAAGTGTTGGTGGGCCGATATCAATGCAGTGGGGTCCCCTGGCTCTGCTCTAATCAGCAGTGGCTCATGTAACTCTCGGTTCATGACCTCTTTGACCTCTGTTGCTCTCTTTTCTTCATGGTTCAACCATGAGGCAAATGCCATCAACTGCATATCTCCTACGACTGTGTTGGGATCCCATGAAGTCACATTAGGAAGGGCCAAATTATGGAGATAGAACTCCGATAGCTTGGCCTTGTCCTCTGATGAACTGTTATTGCATAACTCTGTGAACTGCTGGGGGTCTTGGATTTGGGAGATACCCCTCTGTGCTAATGCATTAATTTGGAATTGCAGCCACTGTTCCCGTAGGTATAGGCCATAAGATTTGGCCGGTTGTCTACATTGTATAGAATCCATGGCCCAACTAGCCATGCAGGCCAATTGTGCCTCTTTTTGTTGTAACTGCTGTTTGGGAGCTTGTATCTCAATTTGTGCTTGCAATTCCCTTTCTGCAAGTGCTGGTTTAGCTCCCCAAGACCAACTTGCAGTCCTTCTTTGCCTTGAGGTTCTGTTGTAGCGTCCCCTGATGTTGTGCCCCTTTCTTTCCTCTGTTCCTGTAGCTGCAGTTTGAGTTTCTCATTCTCTTCCTGTAGGAATACCCGCTAGCAATTTCCCACGTGTTTGGCCATCGCTAATTCTCTTCGTGCCTCCTTGAGTTGTTCCTCCAAGGGGCCTATATCTGCCACTCCTTTAGATTTAGCGATCCTCATCCACGTGTGGGTTCTCACTCTTTCTTCCTCAAACGCAAAGAAAAGCGGCACTGTGAATTTTTGTGGAATAATTTTTCCAGCCTCCAAAAAGTTATAATACGAGCTCAAGCTTGGCTGGGGACTAGGTTCCGGAATATGCTCTACCTCTTCTTCCCTCGGTGGCTCTACTCCGTCTTCCCTTGGTGGTGATGTGGTTGCCTCTCCCTCCATTCTTTCGGTCTCCTTGAGCCTGGCCAATGTTTCCTGTAGAACGGCCTCAGCATCCTGTAGAGGGGTTTTTGAAGCCAACCTTTCCATCCTCTCCTTCCAGGCAGTCGTCTTCGGGCTCCCCCGCTCATAAGTGACTGATATTTTTGAGGGGGACCTCTCCCTTGGCGAGGTAGGGGTGTCTTCTATGGTAATTGGGTCGTTGGATGGAGGTTGGGGCCTGCCTGTTTTGATTCTGACACTTCTCCTTGCTTTGAAATACAGAGGGGTCTCCCTCTTTCGTTTTTCCTTTGGCTTGGGAGGGGTACTTAGGGTGGCCAGCATAGCTGCTGCCTCCCTAGCAAGGATTTCGTCTGTCTTCCCCTTCTCCGTTCCTTTCTCAGGGCTTCCTGTAGAAAGCCTTGTAGCAGCTGATTTCTGGCTTCCTGTAGAAGCCGTTTTTGATTTTCCTGTAGAAACAGGTGGCACCGTTTTAGCCTGCTTGGCTGAGGGTGCTTTGTCTTTTGACTTTGCTGAGGCTGCCTTAGAGGTGCCTTCACTGACGTGGACTTGTTCAGTCCTTCCCACCCTGCTCTGTAGCCTTTTCTCCCTGGGTGTTAATGTGGGTTTGTCATCCTCTGTTTTGGCAGCCTGGTGTTTCTCTTATTTCCCCTTGTGTTCTTTCTTTGGTGCTTTGGCCATGCTTTCCTGGCCTTTTCCTTTCTTCTCTGTTTGAATTGGTTCCTTCTCCTCGCTGCTGGAGGAGGAGAGCTCCTCAGCCAAAATTTTGATGTCATCATCCTTAGTCAAGTTTCGAAAGGCTTCCCACGAGAGAATAACGGTGTATGTGTGGAGTGCATCCTCCACGAGGAGCTTAATGAGCCCATGATGGGCTACCTGGTCTGGTGTTCCCTCTCGTAACTTGGTTGCACATTCAGTCATGGACTACAGGAGGAAGTAAGGAATACTCAACTTGTTTTCTGAGGGTAGGTCCATTTGGTGCCTAAGTTCTGTGAGCAGCCGAAAATGGTATCCATACACGATGCTGAATCGCCCCTTGCACGTGATATACTTCATAATTTGGAGGCTGACCTCCCTCCAGAGCAGCTGTAGGCTGGCTCTTCGAACTCTGTTCTTGTCCTCTGAGAATTTCTCCTCCGGCAGAAAGAACTCCTTCTTAGCCTTCTGGCCTAGTTTTCTCTCCTCCTTATCCCACGGTACCCCCATCGGGAGATCAGTGACTCTGCTGATGAACTGTGGGATGAGTCTGAGATTCAAACCTCTGAAATTGAAAACGGCCAGCGTTTTTGATTTTGGTTTCAAAGCTCGCAGGAATTCCTCTGCCACCTCGTCATCGTAACCTTGCAACTTGTCGCAGAACAACATCCACCGTGCACGAGAAAACAGGTCTACCACCTCAGGGTTTTCCCGTAGCTTCTTTGAGTCTGTCGGTTCTTTCCTAATGAACCCACCCGGCATGGTGAAAGCTTGCTGTGTTAGCCGGAGCTGGCTGGCGCGTATAAAAAGATGGACCTTTGGGATTTCCTTAGACAGAGCGCAGAATTACGCCTCTGTCAAGCACACAGTTTGTGAATTCACGACTATCGACAGGTGAGCCTTGACAGTGGCTCAATTATGAACCAAATCCTGTAGAAAACCCCGCATATACACTACGACGACAATTCTCATGCAGAAGTAAGACGACGCTTGCAAATTCATGCGCAGACTCTAGTTCTACTTTTTTTTAGGACGTCGACTTCGCCACCCTTCGAACCAATTGCATGGGAGGACTAGGTTCAGGCTTACCTCATTCCAACTTGCCACCTTTGACGTGAATAGATTAATTTCCTCCGTAGCGGTGAGCTTCCTGTAGCGCAGCTTCCTGTAGAAGTCGTGCACGGGTTCTGGAGAGCGCGTCAGTGGTTTTGGGCCTTCTGTGCAACCACCGGACGTTTGAACAGGCCGAGGACTCGGAGTAACAGTCTTCAGGAAATTTTGGATGCTTACTCGACTGCAAAGCGGTTGATGATAAATGAGTGGAGTGCCATACGCGATCTAGCCGGTGGATTTGAATCCCTGCGGAACTCGTGGCGCGGGGGTGAGCTGTCCTTGCCGGACCGTTGGATGACGTCACCTATTATCATTCCACTATAAGTCTGCCTGACCGCCGAATCATTCCCTACATTGTTGGCATTATGTTTTCTGGTATGACTGTATGTTACAGATGTTGTACTTGATGGCAACTCCAGTGGTAAGGCTCTCAGTTTGTTGAAAATTAAGAAGGACGCAGGCAATCGGTTCAGAAAGTGCATCCCCGCAGGTATACCATGCAGAACCCGCGTCCAGGGACGCCGGCCAGCCGTTCAGGAGGTGCGTCTACCCAGTACACACATTTCAAGGCAGAGAAAAGCACGTGGGGGTTTCTTGTGTGGTATCTAGCCGACGGTTTTGTGTTTCTATGGTGTCGGCTCGTGGTATTGTTCCATGTTTTGGGGAGGAGCTTGCCTATATAAAGCAAAGGAGTTCATTTGGATTGTGCAATTGTTTTGGGTTGAATATCTTATTTGGTGAGATCTAGTCCAGATCTAAGAGGGCGAATCTTCTAATGGACTGTGATCTCTATGGCGCATGATCAGATCTGTAGATCTGACTGTTTGGGTTTGTCCTGAAACCTTCATATCGTTTATATCTAAAGGGTCGCAGGTTCAGTGAAGGGAAAGTGCGCTGAGACGCAGGTACTGTAAAGGGCAAGTGCGCCGAGACGCAGCACAGTAGAGAGAGACCTGCGTGGGGACGCAAGGAGATCAAGGTTCAGGTGCGTCTCTGAAGCAGAAGGACGCGGCGCGATAGTGTTTTCAGGTGCGTCTCTGTAGCGAAAGACGCGGCGCGATAGTATCTTTGGGTGCGTCCCTGAAGCAACAGAACGCAGAGCAGTCAAAGGAACAGTGCGTGGGCACGCAGCGGAGCAGAAGGATATCTGCGTGTGGACGCAGAGTAGCAGAAGGTTAACGGCGTCTGGTCGCAGGCCACAGAAAGAAAAACTGCGTCTCTGTTTTAAGATGTTCTGTTGATTGAATTTCTCTGTTGATAAGGTGTTCTGGGTTAGTTCTGTTATTGTTGATCTGATATCTGTAGTGATCTATATCTGTTATGTACTTGTTGATCATCTGATGCTTTATGAAAAGAAGTAGGGGGTTGTAGCTCCCTTCCAGGAGTAGACTGGAAAACGAGAGAGAGAGAGAGTTGTAGCTCTCTGCAGGTTGCAGCCTGCGTACTGGTAAAGGACTGCACCAGTACAAAATCATTGTAAAAGAAGTTTCTAAATTGAAAGAAGATAGAGACATATTGCAGCAGGTGGTTTTCACCCACATTGGGTTTCCACCTTACATCTTGTGTTCTTTGGTGTGACTATCTGTTTTTTCATGCTCATTATTTTATGGTACTGACATGCTAAAATAATTCAAAGATCAAATAAGGAAGATTTATTAAATTGCTAGATAATACTGATTCACCCCCCCTCTCAGTATTATTTCCAACAATTGGTATCAGAGCAGGTCCTTCAGAGAAGCTTGATCGCTTGAAGGTAGATCGTTCATCATGAGCAACTACGAGAGAGAAGCATCAATCAGGCCACCGATTTTTGATGGGACAAACTTCAATTATTGGAAGGTAAGAGTTACTGCATATCTTCAATCTCTTGGTACAGAAGTTTGGGACATTGTAGAAACAGGCTATGCTTTTCCTTCAGCTACTCCTACAGATCCAGCTGAGAAAAAGAAGTATGAAACAAATGCAAAAGCAGTCAGTACTCTATTAGGAAGTATATCCCAAACAGAATTCATGAAGGTAATGCACTTCAAATCAGCAAAAGAGATATGGGACAAAATGATCACGAGCTATGAAGGAGATGAACAGGTAAAACAAGCTAAACTTCAAACTCTCAGGATTCAATATGAGACTCTCAAGATGTATAATGATGAAAGTGTGGCTAATTATTTTCTTCGGGTAGATGAGATTGTTAATTGTATGAAAAATTTGGGTGAAGAAATAAAAGAGGCTATAGTAGTTCAAAAGATTCTAAGATCATTATCCCCCAAGTTTGAATCTAAAGTATCTGCAATAGAAGAAAAGGAAAATCTTCGTGTTCTCACTATGTCTCAGCTACATGGAATTCTAACTGCTTATGAAATGAGAAAGGGAGGTCCATTAGACAGAAGGGAAGCTGCTTTTAAGGCATCAGGCAAAGAAGATTACTATGAAGCAAGCCATGTTCCAGAAGAAGAGGAAGAAGAATCAAATTTTGTCAGAAATCTTCAAAGGGGTTCTGGAAGGTTCAGAGATAAGCTACCTTTCAAATGCTTTGCTTGTGGAAGAGTAGGTCATTATGCTGCAAAATGTCCTTATAAGGATAAAGGAAAGGAACCTGCTAGATGGAACAAGAAACAAAGTGCAAATAAGAAAAGCTACTACACCCATGAAGATAGTGATGGTCTATCAAACAGTGATGAAGATGAACGAGGTAATGAATATAAGTTATTAATGGCATTTGAAGATGATGATTATATGGATGCTATAGATGTGGATAACCTTTACGATGAAATCACTAGACTCAAGAGATGTATAGAAGAAAAGAATGTGATCATTGATACTCTACAATTTCAAATTGATGAAAAGGAAAAACATCTTGAAAAACTAGAAGGAGAAATTGTTGGTCTTAGAAAAGAGATTGAGAAAACAAAAGCTATTAATCTTAAGTTTGTCAAAGGATCTGAAACTTTGGATAAGATTATCAATGTGCAGCGGTCTCCTCTAAACAAGACAGGTCTGGGCTACAATGGAGAAACCTCTCAAGCATCCACCTCAAAGAGTTATCTTGATGCAGCAAGAAGAAATGAGCAAAAGAACAATGAAGATCATCAGGTAAAGCAGGGACGAATTACAAACGGAAACTATCAAGGGCAATCCATCTTAAGGGTGAACCAGCCACAGGTAAAATCTTCTCAATTTGGTCCAAGAATAGATGAATATAGAAATTACAATCAGTTGGCTGGTAGATTCGATAACCGCAGAAGTTTCTTCAATGGACAATGCTTTTCTTGTCATAACTTTGGCCACAAAGCAGCTCAATGTGTTGCATATAAAACAATCATGACTAGGGAAGCTCAAAAACAAAGAAGTATGACAGGGATGACAAAAAGGACCTATAACAACTTTTCGGTTCTTGAAAATGAAGTCGAATGTTCTATTTGCAATAACTTTGGTCATGAAGAATCTGAATGCAGGAGCAGGTTTCAGCAGAAAAAGGAGCAAGCCTCAAGCATCAAAACATGGAGAATAAAGGAACCTCAAACAGAAAGATGTGGAATAGCATTTTATGCAGAGGGACAGGAAAATCTATGGTACATTGACAGTGGATGTTCGAAGCATATGACAGGTGATAAAGAAAAACTTGAATCTTATTCTGCTCTAGAAAAAGGAAAGAAAGTCTCTTTTGGAAATGATACTCCTGCAACTATAAAAGGAAAAGGCATTGCTCAGTTAAAAGGAAAGGTCAAAGCTGGAAATGTTTTGTATGTTGATGGATTGAAGCATAATCTTCTAAGTGTCAGCCAGATGTGTGATCAAAGAACCGAGGTTATTTTCAGATCGAATGGATGTCTTGTTCGTGATCTTGATACAGGTAAAACAGTACTCAAAGGCAAAAGAACTCCAAATAATCTGTACATATTTGAAGAAGGACAACAACAATGCTATTTAAGCAAGGATGAAGAGCACTGGTTATGGCATCGAAGGTTGGGACATCTAAGCTTCTCACAAATAAGGAAAGCATGCAAATATCAGGCAGTTCGCGATCTTCCAGATATCAAAATTCCTGACAATACCATATGCAGATCATGTCAGTTTGGAAAACAAACCAGGACTAACTTTCCAGAGAAAGAAGGATCAGCTAGCATGCCTCTTGAGCTAGTACATACAGATACATGTGGTCCATTCAGGAAAAGAACACCTAGAGGAGAGGAATACTTGATATTATTTATTGACGATTTCTCCAGGTTTGTCTGGTTAGGACTTATGAAGCACAAAGATGAAGCATTCGAAAAATTCAAATCCTTCAAAGCCTTGGTTGAAAATGAATCAGGTCACAAAATTAAGTGCCTCAGATCCGACAGAGGTGGGGAATTTACTTCAAATGAATTTTTCGATTTCTGTGATGAACATGGGATAAGGAGAGAATTCTCTACAGCTAGAACTCCTCAGCAAAATGGAGTTGTTGAAAGAATGAACAGAACAATCCAACAAATGGCTCGTGCTATGCTTGATGAATCAGGAACTCCCGCAACTTTCTGGGGTGAAGCTGCACATGCTGCGGTTGTTATTCTCAACAAAACAAATGTCCGGGTGAACAGCACTCAAACTCCTCATGAGCTTTGGAGTGGCAGGACTCCTTCGGTAAAGCACTTCAAAATCTTTGGGAGCAAATGCTATATCAAGAATACTGATGAGCAGCTTGGCAAACTTGAACCTAGAGCAGATGAAGGCATTCTTCTTGGCTATTCTCCACATAGCAAAGCATACAAATGCTACAATAAAAGACTTGGCAGAATTGTTGACAGCATTGATGTAGTGGTTGATGAGAAGGGATATATTCCTAGGCCAGTACATCATGAAGATATAGAAGAAGATGAAGGCTACCCTCAAAGACAGAATAATGAAGAAGAAGAACCCCAAGGAGAACCTCAAGAAGAACCAGAGGAGCAGACAAGAATAGAAGAGAAAACTCCATCCAGATATGTTCAGAAGAATCATCCAGAATCTCAGATTGTGGGGCAGAAAGAAGCAGGTGTACAAACAAGAAGAACAGTTGCAGAAGCCTCAAGCTATTTGGCATTACTCTCCTCTACTGAACCACAAAATGTGAAAGAAGCATGCAAAGATGAATGTTGGGTGAAAGCAATGGATGAAGAACTTGAGCAAATCGAAAAGAACAACACTTGGGAGCTGGTTCCTAGACCAAAGGATAAGAATGTTATCGGAACAAAATGGGTCTTCAAAAATAAATTGAATGAAAATGGAGAAGTAATTAGAAACAAAGCCAGACTTGTTTGTAAAGGGTATGCGCAGCAAGAAGGAATAGACTTTGAAGAAACTTTTGCTCCTGTTGCAAGACTTGAGGCCATCCGAATGTTCCTTGCTCTCTCAAGTTTTCAAAACTTCAAAGTATTTCAAATGGACGTGAAATCAGCCTTTCTGAATGGAGACTTGGAAGAAGAAGTGTACATTGAACAGCCAGATGGGTTCATTCTTGGAAATGATCCAAATCTTGTATGCCGATTGAAAAAGGCTCTCTATGGTCTCAAACAAGCTCCAAGGGCTTGGTACTATCGGTTGGACAAATATCTTCATCAACAAGGTTTCTCAAAAGGTTCAGCAGATAGCAATCTGTATATAAAAGTTGAAAATGACAAATTGCTAATACTTGTTGTGTATGTAGATGACATTATCTTTGGCAGCAATGAAGAAGCTATGAGTCAAAGCTTTGCCTCGGTCATGCAGAAAGAATTTGAAATGTCCTTGCTAGGAGAACTGACATATTTCCTTGGTTTGCAAATCCAACAAAAGGAAGGAGGAATCTTTCTATCTCAAACCAAGTATCTCAAGCAGATTTTGAAGAAATATGGCATGGAAGATGCAAAACCAGTATGTACACCCATGGTCACAGGATGTAGTCTCAGTGCAAATGATGAATCTGCAGCAGTACATCAACCAACCTACAGATCTATGATTGGAAGTTTACTATATTTGACAGGTACCCGACCGGACATCATGCATGCAGTTGGAATAGTTGGAAGATTTCAGGCAAATCCGAAGGAGACTCATCTTCAGGCAGTAAAGAGAATTTTCAAATATCTTCAAGGGACTCAAAATTATGGCTTATGGTATCCTAGAGATACAGATCTTACTCTTCATGCTTATACAGATGCAGATTGGGCCGGAAGCGTGGATGACAGGAAAAGCACAAGTGGTGGTGCGTTCTTTATGGGTTCCAGACTGGTATCTTGGTTCAGCAAGAAACAGAGTTCCATTGCCTTATCTACAGCTGAAGCAGAATATGTTGCTGCTGCATCTTGTTGCACCCAACTCCTTTGGATGATGCAGACTTTGCAGGATTTTCAAATCACTTGTACTCCACCAATCCCCATCTTATGTGATAATACAAGTGCAATCAGCATCTCAAAGAACCCTGTTATGCATTCAAAAACCAAGCACATACCAATCAAGTACCATTTTCTCCGGGAACAAGTGCTTGAACAGAAAGTCAAGTTGGAGTATGTTCCTTCCAAGGAACAAGTTGCTGATATTCTCACCAAACCATTGCCCAGGGACACATTTGAATACCTCAGGCAAAAGCTGGGGGTTGTTGATGCATCATCTTATTGTTGAACATCTTCTTATTGGTGGTACAAGGCTCAGGGGGAGCACATAATGCATTGTTGGCATTATGGAGAAGGAGATCTTGGAAATAGCTGCAATATGTCTCTATCTCTTTCATGGTGGATTTCTGGTTATTTGTTGCAGATCTGGAGGAGCATGAGCTAAGGGGGAGCATACCCTTTGCCCTTGATGTCAAAGGGGGAGAATGAAGCTGAAGCTTGTAAGGTTGAGGTTGCCATCAAGTCCAAAGGGGGAGATTGTTGGCATTATGTTTTCTGGTATGACTGTATGTTACAGATGTTGTACTTGATGGAAACTCCAGTGGTAAGGCTCTCAGTTTGTTGAAAATTAAGAAGGACGCAGGCAATCGGTTCAGAAAGTGCGTCCCTGCAGGTATACCATGCAGAACCCGCGTCCAGGGACGCCGGCCAGCCGTTCAGGAGGTGCGTCTACCCAGTACACACATTTCAAGGCAGAGAAAAGCACGTGGGGGTTTCTTGTGTGGTATCTAGCCGACGGTTTTGTGTTTCTATGGTGTCGGCTCGTGGTATTGTTCCATGTTTTGGGGAGGAGCTTGCCTATATAAAGCAAAGGAGTTCATTTGGATTGTGCAATTGTCTTGGGTTGAATATCTTATTTGGTGAGATCTAGTCCAGATCTAAGAGGGCGAATCTTCTAATGGACTGTGATCTCTATGGCGCATGATCAGATCTGTAGATCTGACTGTTTGGGTTTGTCCTGAAACCTTCATATCATTTATATCTAAAGGGTCGCAGGTTCAGTGAAGGGAAAGTGCGCTGGGACGCAGGTACTGTAAAGGGCAAGTGCGCCGAGACGCAGCACAGTAGAGAGAGACCTGCGTGGGGACGCAAGGAGATCAAGGTTCAGGTGCGTCTCTGAAGCAGAAGGACGCGGCGCGATAGTGTTTTCAGGTGCGTCTCTGTAGCGAAAGACGCGGCGCGATAGTATCTTTGGGTGCGTCCCTGAAGCAACAGAACGCAGAGCAGTCAAAGGAACAGTGCGTGGGCACGCAGCAGAGCAGAAGGATATCTACGTGTGGACGCAGAGTAGCAGAAGGTTAACGGCGTCTGGTCGCAGGCCACAGAAAGAAAAACTGCGTCTCTGTTTTAAGATGTTCTGTTGATTGAATTTCTCTGTTGATAAGGTGTTCTGGGTTAGTTCTGTTATTGTTGATCTGATATCTGTAGTGATCTATATCTGTTATGTACTTGTTGATCATCTGATGCTTTATGAAAAGAAGTAGGGGGTTGTAGCTCCCTTCCAGGAGTAGACTGGAAAACGAGAGAGAGAGAGAGTTGTAGCTCTCTGCAGGTTGCAGCCTGCGTACTGGTAAAGGACTGCACCAGTACAAAATCATTGTAAAAGAAGTTTCTAAATTGAAAGAAGATAGAGACATATTGCAGCAGGTGGTTTTCACCCACATTGGGTTTCCACCTTACATCTTGTGTTCTTTGGTGTGACTATCTGTTTTTTCATGCTCATTATTTTATGGTACTGACATGCTAAAATAATTCAAAGATCAAATAAGGAAGATTTATTAAATTGCTAGATAATACTGATTCACCCCCCCTCTCAGTATTATTTCCAACAATATCTACTGCCGCCATTTCTGTTAGATCGTCGCTTCTCCCCCGACTGGACGGTTCCCACGTGTCCATTTACTGTCTTGTTTGACACAACCAACGCTTACTGAATCGGACAAGACCATCGGACTGGTCGTGGTGGCCAGTTGAATGGCTACCCGACTGGCTCAACCCATTCATTTCCATACTCGCACACATTTTAGAGCATTGTTCATGTAATTTGACGAAGAAGGGTGAGGCACTTACCTGTGCGGCCGCGACGTTATTTTCATGCTTCAGGACGAGGGTGACGGATCCGCTTGCTGCTGCTTCATGCACAGGCACGGGAGTTCCTTCTTGCCGACTGCTGCTGGTTACGAGACCGGTTACCTAGCTGCGGATGGTGCATGTGCCCGCTCTATGAGTTGCAGGTGCCTTCATGGTGTATGCTCTAGCCGGATCAACTGCTACAGGATTCCTGTAGGATATCCTGTAGCCGTTTCTCCTCCTCGGGTGCATGCCGAAACGGTGGAATCACGGTCATGATTGCAGGGTCCTTGAATTGCTTTGATAAGTAGCGCATTAGGCCTCTGCATACTTTATTCCATTTGAGAATTGTTCTTCTGAGAATCCAACGTTCTGATTTGACTGTGCAGGTATTTCCATTGCATGGCAGCAGGGGTGGTAGAAGGAGGCGACATCAGTGGGTGATGGAGAAAAACATTGGTTTGCATGCCTCCTTATTGGACTTCGGGATTCAAATTCTTCCACACAGTCGGTCCTGGGCCGTCCAAAGATTCTACAGGAAGTTTCTTGTAGAAATACAGAACTTCCTGTAGAAAGTCTTGTAGCTTCCTATAGAAGGCTAAACTGTGATCAAATCGTGCCCAGACCTTGGAAGAGATGAGTGTTTCTGGAGGGAGTGTTGGTGAGGTCACCTGGTAGCATAGTAGGGACCCTTGTCCTTGAGTTGAGAGACCTCCTTTTCTGCATGGAATACCTGCAACCTGCATGAATTGTCAAATCTTGAGCCTGTTTTCCTGTTTCTGCTTCCTTCTTTTTTGTTTTCCTTTTCTTTGTTTGTTTTTTTTTTTTCTCTTCCTTTCCTTTTTTTTCAAAAGACAGCAGGGGCACCTCAGTGAGGTTTTCACCCTTACCATCTACCTTGAGTGCCTCAAAGAGGTTTTCACCCAAGGGTCTTTTTATTCAAAAATTTTCAGAAAGACAGAGGTTTTCACCCCTACCATCTGCCTTGGGAGCCTCAGAAAGGTTTTCACCCAAGGATCTTTTTTTTTCTCTTTTTTTTTTTTTTTTTTTTTTTTGAGATGTTCAGGGTATGCCCAAAACAGAGGCAGAGCCCTTCTCTATGACCAGCACTGATTTTTCCACAGTTTTGATGAATTCTTGCCTTGAAAGAGGTTTCCTGTAGATCTTTAGTCGATGCCCATTGACGAGCATGGGGATGGCTTCCTCATCAATGGTCCGAACAAGAACAGACCCATTATCATTACACTTCTCCACTGCATATGGTCCCAACCATCTTGTTCTCAGCTTCCCCTTAAAATCCTTATGTCTGGAATTGTACAACAGTGCCCAATCTCCCGGCTGGAATTGCTTGTCATTAAGGTGCCGGTCATGCCATACCTTCCTCTGAAGTTGAACCACCTCTGAGTGGAGAAGGGCCTGCATTCGGTGTTCATCCAGCCCATTCAGCTGCAATAACCTTTCTTGTTAGGCATGGTTGAGATCTAGGTCCAGCTGAGCTGCCATCCTCAAGGTGTTGTACTCGAACTCAATTGACAGCAAGGCTCTCTTCCCATAGACCAGCTCATAAGGTGTGAAGCCGGTTGTGGTCTTCCAAGTGGTGTTGTAAGCCCAAGTGGCCTCAACCAGGTGATCTGCCCAATATTTTCTACTGCTGCTCACCACCTTAGTCAATATCCCTTCCAATGCTCTATTGGTGACTTCCACCTGCCCATTTGCTTGAAGATGATAGGGGGTGGAAGTCCTATGCTTGATTTTGTGATGAGCGAATAGGTCTTCAATTAAGTTGGAGGTGAACTGGCTTCCTTGATCGGTGACTAGCTCTCTCGGGTAGCCAAATTTGTAGAAGATGTTTTCTCTTAAGAACTCGGCCACCTTTTCTTCTGTCGCTGCTTTGATTGCCTTGGTTTCTGCCCACTTTGTCAGGTAGTCTGTGCACACAATGATGTAAGACCTTTGCCTTGAAGGAGGATTGATTGGACCCACAAAATCCATACCCCACTTCTCAAATGGCTCAAGAGTCACTTGAGGTTGGAGATGCATTTCGTCCCTTGGAGTCGGTTTCCCCATCCTTTGGCAGCGGTCACATTGGCTGATATATCTTCTGACATCTTGATGAAGCATGGGCCAATAGTAGCCTGCCTGTAGGATTTTGAAGGCAGTTCTTTTGGCTGCAAAATGTCCTCCACAAGGCCCGTCATGACAGGTTAGGAGGATATCAAAGACTTCCTCCTCCCTTACACAACGCCTTAAGATCTGATCGAGGCCAAGCTTGAACAGGTTGCCCCCGATCCAAGTGAATGAGGCACTCTTCCTTACGATTCTGCTCTTCTCTCTTGAGGATAGGTGCGGAGGGAACTGTGCTGAGACAAGGTAGTTTGCTATATCAGCAAACCATGGAGAGAGTACTGAGATAGCAAACAGATGTTCATCTGGCATCTGGTCATCCACTATTCCATCCTCACCTGCAGGTAAATCCAATCTAGACAAGAAGTCAGCAACAACATTTTCTTTACCTGGTTTGTCAACGATAGTCAAATCAAACTGCTACAACAAAAGTAACCATCTAATAATATGGGCATTCACATCTGGTTTATTCATTAAATATCTAACTGCAGCACGATCAGTATGTACAAATGTTTGATAGCCAGTGATATAATGTCGGAACTTGTTCAGTGCATGGACCACAGCCAAGAACTCTTTCTCAGTTACAGTATAATTCAATTCTGCCTTGGATAATTTTTTGCTGACAAAGTATATGGCGTATGGAAGTTTTTGTTCGACTTGCCCTAAGGCTGCCCCTATGGCTTTGTTCGAGGCATCAGTGTGGATGTGGAAAGGTAGGGCCCAATTTGGACCTCTCAAAATTGGGGCAGACACCAACTTATCCTTTAATTCATTCAGAGCCTTCTGACAATCGTCAGAGCATTTAAACTCAACATCTTTTGCCAAGAGGCCAAACAATGGCGAGGCTAGCTTACTGAAGTCTTTAATGAATCTCCTATAATACCCTGCTAAACCTAAGAAACTTCGAACATCTCTTACCTTCTGAGGAGGTGGAACCTTTTTGATGAGAGCAATTTTGTTAGGATCCACCTGTAACCCTTGGCGAGAAATGGTATGTCCTAGCACGATTCCTTCAGTCATCAAGAACTCACATTTTTCAGGACTAAGGGACAGATTCATCTCAATGCACTTGGTTAGGACTTTTCCCAGATTGGACAATGCTTCCTGGAAGTTGGACCCATAAGGAGTGAAGTCATCCATGTAGATTTCCACCGAGTCATGGACCAGCTCAGAAAAGATGCTCAAGACGGCTCTCTGGAAGGTGGCAGGGGCGTTGCATAGTCCAAAGGGAAGAACTTGGTAAGCAAAGGTACCCCAGGGACAAGTGAAGGTGGTCTTATCTTGGTCTTCCGGGCTGATTTGGATCTGATTATACCCGCTAAACCCATCTAGGAAAGAGAAAAACTTCTTTCCCGCCATTCCATCCAACACTTGATCTATGAAGGGTAGAGGAAAGTGGTCTTTCTTGGTGGCTTTGTTCAGTTCTCGGTAGTCCACACAGATTCTCCACTTCCTGTTTTTCTTGGGAACCAACACTAGAGGGGACACCCACTCGCTATTCGAGATGGGGTAAATGAATCCTGCATCCAACAGTTTTTGCAATTCTTCCTTGACGATGTCCTTAAGGGCTGGATTCATTCTCCTTTGGGGTTGCCTAACCGGTTTACAATCTTCTTTGATGTAGATGTGATGGGTACAGACCGAAGGATGGACTCCTTTCATCTCCTTATAGCTCCAAGCAAAAGCATCTAGATGACTGGCCAACAGGCTACACAGCTCCTTTTCCTGGGAAGGAGATAGGGAGGAGCTGATCTTTAACGTTCTCTCAGGGCCAAACTCCACATTTTTTACTCTGGGAGTGGTTGGATTGGTCACACAAAGGTCCGCTAAGGTGCTGGCTCGGGTATCCTTCACCAATTTCTCTAAGGACGATGCACTGGGAGGTGGATTCTGAATCAAGGTCTCAATCAAATCATCCTCGTTTTGAGGACCTCCCCTGGTGGTTTCTAAGGTGCACAAGGGTGCAGAGTACACCTCATCCTCTTCCCCTTCTTCCAACCAAATTGGTAAGTCATGCTCTAATAGAGGTTGGGCAGGAGGATATAGGACTAGCTGCTTGGACATAGGACCATTTTTGATGGTCATGTTTCTTACACGGCAGCTTATGTAAGCATCCGCAGTGGCTAACCAAGGCCTTCCCAAAATAAGGGGGTATCCAGTAAGCTTTGCCTTTGGTTGAAGAACCAAGAAGTCTGCAGGGTACTCCCAAGAGTCAACAGAGACCAAGATATCCTCTACAATCCCTTCGGGAGTCACGGTGGAGCGATCCGCTAGTTGCAGGACTGTCGAGGTCTTTCTCAAGGAACCCTGAAGGTTGAGTTTGAGCATGGTATCTCTGGTCATCACATTAATGGAAGCCCCTAGATAAATCAACGTGTGGGGTATGATGGTGCCATTGATGTGGACATCAACTACAGGACTCCCAGGATCCAAATACTTTGGGCAGATTACTTGCCCCAACATAAGATCAGACAGTTGTCCTATGACGTTGATGGTTGAGGCTTCTCTTTTTCGCTTGCCTGGGTGTCTGAAACACTTTTCCTTAACCAGTTTGTTGTATATCGGTACATCTTTGATGGCTTGGAGAAGTGGTATTCTCACACACAACTGTTTGAGTTCTCCCAGAAGCTCATCCTCCTCTGGGTTGGGTTGTGTGGTTGCTGTTAGTCTCTCAGGAAAGGGTGGAATGGCTTTTGGTTCACTTTCCTGTTTATCTTCCTCGTCCTCTGGGGGAGGAGGTTGGCGATCCGGAAGAGTCTTCCCAGATCGTAGGTTGATCTCCTGGATCTCCACAGCATAGGTAGGGCATGTTGTTTCCCCAGTATATACCTGCTGGGCCTATCGGTTGTTGGGATTCGGGTTCGGTTGAGCAGGCATTTGGGGTTGTCTTGGAGGAGCAGGAGGTAATGGTTGTGGTTGAGCTGGTGGACGAGGAAAAATGGCAGGAGGAGTACTGTACTGGGGCCTCCATCCCAGTTGAGGTGCATTCCACTGAGGCTGTGGCTGGGCATGTGAGTGAAACGAATGAGTAGTGGGCTGAGTATGGTACTGAGGTGGGTAAGACCATGGGAGAGGTACAGACCAGGAAGGATGAGCAGGGGGACCCCAGGAAGGCATAGGAGCAGATTGGTTGGGGCTATAATAAGCTTGGGATGTCCCTTGCATCCCCTGCTGGTAAGGTCTCGGTCCATGTGGCCTCCTTTGGTTGAGGAAATAGAGAGGTTCAGTGGGCGCCTCCGTTCTTTGGTACATGGCTTTAAGCCCAGGTAAGGTTGGGCATTGGTTTGTGGGGTGGTCCTCCTCACAAACAAAACATACCTCTACCGAATGTAATGGGCACTCGTTCTTAGGGTGCTTCCTTGTACACCTAGGGCAGAAGATAGCCAAAGCCCTCCCAGCTTCCTCTTTCTTCTGCTGGATTCGGAATGTATCAAGTTGCATGGCAATGGTCTGTCTCACCTCGCTCTTGAGGTCCTCTAACTGATTTGCAAACTCATGTTTGGAGAAAGGAGTACTAGCTGAGAGGGGGTTTCCTCTACCTCTTTTCCGGGCTGCCCTATAGTGGTTCCTAAACACAGTCTTTATATCCTCATAAGGTAGTTGGTAAATATCTCCTCCAGCTAGCATGTGAAGGGTATCTAGAAGGTCTTCAGGGACTCCTCGGAGCAGGACCAACTTGAGAGATTCAGGGTCAAGTGTGCGAAGTAAGGAAGGTTGCCTCCAAGTTATACAAACCAATCAAGAGAGGATAGAGAGAGATATGTGATGAGATGAGTGATGTCCAAATGAAAGCGAGGTCACTCCTATTTATACACTTTGTTGACAGTGAGGGGACACATCCATTGGGCTTCTATTGATTTGGGGTAGCATCGGATGTGCTCTAGCCACGAAAATTGGTGGAGATGCTAAGGCACATGAAATCTCCAATACCCAGAAAGGGTTTGGGTAGATTCTAAACAGTTTGGGAGATATTAAAATAATTAATATTTTTAATGGATCCCTAAGTCTAAACTCAGGGAAAATAAAATAGTAATGTGAATTAATATAAAACTGTGTTAGAATGGTTCAAAAGTCATGGATCAAGCCAGATCTAATCTTAGTCGTTGATTAGGGACTTAATCTTGGTCGTTGATTTGTCAACAAGAAAAGTATAAGAGAAGGCTTGAGGGTGACTTGGAGAACACACCAAAAGATCAAGATTTCGACTTTCTGGGGCTGGGTTTGCTAAGAAAGTTGAGAGAATGATCAGAGTTGCAGCTGAGGGGTAGTGAATGCAGAAGTGGTGGGCTCCAGTATTGTAGCAATAATGCTACAACTCCTGGGACTCCCTTCTTTAATCTTATCAACCCGGTAGTTCGTAACAAACTTGGAAGCGACGATGTTGTATGCACAAGTACTTCCTTAACCAGTTTGTTGTATATCGATACATCTTTGATGGCTTGGAGAAGTGGTATTCTCACACACAACTATTTGAGTTCTCCCAGAAGCTCATCCTCCTCTGGGTTGGGTTGTGTGGTTGCTGTTAGTCTCTCAGGAAAGGGTGGAATGGCTTTTGGTTCACTTTCCTGTTTATCTTCCTCGTCCTCTGGGGGAGGAGGTTGGCGATCCGGAAGAGTCTTCCCAGATCGTAGGTTGATCTCCTGGATCTCCACAGCATAGGTAGGGCATGTTGTTTCCCCAGTATATACATGCTGGGCCTATCAGTTGTTGGGATTCGGGTTCGGTTGAGCAGGCATTTGGGGTTGTCTTGGAGGAGCAGGAGGTAATGGTTGTGGTTGAGCTGGTGGTGGAGGAAAAATGGCGGGAGGAGTACTGTACTGGGGCCTCCATCCCAGTTGAGGTGCATTCCACTGAGGCTGTGGCTGGGCATGTGAGTGAAACGAATGAGTAGTGGGCTGAGTATGGTACTGAGGTGGGTAAGACCATGGGAGAGGTACAGACCAGGAAGGATGAGCAGGGGGACCCCAGGAAGGCATAGGAGCAGATTGGTTGGGGCTATAATAAGCTTGGGATGTCCCTTGCATCCCCTGCTGGTAAGGTCTCGGTCCATGTGGCCTCCTTTGGTTGAGGAAATAGAGAGGTTCAGTGGGCGCCTCCGTTCTTTGGTACATGGCTTTAAACCCAGGTAAGGTTGGGCATTGGTTTGTGGGGTGGTCCTCCTCACAAACGAAACATACCTCTACCGAATGTAATGGGCACTCGTTCTTAGGGTGCTTCCTTGTACACCTAGGGCAGAAGATAGCCAAAGCCCTCCCAGCTTCCTCTTTCTTCTGCTGGATTCGGAATGTATCAAGTTGCATGGCAATGGTCTGTCTCACCTCGCTCTTGAGGTCCTCTAACTGATTTGCAAACTCATGTTTGGAGAAAGGAGTACTAGCTGAGAGGGGGTTTCCTCTACCTCTTTTCCGGGCTGCCCTATAGTGGTTCCTAAACACAGTCTTTATATCCTCATAAGGTAGTTGGTAAATATCTCCTCCAGCTAGCATGTGAAGGGTATCTAGAAGGTCTTCAGGGACTCCTCGGAGCAGGACCAACTTGAGAGATTCAGGGTCAAGTGTGCGAAGTAAGGAAGGTTGCCTCCAAGTTATACAAACCAATCAAGAGAGGATAGAGAGAGATATGTGATGAGATGAGTGATGTCCAAATGAAAGCGAGGTCACTCCTATTTATACACTTTGTTAACAGTGAGGGGACACATCCATTGGGCTTCTATTGATTTAGGGTAGCATCGGATGTGCTCTAGCCACGAAAATTGGTGGAGATACTAAGGCACATGAAATCTCCAATACCCAGAAAGGGTTTGGGTAGATTCTAAACAGTTTGGGAGATATTAAAATAATTAATATTTTTAATGGATCCCTAAGTCTAAACTCAGGGAAAATAAAATAGTAATGTGAATTAATATAAAACTGTGTTAGAATGGTTCAAAAGTCATGGATCAAGCCAGATCTAATCTTAGTCGTTGATTAGGGACTTAATCTTGGTCGTTGATTTGTCAACAAGAAAAGTATAAGAGAAGGCTTGAGGGTGACTTGGAGAACACACCAAAAGATCAAGATTTCGACTTTCTGGGGCTGGGTTTGCTAAGAAAGTTGAGAGAATGATCAGAGTTGCAGCTGAGGGGTAGTGAATGCAGAAGTGGTGGGCTCCAGTATTGTATCAATAATGTTACAACTCCTGGGACTCCCTTCTTTAATCTTATCAACCCGGTAGTTCGTAACAAACTTGGAAGCGACGGTGCTATATGCACAAGTACTAGCTCTTGCCGCAGCTGTCACTTGGTCAGCTGGCACAAGTCCGCTAGGAGCTTAAGCCAACTTCTATGAGCTCTTAGAAAAATCTTTTTAATTGATGGATGAAAGCTAACTCGAAGGAAGCTAATCTAATTACAAAAAGGAAACTGAAAGTCAAAAAGAAACGCAAACCCTAGCAAACCCTAATTCTACCAGCTAGTCCTACTGGCGCAAAGGAGAGCATGAAAACTACTGAAAGGGATGCCATTACTTCTATGAAGGTAAAATACATGTGTCTAGACTACCTCTATCTGAAGAAAACATCTTTTTGCATTTTTGTTCAAGTTGTTAGAATTAGCATGCTTGTGCTTTCAACTGGCTTTTTACTGTGCATAGGTGGGTCAAGGAGGAGAAATGCTTGGAAGAGGTCGGGAAGGTTCAGAGAGGGCCTAAGGAGTCCCTAACACCCTTCCAGAGAGTTTCACAAAGTTTGGATATCAAGAAACCTCATTTGTGAGCTTCTACAGGAAGTCTGCAGGGGTTCTACAAGATGTTTCAGAATTTCTACAGGATGTTCAGAAATTTCTACAGGATGTTCTACAATTGGATTTTGGATGATGGGTGAGTGAAAGAGGATGCATGAATGGATAGGGAGGTAGGATAGGGGTTTGTAATGACTTAGTGACAGAGAGATGAAGTGATGAGAGGGTGTGGAAAGCTAGCTTGTCTTAAAGAGGGCAGAGGAAATGGAAGGCCAAGAAGGTAGGGTGACGTGGGCAAAAGAGTAGTTGTGAGACAAGGGATCTAACTTGGAGATGAGCAGTTGGCCTGGACGAAGCTTAGATGGACGAGAGAGTGATGGAGATGCACCGCACAGTGTAAACTTAACCAAATCAACCACGTCCTGCACATAATCAAAATATTAACTAATCTATCCTAACTGTTGATGAAACCAATGAACAGCAACGTTATTTCTAAAGAGAACCACGTGCAGTACTGAAACAAAGAAACATCCCAAGAGGTCTGAACGCATGAATAACTCTTACAAATGAAAACACTTCACCGAAGATTGCATGGGTAAGCAAACTAGTGTTTTTGTTGGGTAGCACTATCTGCAATTCCAGCCCCTAGGAAGAGGTGAAAATGAGAGTGCAGGCAACCCTTTTCTGGAGCTTTTATCACTTCTTATCTCATTACTCTATTCTAGACGTCTGAAACAACTCTATTCTTCAACAATGACCTACTTAACCACACAACGAAATCTAACTCAACAAATTGTGTTTCAAATGCATGCAAAGAAAATCATAATGCTGAAAGGAAAGATATCAATACAAAGAAGGAGGCCCTAGGCTCTCAGGTTGGGCCCAACCCCGAGAGATATGGCTCCTCTAGAAACTCAGAGCTGAGATCAAATCTGACTGCTTCTCATTAAAAAATAATAATCATAAGTCAAGAGGTATGCCAATGATGGCTACAAAAGAACAAAAATAGAGCTGGCAGCTCGTAGTGCAGAATGTGCAAAAGTTTTTCCAAAAGTCCCTTTCGAAGGCTGAAGCCTTATCATTTATACATCACGAGGCCCCAAGCTGGCCTCCTAAATCTATGGGACTTGGCTGACCAAACTGGGAGTGAACAGCTGCTTCCACAAAATCTGTTTGGTTGCCTTCTAGATCCGGTTTTGGTGGCTTTTGGAGCTCGGAGTTGGGGGTGAAGATCCCAAGGAAGGCTATTTAATGCCGTGGAAAAACCCCCTACGAATCCTCAACCCCAGCTTGGCTGTCTCCTAGCCCTTTTCTGCTCGGTTTTGCTCCAACATGTGTCAAAAATCCTGAAATGAGCACGTGTTAGCCACCTAGGAATAGTGACTACCCTTATTCGTACAAATGACATAAACATACTAAAAAATGATGCATAAGTTATGAAAAATGAAGGATTGAGCAAGGGTAGTTAGGCCCAATGAGCCCAAAATGTTACCAAATTTGGGGCTCATCAAGAAGCAGAGAGGCAGAGATAGCAACAGGAGGATTAGCGCAGTAGCCGGAGAGAGAGACGCAGAAGCAGCCAAGGGTTCACGCAGAGCCAGCCAGGAGCTGTGCAATGCCTCAGAGGGTCAATGTGGGTGACGTAGAGGGCCAGAGGGCTGATGCAGTGCCTCCAGAGGTTGACGTGGGTCAAGTCAGAGTGACGTTGGGCTAACGCTGGGCCAAAAAGAGGCTGACGCAGTCCCTAGAGGCTGACGTTGGGGTTTCGTGGGGCATATTGGAGCTATCAAAGTGTTTATCTGGGGTTTCAGCCGGAATATCTACTTTCGAGTAGAGAGGTACTACTACCGAGATTTTTCTTTGTTAGGTGAGCCAGATTTGGCACCTAGATTGTATTCTAAAACTGCTTAATAAATAAAACCCTCAGATAGATGCACCGGTTTTCCCGCATTGTGTTTTCCCAGGCACATTAGTCCAAAAACAATGGTTTTACTTGTGTGCTTGTTTCTATTTCCTTAAGTTGATGATCTAGAATGTGTTGAGCATGTACTTGTATTTATTTCCAGTATCTACATGGTAAATAACTTGTTAATTAACAGAACAATTAGGTAGGAATAAATCAGTAAAGTACATGAATGGTTTCTAACATGTAAGACTTAGAAATTCCAACATGGTATCAGAGGGTGGTTGCAGATCACAAGAGAACTGAGGACATCAGCCGAGCAGATCAGCAGCAGCAGAAAACAGTTATCTTGAGTGACAGAAGTTGTTCCTAGCAGAGTAGCAGCAATGAAGGGGTGACGCAGTTCCTGCGTCATCAAGATTGAGCCAGGAAGAGGTAGCGCAAAGACTGAGGGAGGCAAAGACAGGTTCACGCAGACTCACGCAGATCCCAGGAGGGCTGACGCAGTTGGTTGAGAAAGCTGAATTTCCAGTGCCAAGATTGCGCAAAGCCTAGGATCTCTAACCTTCATTTTGTTGGGGTTTAGGAGGCTATGGGTAAGTTGCAGAGTGGATCTGGTGGGGCACTGTAGTCAGAACAGTACCCAATAAGGCAAGACCAAAGAGGAGGGAGTTGCTACCGAGGATTTTTAGCCAAGAAATCCGGATCTGTGGTGCAGCTGCACTAACAATCGGAGTGGGGGCATCTCGACATTGGCATAAGGGCTTCCAGGAGGGAAATCAAGGTTTAGAGGGAGTCACACCAAGAACTTCCATGTGGGAAGTAGAGGAGCAATGAGATGGCAGTGAACGGGGTAAGAGACCAGGACAGATTGGACGGAGCCTCAAACTTCATAGTCTGGAAGTCCATAATCTTGTATGTTCTAGACAGGAATTGTGTCAAGTACTTTGCCTTGAGGACGATAGCTATCTGTTGGCTAATGGGGGCCTGACCCAGGTTCAGATTTAGTTATCCAAACAAACCCCTACATTACTAGCCCTTTCAGCATCATCTCGCAGAGCGCAGATTGAAGTCTCACCCGAAACAGTATGGAGGGATGCTGGAACCAAGTTTCTACACCCTTGAGATGGATGTGATGTCGGTTTATTCCAACTAGACTTGCCTTCGCACAGGTCGCTTCGCGCCCTATTCTAACCTTCATCACCTTCGTGATCCATTACAATTGACCTTCGTGCAGCCCTAATCAGGGGTTGAGATGCTTTCGCGCTGCTAGGGCAGCGAACTGCACTATTTCCCAAACTAGGCTAAGTAACTTACTTATCTTATTGACAGATCTTAATTATCTTCACGTAAACAAATGTTCTTACTTGCGTCCACTTAACCAATACAGTTATACACATTTGTGCATCATATAAGCATTAGAAGTGAAATTCATACCCAATATAACAGATGCATAAACAAGAAATAAAGACGCAGAAATGATAGAAACTTCTCTTTATTAATACTTCCAGATGATTACAGACTCCACTCGCCCTCCGCACTTAGCTACAGGAGTCCACGCACTCAGCGGCAAACTACTAGGCCTCTGTGCACTAAGCTGCAGAGCCTTTACCTACGTTATGACCCAAAACTTAGACTTACACTTCAGAACTATCTTACATACATCTGCATTATCTTATCTTAGATGCCTTTGCTACTTAGAGCTTCGCTCTATTTATACAATTCCATGGTCCGCGGACCATAGGTAGATATTCTACAGCTGACATTCCATTATCAAAATAAGGACAGACAACCCTATGACTCTTTAACAACTAAGTGCTTCGTGCCCACAAAATGCAGATTCTTTACATTGTAATTACAAAGTTGGACCAAAATCTAGGCTTTTAGCCCCAAAACTGCCCTTGGGGGATCCCGCACCCAATAGGCCCCCAACACAAACATCATGACTTGCCCTTGAGTCACTCTACAGGTGCAGAGATCTTAGCGCGAAGACCTCCCAACTCTGATTGGATCACTGCAAGTTGGCAGCACACTGAGCGGCTGCCTGCTGGACTTCCACTACGCAATTTTTGGTGATCGTTGTTGTTGAACTGCTGCCCTGAATCCTCTCCTGAGTTGCTTAAAGTTGCGCGAGCTTTGCTTCAATGGAGGCTATAATTGTATAAGACTCATCAATCCATGGTTGTAGGCGCGCTTTTAAAACTGCCTCTTTATGTCGAGCAGCATCACCTGCTCCTTGAGCGCCTTTGCCTGCTGCATCCTTGCAAGCCTCTATGTAGTTGCCTGCGCAGTCCTTTTTACCTCATCGTATCTCTATTGCAGCTCATGCGCCTCTGTCTCTAAGCCCTCTATGATCGGGTCCTCTTGCAAGGTGGTTAGGACCTCGAAAGATTGTTCGAACAGCTTCATGCAGTCTGTCACTGCACTGTTAACCGCTGCCATTGTTGTTGTGACCGCGGCGGTACATTGTTCTCTGACCTCCGGTGGAGTTGAAGGTTGAGCCTTCAACTGCAGTTCTGTTATCTGCAAGTTCAGCTCCAGCTGAACCCTGGCCATTTCTACTCTTGTGTCGTGCACCCCTGTGGCTAACTTTCAGACGCGCGCCTCCACCAGTTCCTCTGCTTGGATGGCCAACTCCGAGACCATCTGGCAGGCTTCCTCCACAACCTGCACTATTTGTTTGTTCTGCTCCACTGCCTCGTTGCGTTGTAGGCTCAAATGCTCAATGTTGATGTGTTGCTCGCTCATTACCTGTATAACGTGACTCTCCCTAGCCCGAAGTTCTGCGTTGACTACATCCTGCAAAATATTGAACGTCTCCCGAGGGAGCGCAACCATGTTTACCCGACCCCTTTCAAACTATTGAACATAGGCCTGTTGGCCTCATTCTCTGTGATGAGTGCTCCATCTAATATCACTATTGTGTTGGTCATCTTGGTGCACAACATTTCATCGGCAGCTGAAGTGCCGACTATGAGGCGGGTGGACATTGTGCCAGCCTGAGGAGTGCGCACCTGCAACTCCTGTATTTGTGTTCGGAGAACCCCCAATACCAACTGGTGTTGTTCCACAAACTATTCGAGGGCCTCTGCGGTGACATCCCTCACTGTTTTGCCAATATCATGCAAGTCCCCTTCAGTAAGGGTGATAGGGTCAAAAGATGTCTTTGAGGCCTTTGTTTTCTTTCGTGGCCCTACCTACTCTCATGGTCGTGGATGCTTGAGCTAGGTGGACATTGTTTGCAGGTTCGCACCACCTTGTTCTGTGTCTGTCTTCAGTTCGGGGGAAGGTGACTTTTTTCCTTCACACTCTTCTTCTGTTGTTTTATGCTACTGTTCTACTAACTTCGCAACGTCACGCACTGCCTGGGCCTTAGCCGTTGCTTCTTCTTTCCTGCGCTTTTCCACCAGCTGTGCCATCCGCAGTTTTGTCTCTTCCTTCTTCCACTACGTGGCGGACTTCTCTGCTTCCATCGCGGAGTCAGCCGGATCGCGCCACTCTGGCGGCCAAGACTCAAGGACCGCGAAAATTACATCATCGATCACCAAGTATAGTAACTCATGCCACGTCTTCTTAGGGTCCTTCTGCACCCTGATGAAGACATGGTGGAAGTCGGCTTTGAACTCCGTAAAGCTCTACAAACAGTTGTACACTATAGGCAATAACCGCGGCTTGCAATTGATCCCCATCCGGATGTTCATCTCCATAAGCACCCAAAATATCTTGCTCTCCCTTATCCTCTACACGTCTCTAATCGCCTACAGCGAAGCATACTTCGCTGCCTCTGGAAGGTCCTGCGCAATCGACGAGAACTGGCTATCTTCAGGCGACTCCCATGCCACCGGTACTATCGAAAACAGGAGCCATGCATAATGAAATGTTTTTCCCTACTCTTGTGCCTCACGGCAGTTCGAAAGGAACTCACTGCATAGATAGTTTGCCCAGTTGAACGAGACCCCTTTTGTGCATTGCGCTGCTAATGCAACCACTGGCGTGGGCACCTCATCCATACGGCACTTTCGCATCTCTTTCCTACCAATATCTATGTCGCAACCTTGATTGCAAGGTTGTTGATGTTGGAGATGGCATACCCTCACTTCTTCTTCTCCAGCTTAAACTTTTTCTTCATTGCCTCCGCGAGGGCCAACTTGCCACCTTTTCCCTCTGAAATGTTTGCTGGGTCCTCTTCTGAGCAAGATAGCCGTGTAATCCGGTGAATCAGATGGTCTGTGATGGGGATGGGATCCTCCAGCCACAAGCACCCATCATGCACCAAGCAGAGCAGTTGCCTGATGACGAAAACGGTCGTTGGGGCGTTGTGCCAATGCGGCACCCAGAG
The DNA here is from genome assembly GCA_031772625.1 of Pinus tabuliformis. Classification (NCBI taxonomy): domain Eukaryota; kingdom Viridiplantae; phylum Streptophyta; class Pinopsida; order Pinales; family Pinaceae; genus Pinus; species Pinus tabuliformis. Next base: position 95,586,754 of record CM062804.1, on the reverse strand, counting down.
CAGGTTTAGCAACCCTGCTTCCTCCACACCTCTGAGCCATTTGTGAGGATCCAACTCTACCATTCCAGCCGACGCGTCTATCTTCTGGCGCAATTGCTAAATGCAGGAACTTCTCGTGGTCCGTGAGGTCCCAATCTTCAAATTTCAATACGGGAACTCATCCCAAGTGCGTGCCCTCAAAAATAATATCATCTAAGAGCAGCGGGGTTTTGTAGAGAGCTCTTGCTCTCATCTATATCCTTTGGAACCTTAGCTTTACCCTTTCGCGGAGGAACATATTCCAATAGCCTGGTTATAGGGTCTACGCCCTGGGTTTCAACTTCCATCTCTACATCCTCCTCCTCCACTAGGATTTCTTCAAACTCTTCCTCCTCATCGACCTCCAGATTAATGGCCTTCCCCTTTTCCTGCAATGTGAGCTTGGTCCTCACTGGATTTCTGGGTGAGACGCACACCATGATCATGGTCTGCTTATCCTTCTTAGGTCTCGGTGTGTGTGGTGATTTAGGTACCTCAACGATTATTCTGGCGCTCTCTGGGGCTTCCACTTCCGCAATTTCCTGCGTGGCTCCCTCAGTTGTCACTACTCTTGTGTCCATAACTTCTTCGAGTGCTGACATGGCGCTACTCCACAATTCCTTCAGTGTCTCAGGTAGTTTCTCAAACAACGAATTCGCTTTCAGAGTCTCGAATAAGTCTCAGTTCATGAATACCTGAGCGCGCAACAACTCATTTCTCATATTTCCAAGTGTTGTTTGTTGGACATCCATTTGTAGTTTATAGTGCCTTTTGTATTTGAATTCGACCATTCCCCCACATTCAGTCCATTAATGCTAGATTGGCCGCAGATTTCCAAGAATCTAACCCATAAAGCGTGCCTTAAATGCCTACCACCCGCTCCATTTTTCCTCAAACCAACCATCAAATCGTGAACAGTGACTTTAACGGTCACTTTCCGGCAGACCTGCGCGCCAGCGCAGTTATCTTCGCGTTGTCGCGGACCCTATGACACTTTGCTACTGCACGTAGTCTTGACATCGCTCAGTTCTCGGGCAGAGTAGTTTATAGTCCCGCGCCTACTTTCAGCTGCCTGGAGCGCTAAGACTGTGCACTTTCATATAGTCACATCGTCGGATCGTCGATGTATGGCTTCAAGCGACTGCCATTCACTTTTCCTGGGAAGGGATCGCCATTCAATTTTACCAACTATACTGCGCCACCATCTGTAATCTCCTTAATAATATACGACCCTAACCAGTGCATTCTGAATTTCCCTGGGAATTTATCAAACTTACTATCATACAACAAAACCATATCATTTACCTTGAATGTGCGCAGCGTGATGTGTCAGTCGTGCCATGCCTTTTCGCACAGCTTCTGTACCTGCTGGTGAATTCCAGCGAAAAATCTCTCTTCTTCGGGCTCATCCAACTGCGCGAGCCTCTCCTCCAGGGCTCCACAATCCGTCATACCTGTGAGCATTGCTAAGCATAGACTAGGCACAATGTATTCCATAGGCATTACGGCTTTCACTTCATAGACAAGCCTAAAAGGTGTATGTCCCGTCAGTTTCTTACATGTCGTCCGATAAGCCCATAACATTGCAGCTATACGTAGGTCCTAATCACTTCGTTGCGCATTGCATACCTTGGTCCGTACAGTTTCCAGTACTTTGTTGAACGCTTCTATTGTCCCGTTAGCTTGTGGGTGATATGGTGTGCTCTTCTAGTGATACACCTGAAACTCTTTCATCGGCCCGTTGATCGTCTCGTTCAGGAAGTGTGTACCATGATTGCTCATCAAGATCTTCGGACACCCAAATCACGTCAGTAAATGTTCAAATAGAAACTTTGTGGTAGTCGCGCTCGTGCAATCCTTCACCAGCGGTGCTTCTTCCCAGCGAGTCAGATACTCAGTCGCAGTGATAATATACCTTGCGCCTGTATTTCCTTGAGGTTTAATAGGTCCTACAAAATATATTACCCACTTTTCGATTGGTTGCAACATCATTTGTGGATTCAAAGGCATTTCATCCCTTCGTGATGGCCTTCCTGTCCGCCGACAAACATCACATGCCTTGCAATATGCTTTTGAATCATGTTGAAGGGTTGGCCACCACAACCCGGCGTGTAGAATCTTCTGCGTGGTTGCTCTTCCTCCATAATGTCCTCCCACGGCGCCCCCATGAGCATCCACGAGGATGCTTCTTCACTCAAATTCAGGTACATATCTTTGCATTATTTCATCATTCCCCATCTTGTATAGATGCCCAGTGATGACAGAGAAATCTATCGTGCGCACCACTAATTCCTTCTTTTGTTGGACAGGGTATCCCTTCAGCATAGATCCAGTTGTTAGAAAGTGTATTATATCTTCAAAATGTCCATCCGCTACGCGCACAGCAAAGAGTTTCACGTCAGGGAATCCTTCCTCCAAACTAGTAGGTTCCTCCCCTGTCTTGATGCGTGACAGGTGATCCGGTCCCGTGTTCAATCGTCCAAGCTTCACAACAACTTCAAAATCGTATTCTTGGAACAATAAAAGTCGTCGGCAAATGCACCCCCCCAACACAGGCTTATTGACTAGGTACTTTAGCACGGAGTGATCTATATACATCTTAAAGTGGCCTCCTAGCAAGTAGTGTCGATACTTTTGGAGCGCATATACCATAGCTAGTCCCTTGCACTTAGTGGTGGAATAGTTCTTCTCTGCTTTGGATAATCTACGACTTGCGAACACAATAGGGTGATCCAAGCCTTCTCTGCCATCCTGCGTCAGTACTGCCCCCAGCGCTATACATGACGCATCGACATGTACATGGAACTCTTTCTTCCAGTTTGGGAAGACTAGAATCAGCGCAGTAACCATCTTTTCTTTCAATATATCCAGGCTTTTCTTACAGTCATCGTTCCAGCAGAACGTGACATCCTTTTTCAACAATTTTTCCATCAGCGTGGTGATCTGGGCATAGCCTTTGATAAAATTTCTATAATATCCCGTATGTCCCAAAGTGGCGCGCAGTTGTTTCACACTTCTCGGCGCTTCCAAGTTCAGAATCACCATGATCTTTGCAGGGTCTACCATCAGCCCTTGTCTACAAACCACATGCCCCAATAGGTTCCCAAAAGGAATGAGGAACAGACACTTCTTGAGGTTGAGCACGATTTGGTATCTTCGACAGGTAGCCAACATCAAGCGCAAGCTCGGTACATGGCACTTAACCAGCCCAAATACAGTCCAGGCATCAAAATAGAACTCCAAGAACTTATGAATATATTACTTGAATGCCGCAACAACCATGTGCGAAAAGATAGCAAGGGCATTTTTCAATCCAAACAGCATGAAAATATATTGAAAGCAATCCCACTCAGTCGCGAAGGTTGTCTTGTTCCTATCCTCCAGTACGATTTTGATCTGATGGTACCCCGAGAACCCATCAATGAAAGAATATGCTTCCTCACCTCCTACATTGTCCAACACTTCATACATGAACGGAGTTGGGAATGGATCATGCACACAAGCGTCATTCAATTTTCTAAGATCCATGCATATCCTTATCTTATCCTTCTACCTCTTCTCTTGTACCACCATAGGGCTTACCCAATCAGATTCTTCCACGAGCTCAATGATGCCTGCTGCGAGCATTTTGTCTAGTTCTACGCGGATCTTCTCCTTGTATTTCGGATTTAAGCGGTAAGGCCTCTGCTTAACTGGCTTCACGTCAGGCTTTAACGTGATCTTCATCACTCCTAGATATCTGATTAGTCCTTTCAAATCCGTAAACTTGGTCGGGAATAAGTATTGATATTTGCGGAGTAATTCGGCAACCTTATCCAACGTCACTTCGTCCTAGTAGTCTCTGATCTTCGTGAATTTGGGTTCTGCCTCCATACTAATGTTTACCTGTGTAGTTTTCACCAGCGCGATTATATCAAGGTTCTCAATCTGTGGTCTGTGAACCTTTCGGTGGCCTTTGTTTCTGGAATGTTAATATTCCGCGGATCCTCATCCTCCTCTTCAACAGTTACATTATAACATTCCAGCGCGTGACTCAGCTGAGTAGCCCATTCAGGCTAAATCAAGTCTATCGACTCCTGTGGTATCCTAAAGATGGTTGCTTTTACCTCTTGTAGCGTTTCATCAATACTGTCCCACCCATCCTCAAAACTGAAGGTCATCACGAACCCTTCCGGCAAGATATCCCATTCACCTATCCCATGGCAGAGCTCTGTTTCTATATACCAGTTCATTGGTATAACATCTAGGGTATGACAGAACAGGTGCACCCACTCAGGTTGTGACTTTTCTGCATAGGCCTACGTCCACTTGGCTAGTTGCGCGCACGGATCATCCTACCCATCACACTTATCTGTCAGTCGCACCTTAGGCTTCCCAAATCGTATTCGCATCATTCTCCTACATTCACGTCAATCATCAAACCTTCCTTTGTGCGTACCCCACCATCTCGCGGGCGTAGTGCGCAGTACCCAGTCCAAGTGCTCGAAGCGTTGCTTTTTTGGCACCTCCCTTTCAAATTCATCTAAAAAGGTATCTACCTCATTTAGACCATCATAAGTAGGCAGATCTCTTACTTCTATTGATACGCAGTGCAGCGACTTAGTCATCATATTACAATTCAGTGTAGTTACTTCGTGTAACCGATTCTATCAGCGTTCTATTTCCTCATGAAAATCCAAAGTGCAGGATCTCTCGCGCTCCCATGTAATCCATCCATCCGCGATGGGATTTACCTAGTCTTGGTCTCGTGTTGTTATCTTGTAGATGCAGTGCAGATCATCATCACTCTCATAGTCGCGGATCGGCTCCATATAGCGCGATCCTTCAGCAGGGTCCAGGAGTATAATTACGCATAGTGACTTCTTTTCAAAGATCATTTTTCGCTTCTTCGGATTAATTACCCGTTCATATCAGTGGCCCAGTCAATTCCCAGGAGCGCGAGGTAGGGATTGTTGTCATCAATAATCTCTATTACTTCAAAATATGCCAGTGCGCTCGCTTCCTCAATATCCACAATTATTCCCTGCAATCGCCCCATGGGTATTAGTTTCTTTTGGTTCGCCATTCTCAATCGAATCGAAGACCATTGCAGCACAGGTCTCTCCATTCACTCCCATGTATATTTTGGTAAAACATTCGCGTATGATCCCAAATCCAGAATGACTTGGTCCATCTCGTATTCCCCGATCTGCGCGGTTAGTCTCATTTCACGCCCCATCCTTGTCTTATGATTTTGATCTTGCAGACTACGCACAGTTCACCTGGTGCGGTCCCAACGCATCTATTTATGAGTTCTTGTAACCCCTTTACAGCCTTACTGTCTCGTAGTAGCTTCATACAGGTTTCCAAGAAAGTTGTGAGCATGGAGGGATCCATTTCTGACTCAAGCTAATCTTTGCTCCCTGACATGGAGGCCTCATCTAAGCTCTTCCTAGCTTCCATGAAGTTTTCCCGAGCGCGCTCCAAATCAATCTCAACTTCTTTCGCCGGGGCTTTGCGAACCCAATTACTGTCTTTCGGCTGCCTCCCCTTGTCATCTCCCGTCGCGATTCCACTTCGGAGCAAAATATTTATGTTTGGATCTTCCTCGCGTGACTCAGACCTCATCAATTGCAGGTTCTAAGTCGGGGGAGGGGGTAGCGCTCCTTTGTCGTGTATCCTGGCTATCAGCGTAGGACAATCTTTTGTCTCATGACCAAACAGCGTGCAATACTTGCACGATGGGCACGTTGGATTCGTGCAATCGTGGGCATAATGTCCTGGTCCTCCACAATTGTAGCAAATCAACTATTCGCGACCTCTACCAGGTCCTCCTCCGCCTCAGCCTCGTCCGCACCCCTGAAATCTTGTCTGCGTCATTCCTGCATTCTATTTAAGGGGTCGCGTTTCAGCCTGAACCGTGTAGGTGGGAGTTCTATCCATCATCAATTCATAGCTTCTGCAAGTACGCTCATCATGTCCCACCAACCTACAAAAGTTGCAGAACAACTGTTGCGAAGTTTGCGTATACTTCTGTAACAAGTGGCAGTTATTCGTGGCATGTTTTTCTGCTATTTGACAGATAGTGCACCACAAAGCAGGCACTACACTAGGTCCTTCTTGAACTTTCGGCCTTAAATCCTCCTGCAAGGTAATTCGTAAAAATCGGGTAGTGGTCTTTGTCATGACCCTGACTCTTGCATTTTACGCACCACACTTCTTCGCGCACTTCTGGTCAAAATGTCCTGTCCTGTTTCAAACTCTGCATCTCAAGGCATAGACTCTTCAGCTGCGCGTGGATCTACTAAACTCCTAGGTTAGGATACTGCATCGGGGTCTCATGTATCCTCATAGAAATCTCTAAGGCCTATGCCTGAGTTGTTATCTTCTGCTGCGATAGCGCACTCCTTAAATGTGGTAGTATCGAAGCTACAAACCACTCGCAATGTTGTCCATCTATCAGATTCACATTGGCTTCAAAAATCGTACCTTTCAGCCTTTGATCTAGTTCCCAAGGAGTCTCGCCTAGTAGCATCGTGATTCCTTTAAATCCCACGATCGACTGCACTTCAGATTTAGGCCTGTTAAATTCTCTATTTAATGTTGTTTGGATATCTGCGACTCTCACATTTGGGTTATCGTTGGAGTACTTAATATACCAGGTCAGTGCACGATCCTGCGGGGCGCTAACCAGCATCGCTTTCTTTATATGGTCATCTGTAACACCTTGCACTTCCCATACAGCCCTTACAACGAACCAAAATTGGTCTGGATCTTCAATTCTCAAACCTTTGAACATAGGCAACTTCACTGTGTTTTCCATACTGAATCGCAATGGTGGTGGAGTTGGTATGGGCGAAGATGGAGGTGATGGCTGTGAAGCCGGTGGTGGTGTGGGTGGAGGTGGTATTCGCTTATTTGTCTTACCAGGTGAATATAACTTCACGGAGAGACCTTCGCGAGCTCCTCATCCCCTCGCGGAGGTGAAATCAAGGGTTATTCTCTGGACCCTTATTTCCTTCGTTCTTATAAACCTTTCCACTTCACATAGCGAACATCAAGGTAACTACATAACCCGTTTTTCGCACAATATCATTTTAATCCAAGTATTCAAAGACTTTACATACTTACCTCGTGGTCCTTTGAGAAAGCGTCGCTCTGCCTCGCTATAGTTGACTGAGGTGTCGACCACGAATTTTGTAACAAATCCTCCTATAATATGATCAAGCCAATGATCGATAGCGCGCGCGATCTTATCCTCCAATTCTTCAGCCTTCGCACTAGCTCTGGGGTCCACACAATAAGACCGTCAAGTTTCCACCTTCCTTAGCTATCTGCTAACTTCGCGATCCACTCGTATAGCTCAGTAGGGAAGGACGCGAAAAATATTTCGTGGATCTATGTATACAAGTATTTGTCTAGCCACTCTTGTTTTGACAGTCGCGGGTTCCTATTCTCCTGCGTCGAACTCGTGAATTATTCTGTCCAACCAGCCTTCAATTTCTTTCTTAGTTGGATGCCAGCCTTCAATTTCTTTCTTAGTTGGATTCCAGTGATACGACATCACACATCTCTATGCAGATTCTGGTCCCGGCAACGCAACCATTTGTTGGCTTATGGGGGCCTGACCCAGGTTCAGAGTTAGTTAGCCAAACAAATCCTTACACTACTTGCCCTTTTGGCATCAGCCCGCGGAGCGCAGACTGAAGTCTCGCCCGAATCAGTATGGGGGGATGCTAGAACCAATTTTCCGCACCCTTGAGATGGATGTGATGCCGCTTTATTCCAACTAGACCTAACTTCATGTAGGTCGCTTCGCGCCATGTTCTAACCTTCAGCACCTTCCCAATCTATTACAATCGACCTTCGCGCAGCACTAATCAGGGGCTGAGATGCTTTCGCACCGCTAAGGCAGCAAATTGCACTATTTCCCAAACTAGGCTAAGTAGCTTACTTATCTTATTGACATATCTTAATTATCTTCGTGTAAACAAATATTCTTACTTGCGTCCACTTAACCAATACAGTCATACACATTCGCGCATCATATAAGCATTAAAAGTGAAATTCATACCTAATATAACAAATGCATAAACAAGAAATAAAGACACATAAATGATAGAAACTTCTCTTTATTAATACTTCCGGATGATTATAGACTCGACTCGCCCTGCGCACTCATCTGCAGGGGTCCGCGCACTCAGCTGCGGACTACTAGGCCTCTGCGCACTCAGCTGCAGAGCCTCTACCTATGCTATGACCCAAAACTTAGACTTACACTTTAGAACTATCTCACATACATCTGCAGTATCTTATCTTAGATTCCTTTGACTACTTAAAGCTTCGCTCTATTTAGACAATTCCATGGTCTGCGGACCATGGGTAGATATTCTAAAGCCGACATTACATTATCAAAATAAGGGCGGACAACCCTATGACTCTTTAACAACTAAGTGCTCTGTGCCCACAAAATGTGGAGTCTTTACATTGTAATTACAAAGTTGGACCAAAATCTAGGCTCTTAGCCCCAAAACTGCCCTTGGGGGATCCCACACCCAACACTATCCCAGTTGACCCAGCTGATAATGACAAGTACGAGGAGGCAATGGCGAGGGCCAAGAGCATCATTCTTGACGAGGTCAAGGACCATGTAGTACCACATATTGCTGAAAGGGAAAGGAAAAATGAGATGTGGGAGGCCCTAAAGAAATTATACCAACATACTTTTGTGCAGAGAAGTATGCTACTATAAAATCAGTTGTGATCATACTAGATGTAGAAGGGAGAACAGATCGACCCATTCATCAGTCAATTGAAGGAGATTCGGGATCAGCTGACTTCCATTGGGGCAATGCCCAATGCAGAATTGATGGTGAGAATAGCCCTGAATGCAGTCTCAGAAGACTAGAGGTGTTTGTCCATATCATACTGGGCAGGGTGACCCTTCCAGATTGGAAGGAAATGTGGGCTGCTCTTTTCCAAGAACAGATCAAAAGGCTGAGCAAGGCGGGAAGCAGTGGAAAGGGGATCATAATCAATAAGGAGGAGGAGGAGGATGTTGCCCTAGCATCTGAGGGAAAGCAGGAGAAATGGAAGAAGGACATCTCCAAGTTCAAATGCTTCCACTATGGGGAGTTGGGTCATTATGCGACCTAGTGTCCAAGGAAGAAGAGTAAGGGAGAGACCTCCGAAACCAAGACAGCGCCAGCAAGCGCAGAGAAGGAAGTGGAGACAGACGATGATTGTGCCATGAGTGCACACACACCACTTGAGCAGAAGAAGGGAGACATCGAGCTGTAGTCAGACAAACTACAGGCGATGAGGGGCGGGATCCTTGATGTACCCAGCTCTTGGATTAGACCTTGCTACAGGAGCCCCGAAGAGGAGTAGCAGTACTGGCGGATGTCAGTGGAGATGGATGCGGATGGAGCGACAAAGGGAGCTATAGAGTAGGATTCTTAGGATAGCGTGAGGCAGTAGTGCGAGAAGCATGGGAGTGTTGCACCAGTGCAAGATGGCACAGAGAAGTGTGCAACGGTGCGAGATGCATGGAATAGTTGCAGCAATGCAAAGGTCAGAGAGGGAGCACTTGTCAGTGACAGAGGGAGCTTCATCATCGAGTGTGTTTCTAGCCTGACGAAGATGTCAGAGTTGGGAGATCAGTTACTTACTTCTCAGTAACTGAGTTGCAGTGCAGCAGTTAGCAGTGGTAGTGCTATGGGCAGCACAATGCAGCGTTGATGGGGTGAAATTGCATCGAAACACATATCGGGAATTTTAAATTAATTAAACCTTTGTTTAATTAAATTATCGAACCCTGACCTCTTTAGCGGAACTCAAAACAATATAAATCTCGTTTAAACCTTCAAATTTCGTTCTTCTGTTAAAATAGTTGAACTATTCAATTTACCCGAAATATGGCAAAAACTTCAATACCCACGAAACTGAAAAGAAATAAAACTCCAGTTTATAACTTTCTCGGGTCCGATTCTTGAATTAACTCATGCACGTCTTCACCACGCGATCATTGTCGGATCGCCTCCCTTCACAACGAACGGCTACGATCAACCCAGACTCCAACTAGATTAAACCACAATTGATAACTCATCGCGTCTGAAATTTATATTAACCCGCGTGCATTTTTCGACGCGACTACCATTGGATCTGACTCCTTTAAACGAATGGCCCAGATTAACTGAGTTATTAACTCAGTTATATAAACGATTGCGTCTGATTTCAGAGTTAAACTTCAGCACTTGTTAGCGCGCAATATACGTTAGATATATGGATCTATTGATCGGATGGATCAGATCTTCTTCGGTGTTTCTCCACAAATTTATCAACTAACTCGATCTTATAACGTTTTGGGTCTGTTTCTTGTGTTAAGTTGCGTGCGCATTCACTATCGAACACCGTCGATCTTCTCATAATAGATCATCATTGATCCATCCTGTGATCAATGATGATTCATTTCTTCATTCAATCTCTGTCTGCGTTCAATCGACGATCAACAAAAACTAGTATTTAACAGAGGATTCAGCCTACGATTAAAGGATCCAATCACATAATAAAATCACGCAAAAACAAGCTTTGTACACAACACTCCTTTCATTCATAACAGTATTTACATATATGTACAGAACATCTCGTGCTCTGATCTGTTCTCTCCTCAACTTAGCTTTCTCTAACACTCTAGCACTCTATCTCAAAACTAACTCACTCTTCTTGCAGGCTTACATTTATAGAAATAAGTACATAGTTATGGATTATTCTAAATCCATAATCTTCTCCATAAATCACTCAGCGAATTCCTATTTAAGGATCTCATAATCCCTAAGATTTCTATGAGATCTACACACATTAATTATCCCTAATATTCTCACATAGTTGAGAATATTTCACAACTAAAATCCTCACACATAGATTTCCACTTAATTTATACAAGATTCTTAAAAATAACTAAAAACATCACCCCCCTAATTAACCAAATGAACAATAAATACTCTGAGCAGGATGCTCCTGCATCTGACTCCCAATGTAGAAATAATTCATAGACCCTTGTCTATGAGGTCTCTCACTCTTCTGTAGTAATGTGATAGCTGCAAGTCTAAATGACTTGCTACCTCCAGGATTCCAAAGTCTGTTTTGTAGATGGTCCTTCAAAGAAATAACTGGATCATGTAGTCTGGAATTAACTTCATAATGAATTTTGTATTTCAGAGAATTATTAAACATGATCCTCTATTCTGGAAATATAGACTCGTGTATTGCATGTGGAAACTTGAATACCCATTCTCCTGGTTTCCAAATTTTGAACGAGTCTCGAACTGATTCACCATCTGCATCTATAACTTTGCCAGGTAATTCTATCGTGCTGAGATTAGTAAGAACTAAATCTGGAAGTTCATCAGCATCATCACTCGAACAGTCAACCAAATTCTGTATATCTGTAAAACAATTTTCTCCACCATGCTCTAGGAGTAATTCCTTCTTGTTAATCACATCAACACAATTGATGTTCTCTATGGTGTCCTTTACTCCTTTTTTTTACAGGTTCTCTGGTCTCAACTTCTTTGGCTTTTGTCTCTTTGTCTGCCGCGTCTTTCTCTAGTTGAGCTGCAAAATCAACTTCATGGAATGAAGAACAATCATCCCAATTTCCTTCAGGTTCACAAAAGACTTCTTGATCAGAACAATGGTCATTAGTTGTCTATATAGCAACAAATTTCATACCTGCACTCACAGACAAACTATCAGTTTTAAAAATATCAGACCTTTTGGTCTCTCTTGATGCTTCAAGCACCAAATTCCCACCATGGAATTTCTGGGTTTCAGCAAATCCTCTTTGTTGTGACTCAATTCCTATGAGTCTCTCATTCACCAACAAATCAATATGTATTTGTTCAATTTTGTTCATCAACATAGCATTCCATTTCTGTTGCAATAGATTCTACTTGACCTGTTTCCTTATTCTCCATCCATGTCTTCGGTCTTCATTCACTTTCTCTTGAAACCATTCTTGTAGTATATCCAATTTTGCTTTCATCTATGCAATACTTATCCTATGCTCTTCATCACTCATCTGACATTTATTTGAACCTTTCCTAAGTTTCTCCATGTTCATTTTCACTAATTCTTCAAACTCAAATAAAAGAAAATATTTACCTCAATCAAATTCTAAAACTTACTCCTCTGTTTTTTCCTTTGCTTTCGTTGCGCCTCTGATTTTCCTTGTCATATGCTTTCTTGTCTTTCTAACAGATTTAACTTATGAGCTACAATCAACCTATGTAGTAACAAGTCTCCTTCTTGCTACACATGCCTCACCAAGCTTTTCTCCTCTGAGCTTAGTCTGTTAGCATTTCTTTGGTTCTCTCCTCTAGAACCATATGAGCACTCCTTGCTCTAGGCCACTGCAAATCTTCTCACCTTCCTCTGTTGTTATTCTGCACAAAAATTATAAATACTAACATTGACAATTCTGCAATATTATCATACTTCACGCAGAATCTTCTTCTGCTTTGATACCAAAATGATGGGGTGAAACTGTATCGAAACACATATCAGAAATTTTAAATTAATTAAACCTTTGTTTAATTAAATTATCGAACCCCAACCTCCTTAGCATAACTCAAAACAATATAAATTCTCGTTTAAATCTTCAAATTTCATTCTTCTATTAAAATAGCCGAACTATTCATTTACTCGAAATATGGCCAAAACTTCAATACCCACGAAACCGAAAAGAAATAAAACCCCAGTTTATAACTTTCTCAGGTCCGATTCTTGAATTAACTCGCACGCGTCTTCACCACGTGATCACCGTCAGATCTCATCCCTTCACAACGAACGGCTACGATCAACCTAGACTCCAACTAGATTAAACCACAGTCAATAACTCATCGGGTCCGAAATTTATATTAACCCGCGTGCATTTTTTGACGCGACTACAGTCGGATCTAAATCCTTTAAACAAACGGCCTAGATTAACTGAGTTATTAACTCAGTTATATAAATGATCGTGTCCAATTTCAGAGTTAAACTTCAGCGCTTGTTAGCGCGCGATATCCATTAGATCTATGGATCTGTTAATCAGATGGCTCAGATCTTCTTCGGTGTTTCTCCACGAATTTATCAACTAACTCAATCTTATAACGTTTTGGGTTCGTTTCCTGTGTTAAGTTGTGTGCGCATTCACTAGAAAACACCATCGATCTTCTCGTAATAGATCATCATTGATCCATCCTGTGATCAATGATGATTCATTTCTTCATTCAATCTTTGTCTGCGTTCAATCGACGATCAACAAAAACTAGCATTTAACCGAGGATTCAGCGTACAATTAAAGGATCCAATCACATAATAAAATCACGCAAAAACAAGCTTTGTAAAAAACACTCCTTTCATTCATAAGAGTATTTACATATATGTACGTAACATCTCGTACTCTAATATGTTCTCTCCTCAACATAGCTTTCTCTAACACTCTAGCACTCTATCTCAAAACTATCTCTCACTCTCCTCGCAAGCTTACATTTATAGAAATAAGTACATAGTTATGAATTATTCTAAATCCATAATCTTCTCCATAAATCACTCCACTAATTCCTATTTAAGGATCTCGTAATCCCTAAGATTTCTACGAGATCTACACAAATTAATTATCCTTGATATTTTCACATAGTTGAGAATATTTCACAACTAAAAGCCTCACACATAGATTTCCACACAATTTATACAAGATTCTTAAAAATAACTAAAAACGTCACCCCCCTAATTAACCAAATGAACAATAAATATTCTGAGGATGCTCCTCTATCAAGCATGATGAGAGGGGTTGCAGTGCAGATGCAGCGATGGTAGTGGCAAGGCCATGGGTAGCAGCACGGATGCAGAGAGAGCTGTCATACAGATGCAGCAGTGGCAGTGGCAGGGCCATGGGTAGCAGTACAGGATGCAGCAATGCAGATGATGGGCAGCAGGGCTAGCATTAGCACAGGGACCAATACCGAATGATCAGGGTGATACTCAGGGAGGAGTATTGCTAGAGCACAGTCCTCGCTAAGAGGGAGTGTTGATTTGGGTAGCATCAGATGTTCTCTAGCCACGAAAATTGGTGGAGAGGCTAAGGCACATGAGATCTCCAATACCCATAAAGGGTTTGGGCAGATTCTAAACAGTTTGGGAGATATTAAAATACTTAATATTTTTAATGGAGTTCCTAAGTCTAAACTTAGGGAAAATAAAATATTAATGTGAATTAATATAAAATTGTGTTAGAATGGTCCAAAAGTCATGGATCAAGTCAGATCTAATCTTAGCCGTTGATTAGGGACTTAATCTCGGTCGTTGATTTGTCAACGAGAAAAGTATAAGAGGAGGCTTGAGGGTCACTTGGAGAACACACTAAGAGATCAATATTTCGACTTTCTAGGGATGGGTTTGTTGAGAAAGTTGAGAAAGTGATCAAAGTTGCAGCTGAGGGGCAGTGAATGCAGAAGCAGAGAGGCAGAGATATCATGGGAGGATCGACGCAGTAACCAGAGAGAAGGACGCAGAAGTAGCCAAGGGTTCATGCAGAGCTAGCCAGGGCTCGCGCAGAGCAAGCCAGGCGCTGCACAGTGCCTCGGAGGGCCATCATCGGTGATGCAGAGGGCCAGAGGGCTGACGCAGTGCCTCCAGAGGCTGACGTAGACCAAGCCAGAGTGATGTTGGGCTAACATTGGGCCAGAAAGAAGCTGACGCAGTCCCTAGAGGCTGACGTTGGGGTTTCGTGGGGCAGATTGGAGCTGTGGAGCTGTCGGAGTGTTTATCTGGGGTTTCAGCCAGAATATCTGCTTCCGAGTAGAGAGGTACTACTACCGATATTTTTCTCTATTGGATGAGCCGGATTTGGCACCCAGATTGTATTTTGAAACTACTTAATAAATCAAACCCTCATATAGCTTCTTTGGTTTTCCCGCATTGGTTTTTTCCGGGGACATTAGTCCAAAAACAATGGTGTCACTTGTGTGCTTGTTTCTATTTCCTTAAGTTGATGATCTGTAATGTGTTGAGCATGTACTTGCATTTATTTCCAGTATTTACATGGTAAATAACTTGTTAACTAACAGAACAAGTAGGTAGGAATAAATCAGTAAAGTACATGAAGGGTTTCTAATGTGTCAGACTTAGAAATTCCAACACATGAGTCTACATTTGACTCAGGCCGACCTTGACAATTTGTGCATGAGAGAGAACAAATTCAAAATTTCATTTATGCTTGTCAAATGAGATGATCTTTACATCAAAATTGGACCTCTCGAAAAGAGCAATCCAATGCAATAATCATCTCCATCATATGAGTTGTCCTAAGGTGGAATTTGGCCCTAGTAGCCAATTTTAACACTCCCTTTCAACTAGGGAGAATTCCACCTCTCAATCCATCTGTCATCATGCCATCCTGTACCATCCATGTCATCACTGCCTTGCTTTGCTCTGTCATGTTGAACCATGAAGTAATAATGAAGAAGTGACCGAGAGTGAGTCATAAGATCATACCACTCTCCATTGACTAAAGTCAACCCTTGATCCTAGATCAAGTTGTTGAACACCATGCATCCTAGTCATAGGGAGTACGGTAGTACACGATGCATCCATCGGTAGTGTTATGGTCCCTAACCATATTTTCCCAAATAATTGGCCAAATGAAAGGTACTTCCCATGAGTCTCAGACTCTATGGGTAGGATGTGTGTTAAGCCATCAGCAGGAAAAGGTGAACCACTCATCCTGCTCATATGCCATAGGAGAAGGTGAACCACTCATCCTATGCATATGTCAATCATAGGGGAAGGTGAACCACTCACCCTATGGTCACTAGCTCCAAGAAGTACCCCAAGCCCCCAGGATCTCCCAGAGCTCAGTGTCCAACTCATATGGGACCTTCATAGGAGGGTCATTCCATGACTCCAAGTCTCTCTCGGAAGGTTAAGAATTTGACCATTCCCAAAGGCTTCGTGGGAATGTCTGTGACCTATTCATCTCCTAATGTGTTGGAGCCTTATTTCTCCTCGTTGTATCATATCCCGGATAAAGTAGTACTTGATATAAATGTGCTTTGAGCATTCATTGAACACGGGATTCTCTAATAGGCGAATCCCACTCTAGTTGTCGCAGAGGATCACGATGGTATCTAGCACGTGCTCAAATAGCTCACTGAAAACCTTCCTCAACGAAACTGCCTCGGCGGTGCTTAGTGCAACCTATTTCTGCTTCCTGCTCATACAAGATATTGAAGCGGACCCCAAAGAGAAGTAGCGCCCAGATGTGCTCTTACGATCCACCACACTATCAGCCTAGTCAGCGTCTGAATATCCATGTAGCCTCAAATTCGTGGTAGTGTATCTCAGTCCATAGTGGATTTTGCCTCAGAGATATCTCAATAGATTCTTAGCAGCAATCCAATGAATGTGATGAGGCTCAACCATAACTTGACTCAACGTGTTCACTGAGAAGCATATGTCAGGACGGGAGTTGACCAAAAACATTAGGGCCCCCACAAGTTGACGATACTCAGAAGGGTTTGCTAATCCAGACCCAACAACACTTCCACGTAGCTTCTTAAAGTTGAGTTCCATCGGAGTAGTTACGGACTTGAAATCCACCATCCCACATTTCTCAAGTAGCTTCACAATGTATTTTCCTTGAGAAAGGAAAATCTCACCTGGCTTTTACCAGACCTCCAGCCCTAGGAAAAAATGCATCAGTCCTAGGTCCTTCATCTCGAACTCGGAAGCCAACTCTCTCTTGCATTGATGAATGAGAGGGTCATCACTTGTCAGAAAGAGATCATCAACATAAAGGACCAAAATGAGAGCTCTGTCATTTTCAACCTTGAAGTATAGGTTTGGGTCAACATCGCTCTTTATGAATCCCAGCTTCATAAGATAGTTATTGATCCTCTCATACCAAGCCCTAGGGGCTTGTTGCAACCCATAGACAGATTTCTTCAACCTGCATACATGTGTCTCACGATCTTGAACCTCGAACCCCTCGAGTTGTTCAACATAGACTTCCTCCTTAAGCGAACCATGCAACAAGGCAGTTTGACATCCATCTAGCGTAGGCTCCATCCTTGTGAGGCGGTAAGGGCTATAATCGAACAGATGGTGGTATATTGGGTAACCGATGCAAATATCTCATCATTGTCTACTTCCTTTTGAGAGAAGCCTCGAGCTACAAATCTACCCTTGAACTTTCAGCACTCCCATCAGCTCCATGTTTGATCTTGTAGATCTATTTTGAAGTGACCACGAACTTGTCCTTGGGTCTAGGAACCACATCCCAAACATCATTCTTCATGATTGACTCATACTCCTCGTTCATCGCATCTTTCCAAACTTGTTGCTTCATGACTTCTTCGAATGTGCAAGGTTCAGATTGTACAATGGTACTCATGGTAGCTAATTACCCTTGATACCTATTCGGTTTCTTGCTTTCATGAAATGCCCCCCTCGATGCAATATGTTTCTCAGCGTCTTCAAGGGTATCTTTGAACCACAAAGATCTTTTTGTTGAAGTAGAGGGCTCACTAGGAGGTGGATCAATGGGATCCATTGAACCTTCAACATTAGGCATTGGTTCATTAGGCAGAGGTTCATCATGCTTTTCTGCATCAGCATCATCATTGTCCTTCCTAGGGATAGGAAGATCTCGAATCTTTCTAAGAGTAGAATCTTCATCAAAAGTGACATCATGACTTAATTTCACTTCCCTTTGACCAGGCACATAGATTCTATATGCCTTTGAAGTTTCACTGTAGCCCACAAATGTTCATTTCTTCCAAGATGCATCTAGTTTGTTTCTTTTTTCTTTCGGCGCATGAAAATATATGGGACAACAAAAAATTCTAAAATGAGAAACATCGAGCTTCTTATCGGTGAAAACTTCTTTGGGTGTCTTGAAGTCCAAAGCTTGATGTGGGCATCGGTTTTGAACATACACAGTAGTGTTGGCAACTTCTCTCCATAAGAACTTCGGTAGACCTTGGTCATGAAGCATGGCACGGGTGGCTTCTATGATAGTATGATTTTTCCTTTCAACAACACCATTTTGTTCAAGAGTATATGCAATAGTGGTCTCCTTCTTAATGTCAGCTTCTCTACAATAGTCTTTGAATTCATTTGACTCGTATTCAGACCCAATTATCGGTCCTTAATATTTTGATCTTCTTCCCTGTTTGATTCTCGACCAAGGCTTTGAAATAGCAGAACCATTTGAACACTTTGTCCTTCTTCTTTAAGAAATAGATCCATGTTTTGAGAGAGAAATCGTCCAAAAAAATAGCATAATATAAATATCCACCCAAAGATGTCACGGGCAACATACATGATAGATCAACGTGGACCAATTGAAGAATATCAATGGTTTGAGTTTCACTTGAGGGGAATGGTCCCCTTGTATGTTTTCCAGCGTCACATCCCTAACAAACACATCATTAGGGGAACTTTGAGGTCTAACATGAGCCTCCTAAGAAAAATGTACAACAAAAATAAACTTTATAAGAGCCAATCGGATTCAAGTTGATGATGTCAACCATGGGGATGATTCACCATTTTTGGAGTAAAAAGGTAAAAAGATTCAAAAATAATAAAATAATAAAACTACTTTTTCAACTCAGATTTTCAACTTATATCCCTAAGGTTTTACTCAAATTTTGAGTCGGAGTACTTGTTGGATGCAAAATTTAATTCCTCATCCAAGGAGTACCAATGTTGCATGCTTTTGATGGACCCTTCTACATGAAAAATGAGAAATACATGAAAAAACGTGATTACAATAACGTTTTCATGTATTTATCATTTTTCATATAGCATAGTCGATCGAAAGTATGCAACATGGGTACTCCTTGGATGAAGAATCAAATTTTGCATCCAACAAGTGTTTCCGCTCGAAATTTGAGTAAACCCATAGGAAATAAGGTTAAAATACGAATTGAAAAAATAGTTTTTTTCTTTTTTCCCTCTAAAATTTGATGATGTAATCTAATCTTATTTAATTATTTCCACTATTGTTTTATAATTTCCTTAGGAGGCCCATTTTAGACCTCAAAATTCCCCTAATTTCATGTTTTAAGTTGAATTCGGGAATACATGTGACCATCTTTTTTACATCAAGTAAGGCTTTGAAATGAAGGTGAAAAAATCTCTAGTGCCATAATTCGGATTGTAGAGAAGTATCACAAGTCATTGCTCCTAACGGACTTCCTCCAACCTGGTAGAGACCTTCAACCCTGAATCCAAGAGGGAATGCATCTCTTGGGTTCCTTTGCCAAACATGAACCTTCTCATCAATAAATGTCACCTTGAAACCTTTATCCTCTATTGCAAAAATAGATACCAAGTTCTTTTTCAGATCAGGTACATATAGCACTTCTTGTAAATGAAGAGTTTGACTTTGATTTAAGTGGAGAGAACAATCTCAATTCCTTTCATGGGATAAGTGGCATTATCCCCAAGTATAATCTCCATATTTGTCTTCTTTTCAACCAAGTTTGGGAGGGCCTCCTTGTACCCAGTGAAGTGCCTTGAGGCACCACTATCAATCAACCAATGATCCAATGTATCCGAAGGAGAGGCAATGGTGAGAGCAGAAATAAGATAAAATTATTTTTGTTTTACAACATTAACTTCTTCATACCTAGAGTTTCTCAAGTTCTTGGGAGGACGACCATTTCCATTTCGAGCAGCGGGTTCATTCCTATTTCTTTTGTTATTGAACCTATTGTTCCTTTGATTGTCATTGTCTTTGAAGTTGTTCTTGTTGTCACCATCTCTTGGAGTATCCTTCTTGTGAGGACACTCTCTAGCGAAGTGGCCAAACCTATTATAATTGAAGCATCTTCCTTTCCTTCTTTGTTTGAATCATGACTTGAACCCTTGACCTTGATTTCTTGGACCAACATTGTTCTTCCTCTTAGAATGAGCGGAGGAAACGTTAGGATTGTTTCTATTTGAGGGCTTGTCTCTTTCCATCATCCTTATTTCTTCTTGAGTGCATCTAGCCAATAATTCATCAAATCTCAGAATCTTATCATTGTTGAGGATGGTAGTGTTGAATAATTCATCAAATCTCAGAATCTTATCATTGTTGAGGATGGTAGTGTTGAACACATCCCATTCTCTTGTAAGGCCTCCAAGTGCAATAAGAGTAAACTCCTTGTCACTGGTGACTTCTCCAAAAGATAGGAGATCATTCTTGATCTCGGTAATCCTCATGAAGTAGGATTGGATGGATTCTCCGCTATCCATTTTGATGTCTTTCAACTTGTTCTTGAAAAAGAGAACTTGATTTGAATTATTTACTTTGAACATCCCAACCAGTTTGTCGGACATCTCCTTAGATGTTTCTAAAGGCTTGTGAATAGAATCAACAATAATTTGCTTAGCTTTAACCTCACATTTCTTGTACTTTGTTTGTGTAGATGTGGATGCATTTGAAAGAAACTCCATTACTCTTCCTTTTACATAGTCCATAGCATCATTTTCTTCCAATGTCAAATCTAAAGACATCTTCCATGCATGATAGTCGAATTTGTCCTTAAGCTTGTCCTCGGATTTGAAGTAAGATGTAGTCATCATTGGGACTAGTTCCAAGTCCTTGTCCAATAGCTTCCCTTAGTGATTGCTTTGCTTCACTCTTGCTTGGGCTTTGTCTTCACCTGCGCTCTGATACCATGTTAATTTTAGAGAACAATGGTATGTTCTATGCTTTAGCACAATTTACTTCAATATTCCTTATCAGCTCAATCACAATTTCTAATTATATTCAGTATCAATCACATTAACTTAAACACATTGATAGTAAATGCAAACAGAACATAAAAACATGTGCAGAAGACAAGCCAAGACAAGAGGACATAAGATATGGCGGAAGCCAGGGACAAACCCCAATGTGGGGAAACCCTTTGATCAAATCTTCTTATTATTCGTCAATAGTTCATTAGAGAGAGAGAGAGTACAAAAATCAAATTAACTTGCCCAAAAAAATCCTGTCAAATCAGCAGTCAACTGCAACCCTAACCAGAAAGTCAACGGTGGTCAAAGAAGCGCCAAAATGTCCTCCAAGCAGCTCGGTCAACAGTAGATAAATTCCGTCTTCCAAGAGGGTCAAAGTCAACCCAAAAACAATTTGGTCAACCCAACCAAACATTGTTGTAATTCCTACAGTCAAAGGCTAAAGTCAACACTGAAGTCAAACCAATCAAATTGTCCCAATCACCTCGAAAATTGTGCCAATCAAAGTGGCCTTCAAAATCGAAATTATGCCCTCAAGATCGAAGTCAACGCTGGTCAAAATCACCCAAGTCAACGCTGCCCTGTTTCCTGAAATTTTCGACCTCCAAAACAGTGTTGAAATTCATCCTCCTTTCACACATGCAAAGTAGGGAAGGCTACCTCCAAGTTGTACGAACCGATCAAGAGAGGAGACAAAGATATGTGATGAGATGAATGATGCCCAAATGAGAAAAAGGTCACTCATTTTTATACACTTCGTTGCGGGTGAAAAGACACATCCATTGGGCTTCATGAGCCTATATTTGACTGAGACCGACCTTGACAATTTGTGCATGAAAGAGAATAAATTCAAAATTCCATTTTTGCTTGTCAGAATGAGATGATCTTTATATCAAAATTGAACCTCTCGAAAAGAAAAATCCAATGCAATAATCATCTCCATCATATGAGTTGTCCTAAGGTGGAATTTGACCCTAGTTGCCAATTTTAACAAAATGAACATCAATCCAGCGAGTGCATTGAATATCAAATGGATTTTGTTGTGTTAACAACTGAGAACAAATATTGAACAAATTTTTTTGTGCTAATGAATTTTTAATTGTTTATTTATATGTTTATGTAAGTTATGGTTTAAACCGATATTATTTAGATTTTAGATTTTTTAGATTTTTTTTAGTTTTTTACTTTAGCCGACATTAGTGAAATTTCAGCCGAACAGACAAATTTACACTTCTCCCACATACTGGACTGTAGAATGTGCCTCTCAATGCAACTATGAAATAGAAACAGATACAGATCGGATGCAAATACAAATCCACCAGGTTTTTGTAAAGTCGTGATCTAGATATGGTGGGGAAACACCACATACAAAATACAGTAATACATTTTTTAATTTTAAAAAACATATTCAAAGTTTAAAATCAAAATCATTCATGAATGACAACTTACGAATGGTATTAAAGGGTCTAAAGGTCGAGGGGACATTATGTTTCCTCAGAATCCTCGCAATCCTATCAGTGGTCCCTTGAACAAAAGGTAGATGGACCCCTGGGACACGTTCTTTAGGTTATTTTTTA
Organism: Pinus tabuliformis; assembly: GCA_031772625.1. NCBI lineage: Eukaryota > Viridiplantae > Streptophyta > Pinopsida > Pinales > Pinaceae > Pinus > Pinus tabuliformis. Next base: position 95,564,405 of record CM062804.1, on the reverse strand, counting down.
ACCATCGAATTTTTGGAAGCTTTGAGGAAGGCCTTTTGACCTAGGTATTTGCTATAACCGTTCTCAACAAAGACATTAAGAAAATGGTATTTCTCCTTCTCGGAGCTCTTTTCATCAAAGATCCTTAGGGCACGAGTAGCGAGAGTGTTGAGAACGCCCAACTTTTGAGCTGGGAAATGATGGGAACTGGCATGGAGATATTGCTCAGTATGTGTTTTCTTCCGAAATACTTGGTGGGAGAGGGAACCGTCATTATTCTTAGAAATAAGAATATCAAGGAAAGAGAGGCAACCATCAACCTCCTTTTCCATGGTGAACTTAATGGCGTTGGACTGACTGTTAAGATGATAGAAGAAGAGATCTAACTCCTCTTGGCCATGCGACCAGATGACATTAGTGTCATCTATGAATCTTTTCCAAAGTTTAGGTAAGAGGCGAGCCGAGGCCAGAGCCTTGGATTCAAAATCTTCCATAAAAAGATTAGCAACGACAGGGGATAGGGGTGAGCCCATGGCAACACCACAGGTTTGCTCGAAGAACTCGCCCTCAAAAATATTAAAGATTTATTCTTACGATATAATACTTAAATCAATTTATTTTAATATATACATATATATATAATAAAAATTAAAATAAATATACCTTTTATGTAAATTTACTTTGAATTTAATAATAATATAACTAACTATTAATTTAATAATAACTTTAACTTAATTTAAAATATAGTTTTGCCCCCCTTTTCCCTGGGTCCGGTCCAACTAGCCGTTTCCTAGTCTAATATAGCCGTTAGTTAGTAAATTTAGTCATTTCCTGGTCAAAAGTTATAGCCGTTGGAAGTTTTGTTCTGTCTATTTAACATGCAATCTAAATCTGATTCTTCAACTTGTCCTGACGATGAACCACACTGGTTGGTTCAAAACGCGTCGACAAATATACTATCATGTGATTTAAGCCGAAGAATTCTCTTAAACATACGGATTGTTCGTTGTGATATAGCTTCCACTTCGGATTGCAGTAAAGCTACCATTGTATGAACACTTGGCCTCTCCCTCTTCCTCTGCAATAGGTATTGAGTATAGATGCACTCGATCTCTCCTAATATGTTGTTTTGGTCAAATTTATGAGCACTGTCTTGAATTATGAATTTACCATAATTAAATATTGGCTTCAACAAGAGAAAAACAAACAAATTAATGATTTTGTTCATTAAGCAAAGTTTTTTGGTTAGAAATCATATAAGAGAAATTTTTGGTCGACGCATTTCGAACCAACAAGTGTGGCTCATCATCAGGACCATATGAAGACGCAGATCATGGCAAAGGCTTAAATAGAGAACAATGTAGAAACCAAAATTTCAAGTAACAGCTATATTTGAACAATAATATTTAAATTATGATATTAATTTATTAATATATTAAAAACAAATATTATTAAGTAACGGCTATATTACACGGCTAGTTTTTGAAAAATAATATTTAAATTATGATATTAGTTTATTAATTTATTAAAACAAATATTAATAAGTAATCGCTATATTAAACGGCTAGTTTTTCAAAAATAATATTTAAATTAATTTATTAAAATCAAATATTATTAAAAAAAATTAACAAAAATCAAAAAATCAGAGTCAAACTCCAAACAAAGAGGGAAGTCAAAAATTATAAAAAGGAGTCAAGACCCTAATCGAAATAAGATCATTTAATAAATAAAAATAATTAATGAAAATAAAATTAAAACTAAATTAAAAATAATTAATGGAAAAAATAAAAATAAAAAATAAAAACACACACAAGTCAAAAGAAATATATATATATATATAGATATATTCAAAAAAAATAATCAATAAATAAAACAGGGTCAACAATAAAATATAGGGTTGAGATCCATTAAACAAATAACAAAAATACTAAAAAGAGTTAAGAACGAATAGGGTGATAAAATACTTAGAAACCACGAAAGGTCAAGAAAATAAACTCTAATGAAGAATAAATCAACAACAAATATTATAAAAAGGACATCAATACCTACATAGATAAACAAATAAACAAAATAAATCCCAAAAAGAAACCTAAAAAACTAGGAAGACAAGAGAGGAACCCAACTTCTACTAAAATTCCAACCATCATCTCTATTCAAATTATTAGGTCTTTTTTCAATTTCTAGGGCCTCCCTCAATTTACGATGATGGAAATGACTAACCCTAGCAACGACTTGGGTCTCCTCAATCCAGATGTGATGCTTAGATTTATCTGCATGCTCTGCCAAAGCAGAGGAGCGGGTCATACCATGCTTGATGTCAGCGGCATGCTCACGAATCCTTTGATTAATCGAGGGACCAGTCTCACCAATATAGGGAGTCCCACAAGAGCATGGGATAACATAAGCACCCTTAAATTCTTAGGGTCCACTGGGACTTTTACAAATCTAAAAGAGCTTTGGATGGTATTTAAAAGCCTAAAGGTTGAAGCCACTTTATGCTTCCTTAGGGTCCTCGCAATCTTGTTAGTGGTCCCTTGGGTAAAAGGAAGATGAACATCAGAAAATCGATCCTTGGTATCTTTCTTAGCATTAGGACCTTTTTCAGCGCTGAAGAAAGCCTTAGTACATTGGTGTCTACTATATCCATTATTAAAGAAAACACTTAGAAGATGTGTTTTTTCTTCATTGAGATGGTTGTCATCAGAAACTCTTATAGCTCTAGTTGCTAAGGTGTTGAGAACACCAAGTTTTTGAGCTAGCAAATGATAAGAATTAGCATGAAGATATTGTTCTGTACGAGTTTTCTTACGAAATACCTTATGAGAAAAAGAGCCATCATCATTTCTTCAGAGGAGGACATCAAGGAAGGGCAGAGTACCATTACTTTCAAATTCCATGGTGAACTTTATGGAACTAGATTGATTGTGAAGATGGAGGAAAAACAGTTTCAAATCTTCCTTACCATGGGACTAGATGACACAAGTGTCATCCACAAACCTCTTCCACATCTAGGCAGAAGATGAGAAGAAGCTAAGGCCTTTGATAAACATGGACAAACAAAGAAATTTAATTGCAGAGTTTGCAAACCGTAAAGAAGCTGGTTAGTTCATCACAAACCACACATTAAAGACAGGCTTCCAACTTGGTCAGGTCATAAGCTGTTATCTAAATAAGTTCATTTTCCATATTCACACAAATATGCGTGTTCTGAAAGCCCCAACTTGTTATTCCAAAACCCCTTTTTCCCAAAAAAATAATAATAAATAAATAGCATAACTAGAATAACCTTAAACTGTTGCATAGGATGAGAATTTAAAACCCATAACAAGATGCAAAGACATCTAAATGTATGTGGATAAATCGGATATTTCCAACCTCCCTGCAAGCAGTGCTGCAACTCAAACCTATTAAGGAAATATCAACGCGCACTCCACGATATTCAGTTGCAGGGCTTTAATAACTACATTCAACCATGATAGAAACAACAGCATTCTTCTATTTACATTTCAATATAAAATTTGCCTTTAAAATACTCTAAAATTGAGATAGGTTGATATTATTTTGCCTCTGCATCAAACAATCTTGGATGCATCTGACATAAAGTGTCAATTACAAGACAAATTCTGCATCGCAGGTTAACGGTCTCCTATACCAAAACCACAATCAAATGGCCTTCATGAACAAATAGTATGCAGGGTTCTGCACGATAATCAATAAGTACATGTGGAGTTAAGTTTTGACCTTGCTCTACAAGATTTTTTGGATTACGGATCCTGACCACATCTATAAAACAAGATATAACCAATATGGAAATATCACTAGCATCAGAAATAACTTGTATAACACTCCACCAAAATAAGGCATTGAACCCATCATTACCATTGTATACCAGCTCTTTTTTAAATGTTTAACTTTAACCATGGTGAATATGAGCACTATGACCATGCCCCTTCACATGAAATGATGTGGCTGTTGCACGCAATCGACCAGCTATTTCTGTGAAAGAAGGCCTGGCTGCAGGGTCAGCTGACCAGCACTGCTCCATTAATGATCTCCATGCGGGGTCACACCAGCTTGGTACAGGTGGACGCAATGTATTGTTCACTATACCTCCTGCACAAATTTGAAGAGGGGCTTGAGAAAGGTTTCAAAATTAATAGTGACGCTAAAATATATATTGACCTTCATCATCAACCTATTGCAGTTTCAAAGACAGCTCACAGCCTTGGGTACTGTTAGAGGTCTTGTATTTGTCAAGGGCATACCAATGATTGCTCCATAATGCATATTAGCATACGGCTCCTCGCCAGTAAGAAGTTCCCACATTACTATTCCAAATGAAAATACATCCACCTGAATCAAGTGGGAGAAAAAAATGGTACTCAAAGTGAGCAATGTTTTCAATCATTGTTCACAAGCATAAGAAACCCTGTGTAGCAGTGAAAATATTTATCTATGTTCACCTTTTCAGAAACCATGCTACTGCTGCCATTTAGTAACTCTGGAGCCATCCATGGAAGAGTTCCTCGTACACCACCAGAAACTAAGGTTTTGTGTTTAATTTTTGAAAGCCCTAGATCTCCAACCTAGAAAAGAAGGTATGAAAACACAAGGATATTCAATGCTCATAACCAACAATCAAATTTGAAAGTGGGATAACATGAAATTAATTTTAGTTGAAATTGCAATTACTTCATTACAAAAGCAGTTCATTTTGAAACAACGGTTGACACACTGAGCAAACCAGGAATTGCCAGAAAAATAGATTAATACCTTGCATATAGGACGTTGAGGATCTCTCATGTTGACCAACAAATTTTCACATTTCATGTCAAAATGCACAATATTCTTGCCATGCAAGTATTCCATTCCAAAAGCAGCATCCATAGCAATTAACCACCGCTTTCGGCGATCAATTGTCCTGCAAAAGACAATGCTGTTTTGTAATATTTGATGGTTTAAATTTGATGATAACATTTTAACTACAGGAGTGCTGTAGACACTCCCACTTTTTAGCACCACTGATTGTAATCTCTAGTCCCATTGACCTATCACTTGGTCATTTGTAGACATTAATAAAATTACCTTATCTCTTCCCACCAAATGGTTCCTAAATTATTAAGCTTAAATAGTGGATTCTACAATCGAAAGCTAGCAATCAATAATGGAAAGCATAGCAGGAGCACCATTGGAGACTCAAACCATACCTATCTTTCTTGTGCAGAACCTGTTTAAGTGAGCCATTTACCATGTATTCTGTGACGGTTGCCAAAGTTCCACCAGGCCCATCTGGTACAATACCATAAAAGGCAACAACATTTGGATGATGAAGGTGCGCAAGCAAGCGAGCTTCCTTCCAAAAGTCAGCTCTCTGTTGATTGATTGAGCCATGCCCATTAATTGACCACCATCCACTTAACCAATCTTGCAGACTTGTCAAATGCAACATGGGATAACTAATGTAGAGAAAGCAACAAATTTTTAAAGGTTAAATAGACAAAAGGTTAGATTAGGAACTCACCATTCTCTCTTGCTCTGATTCCCTTCCCATAAAGCAGCTGTTTTTAATTCGTTTAATTGCAACATCAGATCCCCTCCATTTGCCATGGAATACTGTTCCAAAGGTGCCAGATCCAAGTTCTCGCAATTCTTCAAGATCTGCATTCTTTATAATCTGTCCAAAAAGCCAAGGAAAGACACACCTTTTCAGAACCACTACAGAGTAAACTTGTTTTCTAACTTGAAAAGGCCACTGCTCTAACCTGCAACTCATGAGCTATGGCTTCAGCTTCAGCAATAACTGCATCACTAACAGGCTCATCCTTGTCTGAGTCCTCAATCTTCACTTCCTAGACATATAAAACTTGTTAGCACAGGACAAATCTATGCTAACATATGGTTTACAGAATGCAGAAAGTTCTGATGGACCAGAAAAAGCATACCTCGGTGTCTGAATATTGAATTGTCATGGATTCCTCATCTACAACTTCTGTCTCTTTCCCTAGCAAGATGTTTTCCTCAACTCTAATCTCACTTACCTGCTCCCAGTCAGACTCTGCAGGGGTTGAATCAAGATGAAAGTTTGAATGCTCTGAAGTTGTCATGCCCTCTGCAAGACTCTGTGACTCACCTTTAGTTCCCATGTCTAAATGATCTTGGACATTAACATGGGCAAAAGGAGCTTCCATAGTATTTAAACGCATGGGGGAATCCTTACTGGAGTTTTCATCTAGGTGACCTGTTCCTGTTTTGGGATTTGTTGTCTCTTGAAATAAGCCTTTACTAATACCATGGTTTGAAGAATCTGCTTTCTGATAAATTCCATCCTGTTCAGTACTGACAAGTAAGGCCACAGAATTAGAACATGCAAACTCATCAACAAAGTTGGAACTTGACAGAATACCAGAAACTGGATAAGATTGGGGCATAATATCATGATCAATCAGGCTATTTCCGAAATACTGTGCAACATCGCATTGAGACACACCCATATCACTGTTAACCATCAAGGGAAATGGATCATGAGACAAGTCATCTGCTAAATTCCCTGCTTGTCCAAAGGCATAAATAGATGCCTCAACTTTATTACAATATCTATTTGAACCCATCTCACCCCACCATGTTTTAGAAGTACTCAAAGGAATGCACTGTTCAAATCCAGCTATTGACAAGTAAGAATTTGAAGCAGTCTCTGGCATTTTTTCACACATGACCCTTTGATCCACAGTAGGCAACTTAACATGAACATCCCCATCATGATTAATAGTGGCATATTCTTCTAGACGATCAGCTGATCCACCTTCCATTGCATCGGACTCAGGCCTAGGCATTGACAATTGGTTCATTCTTCCAGATAGTTGTAATGCTTGCATGGCATCAGTAAGAATGCCTATGGCTCCCTTATCCCCTGCAGTAATAGGCAAGTTGAGTTGACATTGTGTTGCCACAAAAGTTTCAGGCTTTTCAGTTTTCTGGTAAGCTTGATAAGAATCACCCAAACTAGAAGGGAAAAAGGTATTCATATTCACTGAACATTCTATGCCACCAAAGCTTCCAGCCAAGTTGGCATTGCAACTCCCTGAAAACTCAGTGATTTTCTCAACATCATTCCCTTCAGATTGATTTACTGATGTCCTCATAGCAGGGTAAATTTTATCATCCTGGTCCAATGTTGTCTTCTGAACAACCCTATCAGTCTCATCTGACCCCTCATTAATATGAGAATTAAGAGAAGGTTGTTCATCTAAATTCTCTCCACTCACTTGTTCAACTTTATCCTCTTGGAGTCCAGAAAATATGGGTGGACCTATATTGCCTTGATGAACAGTTTGACTTTTCCCATCACCCATATCTTGCTGATCTTGGAACGGCATAAATCTTATTTGTGATGGGTTTGATTCAGAATATGAAGGCATTAGCCTTAACGAACTTTCTGACCGATGACCTTGAGAAAAAGGAATTCCTTCAAACATAGGATGGCTCGAATTCATGACACGTGTTTGTAGCACAGGATCGGAAAGCACATGAGGCAATGTCTGTTGATGAATTGACTCTTCATCCAAATCTGGAATTTGTTCGTTAAGAATGTTCTGCTGATGAGCAAATTGCTCCTCGAGATGAGACACGTTCTCACAAGGCAAAGTCTGTTGATAAACATCTTGAGGCAATTGTTCATTATAATGATGAGATGTTGAAGAGAGAAAAGCTCTGCTAGCTAGATCATTGTAATTTTGCACATTTGGGTCACTGTGCTCTTGATCAAGATCTGAAGCATTGTGAGCTTGTTGCACCTGTGCATGCAGCTGACCTTCCCCAGATTGGCATAAAGATGGAGATGAATCCCCCTGCGTCAGAGAATTGCGATTAGATTGATTAGTTAAAATAGAATTTTCAATATAAGAATCTCCAAATCCATCATCTTGAGACAGCTGTGCTGGATCAATGTATCTATGATCTGCAGAATCATGGCTTGCTATCTGATAAAGGTTGTGATGAATAATTTGTGTTGTTTGTCGTTGGACAGGCTGTTGCACATGCACACCAGACTTTATTGGAATGTAATCTGATGGCATGTAGCTATACTGATCTGCATCCAGATGATACTGCCACATGGGTTGATGCATTGGAGGTGAAATCTGAGCAACCTGCTCCAAACCCATAGGATGTAGCCCATCTGACCTAAGATCCAATATTGGCTGTGCAGTCTCAAATTGGTATTGCAGTCTGCTAGGATTTCCATGAGAGTCTAATCTTGATAAATTGGTGTCATTAAGTCGCTTATCACCTCAGTACATTGAATCTGGGTGACTTTGTAGCGAGACATCATGCAGTTGATTTATGGGCAAGTCTAGGAATTGCCTAGCTGTAATATGTTTATATTGGAGCTCATGGTCAAATGCCCCAGAAGAGGATACAGATGTTCCATAATTTGTTACACGGTGGGACTCTGGAAGATTAACTGTACAGTATGACTGACAATCAACCTGCGAGCCTTTATCAGGAAGAATGTGGATAGAAGTCTCTGCTACTTCAGGTTGCTGGACATGAACTGGCAAAGTAGAGGATAGCAGTGGAAGAGTAGGTGACTTGGTTGCAAAAGCAGTAGATATAGGTGGCTTTGAAAAGTGTGGTATCATACATGGCAGATTTGTGGTCTTCACACCATCTTTGGAAAATTGAGGTAGCAAGGTATCAAGACAACCTTCTTGAGCTCTTTGAGTAATGCTCTGATTCTCTGTGACATCCAACCCAACCGGATTCTCTGAATGTTGCAATGGCATACTTCCCATGCTGTCTGAATGCTTTCTGAAGCCAATTTCAGGGATTCCATTGACAACATGAACATATAGCTGCTCTGAATTCCTTCTATCAACTAGTGCATCAAATTGGCAAGATCCTGGTCAACTGCAGTGAAGAGAAAGATTCAGAGTCTAGAAGATCCATCACTATCTTCTAGTTTGTTGTATTCTTCCATCATATTATCAAGATCCTCCTCAGAGGTAACAGAAACAAGAGCATCAAGATCCTCACCAGGTAGCTGATACTTCAGAATAAGAGCCAGGCCATAAATGTCTCTAATCTTGTGCATAAGTTCCTCATAGCTAATATCCTTATTCACATTGATGATGCGGGTCTCGCCCCCCACACACCTTAGCTTCCCATCACTTGGCCTGGGCAGGATTGTTCCTCCAAAGCTGCACATGAACTTTGCCTTCCCAGAGGGAGAATCATTTGATGTCCCTGAAAGGTAAGATTGATATGTGGAGTAGGAAGACATTTGCTGAAGTCTAGTTTGCCGAGAAGAATGAGCAACCAATCCTCTATCCAGTTGATACATACCATCATCAACATAGTGGGAAGTTTGCATTTCTTGGATAGATTCAGCATATGTAGGATTCAAGTTGCTCCCAAAATCACTCAAGTTGCCTTTGTCTATTCCCCACGTAGAAATTTCAGAATTGCTACCTGAATCTGTTCGAACTATGCCAAGTATGCATGTTATATCCTCATAAACATAGGGGTTAGCCTCAGGAAATTTCCCCTTCGGAACTAATACCTTTCCAAATCCAGATCCCTTCTGGATCCTTGATGCTTCCTGTGAAAATTCCAGAGCAAATTCCTCACCAGTTTGCAAGGAGTAATTTGCAATGCGCATTCCTCCATTTGGTTTATTAAAGATCAAAGGACTTAAATTTGATGGAATAAAGTTTGACTCACATGCTATCCCCTGCCCTGATTGTAAAAATGCCTCATTTGTGATAGCTTGGGGTCTAGAGCCATCCTGCCTGTAAACATTGGTGTTTTCAGCTGGCCTCTCCACCTTTTCATCCATCTCAATAATATTTGCTCGATGGAGTAAGTCTTATTGCCCTGTAATGGGCATGGCAAAAATTTCTCAATTGTAAAAAGAAGAATCATGGCCAACCTATGTGCTGCTCAGAGCAATGAAAAACAAAAGCAACTACTCCATTTCCATTTGTTCCCTCCAAACCATTTCAACGGAGCTAAATATGTAAGGAAACCTCAAATCCCTTGTATTAAACTTTGATCAGTGTCCAGAGATAATTTATCTATATGAAAGTCCTCTCAAAACTAAAACTTCAACTCTGCTTCATGTTTAATTCTTTACAAACCATATCACTCTTGAACTCACTCTCCACATAAAACTCCAGTCTGAGTACCGAGTACTTATAAGAGGATGCCAAGCTATGCGTCGGGGTAAATGACTCAGACAAGTTTTGGCAAGTGAGGCACTGCAGAACCTGCAGTTTGCATATATGTAAAAGTTTAGATAGATAAAACATGATAAAACTTGCATTAAGAGAACAGACTATCAAAAATGGTTAATGGCTCTGGTTGCTGCATCATGATCGAGAACATTTGATCAAGCACAAATGTTCGTAAAGTCACTCCAACCTAGGTCTAGCACTATCACATTTAAATAGAATAGCTAAAGTGAAAAAGTAGCAAGTATAATTCATAAATTCATAATAATGTTGTATGTGCACATTGTAAAAAATTAAAAATGAAAAACACGAACAATCACAAACAACCAATGCTGTATGTGTGCATTCAAATCACGAACAACCAATCAATCAGAATACTTTTGCATTTCAACATTTAACTTTCAAGGTTCTATTTTAGAACCAAGGTTCAATCCAACCATCATCTTCCATAATACTGATACTATTCTGTTAGTCTTCAATATGAGTAACCAAATGACCATAGTCCGTACTGTTCATATTATCTTGTATATTTTTATTCAAGTTTCTTAGACTAAAGTTTCACTTGACTGTTCATATGGTTTCTGAATTTAAACTGTGTTAGAAATTAACTCTGACATTTTAGATAATACTATTATGCAAAAGTAAACTAATCTTGTAGCAAAAGGATCCTCTTTCCAGCAACAAATTTATCAAGAATCAGGCAGAAATTTTAGGCGTGATCATAATTCCACCATGATCCAAGTTCCATGCATGATGGAATGATGCCACCAAGGATTTTGCCCAAATCTGAGTCGACCCAGATCCTCAAAAATCGATCAGAACTCTGACTTATTGCATAGCAAAAATCTGACAGATAGGAGGAAGTATGCTACACAATTAGATGGCTCCCCATTACCCATCATCGGGGAGAGAAACCAGCAGTGAAAAAACAATCTGATTGAGATAGGAATGACAACAATGAAAGAACCAATAGATTTCCATGTAAATATATGTCCAATCTCAGATTCATCATTTCCATCATGAGAATTGCCTGACAGTGCAGAGCGCAGTATTTGAGCATTGCTGCTCCTACAAACAACTTTCAATAGTGTCTCTGTATTTCCTTTTACATCTCTCACTGCAATTTTTTGTAACAGTTAACAAAAACTTCTACACTATGAAAAAATTAGAGACAGACAAGAACTATACCGCTATTTGCCATCAATCAATAAAGCACGCTATGGGGATAAAGTTTCTCCTGAACCACAACAATTCTTCAATGTCATCTTTGCTGACCTTATCATTAATCACAAACCAAATATACATGTAAATCTCAAATTGCATCATGATTCATCCGGCATCGCTCAAAGGCCCCAAGCAGTTTTTAAATAACACCAAAATAACTGCAATGGGGAATTCATGTTCACTTATTCCTTCAAACCTTAAAACCGATGACAATTATATACAAAGGGCTTGTACCCTGGGTGTCTAATATCTACAAAGGATAAGATGTCTTAAAAAGCTCAGCTACCCAAAACAAAGGCCACTGAGCTTAAAATAAAGCACCATTTTCATTTTGAATGAAACATTAAAAAGTTAAAACACAAGTACACACATGGGTATACACTCTACCGCATGAAGGATACACAAAAGCATTTTAGCTTTTGGGCAACTGCTAGAACCAAACACCATCTTAGAAAGTTTAACTGTCAAAATCAAATATCTCAATGCCAATTTTAATCGGGATTCTCCTTAACTGATATTAGATATAAAAATCAGAAAATAATCAAGCTAATCATAGGCATACAAGCCTACAACACTACATCTCTCGCTGTCAGTAAGGAGACTTCTGACATTGACATTACATGATTGCCTCGTGGAAGGAGGTTTTCAATTTCTTTCAGAAGAAGCCCTTGAATAATCTTTGGAGCTGAAGTCACTGCTAAAGGAAATTGTCATCCCCTGGTTTACTGAAATTTGCATAACTGCTTAAAAGTTGGGATCTGTTGCACTACAAAGATGATATAGGAAATTTTGGGACTGTTATCAGTTGTGAGAACCAATGTGCAATTAAAGTGCCTAACCAATAAATGCTAAAAGTTAGCCCTTCTCCCTCAGCAGCTAAGTATTATCTCTTTACCAGGACAATATTCACTTTGCCAGCACCCGTTCCTTTAGTTTGCATGGTACAATAAATCCTTGATAAACTACAGCAAAGCCTCCTCCATAGAGCAGATCCCTATGTTAGGACATCAGTTTTTTACTGAAACATGATGAATGGTGTATCCAATGGATCAAAATGTTCCAAGCTAATGAGAATCTAATTGACATGGCAAGGCAAAAAGAAGGCCAGGCTCAGCTTCCCTTCATATTAACATGACCAAAGCTTCATCCACAAAAAATCCCGCTCTTCAACTTTGATTGAAAATGATAATTTACCTGGAACAAAGCAATGAACAAAGAGTTCCAATTACAAGAGACAAATCTGGGGGGCATGTCATCACTAATTGAGATGATGAACATGGTTTGTAATTTGATCTCAAACATTTACATGAAAACATCAAATAATATTATTAGGCATATTGGCATAAGATTGAAGGGTTCCAAAACAGGGTGACTGGCAAACTCAAAATAACCAAAGCAATATCCAGGGAGAAATTCAACCAACCTTTGATGTAAAATTTAAACAAATTACAAAATCCAGATTTTCCTTTGAGACCAAAGTAGAGAACTGATCACTGAATTATAATCCAATGTCATCTAGAAGAAAACAAGCCATAACAGGGAAGACTTATGACCTGCACTGAAACTGAATTTACTTTGTTTTATTCAAACACAATTAGGGGCATATCACATGACACACTCTAACCAGGAATTTCAATGTCTATGAAATACAATTTGAAAAAGGTGAAGTATCATTGAATGTAATTTCTGAGTAGTCTTCTATAAGAAATTATGTATATATGTGTATATATAAACTCAGAAGTTTGTTTAGGCAGGGATGCCCTCTCTCGCCCTTGCTCTTCCTGTTGGTTGCTGAGGGTCTGAGCAGGCTATTAAAGGAGGAAAAAAGAAGAGGTGAGCTGTGAGCTGTCTGGGTAGCTGAAAACTTGACTGTCACGCATCTTCTGTTTGTGAATGATGCCCTATTATTCAGTGATAGCTCTCGCAGAGATATGGCTTCAATTAAGGCAGTTTTCAGCTTGTTTCAGAGGGCAAAAGGCATGATGGTCAATGAACAGAAGTCATTGATATCTCTTAATGGGCTATCCAGGGATGAATCTGAATATGCTCAAATCCTCTTCCCTTTTCACAGTCAAAATATGGAAGAGGGATTGAATTATTTAGGTTTCTATTTAAAGTCAAATTATTATTGGAAAACAGACTGGCAGTGGCTTGTTGCAAAAATAGAGAAAAGAATAAACTCCTGGCGTTTCAGGTAGTTTTCCAGAAGGTTGGTTTTAATCTAATCAGTCTTAGAAGCTATTCCAGTTTTCTAGATATCCCTGTCCTGGATCCCTGTTGGAATTCTGACAGCCATTCGAAAATCATGCAGCAGATTTTTCTAGTTGGGAAACAAGGATGGGAGAATTTTTCCTTTGGTCAGATGGGATAAAATATCCCTGCCAAAGAAATGGGTAGGGTGGGGCCTAAAAAGTTTACATTCTTTTGCAAGTGCTTTGGCAGCAAAGGTTGGTTGGAGAATGCTTACCACGAGGAGTCTTTGGACAGAGGCCGCTTTCAGGAAGTATATTTATCCCAGCTCAACAGATGAATGGATGCAGAATCCAGATAAAAGGAGATCAAAAATGTCTATCATCTGAAAGGCTGTCCTCTCAGCTTTCTCTGTCGTGGAAGAGGGTCTGGCATGGAAAGTAGGAAATGGGGAGAAAGTACAGATCGGTAAAGACCCATGGGTAGGTTGTGGAGACAGTTTTCGCCTTCCAGGGGACTTGATTCAGATTTTACATGCCAAAGGCACACATACTCTCAATCAGGTTGCTGACCCTCTGCAATCATCAATATGGGCCAAGGATGGTGAACTACACAGCACCTCAATTTACCTACGGAATTTGGGGTGATATGGCAAGATTATACCTTGGCTCTAAACACAGCTCATGTCCGTATAAATGAGGATGAGCAAGATTCTCTCTGCTGGGATCACTCCTCATGGAGGAGATGCATTCCAAACGATGGTTATGAGTATATCAGCAGATTTAGACAGCCCAAAGCGCTGGCATGGTGGTGGAAAAGCCTATGGAAATTGCAGTGCCCTCCAAAATCCCGTCTATTTATGTGGTGTCTCTTAGAAAATAAGACCCCAACCTGGGACCATCTCCTAAATCCTGGCATGCGGGCCCGGATTGGTGTGTATTGTGTAAGAACACCCCTGAATTGGAATCTCACCTTTTCTTATCTTGCCCTTTTGCGTAGTCTGTTTGGAATTTGATCAGGGTCCAATTGGGAGGAGTCATGAATTGGGCCAGGGCTTCTGTTCTGGAAGCATGGCAGAGTTGGTGGGAACAGGTCAACCCAAAGAACCTCAGAAATCTGACCCCTATGGTGGAATCTAGATTGCCAGAAATAGAGAAATTTTTTAAAATTTGTGAGCTTCTCCATGTGGAAGAAGGCTCACATACTCCACGGATAATTGTCGCTAAAGAGGTGGACAAATCCTTCCCATGGGCTTATTTTGATGGAGCAGCATCCAAGAATGGAGACTAGGGTGGAGGGGCAGTCCTATACATCAATGAAAATCATCTCTTTAAACAGTTTGGGGAGGGGTACAAATAACTATGCGGAACTTCTCAGCCTTAAATTTTTGTTTCTCTTTGCCATTGAAAACAATATCCACTCTATGCAGATGTAGAAATTCCATGAAATTCTGATCTGCTAATATGAACAATCTGAAAAACACTTCATTTTCATATAAACACAGAATTTCTCTACTCAAATTGCAGCGGAATAGAACAGGAATAAATGCACAATTCACACAATAGAACCACACAATTTTTTCTAGGGAATCCAACTAGGAAAACCATGGCTTGCTTGAGAATTTTATTGAAGAAATTTGAGCAATAGATCTCTTACAAATACACTTGCTTCAATAGAGAATACAATGATCTCTCAGCCTTAGACCAGGCTTGAAACAATCTGCAACAATGCTGATCCTCTCCTCCTAAGTCTGTGTGCACTAGAAGCCCAAATTCCTCGCGCAAATTCACCTCTTATTAAATAAGGAACCTCCTATTTCTATGTGCACTTCCTTGGGAAATTGCCTTTCTCTCCAGTAATTCGCACAAGGTCTCTTGGCACCTTTCTCTCACAAGCTCACACAATATTGAAATTTGATGACAAAAAAAAGTTTCCTGCAATCCCAACCCAGTTTTAATTTCCCCTTATCACTCTCATTCAGTTAAATGCCCTTTCCCATAAACATACATTCAACATATAGAATTTTGGAAATGAAATTTTCAGATTAAAACACATGGGACTGTCAACATACGCTGAAAATAAATATGGACATAATCAGACCAGCAACACACATAAAAATACACAGATTTTTGGTCAACTTAGACCCCAAGCAAAACCCCTTCAATCTTCTCCGAGGAAAACCTGTTAGAGAGCTCTTCAAATTTATTTATCTTTCAAGTTCAGGAAAATACATTTGCAGACAAAACAAAACAGCAAAATACAACTTATCTCTTCAACCCAAAACTCCTTGAAAACCGTGTCCACTTTGCCTCAATTTTTGTGCCCACTTGAAGCTAAAAATATGTATTGTACGGATACGACTATACATACTGTACGGATTTCCGTACTGTTGTATGGCCTGTAT
Organism: Pinus tabuliformis; assembly: GCA_031772625.1. Taxonomy (NCBI): domain Eukaryota; kingdom Viridiplantae; phylum Streptophyta; class Pinopsida; order Pinales; family Pinaceae; genus Pinus; species Pinus tabuliformis. The sequence goes on along the minus strand of CM062804.1, from coordinate 95,548,382 downwards.
GGATTTTTTTCAAAAACTTCTCTCAGACGGCGTGCAGCTCACAACATTCAATGTTGTTCGTACTGTACCGTCTGCTGTCTTCTATGCCTTGATTTCCATGCCCAACTTTCCCCAAAAATCACTCCTTCAGCTTGCTGCAACAAATTTCTCCTTCAGAACTTTTCTCCAACTCTTAGTCTCCTTTCTCCAATCTGCTCATGAAGAATAAATGCAGTCTCTCTTTTCTTTTCCCCCCTTTGTTTTCCTAAATGACTTTTGGGCAACCCTAAGATCTGATGGCTCAGATTCATTTAGATCAAGGGATGAGAATAAATGTGCATTTAATTCTCACTTTCTATTTTTTAATTCACCCATTAAATAAAGTACACACACTGTACTTTATGTCTAAAGTCACTTTCATTTTATAATTTAACATTGACTTTACCACTTATAAAGTCACTTTCAATTTATAAAGTCACACTTAGGAAAATAATTATTTTGGACACTTTTCCCGAGGTAGAGACTAACCCATGGGAAACCACTTGTCCAAGGTACATTAAAAATCAACACACAAATTATGATGCAAAGTGTGCCCTCGTTCCTCCTTTTAATGCAATTTGCATGGCTAAGTTTAGAAAATTTCTAATTAAGGAAAGTTGCTTTTGTGATTAACTGAGTTAACTAAGTGAAAACTCACATGCAACTCATCTTGTCTCAAATCTAAGACTTGGAACTCAACCACTCATCCTTTTCCTCAATCAACTCGCACTAGAAGACAAGTAACTCGTCCTTCCACTTAAGCACATTAGTTAACTACATCATAGCTCGTCCTAATTTTTAGGGAATCTCCTAAACTTTAGGAACTCGAGCATGCACAAGAAGGAACTCGAATTTGACTCCTTGAATGAAGGCACGAATCAAGGAATCCATTTCTCACTACTTTTTCAACACTCCCTCTTAGCAAGGAAGGGATTTTGTACAACTCCCAACTTATCCTTGTGATGAACAAAACTACTTGCCAATCCCTTGGTCGAGATGTTTGTTGTCTGCTCCTCTGTCAGAATATATAGTAGCTTCACTATCCCTTTTTGTACACAATCTCTAAGATGGTGATACCATATCTCGATATGCTTTGAGCAATCATGAAACAGTGGGTTCTCAGAAAGTTTGATGCAACTTTGATTATCACAGTGAATCACGGTACACTCCATCTTTTCCCTGAAAAGTCCCACAAGCAACTTCCTCATCCAAATAGCCTCACATATTGCCAAACTAGCAGTCATGTACTCAACCTCTGCTAAACTGAGTGCCACTGATCTCTGCTTCTTGCTATACTAGGAAACAGTTGTTGACCCAATGTTGAAGACGCCAACTGAAGTACTCTTCCTATTTGTGGAGCACCCTACCCAATCTGCATCTGTGAAGCCCTCAAGCCTCACTCCATCAACCTGCCTATACCATAATCCATTGTCTGTTGTGCCTCTAAGATATCTCAACACACACTTCGCAGCAACCCAATGCACTCTGGTCGATTCCACCATGAACTGAATCAGTTGGTTGACTGCAAAACAAATATCAAGTTGTGTGTTGACCAAGTACATCAAAAACCCATTGAGTTGCATGTATAATGTAGGCTCAACTTGCTCCAATCTACTGGCATCCATTCCTCCAATTTGTGGCTAGAGGTATGGCCATGGGCCTGCAATCCTGCATATGAAATCTCCACAGAAACTCTATAGTGTACTTGCCCTGTCCCACGAAGATCTCACCATCACCCTACCAAACCTCCAAGCCAAGGAATAATGCATAAGCCCCATATCCTTCATCTCAAACTCCCTTACAAGGTCCTCCTTACAATCCTGGATCAAGCTCTCATCTCCAATCAATATAAGGTTGTCAACGTAGAGAACTAGAATGAGCGGAAGCCCTCTAACTATGATGTAATATAGGTTATCATTTGCTTCACTCTTAGTGAATCGCAATCCTTGAAGGTAGTTGTCAATCCGAGTGTACCATGCTCTCCAAGCCTACTTCAACCCATAAAGAGCTCTCTTCAACCTGCACACGTGTGTCTCTGTTGAACTGCTCGAATCCCTATGGCTCCTACATATAAATCTCCTCCTCAACCACTCCATTGAAGAATGTTGTCTTCACGTCCATCTGACGGATCTTCCACCCCATTTGTGCTACAAGTGCCAGAATAGTCCTAATGGATGAATATCATGCTATTGGGGCAAAAGTATCATCATAGTCTATGCCCTCAATCTACAAGATGCCCTTGGCCACAAACCTGGTCTTATACTTCTCCACACTCCGATCTGCGCCATGCGTCACCTTGTACACTCATCTCGAACCAACTACTAATTTACCATCAAGTCATCGCACAATCTTCCAGACATCATTCTTCATGATAAAGGAATAGTCCACCATGGCATCTTGCCAAACCTGCTGAGAAGATGCCTCTTTGTAAGAAGAAAGCTCAGTATCCACCAACTCTATCATCGACAACTATTGATTTACCGTCAAGTCATGACACAATCTCCTAGACATCATTCTTCATGATAAAAGAATACTCCACCATGGCATCCTACCAAACTTGCTGAGAAGCTGCCTCCTTGTAAGAAGAAGGCTCAGTATCCACCAACTCTGTCATCAGTGCCATATAACCTGTGTAACTTTGTGGTAGTTTACTCTGCCTAAACATGGTGCTAGGAGCCTCGACCTGTTCCTGAGCCTCCTGAATCAAACTCTCGGCCTACTTGGCCTTCTTCCTCCCTGGTGGGTGGCTCTGGCTAATCTGTCTACTCTCGGCCTGAACTCTCCTCCTCATCCTGTTGCAAATCCTATTGTGTTGACTTCTTGCCAAGTTGCCAATTGGTTGTGGTCGGGTCTGTGGTTGACTAAAGGTACTAGTTGTGACTCCTGCTTGGGACCAAGTAGCTCCTCCTCAGGTACTACAATATGTTCATGCTCTAAGGAAACTCTCAAAGCCTAATCCTCCTCGAATCTCACATCTCAACTGAGAATTGTCTTCCTGAGTCCTGGAAGATACACCCTGTATGCCTGAGCTATCTCACTATATCCACAAAAATACCCTTTTCTTCTATGGGCTCCAGCTTCTTCCTACTATCCTTGGACACATGACAGTAGACCTTTGTGCCAAAGATCCGAAAGTGTGAAACATCAAACTTCTCTCCTATGAAAGCCTCCACTAGTGTAACTTGTCCAAACACCCTGTGTAGACTCTTGTTCTGCAAGAATATTGCAGTGTTGCACGCTTCTGCCCACAAGAACATAGGTATTCCCTGATCATGCAACATAGCCTTGGTCACTCCAACAATACTGTGGTTCTTCCTCTCAGCGACCCCATTCTGCTACGGGTTATGAGGTGCTATCAACTCTCTCCTAATACCTTCCTTTGCACCACTACTTGAACACATTGGAGACATATTCTCCACCATTGTCACTCCTCACTGCCTTGATCTTCTTCTTGGTCTGCTTTTCCACCAAGGCCTTAAACTCCATGAACTTGTCTAAGACCTCATCTTTCTTTTTCATAAAATAAATCTAGGTTTTCCAAGAAAGATCATCAATGAAAGTAACATAATACCTGCACCTCATCGATGATGGAGAAGAAAAGGGCCCGCACACATCTGAATGCACCAACTCCAAAATCCCTTTTCCTCTGTTGTCCTGACCATGGAAGGAAGACTTAGCATATTTTCCAAGCGTGCACCACTTTCACACTCCACTCTTGTCGAAGTTGTTTGTTGATAATCCTATGGCCATGATGCAAGTGTCCCATGTGCCTATGCCAAAGTTCACCAACATTTGCACATCCTGCCTTGCTGCTCAAGGTTGCACAAGTCTCTACCTGCAACCTATAAAGGTTCTTCATCCTCACACCTATTTGTTTCACTGTCCCGGAAGCTAGATGCTTAAGGTAATCCTAACCTTTGTTGAAGACGACATCATATCCTTTATCCTCAAGGATAGCTACTAAAACCAAATTCTTCTTCAACCCTGGAACATAGAGAACATCTTTGAGATGGAGAGTGCTCCTAGAATCCCTCTCAAAGCTGACAGTACCAACCCCCTTGGTCGCATACTTGCCATTATCTCCAAGCTCAATATGCACCTACAAATCCTTCTCCTCTAGCTGGCTCAAGAACTCTTTATTCCCAGACATGTGGAAAGAGGCACCTGAATCAATATACCACGCGTTGCTCCCTACTAAGCTTGCCATGCAAGCTATCAATGAGAAATCCTTCTCAAACTGAGAGGCAAACCCATCTACCTCAGTTGATGCAGCTACATGCTCCTTATTCGACCCCTTCTTCCTCTAATTAGGACACTTAGAAGTAAAGTGCCCAAACTCATGGCAATGGAAGCACTTGATCTTACTTAGATCCTTCAGCTTCTTGTCACTCTTCTGACTGTTCTCGCCCTTCCTTTTGCATTTGTTGCCTTTGGCTTTGCCTGCAAGAGGAAGATTCTCCTTTATTAAAAAATCGAAAAGGCAAAAATATTTTCTTATGTTGATAATTACTTCCGATATCTTAGTTTTCTTATTAACATTTCTTATGTTCTTCTTTTATCTTTGTTTCATCAAGCAATTATCAAAAGAAAAACATGAAGATCAAGACACCAAATGTAGGCATTCTGCCAACGCTAAAACCCCTCTATAGGGGAAAACCCAGTCAAACTCTTCCACTAGCAAATTCAACTTGAGATAGACCAAAACCCTAGACTAAAAAACCTTCCTCCACCAAGTCAGCCTTCCAATACAAATTTCAGTAGTCTCTTCTTGACCAGTAGTTTCAACCCAACAACAACCCAAAATTTTGGTCCCCAACAAATCCAGAATTTCAACCCAGCTATATTATTGCATCTTCAGCGCTTCCAGCAGCTTCACATGTGTAAGAAAGAGAGGGAATTTCGACTTCTTGTGCTTGATAATGACCTCCTTCTCCTTCGCTAGCCTTTTCCACCTTCTTCCTTGAATTTAGCACCTTTAACTACCCCCAACAACTGCAGATCAAACTTGGTGAGTGAGTGCTCCAAATGAGGTTGAGTTGTTGCCTTTATATAGGAGATTATGCCCTTTAATTAGGCCGACTTATCCAGTTAGAGGCCGACTTGGTGGAGGAGGCCTAGAAGACCTAATTTACATCAAAATAAATTTGTTTCTTGATTGACAATGCCCAAGAAGGGTCTATTACATTATGACATGGACAAGGACACTTGACATAAACCCTAGAAGCCTACAATGGAGGCTTTGACCTATAAACAATTGACCCAAGCATGAAACCCATGCTTTAATAAGTCAATTTATTTTATAATAAAATTTCTTTTTCTTTCTTTTGACAAATACATTACATCATAACTCAAATATAATTATGAAGACCGACACTAGTTACATTCTTCAACATCCTCTTCCTTCTCACCCTTCTCACCCTTGCCACTGCTGCTAGAAGCCCTAACTAGACTGAGCCTTAGCTCCTCCTGAATGAAGTCACTCCACAAGCATTCCCAATCTGGCAACTTATCTCGTCCAGTAATCCCTTGAACAAAAGTAGCCCACTCCTTGGTAAACCTGTTTATAGCAACTCGTACTAGCTCTCCATCCACCAACTTCTCTCCCACAGCTACTAGCTCATCACGGCTCCTTGAATTCTAGTGAGATAGGAAGTTACATTCTCACCCTTCTGCATCTTGATTGTTCTCAGCTTCTCCTTGAGAATCATCTTCCGATTCTCGGAAGGGTCTTGATAGAGCTTGACTAAGGCATCCCACATCTCCTTAGTTATATCTTTACCTGCAACATGAGGGACTACATGATCCCGGAGTCCATCTAGGATCATCCTCTTGGTCTTGGCCATCTGCCTTTGGAAAAGCCTTAACTTGTCTAGATCTGAAGGTTCTGCAACACCTTTCTCTGCATAATCCTTCAGCCCAAACTCGTCCAACAAGAACATTATCTGGACTTTCCAAACACCAAAATTTGAAGCACCGTCAAGTCTATCTTGCTTTCTCAATCCTATTCCTACATGTGTCATCTTAAAAATCTGAAAGTTGCACGCTGGTCGATTCTTGTTCACTGCTTTGATACCATATAGAAATTCCACGAAGTTTTGATCTCCTAATATGAACAATCTAAAAAACACTTTCTTTTCATATAAACATAGAATTCTCTAGAACAACACAACTTTTTCTAGGGAACCCAGCTGGGAAAACCCTCGCTTGCTTGAGAATTTTATTGAAGAAATTTGAGCAATAGATCTCTTACAAATACACTTGCTTCAATAGAGAATACAATGATCTCTTAGCCTTAGAGCAGGCTTGAAACAATCTGCAAGAATGTTGATCCTCTCCTCCTAAGTCTGTGCGAACTAGAAGCCCGAATTCCTTGCACAAATTCACCTCCTATTAAATAGGGAACCTCCTATTTATGTGCGCACTTCCTTGGGAAATCGCCTTTCTCTCCAACAATTCGCACAAGGTCTCTTGGTACCTTTCTCTCACAAGCTCACACAAATTATGATGCAAATTGTGCCTTCGTTTCTCCTTTTAATGCAATTCGTATGGCGAAGTTTAGCGAATTTCTAATTAAGGAAAGTTGCGTTTGCGATTTGGAGAAATTTTGAATAATATGACACTTATTCACAGAGATTATCCCGATTATACACTATTGCGGAATACATGCATAATACATAACCTCCTCTACGTTGATCATCAATTTAGTAGCATCAAAAACAATGAAACATCAATCGCATGCACACATTAACACAGTATGTAACCCGGGGAAAGCTTACAGCTGAAAACCCCACACTATCTGTATATTAATGATTGAGAACATGTAACATTACATAGTACAATACTCCTTACAAGTATCCAGCACTATCTACACTTGTTACACACAATACGGCTCAGATCTGATCTCCAAATCTCCCCCGCTGCTTTGCCTGCCTCCATTGCACAATCCTGTAAGAGAATGAATGGGAATGGCTGATCCAAACTCGTTTTTACCTTGTGAAAGTCACCCACACTGGAAATCACGTGAGCACAAGCTATATTTCACTTGGTATTGGCCCACACTGCGCAATCCTCATTGGCATTACTCAATCCATGCATGTGCAAAATCTCATGCACAATTGATAGCAATCTCAACCTCTAACACCTGTCTCCACTGAACTGTACATGCACTGAGTTAACTGATGTATTCTTCAGTTGCATTATGAGTTAATAATTAGTGAATTAATTAATAACTAATTCACACAACTCATCACTTAGTCTATTGATCAATTAGACTAAATACAACTTATTCAACTAAGTCAAACTTAACACAACTCCATTAACTCCACAATCAACTCCACCAAACTCAACTGCTTGAGTTCTAACTGAAGTCATGCATGCAACAACTCACTGACCCACAAAGAAAGCGTATTTCCTTCTGACAGCTGCATGTGCCACATCTGTAGCTCAAACTGAAGTGCTCCAAGAGGATAAGATAAAGTTTATAGTCCAAATATTATTATGAGACAATAATATTTGACTTTTCTATTTTTGACTAGCAGTCTAAAAATAGACTCTGATCACTCCTGCTGTGATCCAAAAATAGACTTTACGCCATAATTTGCCTGCGGGCCCACTTAGTGAAGGCGACTCCTTTCCACTAAGCTCCATCATCTTGTTGCATTCTCAACAAGAATTTCTTGTTGCACACTTTTCAACACTCCCTCTCAACAAGAAAGGCTTCCTCTCAAACCCGATCCTGAAACTCTGGAATGTTCTGCATGCAACACATCTGCCCGATCCACTTTGCTCCAACCACACTTGGAACAAAAACACTCCCAACTGACCACTCTGTTGGGCTAGGAACATACTCTGATGCTGAAGCTCTACCTGTTGCTGACAAGTGCTCCCTCTCTGACATCTGCACTACTGCAACATCTCCATGCATCTCGCACCATTGCACACCTCTCTGTGCCACCTAGCACTGTGCAAAACACTTGTGCCTCTCGCATTGCTGCAGCCTGCATGCTATGCACTGTCCTGGGATTCCCTACACTGTCGCTCTCTCTACCGCTCCATCCGCATCTGTCTCTACCCAATCAGTCAGTTCCTGCTACTCCACATCAGGGCTCCCATAGCAAAGTCTCATCCAAGAGGTTGGGTACCTCAAGGATCCTGCCCCTCCTCCTTGGGACGATCAATCCACATCACCCCACCTCCTACCTGGAGGTATGGCTGCATGCTATCCCTCAGCCCACCTGGCTCGAAGTTTCCCCCTACTGGAGGTCTCTGCATGAGTAGATGTCTCTACTCGATCTCCTCTCAGCTTCCCTTGTTGTGGCTGCTCCACAACCTCTTGAAACTGCTGCACCAATCGTGGCTCCTCCACATTCGTCTGAGACTTCTTTTGGCTCTGCATGTTGAGAGTTAATATACGCTCCCTCTCAACCACCAAGTCTCCATTAGTTGCCTTGCTGCTCAAGGCTTTGCATGCATCTTGAACCTCAAGAGCATACAGGTTCTTGACCCGTGAACCAATCTGCTTCACCTGTCTAGTGATGATGTGTCTAAGGAAAACCTTTCCCTTACTGAAGACTACATCATAGCCTCTATCTTCCAGCATCGCGATCGACACCAAGTTTCTCTTACGTCCTGGTACATACTTGACATCGGTCAAGGTAAGGCGAGCTCCATGCTCCCTCTGAAAAATAACCGTGCCTACACCTGAGACACTATAGTTCTCATCATTACCCATCCCTATGAGTATCTGGAGATCTTTCTCCTCCAAAGTACTAAACAAACTTTTGTCACCGGTCATGTGGAAAGAAGCTCCACTGTCAAGAAACCAACCACTTCCCACCATGGATGAAACCATGCATGCAAAGAGTGTGAAGTCCAACTCAAACTGTGAAGCAAGTGAGGTTGCCTCACCTTCAGATCCTTCCCGAATCCCTTCTTGGATTTCTTCTTTGGGCAATTAGTAGCATAATGGCCCAACTCATGACAACGAAAGCATCGCACCTTCGACTTGTCAACCTTCTTCCCATCATTGGAAGAACTGGATTCGGAAAGAGAAACCTTCCCCTTCCCCTTCTTCGCCTTACTCGCTAAGGCACAGTTCTCCTCATCATGCATAGATGAAGAACTGTCTCTGGTGCGCCGTCTAATCTCCTCTTGCACAAGATCCGACCAAAGTCTCTCCCATCCTGGCAATTTCTCCCTTCCATTCACCAAGTCCTGGTAGCTATGCCAACTCTTAGGAAGGCCAAGGAGTGCTAGACTCACCATATCCTCATCCTCAACAGTTACCCCCACACTTCCCAGCTCATCCCGGCATTGGGTGAACTTCGTGAGATACTGGGGCATACTGTCTCCATTCTCACACCTAATGTTTCTGAGTTTATCCTTGAGCGCCAACTTCCTCTGGTCGCTCTTGCTTTGGAATAATTTTGTCAACGTTTTCCACATCAAATATGGAGAAGCCTTTCCATGGAGGCTGGACACAATGTGATCCCTCACGCCCTCCAACAGAATCCTTCGACACTTTGCTGTCTTCTTTTGCCAATCCTCGACTTGAGCAGTATCAGTAGGTTTTGGGGCATCCGTCTCTATGAACTCCTTCAGCCCGTTATCATCCAATATTGCCTCCATCCTGTCCTTCCATGCAATATAGTTCGAGCTGCCCTCAAGGACATACTCCAATCGCAATCCGTTGAAAGACATTGCAACATTGACACCAAGAAAACACTGCTGCAAATTCGAATTCCACCAGCTCAACAACTCAACCGCCTCTGATCTAGAATTCGTGAGAACAAAGTATTTCTCGTACAGAGATCGACTGTATGGGCATTCACCGGATATCTCACCTTCCAAAAGAAGGATGAATCCAGAGGCTACTTGGCCCAATCACAGACTCTGCCTGAAGAAATAAAATGTAAACACTTTCTGAATAATAGGTCTGATGATCAATACAGCACTAATATCATGTAGAACTTCTTCTACAAATCAGCTCACTCTAATACCATGTAGAAATTTTGAATAATATGACACTTATTCACAAAGATTATCCCGATTATACACTATTGCGGAATATATGCATAATACATAACCTCTTCTACGTTGATCATCAATTTAGCAGCATCAAAAACAATGAAACATCAATCGCATGCACACATTAACACAGTATGTAACCTGGGGAAAGCTTACAGCTGAAAACCCCACACTATCTGTATATTAATGATTGAGAACATATAACATTACATAGTACAATACTCCTCACAAGTATCCAGCACTATCTCCACCTGTTACACACAATACGGCTCAAATCTGATCTCCAAATCTCCCCACTGCTTTGCCTGCCTCCACTGCACAATCCTGTAAGAGAATGAATGAGAATGGCTGATCCAAACTCATTTTTACCTTGTGAAAGTCACCCACACTGGAAATCACGTGAGCACAAGTGGTATTTCACTTGGTATTGGCCCACACTGCGCAATCCTCATTGGCATTACTCAATCCATGCATGTGCAAAATCTCACGCACAACTGATAGCAATCTCAACCTCTAACACCTGTCTCCACTGAACTGTACATGCACTGAGTTAACTGATGTATTCTTCAGTTGCATTATGAGTTAATAATTAGTGAATTAATTAATAACTAATTCACACAACTCATCACTTAGTCTATTGATCAGTTAGACTAAATACAACTAGTTCAACTAAGTCAAACTGAACACAACTCCATTAACTCCACAATCAACTCCACCAAACTCAACTGCCTGAGTTCAAACTGAAGTCATGCATACAACAACTCAACTGACCCACAAAGAAAGCGTATTTCCTTCTGACAGCTGCATGTGCCACATCTGTAACTCAAACTGAAGTGCTCCAAGAGGATAAGATAAAGTTTATAGTCCAAATATTATTATGAGACAATAATATTTGACTTTTCTATTTTTGACTAGCAGTCTAAAAATAGACTCTGATCACTCCTGCTGTGATCCAAAAATAGACTTTGCGCCATAATTTGCCTACGGGCCCACTTAGTGAAGGCGACTCCTTTCCACTAAGCTCCATCATCTTGTTGCATTCTCAACAAGCATTTCTTGTTGCACACTTTTCAACACGATTGACTGAGTTAACTAAGTGAAAACTCACATGCAACTCGTCTTGTCTCAAATCTAAGACTTGAAACTCAACCACTCGTCATTTTCCTCAATCAACTCACACTAGAAGACAACTAACTTGTCCTTCCACTTGAGCACATTAGTTAACTGCATCATAGCTCGTCCTAATTTTTAGGGAATCTCCTAAACTTTAGGAACTCGAGCATGCACAAGAAGGAACTCGAATTTGACTCCTTGAATTAAAGCACAAATCAAGGAATCCATTTCTTGCTACTTTTTCAACAGCAGATATTTGGTGATTCGATGATCATTGTAAATTGGTTTAATGGTTTGCAGCGATGTCACATTCACACACAGATTCCCATCCTTGAGGAGGTTCTTTTGCTCAAACAATGTTTTAATCCGATTTCTTGTCGACATATTTACAGGGAGCAGAACAGTGAAGTAGACTCTCTCTAAGGCAGGTACTTCTCAGGTTTTGGGGGTCTGGAAAATCAGGGAGCAGCTAGACAGTACTATCACAGACTTCTTCCATAGGCCTTTTATTGAAGGTCTACAGGAGGATGATCCAGGGACAGCGTCCACATGATTCTGTTCTGGTTCTTTTGGTATATGCAGGTCTCATAAGCACTGTTTATGTACAGTTCTTTTTTTCTATGATGTCTATGTACAGACTTAATGGCTGGCTGTTTATGTTTTAAACAAAAAAGACATAAGGATACTCTAAGACGGATGCATTTTTGTTTTTTTTTTATTTAAACATGTCTCTCGATTTGTCTTGAGAGAGATTATGGTTCAGGAGGCAGTTTTTGATCTCATGCGTGCTCTAAAAGCACATGCAGATGTAATTTTGTTTGCACTAATAAAATTACAGTTTTTTCTTTGGAAAAAATAAACTCAGAAGTTTGGCAATCGTGTGTAAGCTTAAGTGATTGCCCTACCCACCCAGTTTCAAAGCCCACTTTGTGACACGTTTGTTTTTAGTGAGCCTGACTGCTTCTGCCTTTAAAATAAGAGTAACTGGATAGTTCATTATTCATTATGGCTTAGCCAGATTAGCCAAAACAGGAATTACAGATGGTTTTTTTTGCTCAATGTGCAAGAAAAGTAGAGTTAAAAACTTAAAGCATATTTTCTAGGACTGTATTTAGGTCATTATGGAAGGACATGTCTCTGCATTTTGGTTCCTTGTTTCTCTACCCTCTCCATTGGAAGGCATCCATGATTCCATTCTTGGTGATTCTTTCTTGTGTTGCACAGCCTTTCTGGTCTGTGCTTAGATCTCTTCTCTTTTCAAATAGATGTAAAGTTAATCTACCTTTGAAGGTAGTAATTGTATTTGCATGAGTTTATTTTCCATAGGTTCCTGGATGAATCAGAAATTCAAGTAACTGCTAAAGGTCATGTTGTAAAAAGTATACTACAAACCAACATCTTCTTCTGGAGGTAATTAATAGGGTGATCTTCAAGAACGTTTATCAGCAGTACATCCAGACCAACTGGACATCTCCTCCCCAGCCCCTTGGCCTCAAGCTGGCCTTCCATGCAGAGCAATGCTTGCAGATTATTGATGATTTTATTATTTGGCCAAGTTATTGTAAGGAGAAATAAAGAGAAATATTCTCAAGACCATAGGGGGAGGACCAAATCAGTGTTGCCATCAATGCCAAAGGGGGAGATCGATGGCAAAGTGGGCATTGATGACAACTGAAGGTCAAAGGTCTAGTCGTAGCTAGTTTGCAGCATTTCGGGCATCAAGCTTTGTTGCATAGGTTTGGATACCTACATGGTGTAACTGAACTGCATGGTATATGTCTCTGAAAAATGCACCTGAATCGATAGCCTCCTGACCCTATATCAGTTGCTGTATATGGAATTCTGAAAGCTCACAAGGCAGAGTTGAGACAGAGAGATAATAGAGCACAAATATACAGTTCAGCATTTTCTCCCAGGCTTGCACTTTCAAGTGACAAAGGAACAGTGCATGTGTTTGGGCTCAGAACATTTGCCTCCCAAGATGATAGAGCAGATATTGCTCACTTGGCATATAACCAACCTTCAAAGGATGACAGTCTCGCAGGCATATTGACAGAGTACAATAATAAACTAGATCACATCAGAAATCATTGAGGACCATATTGCGGACAAATTATTGACATTGAGTACTTTTGTTTGAATCAGATATTCGAGAGAATATTTTCTTTATGGAGTGCACATTTGAGTGAGAATAACAGTTTCAGAATGAATAGTGTAGCAAGCACATTTGCTTTAAAGTAGAACAAAAATTTTGTTAATGCCATAGATCATACAAAGAATGCAATACCCCAAATCATACTCTGGAGAATAAACTAGATGAATAGTCACTACCTCTGTCACAAGATGGAAAATTCTCATATGGAATTTGCATCGGAGATTTGCAATATGATGAAATGGTCTACAGCCAACACAAATGCTATATACGGGCTCCAGATGCTGAACTTGTTAGAAGGCCAGAACACAAGGTGAATAGCAACCACACAGTTAATACATATTCAGGATTAGAAATGTCACTACAGATAACAAACGTGCTGTGATACCAATTGTTAAAAATTAGGCAATTACTGAGAGGGGGGTGAATTAGTAATTGTGTCATTTTGCATACCAATTTCAAATTATTTTAACAGCCTTATAACTTTCTGTTTAACAATTAGCAGTGTTATACAGGTGTTTAGAAATTAACCATGAATTCAAAAGCAAACACACAAGCAACACATGTAGACACTAAATATAAGTGGAAACCCATAAGGGAGAAAACCATGAATTTTGGTTGTGATGAAAAGGCAAGCACCCACTCCCTCTTTTACATCAATTTTTGTCGACTTCTACCTACAGGATTATAAATATTTACTACAGATAACAAATGTGCTCTGATACCAATTGTTAAAAATTTGGCAATTACAGAGAGGGGGTGAATTAGTAATTGTGTCATTTTGCAATGACCAATTTCAAATAATTGTTAAAAATAAATTTAAAAGGTTGTTAAAATAATTTGAAATTGGTCATTGCAAAAAGACACAATCACTGATTAACCCCTTAGTGATTGCCTAATTTCCAACAGTTATTGGCATTGGTCTCATACTTTTAGGTTTCCTTTCAGCCAGTTGACAGTACATTGTTGAATCGGACCATCATATCTTTCAAGAAAATAGGGTTTGTCATCTCTTCAGGAGATTGAGTCTAAAGAGCACTTCATCTTCAGGTGTTTTCGTCTATTACGAGATCCGAGGGAGATTTTCCTGTCTTTAAGGAGATTCAAAGGGCTGCTGACATCTTTCTTCTACCACCCCAAACAGAGATGTTCGGCCTTGTTTATTAGAAGAGGATCACTATATTCTGACGCTTGGCATTCTTTTTGCAAGCCATCACAGCCCATTTGGGGTCAAACACCTAAGAGATGCTATGAATATTGGTATATACACTGATACAGCACTAGACGAGTTGGACATTGTCCCCGTGTGGCCTTCAGATCGACTCATCTTTTCAATTCGGTATTGTTCTACTTGTACTGACCATACTTTTAAGTCCTTTTGATTTTTATTTTCATTTGTTTATATTCATTTAATTTCATTTCAATTTTAAAGGTTATGTGATCATGTGTGGACACTGATATAATTTTATTACGCCGTAAGGCGTTCCTTCTGAGAGGAACTCTCCTCCATGCCGCGGTGTCTCGTTATGGGCCCTTAGATCGATGGTTAGACGATGGAATAAACTCCAGCCATTAGATCATCGGTGAAAAATGTTAGACTTCGATCGGGTTGTCTATTTCTCAGGTTTTTTTTTCACCTACCATCTGTTTTTAGCGTGCCAACCAGCCATTAACATCTCTCCGGGGTAGCAATGATGTCGTAAGAACTAGCAATCTAGATACAGCACGTGTGCAGGGAAGCTTTGCTGTTGAATCCAAGCCTGTACAATACAGACAGTTCGCTTATGATAGCTTATTTCTTTTTAATTTTAATTTAATTCTAATAAAGATAATAAACGGATATCAGAAGTTGTAAAAATTTGTTTTGGTGATTTGTTCAATTCACCTGACTCTTGGGCTCTTTCGTTGGTTCACATGATATTATATATGGAGACATGGCTACAGCTGAGAGGAGAAATTGATCCGAGTGGAAAGACCATCGGGTTTCCAAACTATTTGAATTATGGTTCTCACTATACGTGCTGCAAAGACAGAGAAAACCACTGAACTATACCGTTCCATAATTCATGTAGATTTTGAGCGTTGTATCAAAGAGGTCTATGCATTAACCTGACCAGCTTGAACTTGAGAGAAAAATCTACTCGTTAAATATCTAAAGATTACAGAAGTAGTTAAATTGGATTATAATCAAGATATGGCTGAGCAGGACTTTTGGCAAAGTATTCTGGAGTATTGCACTGATGTGCAGGCTGCAATTCCTGGGCTGGAATCGGTGTCCAGGTTAGTTGTTGCGATTTGAACAAAAAAGTTACTAGCACTACTGAAATTTCATGAACTAGAACTTATAATTAAATTGATATCTTAAACCATACAGCTTCTATATTTCTAATTAATTATAAAAATGTCTTCCTGATCCATCACATTATCACATTAATATATTGTTAGTTGAGTACCTTACATCCTCATTATTTATTTTTTTTGGCAGGAATTCCGAGCTGATTGATATTACCCAATTCTCAGAAGATCTAAACAATGTAGACGATATCTTCGAAACAAAAGGTCTTCTGGATCCCGCTGACTCTATTCCAAGCCTTTGTGAGTCTTCAGACATAACAGATCCGGCTTCGTGTACCCTTTCCAAACCGTTATCGCTCCAATCAAATCCTCCCGAATGGGATATCTCTAACTGGAGCACAATTCTGATGGCTTCAATGGTTAGCCACATAATGGACCCAACGAACGTAGAATTTCCTCCAGAAGATAAAAAGATGGCTACAGATCATGTCAAGCAAAATACCGAGCTTTCTTGGAATGACAAGCTTCCAGAGATAGAGATCTCAAGCCCTCATCATCTGCCCGGGAGTTTCGTCAGTTTCAGTTCGCTCCAGGCCCATGATCCTGATCATCTCACAGGTTCGCTCCTGTATATATTTAATGGTGAATGCAACTTGCTAAACCCCAATGGTGTCCGAGAAGTATTATTGAATATCATAATTTTTTAAATCTGGTTCTGATAACAGTGGATTCTACGGGTGTCAGCTGTGGTTCAAATTAGTTATCGTTAAATGTTTTCTGCAATAATCTGTACAATCTTAAATTGTTAATTTTTCATTGGTAAGCATATTTATCAAATATAAATGCAATTAAAATAGGCAGGTGCATTTTTCTAACTTACTGTTTAATAATGTCAGATGCATTTCATGGTTTAACAAGAGATGCATAATATGACTTCTTTTGATAATAAAAAATGCAGGCTGCATACTGGCATTTGCCTCTCAATTGGACTATTTAATGGTTATTTTCCACAAGTAAATAAACAGTGTTCATTTCATGCATGTGAAACTAAGCTGCCATGTTGTTCCCTTCTATCCATTGTATAAGACTTGTGTAACTGGTTCTGTTTCCTTGGTTAAGTGCAGGTTTCAGTTGGTCAAATAAAAGCTGCAAATAAGTACAATGATGACACCATCTACGCTGGAGAAAAACTTATAATTCCTTGAGAGGGATATGGGAGCTCAGATTATATTTGAAAGTTTGTAGTACAGGTTGTCATGGAATGTGTATGCAGTAATTTGCACAACAGCCTCAAGTCCCCAATCTTGATTAGATATAAGAGGTCGGCCAGTCCAGTTTGAGTTTTGGATTGTTTATGGTAGGTTATCTATCACAAATTTTAAGGAAATATGTGATAAGCTAGTTGGAAATGTATTTGTTTTGTTTATACAGGTTTCTTTTAGATTTGTTACTCAGGGGCATGATGTCATGTTCTAGAGATACCCTGTCCATGTATCTTTACTATCTCGTAAAATGCAAGTTGAATGCTAATCATGCTAGAGTCCAGTGATTCTTTGGAAACTCGTGTAGCAAATGGGTGATTGGTGTGCCCTGCATGACAATGCTACCCTGCGTTTATTAATAAGCTTTATCGTTGTATTGAACTCTTGTATTTTGGTGAGTGGTTTGACTCTATTTATCAAGTATCTTTATTCTTTGTTCCACCTTATTGTAGAGCATTTCTTAGCGTAGTTGCTGTTCAGCTTTTTGAATGCATGTGAAACTAAAGTTGCCATCTTGTTCCCTTCTATCCATTGTATAAGACTTGTGTAACTGGTTCTGTTTCCTTGGTTGAGTGCAGGTTTCAGTTGATCAAATAAAATCTGCAAATAAGTACACTGATGACACCATTTATGCTGGAGAAAAACTTATAATTCCTTGAGAGGGATATGGGAGCTCAGATTATATTTGAAAGTTTGTAGTATAGGTTGTCATGGAATGTGTATGCAGTAATTTGCACAACAGCCTCAAGTCCCCAGTCTTGTTTAGATATAAGAGATCGGCCAGTCCAGTTTGAGTTTTGGATTGTTTATGGTAGGTTATCTATCACAAATTTTAAGGAAATATGTGATAAGCCAGTTGGAAATGTATTTGTTTTGTTTATACAGATTTCGTTTAGATTTGTTACTCAGGGGCATGATGTCATGTTCTAGAGATACCCTGTCCATGTATCTTTACTATCTCGTAAAATGCAAGTTGAATGCTAATCATGCCAGAGTCCAGTGATGCTTTGGAAACTCATGTAGCAAATGGGTGATTGGTTTGCCCTGCATGACAATGCTACCCTGCGTTTATCAATAAGCTTTATCGTTGTATTGAACTCTTGTATTTGGTGCCTCCAGAATTATTAATTTCCAACCCTTATTGCGATGTGAATGATTAGTATTTGTCATTTGGTATGCATAACAAGCTTTAACTTCTTTTGATAATAAAAAATGCAGGCTGCATACTGGCATTTGCCTCTCAATTGGACTATTTAATGGTTATTTTCCACAAGTAAATAAACAGTGTTCATTTCAGATGGCATTTTCTCTTTGAAACTGTGCCTCTGGACAACAGCCTGCTAACTTAACTGAACATTCATAAAGCTCTGCCAAATCTTAGTAGTTCATGGCCTATTTTAAATTCTATCAAACTTATTCAAACTAACACAGTATTTACTTAAGCGGGGTCATTTCACACTGCTTAGTACAATAGAATGATCTTTCTTGAAATAGAATAAGTACTTCAAAAAAAGTACCTATGAATTTTACTCATAGTTATTTGACTTTAACCTTAACAGAATCCTCTGCAGAATCCCTATATGTCTTCTGGTACAATGTATCCCTTGTTTTACCCCAAAAAAAAAAAAAAAAAACACCAAAAAGGGCATCCTGGCCTTACACAGCCCGACATTAGAAGCTCTGTTGGATTGTTTGAGAAAGAGAAGCCCTTGTACACGTACCCTGCAATTCTCAAATAATAAAACCCTGGGACAAACAGGATTGTTCCCAACAATGCAAACAACATACCTGAACAACAATAAATAGAAATCCCACAAAAATAAAATCAGATATAACCCTCAATCTTCAGCAGTAAGGCAACACCGATATAAGAGGCCAAAAAATCCAAAAACGGATTTGAGAGATAGAAGAAAAATGAAATGCTTTATTTCCGGATAAAAATCATAGACAAACCATGGGTTCTGTCACCACTGATTTGCTGAGAGAACATGAAGAGGCCAATGGCAATGACGATGGTGCCGAGGATTAACAGTGCAACTGCCAATGATATTTCCTTTCTGGGGGGCTAGCTGGGTACAATAAACGTACCGCTGAAATCATTGTTGTTTACATAAGCCATGGACATGGATGGAACAAATCAAACCTCTTCTATTCGGCTTTATTATGGCAAAAACGCTTCTCCAAATTGCTCTCCATCAGATATGTTCGTCCCAGAGATATTCAATATCTATATATAGCCACTATGATTGAACTTAGCTCCAAAAGTCGCTTTCTCTGCAAACATCTGCTTGTGACAAGGAGAGTAACGTGCATTAAAGCTTCTCCCAAACGCGTCGGAAGCCTTACCTTGGAAGTTGATCGTTCATGCTTCAAACCTCATTAACTTAAAGCTACCGATGAAAATATCAGCGTAATTTTGGCGGGGTAATAATGTTGTTTAATTACGCCGTAAGGCGTTTCTCCTCTTTGAAATGGGTAGGTCAAATTGACAGATCATTGAGTTGGAAGGTTTGTAATAGTCCTCGTAGAGAGATATTTCAAATAATTTTTCAGTATTGTGCTTGAATATAATGAAAATGGATGGAGAAACACCTAGAGAAATCTTGGGGTAGAGTTGCTGCCTTTGCTTGTGACCTTCTGAATCTCAAAAAAATAATTTGTGATGAGTCATATTGTGATTTACACTCAATATTAAATATAAGATAAATATATAAGAGTAGCATGTGAGTGTTAGATTTATAAAGAATATTCTTTTTATTATTAATAAAAATATAGATAGTTAGTTTCATTTTAAAGGGTTATAAATATGAGTTATAAATACAAGACTTAATAGGTTGTAAATATTTAAAGTGTTGTAAATATGAGTTATTAATTGTTTTTACTCAAAATCTGATAAATAGCAATTTAGTAATTTCTTTATAATGGAGTGACTTAAATTCATGTTTCTTTAGGTTGAAGGTAAAGCCACTAAAGTGCAAAAATTGTGATGCCAATAATTAGAGGGATTGTCATCATGGGGTGATAAGAAATTTAATATTCCAAGAAGAGGAGGTAGTAGTAGATTCTAAATAAATTAGCAATGCAACAACATAAATGTTTGCAACAAATTTAGAGAGATCCACCTTGTTGAATAATGCACACACTACATGGATAATGGATTTCCGCACTTTATGCCTTACGGCATTTTCTTTGCAACATCTGGTGCAAATGCTAGTAATAACACTTGCGAATTTCACCTATTTTACAATTAACAATGTTCCCATCCAATCTTGTTTAACGGAATTATGTAAGACCAGAACTTATGTTCGATTAATATGACCGGATTCATTTATTTTTCGATGAATGAGGCTGCGAAACCAAAAAACGGGATCCTTTTCTTTCATTTTTCAAACAGCCGTTGACTACTCATTAAAAACACGGCAGAAACGAACACAAGGAGGACCAAAAAAAAAGGATATCTCTAATACGTAATCTCTGAAAGTACCCTTCGGCTTTAATGTAATTTTTGCGATTTTACTGCAATTTTGCCTACGAACACTACTACAATTGCAAGCACCTTGCTCCAAGCTGCGAATCACGGAAAGACTTAGCCTGCTTACGTTCCCCTCCACCGGGTCTCCCATGTCTCCTCTCATTGTAGGGACTTTCCCTTCAGCTATCAAGCAAACCTCAGCTCATGGGGTAGGGAACTCAGCCCCTCACTCCAAAGCCTCTAAGCAGGATCCATCCAGTTTAATAAGGTGCTTTCAAGTGATTTTTCCGGTGGTCTAGCAGCATCAACCTGCCTGAACTATTTGCTTGGGACTGTTTCACGAGGCTCAGCTTTGCAATCCACCAATGGGACAGACAAAATACACCTCGAATACTGTCATGTAAGGTACTTGAATCTAATTCTATGTATTGAAAGCGAAAAAAAAAAAAGAGGTAAACTTGGATTGGAATCATTTGGAATAGGCGAATGTTTAAATCTCATAAAGCGCTTACTGACAGGGAAGATGCCGTGACAAAATTCACGCGAAAAAAAGAACACGGTGTACCTCAAGATCACAACTACTCCTACTCGGCAAAAGTTCAATCATATAAAAACTTTCTGATAAGGGAGAGGCTATCGCAAAATTCAAGCCGAAATAGCAATAAAAATTTCACCTACTCGGCAAAAGTTCAAATCTTATAAGTTTGCTACAGGGAAGATTCCATGATAAAATTCAAGCGAAAAAAATAAGTACCTTTAGATTCCGAGATGATCTGGCTAATATCGAATTAAATAACATATAAAGATCAATTCGAAAACCACGCGATCAGCTTCGAACCCCGGTAAACTGCGAAATACAGCGGTTTTGCCAGCCTCTGCCACCGATTTGTCACATTTCACTTCAAATTATATAATTTTTGCACATCGATGGAAAGTCTTGGAATACGCAAATCCACCACAACAAAACCAGCTGAAATTCATTCCATCAGAACGCGAGTAAACATATCCAGCTTCGGAATTCTACCTGAAATAAACTTTAAACCGAAATTAAGCCGAATACAACTGTCAAACAGAGATACAAACCCTAACTCGTAAAATTCAAAATAGCAGAGTTCTCAATACTCACCAGACTATAGTTCTCGCAATCCGAACTGTCCTTAACGGAAACCGCTCCCTCTTGAAGATCGCTGAACTTAGCTGTGCGAAGTGTCCCTTAGCTCCCTCCGTGCTTATTCTCTGGCCTGCTCTACCTGCACAGTCCTCTGGACCCGAGTTTTCTTCTGGCTAAAGCTTCCGTGTTTTCGATCGATCCAACGGTAGCTGAGGAAAATGGCGGCCCCGACGGGGCCGTCGATGCAGGAAATTGTAATATTTTTAATTGTTGAAGGTTGTGTAACTTTGTACGCGCTTGTTACTCTGATTCAGACGGCGATCTAGCCGTACGATCTGGCTAAGAAACGCCTAGGTTATGTCCTTAAATGGACCAGGTCCGAGTTTTTCCTTTCCGCAAAATGCAAAATGGTTTGGGTTGAAACGAGCAAATAGAGGACAACAAGGTGTTTAAATTAGCAATGGAGGAAAATTATACGAGGATTATAATGTTTGAATTGAGGCTTTTGTGATCCATAATATTTGACAGAATAATTTCGGTGTAGGTCAAATAAAGATTATAATATTGGATGAGTTTTTTACAAAATTATATGAAGATTATAATGCTGAATAAGATTTTTACAAATATGTCATTTGAACAGACTAAATGTAACATCATACATATATATATAAAAAAAAATCATTCATACAATTAATAAAAAATAAAAATATATATTTAAATATTACAATGAATAAAATCGAAGTGTTTAGAAAGAAGTTATCAATCTATTTTCCTTTACATACTATATTATTTTTTAATTCAATAATCACATTATTTATATTTTTAATATCTAGTCAAAAAAAAGTTTATACAATTTATCTAAAATAAAATCAAAAATTATTTTAATAAAAAAAATAAAAATATATATTTAAATATTATAATGAATAAAATCCAAGTGTTTAGAAAGAATTTATCAATCTATTTTCCTTTACCTACTATACTATTTTTTTAATTCAATAATCACATTATTTATATTTTTTATATTTAGTCAAAAAATTGTATACCATTTATCTAAAACAAATTTAAAAATTATTTTATTAGGTATAGTGTTTATTTCCAATATAAAAACAATTACAAACAAATATGGTTTAGATTTTTGCCATTAAAAATATATTATAATACTAAAATATTATGTGTTTATATTTTTGTTATTAAAAATATATATCATAGTGTTTGAGACTTTCAAATATAAATTATATAAAGGTTTATATGATATATTATATATGGATAATGAGATTATCTTTTAGATTTATTACATCATGATGATTTAGTTGATTTTAAAATTATCTAAACATCATCATGATGTAATTAATTCTAAAGACAATATTATTATTAATATAGATCACAAAAGTCTAAGATCTAATAATGTTATATATTGTTTATTTTCAATATAAAAACAATTACAAATAAATATTATTTGTTTATATTTTTGGCATTAAAAATGTGTTATAGTACTAAAATATTATATGTTTGTATCTTTGTCAATAAAAATTTATTATAGTATTAGAGAGTAATCACATTAATTAGTCCTGATGATGAACCACATTGGATGGTTCAAAAAGCATCAATCAAATATTTATGAATGTGATTTTTACCACCAACAACAAAAATTGAAACAATATGAATTACAGAATCTAAATTCAAATACAAGAAAGTAGCACTCGAGTGCACGGCTCACGCAGTTGGGGATGACGGCTTTCTCGCACCCAGCCCGTGATCGATTCTCATATGAGGCACTGTGCGGCAGCGATTGTGTATCATCTGGCATGTATATTGGTTTGATGTAATTGATGTGATGGATCTGACGATTGTAAATAATGTATATATTGTACACGTGGGCCTAATATATAACTTCTTCAGGGGACTAGCCCCCCATTTTAAAACTTTTTAAAGTAAACTTTTTACATATAATTGATAATATTAACTTCACTTTTAATTAATATAATATTTTTTCTTCTTAAGTTTTTTAAAATAATAATAATAATTTATTAAGAAAAAATAACTTACATTACTAATAAAAAATAATATATATATATATATAATCAAAGGAATTTGATCTTATTCAAGAGTGCAAACTAAAAAGTCTCAATCATAGTGAGCCTTTGCCTATTCAGCGACAAACAATATCTATATTCGTTTTGACATTGATATTTAGCTATCTATTGTTACACTTTGAAAGAAAATTCTTCATCCCAAATAAAAAGATTAAACACCCATGCCCCTACTTAGTGAGTCTCTAATAGACTTGGATGATGCTAACTAGAAATATTTAAGTTCTCTTTAACCTTAATCTTAATTAGTTATTAATTGTTAAATTTTAAAAAATATGATTTAAAATATATATATATATATATATATCTTTAAATTTATTTTAAATTTTAATCAAAATTTAATTTAATATTAATGGTCATAATTATATATTTATTTATTTTCTAATATAAATAAAGTATATAACTATCAAATTTTAAATCAAAATATCATGAATCACCAACTCTACCTATCATTCAAACACTTATGTAATATGCTTCAACTTATAAATAATAAATAATAAAATCTTTTTACTTTACCAATACACTTATATGATATTCTTCAATTTATAAATAATAAATAATAAAATCCTTTTACTTTACAAATTGCATGTTAATTAGAAGTTACATTGGAAAAGCTAAGATTTCGACATTTTGATATTTTGACTTCTTTCAAGTATAAAAATTGATACTTGTATGCTTTACATATAGATGATCTCACTAATCCATGCTTGAGCAAAGTTTCCTTTAAAGGTATTCTAAGTTTCCTTTTAAGGTATTCTCAGGAGTTTTATAAAAGGAAAAATAAAAGAGGCCCTGAATTATTAAGATAGTTAAATAATTTAATTGAAATTTTGAATATTAGCCAATAATATTGATTTGAAAGTTTTTGAATTTTAAAATATATATCTATAATTTGTTTTTTTTAAATAATTATAGATATTTATATTAATAAAAATTAAGAGAGTAATTTTTATATCTTGGTACTTGATAAGAAATATAATTTTTTTCTATAGTAAATTAAAAGTTTATATTAGACAAAAATGCAATTGTTGTATATTTTACAAAAAGACCTAAATAGTAGTTTACATTTACAAAATAGCATAGGGGAAGTGATTGTAACCAACCGCATATTCAAAAAACCAAACTGGAGTCACCCTATGTTGTGTCCACCCTCATCAAGCCCTTTAAGACGATAGTGTTTTGCGACTAAGAGGAGCCCCTGGTTAATTGTCACCGAGTGACACTCTAATTGTTGTTATTGGAGAAACATCCAATGCAGCCACCCGTTCAGTGAGAAGATGAATTTCTTCCTTCACTATGTCTAAAGAATCCTCCATTTCGGCGTGATGAGAAAGCAATTTTGCCTCCAGGAAGAGTTGAAAATAGCATATTTGTCATTCTACCATATCTTCTGGCCTATGAATTGAAACAAGCAAGGCTTGAGAGGCATCTAACAACCTATTAATCACAGTTGCAGCCTCAATGTTTTCTTGGGGATCTAAATTACCGACCATACTAGGCAAGAAACTCGAAATTCGGCAAGATGTAGCAAAATAAGACTCGGGAGGATGAGAATCCAAACCACAGAGAACCACAACCATATCCCATTAAATAAGCCAAGAGACAGGAGATGTGGCTATATAGAAAATTCCCAAGCTCTGGCACAAGCCAACCTGCAGTGATAAGACCCATTTCTTCATCGAAGAATATCTAGCACCGAAGAGCTACATTGAAGGGACACCCCAAGACAGGGGAATTAACTTAATTCCCTAGTAAATTGAACTGGACACCTTGCCCTACTGAAAATGTAATGACCCAGGCCGCATGCCCATTAAATATACATGCCTAGCATTTAGGATTGTAGCCAAAGGAGGTGGCCACTTGTACACCATCGAGGGACACTTGGATTGCTAGTTAAAATTCACAAACTAGGAGTGAGGGAGGGTCGGCCAAGAAAAGGTAGAGAGATGGTCCTATGATCCATGGTTTCTTGTCTTTTATTCACCGTCATATGTTGAGTTTCTTGTGGATATAGGACGGCGCTGGCAGCTCGCTCCCTTAAAATCAATTTCTTTTATTTTTGGACTTAACATGTTAAGGAATTGGTAAGAAATCCCTCCTATGATTGCGTTCTATTTCACCTTGATTCATCGTGGCACCCTTCTTGGCTAGCTCATCTGCCTCCGAATTTAGATGTCTAAATACATGAAAGAAATTCACCTCTTCAAAACATGATGTTAAAGAGAGAATTCTTTGACTTGATGTCACTGACTCTCTAATAATGGCTCCCTTAGCCTTGGTGAACTATCGGATAACTAGCATCGAATCCCCATATACATTTATTTTTTATATGTTGCATTCCTTGGAAATCTCAAAACATTTCCATAAGACCAAATATTCAGCGTAATTATTGTTAGCGGTTCTTAGTCCTATACAAATTGAGAAACCATGTTTTCATCGAAACCATTTAAAACCCCTCCTGCTCCAACCTCCTCATAAATTTTCTTTTTAATCCAAAATATATATATATATTCTAAACCTGAAATAAAATCCTATAATATTTCCATAACCAAAACATATTCGCTTTTTTAATCATTTTTATCTAAAAACTTTGATGAAATTTATCTCCCATCCCTGTAATTTCAACGTTTTCTTTTGCAAGTGGAAAAGACGTGTCACATGCAAAAAAAAAATGGATGGATTATATGTAATGTCTGTTTAATCAGTCACATCATTCGATTTTCATCTAAAAGACTAATGAAATTTATCTCTAGAAATCACTTACAATCCCTTGGACATTTATGTTTTCTTTTTCAAGTGGAGAGGACATGTCACATGCAATCTTTTTGGACGAATCATATGTAATGTATTCTTAATCATTAGTCACATCATTGGACCATAAATTGCTTTTTGAAGTTGAATTTTGATGGATTAAATGAAACAACAATTTATTTAAATGAGGTAATAAGAGGGATGGTAAGGGATTTTTTTATTTTTTTTTCAAATTTTAGATTAAATAAGATAGTAAAAGGAATAGTAAGGGTATTGGTTTTTTTATAAGTTGTTTTTAGTGTGAAATTTTGGAAGTTTTTCTGGTGGTTTTTTGGGTCTAATTTCTCTCAAATTTAGCAGAAATTTATTGAAATCACAAGTTTGATGAGTAACCCTACATAGTCAAAGTGTCCTAGGGGTTTTTCAGGGCGCTGAATCCTTATATATAGTCAAAAACCCAGTTTAAATAACACAAATCAAGATTTGATCTCAAAATTTTCCACCGGATTCTGGCACCAAAAAGTCCAAAAAGTCGCACTAAAGACCACTGTGTTTTTTTATTTTCAAAATTTAAATTAGTTAATAAACAATTATGAAAAGATTTTTGGTTTTTGTTTTTTTAATGATAATTTATTTTTCAAAGTATTAATGAGGATAGTTATTTTTGGTTGCTATCTGTGAATGCAAGTTGACTCATCACCGTTAAAGGAAAATCACACTACCTATAATGACTTGTTGGTGGTCCATAAGGGGGTAAGCTTTCACTCTTGTCAAATACTTCAAGGTCTTGGGTTGTTAACATGTTTCCTTATCTCTAAGGAAGACGAGCTCTTAGCCAAGCAAAAGCAATTTTAGAGCATACTCCAAGCCCAAATTATATAAAAGTTTAAGTCTCTTTTTAATTATTTTTATTAGTTGATATAATTTTATAATTTAAATAATAAAAGAGAAATTTCAAATAAGTATTGATATTAAATTAAAATATGTTCTAAAAATTGATAATACCTTAATTTTCTAAATTTATTTTCGATAAAGCATTAGAAGGAAATCTTATTGTATCTGGAATCTAAGGAATAATAAAATATAATTGCTAGGGTGTTATCTTTCTTCTCTACTTCCAAAATTTAGGGTGGTAAACAAACAATTATGCTTAATTTCAAACTTTGTTGTCAGACATATTTCTTATCTAACACAAATGTCTTTAGATTGAAAATATAAGTAGATTTTTAAATAATCATTAATAAATTAAGACCTAAGAAGATAGAAATGATTGACAAAAAAAATCAAATTTGAGATTGATTCCAACCCTCCAACATTTAAGACACGATATTTTGACTTTCTTACACATATATGGTTGAAGTCACATTTATATCCAATTCTTCACCTCAATTTGTGTTTCATTGTGATATTGGTCTATTTCTTGCTACGCCTTATTTTGGGTCATTTGAGGTTTTTTTTTAAGGCTTCCTATGATACAGGTTGTACAAGAAATGAAATGAAAGGAAAAAAAGGATATTAAACACACACATAAAGAAATATAACAAAGAGCACAATAATATGGTGAAAACTAAACGTCTAATGATAAATGAAATAGTGAAATATTGTAGAACACAAATTGTCTAGAATTGTAGTAGCTATCTTTGAAGAGAGAAAGATGGTAATGACATTCATTTGCAAAAGATATTACAAGAGGCTGAAAGAATGGCTTTTTAACATAAAGAAAGAACCCTGGAGTTCTAAAACCCTAACCCTAGAATATGAAGTGACAAAAGGTTTGTGAGCCTCCATGTGGTTATTTGGTACATTAATGTAACACCCTCGTCCCACATCTACCCGAGCAACCAGCCAGCCAGGGTAAACATGCAACGAGAGGCCACTATGATATGATTCGACCTCCTAATTCACGTTAAGGAAGTGAAACCGACAAAAACACACCATACAAACATTCAACATTAGCTTCGGTGACCTCAAGAACCAATCCAACACTTCAGATAGCTTGCCCTTGAGTCCCACTGAACTTTTGGACAACTTAAGCCTTTGTCACTCTCAAGTTATAGGCATGACAGCGTCTAGAAACCTGAAGTCACTCTCACAAGCTTGCCTGCTAGCATCCAGGACTAAATTTGTCAGTACTATGCTGGCGTCCCCCGGATTTGAGCCACTTTTTTAGGCCCAGAGCCCATGTCACTGCCCAGAATTGAACCATCTCTTTAAAACAGTAAAATAGCATGGAAATGACAATACTAAAGCAAATACTTGTTCAAGACCTTGATTGGACCCCTACTAGCCATGAGAGGCATTTCATCAAACATATCACGAATATGTAAACTACACATGTAAATAACAGATCTGAGCATAGTGGTCTCATAATTAGCTAAGAATCGCTAAGAACCATTGATGCATCAACATATCAACTTCTATTCCATCCATTAGATCATAGATACATTGATCATTCAATTACAAGTAAAAACATGATGAAAGCCATACATGGTTGTTGTCATAAAACACATAAATAACCAGCATAATAACAACATAAATACTCATGAAAGACAGTCATATAAACCACATATAATCCATCAAAATGCTCATAGAAATACAAGGAGAAATAACCTTTCATTAATGATGCAAAATCCAAACTCGGGATGGGACTTCCAAGGTCCACACGACCGTAGAATGGCTGAGCCAAATCTCTCTTCAGCCATTCACCTTCGTGCCATATTCCAAGCATGAATGTGGGATCTCATAGAACACATCAATCAAAAACCATCCAGGGATTCTAGAGGGCATACACCTCAACCCACCAAATAGTGATTCCACGTCACGGTCGGACATCACAAAACCATCATTAGATCCACCTCTATCCCAGCCATCCAGGGCTCCAGAGTGTTTGTTCCAACCAAGTCTCTAGGACTAGTAACTCAACCCACAGTTGCCACCGGGCTCTATAGCGTTTGTCCAACCAAGGCTCCAAGACTAGTAACTCAACCCACCAAGGGCTCTAAACCATTTGGCCAACCAAGGCTACAAGACTACTAACTCAACCCAAGTTGTTACAGGGCTCCAGAGCGTTTGTCCAACCAAGGGTCCAGGAACTAGTAACTCAACCCAAGCTAAGAAAACATGAGAACCAACCAAAAACTCAAAAAGGAAATAAACACACAATCACCATGGTTATCCAGGAAATGGCAAGGCTAGTCAATCCACTATAAATCTCGACCATCCTCCATGCCAATGACAGATCACAACCAACAAACCACATGCATATGCCATGCATGCCAAAACTAGTGAAGGAAACATGCATGCAACTCAGTACCTGCAAGCAAATTTGATGTAGTTGTTGATCCCGATGCCTTCTTGTGCTTTCCTGCTCTTCCTTTTCCTTCTTTCTCCAAGAATTCAAGTATGCCACACCCACCAAGAGTTCTCCAAGAAAACTCTAAGTCTCCAAGAGTATGAGAGAGAGAGAGAGAATAATGAGAGAGCTCCAAAATTGAACTGACAAAAGGTTACCAATTGATCCTCATAAGCCTTTTTATGAATGAGGCCTCTATTTTCTTAATTTTCCATTATTTTCCTTCATTTTCCTCCTCACATGCAACTTGTGACCTTTCACCTCCCTTTCTCCTAATTTCCTTCATTTTCATAAATAAATGTGCCAAAAATGCCATTTTGCCTTTTGTTAATTGTATTGGACCCACCAACATTCAAGAGCATCCCCCCGGTAAGAAGTCCAACCTATACCTCAGACTATTTGGAATAGGAGTCCCAGCAATGGGTGGTAATGTAGTGCCTTGACCGCGGTAGCGTGAAAAGTTAAGTATGATGACTTTGGTGAGAAGCAAGTGTATGACCTTGCTGCGAGTCAAGTGAGATGCATGGGGGTTCTAACACATAGGAGAAAAGAAAGTGTGTCCCTTAGAAGCTTGTAATAGTACGTAGCCTGAAAGGAACACACGAGCATAATGACATCACAAGTTGGAAGGGGAATAGCCCACAAACCAAAGTGACGGGTTAATCCAACAACACGCCTTTAACAAAATTCATACAATTGCATACAAAATAGTTCATAAGTAAATGTGTAAGTTAAACAACATACATTGCTAAAGTAACCAGAATAGTCGAACTACAATAACAACATATGCATGAAAACGTGTTGGCTCAGTTATATTATTAAGTGAAAGTTCCATCCATACATACACCATTGGCAACCACTAGCCCCAATAGTGGAACATTACAGTCAACACTGCATGCTCCTCCAAAGAAGTGTACTTGCTTTACGTTGTGGAGAAGTCAAGGCTCGTCATAATACTCCCAAACCTTCTATAAGCCTAAGCCTAGCCAAAAGCTTGGCTCCCAAAATCTTGTTCTATGTATTATGAAGTTCAATTTATAACAAAAGGTGGGGTGACCCATGACATTCCCCTTTGTATATCTTTGACTACCCTCATGACTCTTCAACTTATTTACAAATAACTCATTACATTACATAGTGATTGTTCACATTCCACTAATGGCACTTGGGATTTCACTTACAACATATTTACAAATAATGTACATTTTCCACATGTACCCATGTGAGACAAAATAGGCTAGAGACAGTCTAACAAGACAAAACATTATGACTCTAAAGTTTGGGGAAAGACCAACTCAGAAACCTCCACTTGATGCTTCTTCGTCACATACTAATGCCAAGCTTGGTATTGTGTGATGATGTCCCCAAATTGCTTAATGGTGTCTTTCTAATAGTGGACTCTTGCCCCCATAGCTTCCGGGTATATGGTCTTGGAACCTGTGTCCAACTCATCCTGAAGCATATGCAGCATGTTGTTGACCATGATAGGACCACCAATGTACTTTTGCATGTTGTGTGTGTTCTTCTCAAAGTCATCCCTAGTGGACTCTCGCCATAGTTACTCCATGTGACTGTCGATCCCTAGCCAGACTTGGTTCTTGTGCTTAGCTTCGTTGAGGGAACCGAATAACAGGATCTTGTGAGTTTTCACCATGACATTCAAACTCTTGTGCAACTGTGCATATGAAGCATGTATGTTGTTGACGAACGGGGCAAGTTGCTCAAGTTCCAAATCAACATCTGAATCTTTGCTTTGTCTAGCTCTGCCTTCAGCTTCATCATCTTGGGAAAGTAAAGCGGTGTAACAACCCTTGTGAAAATTCCATGTAAAAATATATAAATACCACGGATGATGGGACACGTATTCCAAGCTGAATGGTGGGCAAGACATCCTAGGGGGTGTTCATTTGGTTTTTTATGGCTAAGGAAATGACTAAGGCATTAAAGAGGCAAAGAGGTATTTTGGCACATTTATTTATGAAAATAATGGAAATTAGGAGAAAAGGAAGGTAAAAGGTCACAGGTTGCATGTGAGGAGGAAAATGAAGGAAAATAATGGAAATTAGGAGAAAAAGGAGGTGAAAGGTCATAGGTTGCATGTGAGGAGGAAAATGAAGGCAACTAATGGAAAATGAAGAAAATAGAGGCCTCATTAATAAAAAGGCTTTTGAGGATCAGTGGCAAAGACTTGGTCAGTTTAGTTTTGGAGCTCTCTCATTATTCTCTCTCTCTCTCTCTCTCATACTCTTGGTTACTTAGAGTTTTCTTGGAGCACTTTAGCATTGAAGCAAGAAAAGGAAAGAGGAAGCAAGGATCAAGTAGGGAAAGGCAGGATCAAGCGGCTACAACAGGCTTCATTGTAGGTATCAACTTGCATGTGTATTTTCCTTGCTAGATTTGGCATGCATGGGATTGCATGTGTATTTTCCTTGCTAGATTTGGCATGCATGGGATTGCATGTGTTTATTTTATACCATGGCATGGGTTTTGCCAGGTGTGATAATACTTTCAGCCTAGCCTTTCCATTTCCTGATAGCTTTGATGATATGGGTTCTTTGATGCGTTTTGTGGGGGATGTCTGGATTGGATTCGAAGTTGAGTGGGGTGGATCTCCAAATTGACAAACACATGGTGGTAGTGGTCCCTAAACCAAATTTATGATGCACGAAGCCACTGGCCTAGTGACTCGTGAACCAGACTGTGGGTTGCGGTAAATCCAGATTGTGTACCTCGGTGGGCCTAGGAATCCTTGCCGGTGAATGGCGGGATATACGGTAAAGCCAAGAGGTGTATTTTCTCTCCATTGGGCCTAGTGATTCTGGGATGGAATGCACGGTAAAGCCTGGAGAGTATGTCTTGGTGTGGGGCCTAGTGATCCTTGGATCAGACTACAGGTGCACGGTAAAGCCTGAGAGACCAGGAGGCACTCAAATTTCTCATGGTGTAGGCGGAGAACTCTAGTGGCATCCACATTGATTAGTGTTTTTTGATGTGTTCTATGAGTCCCACATTCATGCTTGGAATATGGCATGGGGGTGATTGGCTGAAGAGAGACTTGGCTCAACCAATCTATGGTCGGGTGGAACATGGTGGACTTGACTTGATCCAAATGAGCCTCTTCAATGTGGTTCTACTCAGAAATATGCACAATGGGTAGTCGTTATATGTGAAATTAAATTCCACATCCAATGGGTGTCTACACTTGACATTTGAGCATAACTATAAGGAGATAAGCTGATAATACAATTAAAATAGTGAGTTTTCTTCTTTTCCCTAAAAAATATTCCTCCCTTGGGGATGACATCATCATATTGAATCCTATTGGTTCTTTTAAAATTAATTTTGTTGGTACATTTTTTTCTGACCCATTTTTTACCTCAAAATTCTCCTAATGCCAGTTGCATTACTTGTAGAGTGATCATGGCCATACACCGCCATAACATTGTTGAACTTCACAAGGTGTGCACCATTGGGTGGGAATGTGGTTTGTGATTTTCACTAGGTTGGAAGTCATGTCAACACCGTTTTCAGACATATTCGTCAATCTGGATCATATTTGCTTTATTTAACTTTATTGCCTCTTTCGTCACTGACCGCCATAGTGTCTAGTCCACATGGGTTGCACATGATTTTATTGCCACTATCTTCTATACTTTTCCATTGTTTGTTGCCATTACTAGCTACCGGCTATAGTCCATAATTCTAGTCTTTGTCAGTATTGCATGCTCCTTTCCCTATTTGTTCTTCTCATCGCACGATCTTCCAACTTGTGGTGCACCAACCCTTTATTGTGACAGGAAAGATTTACTTCGCCATGTTTGTCGCACTACTTCATGCGGTCTTTACTACATGTCTTCTACTTGCAAATACAAATAACAATATATATATATATATACACACACATGTATAAATGTGTATATATATATATATATACTGCATCCTTGGGTCATGGAGCAGTTATTTCTACACCTTTAACCTACTCTCATTTACAAGTCTGTCGAGCGGCTCTCCATTTAACTTCTCCAATTGAACTACCTTTGCCTTTGTGATATTTTTGATAATATAGGGACCCAATGAGTGCATCTGGAACATACACACACACACACATATATACATTGCATCCTTGGGTCATGGAGCAGTTATTTATACACCTTTAACCTACTCCCATTTACAAGTTTACAAGTGTGTCGAGTAGCTCTCCATTTAACTTCTCCAATTGAACTACCTTTGCCTCCGTGACATAGAGAATAATATAGGGACCCAATGAGTGCATCTGGAACTTCCTAGTGTGCACAAAAAATTATTTTCATGTATCAACACCAGATCGTCAACTTGGAACTATTCCTACTTGATATGACGATCATTGCATGCCTTTTCCCTTGCTTTTTACACATTTTGTTCAAATCCTGCGATAAAGCGATCCTCTTCTAGTTGTAGTAGCTCCGCTAGTCGTTGCTCGACTACGTTGGAATCTGCTAGCCCTTTCATTGCAGCAATAAAGAGACTTGGAACTATAAATTCCATCGACATGATTACTTCCTGTCCATAGAAAAACTACAAAGGTGTCTGACTAGTGAGCTTGTTCGACGTGGTCTGATACACCCACAAAATTGCAGGAATCCTTAAGTCTCAATCGTCTATGTTCACATTACAAACATTTTTCAATGCAATTTCCAATATTTTGTTAAAGGCCTCCACAATTTTGTTTGCTTGTGGATGATAAGGAGTGCTCTTTCAATTATATATTTGGAACTCTTATTTCAAAGATTCAATATTCCAGTTGAGAAAATGAGTTCCTTTATTTCTCATCAAAATTGGGGCATCCATAGTGTGTAACAACATTATTAAATAAAAATTGGGAAGCAGTCTTTGTGGTGCAATCTCTGAACAATATTGCTTTGGCCCATCTAGTTAAATAATTTATAATGGTAATGATGTATCATGCTCCACTCCTATTTGCTAACGGATTTATTGGTCCTATGAAATCAACGACCCACTTCTTGAACGACTACAAGGTCAACTGTGGGTTGAGTAGCATCTTGTCCTGTCACGAAGGATTTCCTACCTTTTGACATACATCGCAACTGCAACAAAAATGCTTTGCACCCTAGTGAATAGTTGGCCACCATAAGTTTACTCGCAAAACCTTTTGTGTGGTTTCCTTCACTGTGTAATGCCCTCTAGTTGCACCTTTATGTTCCTCCATTAGTATGGAAGGCCTCTTGTTCTCTAGTACACATCACTGGAGTATTCTATTTCCGCCTAGTTTATATAGACATCCCACTATGAGTTGATAGTCTACAACCCTGACCACTAGCTTCTTTTTTTGTGCCGTTGTATACTCTTGTGGCATTGTCACTGCAGTGAGAAACAAGACAATTTAAATAAAGTGATCATCCAACATCTTCAGGTGAAATAAATGTTCATCTAGTAAGACATCATTGACATTTTCTACCTCCTCATTGGAACTTATCTGCGACAAGTGATTTGGCCTTGCATTCAACTTACCAAACTTGACAATTACTTCAAAATCATACTCTTGAAATAACATTAGCCTTCTACATATCCTCCCCCCCCAACATTGGCTTGTCGATGAGGTATCTTAGTGCAAAGTGGTTTGTATGTAGCTTGAAGTGGGAACCCAACAAGTAATGCCTAAACTTTTGTAGTACATACAACATGACCAATCCTTCGTGCTATGTGGTGGTATAGTTTCGCTCTACTATAGACAACCTTTTGCTGGCAAATGCAATAGGATGGTCTATCTCCACTTCTACCAGTTGTTGTAGTATCGCACCTAATTATATTATTAAGGAATCAACATGAATGTGAAATTCCTCACTCCAATCTAGGAACACTACGATTGAAATAAATACTATTTTTTATTTTAATGTATCTAAATATTATTGGCACTCCTCAATCCAATCAAACTTAACATCATTCTTCAGCAGCCTCTCCAATGGTGTGGTGATCTATGCACATCCACACTTGATTTTTTTGTAACATCCTATATGTCCTAGTGTTGCGCACAATTTTCACACTAATGTTGAAGGTGGGAGGTTCACTATCACCATGATCCTCATCAAATTGATGAGCAGTCCTTGATTACAAACTACATGCCTGAGCAAAATTCCCATCAGTGAGCAGAAAATACACTTCTTCAAGTTGAGGGAAATTTTCATTTGCCTGCACCTATCCAGCATAAGGCATAAAACTTCAAATGCTTCTAGAGAAGGCTAGAAACAATCATGTCATCAAGGTAAACCTATAGAAACTTATGAATGAATTATTTAAAATCTACCACTACTACTCGAGAAAATACACTGGTGTATTTTGTTTAGCAGAATCATGCAAGATCCAGAATGCCAAATAATTTGTAGATCTAAAGCAACCAACTTGCAAGCCTCTCTCATTCAAAGGAAGCAGAGGATATTGTTTCTAGAAATGTTTTTTAGCAAGCATTTCAAAGCATGAAGGAAAGTATTCCATTGAGAAAAAGAAATATTCATTTATGCCAAATGTAGAATACTTTAAAGAAGGTTACTTGGGAAAAAATGGTAAATAAAGTCACTATAAATATTCCCCTGTTCCATAAGTAAAATTGGAAGCCAATTATCCCACAACATTCCCAGAATATAGGGGAGATCGAAAAGTTTTTAGGGAAAGCAGAAACCCTCAGAATCCATGGCCATGGCGATCTCAGAGTAAGCCACCCGATCTCCGATTCCAAGCTTTCTTTACTCCCCTGCTTCTTCTTCTTTGAGCCATCTCAGAGGAGGCTCGTTTGTATCAGAGACTCTTATGAACAGAAACAGGAATCCTCTGTCGAATCTCAACAGCGCCAGGAGCTCTGCAGAAAATGTAAGTGACAACGCCAATGCTCCCAAGACATTTTTCGTGCCGGCGCCCAGCGAGCCGGGGAAAATTGCCATGTATTCCCCAGCCTTCTATGCGGCCTGCACCATGGGAGGCATTCTCAGCTGCGGTCTCACCCACACTGGCCTAACCCCTCTGGATCTCGTCAAATGCAACATGCAGGTCGGTAATTGGTCAGATCAGCCAGTAGTAGAGGACAAAAGCGAGGCAGGAAGGCCGATCTAGACAGCACGAAGGAGTATATGGTCTGTGCAGACTGTGACGCCCCAGTACCCTGCTGAACAGGCGAGGGTTTACGCCATCGAATGGAAGTCGGGTATAGAGACCCTACCCATAGCGGCCACGAGCCCAGAAACCTGGATCTCCCCGCTGGATATAAATGCCCATGACAGAGCGGGTGGATCATTGACTCCCAGATCTGGCCTGGATCTACCCGATCCGGACAACAATCGAAGAAAACGCCAAAATCCAAGAGATCTGGAACCTCTCTCGGATACGGAGTTTGATGGCTCAGATCTGACAAGAAACGAGCCACCCCAGATTGCCAGGTCCGGGTTTCAAATCTTTGTTAAGACGCCAAAAGGAACCACAATCGTGATCTGGACTTATGACAACGACAAGGTTTCAGATTTGAAGAATAATATCGTCGATCAGACTGGCTACCCGGCAGAGGAACAACACCTGTTAAATGAGGGCAGATCGCTGCAGGAATGCAGAACCATGCAAGAATACAACATCAAGCCAGGCTCCACAATCATTCTCAATATGAGATTACGAGGAGGAGCCGAAGACGCTGGAACTAGCTCGCAAAGCAAAGGGTCTTTTAAGGAAGCAGTGAAGGGCAAAGGAAAAAACCCCACAGCTGTCACTGAATCTCTAGGGCAGTACATTGTAGATCAAATGCCGGAGAGCCCATCTATCTCCATCGAAATACCAGAGGTAAAAAATATATATTCAGATCTACAAAAAAATGCAGTTATTTGTAGATTTAATGGCTTTTGGCCTAGAACTGATGCATTGTATCAATGGATCCACTCGGTTTGGACAAAAAAGTGCCAAATCTACCTATACCCTAAAGGGTTTTTTATAGTATGTTTTGATATAGAGGAAGAAAAGGAAACAGTTCTCAACCAAGGGCCATGGTTCTGGGGCAGTGCTGGACTTTTTATTACCCCTTGGTTTCCTGATTTTGATGCTAACACCATGGTGGTATCAAGGATGCCAGTATGGGTTAGGTTGCATAATCTTCCTTTACATTTTTGGCATTCAAAGGTTCTAATAGCAATTGGAAATACCCTGGGGAGAATGTTAAAGATAGACGGAGAGAGACACATAAAAGGAATATTTACTTTTGCCAGAATATGTGTCGAGGTAGATCTCAGCCGAGGACTACCTGAGAGCATCATCCTGAATTTCAATAATACACAGTGGAAACAACCTTTGGACTATGAGAATACAGCTTTCAGATGCCGGGGATGTCAACAAACAGGTCATTTGTACAATGCATGTCCAAGCCTCAACAAGAGCAAGCAACAGCAAAGGAAGCCGAAAGGATGGCAGAATATAGACGCTGTATTTAAGAAGGCAACTACAGCAAAGAAAGAAGAACAAAATACAGCAAAGGATAAAAATCAGGACAATAAGGACAAGGAGATTAATGAGGAAAAGGAACAAGAGCTCCAGCTGGAAATAAGTGGTAATAAACGAAGTCACAGTCCTGAAGGATCGGATTCAGATAAGGAGCAACCAATGAGTACGATGGAAAACCAGCTAGCCGTTATTGACTCCCCTCCCAACATGGATGGTTGGCAAAAAGTGGAGAAGAAGAAGGGCAGGAAGACTTAGGCCAGCTGGGTTTCCTTTTTGGCTGCACTCCGGAAAATTGGAGCAGCTCTTTCTTTTTCTGCTTTTAGGCAGTGCTGTATATTGCAGGCTGTATGATCTACTTTCACCCAGCCAAATTGAATGCTTAATACATATGCTTTGTAACATTTTATTTTAATAAAAAGT
The DNA here is from genome assembly GCA_031772625.1 of Pinus tabuliformis. Classification (NCBI taxonomy): domain Eukaryota; kingdom Viridiplantae; phylum Streptophyta; class Pinopsida; order Pinales; family Pinaceae; genus Pinus; species Pinus tabuliformis. The sequence goes on along the minus strand of CM062804.1, from coordinate 95,509,854 downwards.
TTGATTTTTTTCTTTGGAAAAAACATTCCAGAATATACAGAGGAGGTCAGGGACCTATGGTCTATTATGATGATGAATGTTAATTAGAGCAATATGGGTTTTACCTCTCTACTACTACTATCTTCATGTGGATCGCATGATCCACGTGAATTTTTCATGAGTAGAGTAGTACTTGACACAAAGGAGACATACACTAATTGGTCAGGGGAAAATGCTTGAAGCTACAGGCAAGAGAGATGGAGACTACAACATGAGCTTCGGGGATACTTTTGCACAAATTTTGTATGATAGTGTTTTAGAATCTATGAGAAGTGAAGAAAGAAGTTAGACGTGGCAGTTGTTTCCTAAAGCAGTGGGTACACAGTTGTGCTATTACAAAGCACATAAAATGCTAACATTATTTCTCGAAAGTGCTACAAATGTCTAGGCTATTCATTAGAGGCACAATATGGGTAGGAATAGATGGTGGAATGTGCCTCAAAATATGAGTAAATGGCATGCATTTCTTTCAAGTGATATTCACCTCCTCCTTTGGAAATATGATGAAGCAGAAAGACAACCTTAGATAATCATCAGTTTGACTTGAATGTTATGGTCCCCATAACTATGTCAATGTCATAAAGGATGCTCTTATTAATAATTTGTTATCTATGATGGTGTGGCAATACCATTATCATTTAATTATGAAATATTAAAATGGGCTAATAAAACTTGAAAATTCATGTCCTTAGTGAAGATCACGCCATCTTTAAAATTTTATAACTTGCATATGGAACATCCAATGAGACACCATATAGTGCAATCTATGGAAGCGATATGGAAGAAATGCCGTATTTGGAAGCTGCATACAATGATGTGGAATGTAATGAAATTGTCCCTTAGGAGTTGGTTATGTCAGATAGGTTTGGTAGAGGAAATGAATTGGCTATGTCAGATCACCATGAACATGTTGGCACTTGATTGTTTCATGTATAGAGTTCACACCATGAACATGTTGGCACTTGACTGTTTCATGTATAGAGTTCACACCACTCTGCTCAATATTGCAGATTCTATCAAAGTCAATAGTATTATTTAATATGCTCAAGGATAATTGTCGAAAAAAGTAGTCCAATTATCAGGGAGGATATTCCACATGGGAATCTTATCATAATAATTCAAAGAACAAGAAATTGATATGCAAGATCCATAAAATGTTGACAGTGACTCCATGTCATCGAAAAACAATAACATGTGATGTTATTATATATAATACAATACCACACACTTGTTTATTGTCTATATAGAGATGTTTATCTTTATTTTCGAAAAATAAAGGTAGTCATGTCCATGGAAAATTGAAAATCATATAATAAGATGGAAACGTAATGCTCCATTTTTCTGTAAAAATATGGCTTCTTTTCACTTCAAATATATCTCAACAATGGCAATGTTTACCTACTTCAAAAAAATCTCTTTATTGATAGGATCAAACTGGACAAAATCGAGTCATGGATTTTATAACAAGGTGAAGGACGATAATATTGCAGGTGATATACTTGATTGACAAGAGGTTTGTATTGGGATTTGTAGTTGTCGATGGAACAGTAGTAATAAAAAAGTGAACTTGCGGTGAAATCACCATTGCTACATGTTATCTAGTGTGTAATGAATAACATCCTTTGAAACTAAGCAAGCGAGAGTTTAAGCACCACAAAATTGTCATTGTTGCAGTGGACAATCTACATATTGTGGAGGATCGTGACTGGCGAAAATGTTAGATGTGTACTAACACCTCTCCAAAGGAGTTATCAACACTTATCCATGCCAAAAAAGATGAATAATACTATTTCAATAGTTCATATCTTCAAGCTCTTATCTATGGACCATTAGTAGAAAGGGAAAATACCATTCATACGACTAAACCACGCATTGAATCCTAGTTTTCTTGTATGATGAATGATGCCGAGAAACTCTTTAGATGAGATGAGGAGTAGAGGATATGTTCTAAATTTACGACTTATTCTATCTTGATGCACATTCAATGAGGCCCATGAATTGCTCAGGGAGATGGGAAAGAATGGAGTCACCCCATCTCATGTCACTTATAATTGTTTTTTCAAGGAACTCGGATGTTGTGACAATGTTGATGAGGTCCTAAGATTGTATCATGGAATTTAAGAGTTGCCATTGTCAAAGCCCACAAATCACACCTATCACATCTTGATTTGTATGTTTTGTTGATTGGATCGAATGGAAGTTGTATTTGATTTATGGAGTGACATGTATCAAAGAGGGAGTGGACCTGAACTTAATTTTGTATCAAAGTGATTTTAGTTGAGTTAGAGAAGTATTTTCTACACAATTAAGGCACCCTATATCTCTTGCAAGTGATGAAACAATCAATGGTTCAAAATACTTAATGCCTCATGCGACGGTATGTGACAGGTCCTCTCCCGCTGAAGTTTAATTCGGGGCTACTTGTCACAAAGTTGTATGGAAATGAAATGAAATGGTTTTTAATGACGTCCATAAGACCTCGCGGTCTAAGGGACCACCCACTATCACTTAATCCATATTTAGATTTTTTTCTAGGTTGATTCTGCTATTATGGATCTTGAATAAGAAATTCGTTGTTTTGTGAAGCCTTGTCTCCTCAAAAGTCTCACTAAGATTGTTCACCTTTAGGCTTCTATCAAACTAATGACGGATAACTCCATACGCTGCACACTCTTTGATAAAATGCCATTATGTTTCTACCACCCCTTTGTTGCAAAAAATGCAAGTTCTTTTTTCCCAATATTCTTTAGGGACCGCCCATCTACCAGTTTCACATCTTAGATGATGGGAGCTAGTCCTCAATCGAGCAATTAAAATTTTAGCTTCTCCTTTGACTGAGGAACTCAAATACTCTTTATCATCATGTTTCCACGTTGGATTATATTCTTTGACATAATATGATTTATGTTTTCCTACCTTCTTTGTCCACATGGAAGTCCTACATTTTTCTAACACCTGTCTTTTTGTCCCCTCCTTAGCGTGAGGGAAATCATGCAGATTTATGTCCCATTTGCCTAACCAATTTCTATTTTGTTTCATCCATATCTTTTTCCAGCGGTTTAGCTCTTCTTCAAAAACCAATTTGGGCCACCAGTGCTTATCCATATTTTCAATTTTCTTCAGGTAACTCAGCAGATCAATGATCTTTGACACCTCAATTGGAAACATACCAACCTCAACTAAAAGGATATTATATGGGACTATTGATTTAAATTTGAGGCTACTTGTGATCAGGTGCTTTTGAATTCTTTCTATTTGTTTCCATTTGTGGCTTGACATGTTTATCCCCCACATTTCGCAACCATAGAGGATAATTGGCACTAGTAATATACCAAAGAGGGTTTTCTTAGTCTTCCAGTCCCATAGTTATGCTTGTCTACACCTGTTCTGAAGGAGGTAAGAAGCTTTCCACCCTCCTTGGATTCTCTTTGATCTACATTTCTCCTAGCTAAGCCTATAGTGAAATTCAATTCCTAAATACTTGTACTCATCTGGCACGTCCAAGGGGTTGCCCTTAAAGAGAAAAGTACACCGATGTTTCTTTCTTTTCAAAGAAAAAATCATGACTTTATTTTTGCTAGTATTTACTTGCATTCCCACCTCTTGACAAAAGAGTTCCAGAGCTTTCAAGTGTTATCTCAAACCTAGTGCCAATTTAGCAATAAGAATAAGGTCATATGCATATAAAAGTAGTTTCACCACATATCTTGCTAGTTGGATGCCTTCTCCTTTGGTATTGTTTATCCACCCTTCAAGCTTATCAATATGTAAAGCAAATAACGTGGGATAAAGAGGACATCCCTGTTTGACTCCCATGTCACTGTCAAAACATTCAGACATTCTTTCCTTTGTTCTGATTCTGGCTCTAACCCTCTCATAAAGCTTATGAACAACTGCCCTATCTTCCTTTGGGACATTTAGCTCTTCCATTATGTGCCATAGTTTATCTCTAGGGGCAGTATTGAAGGATTTTTTGAAGTCAACAAAGAAACAAAATTCTTCCCCACCTTGGTTGTCCCGAACTTTTTCAATGAAGTGTCTTAGAGTGATGCAATGATCAATAGTAGAATGTTTAGGCCTAAAACCAGCCTGTCCCTTTGCTCTTTTTCCCTCTTTTTCTGCCCATTCGCTGATTCTGCGCTCTAGCATGCTCCCAAATTTTTTTCTAAGAAGAGGGTTGATCATAATAGTACGGTAGTTAGAAGATTTATTGATATCTCCAGCTTTGTGAAGAGGTATAACAACACTAGTTTTCAACTCAACCGAAAAGCTATCTTGATTGACTATGTTAAATATCTCCTTGATGTGTGGGGCTAGGAGCTTCATTCCCCATTTTAAAAATTCTGCTTGTAAATTGTCAATGTCTTGCGCCTTGCCATTTTCCAATTTCTTTATACTTTGTTCAATATCTGCAACCGAAAATAGCTCTATTGAGGAGACAATTATGGGAGGCTTACTTTTCTCATTTGTCCTCTCATACAAAAAAATTTCATAGTCTAACCACTGAGCCCCTGTGATATTGTTTTCTATTTGCTTTTTCTTTTGTTGTAGTTCCTTCCAAAAACCTTTGGGATTATGTTTTCCCAAAGAAATTAATTCCTTCCTTCTTGAAATCACATAACTTTATTTCTTTTATTTTATCAATTGTTTATATATAATATTGTTTTCTTTGCTTGGCTTTTCTTTGAGAAATCTTTTCGCATCCTTGCATTCTTTATCATACCAAGGATTAGCTGGGAAGGTATTTGCAATCCTCTTCATAGGCCTAGATCTCTTACATACCTTTAAAGCTTTGTGTATTAAGGGGATCAACATACTACTACAAACATATCTTTTATCTCTTTCGTTATCCTTGTAGCCCTTATTGTTGTTTTTTACCAACTGGAGGTGTTCTTTAAGAGCAACCCTAAATAGCTCCTGATTTTCTTGGTTTAAGATAATTCTCCCATGTTCTGAAACTTTCTTGTGCGAATGATGGGGATGTTCCCCCTTTCAATCTTTTGTATTTATACCAAGCTTAATAAGGAGAGGCAAATGTCAAAGTCTAGATCTATAGGGCAGCACTCAATATTAAAGTTCAACAACTTGGAAATAAACCTTATAACATAGTCTACTGTGTTTTTCCTGTTGTATGTTTTACAAGTAATATTATTGGAATTCGGCCAATTTTTCATGCCATTACATATAACCATGTCATTTAGGCTACAAAGGCCTAATAGTTCTTCTCCAAAGTGCGAAACCTTCCCTTCCCATCTTGTGATGTCCTCCTCCAAGGGTGCTCTTCATTCTCTCTAAGCCATAGCGGATTGTTATCCTCTCCCATTTCACTGCCCAACTGAATAGATTGATTATTTGTTGTTCTAGCATTAAAATCACCAATTAGGAATATTTCTCCCTTAGTACTAAAGTTTGAAATATATTTTTTCAATGTTGCATATGGGTCTTCACTATCTAGGTTCCTTTTTTTGTAGAATTTTGAGCTTTTTGGAGCAAAATAACAAGCTGCCAGTCATATTGTTGTGTCCTTCTCTGTTATTTTCAGCCATATAAATTGTTTATTTGGGTCTTCTTTCTCCAATTTTATAATCCTAGTCCATGTTTCTTTTATTAGGACTATTATTCCTCCATGTCCTTTACTTGAATTTGTTTCTTCGTTCCAGACAAAGATTTTAGTGTATCCTTTGAAGTCTGGAATTCTACATCCATTGTGTTCATGTGTTTCCATAAGACAAATAATGTCTTTACCCTCAGCTATGGGCCCCAACCTGTGTCGCCTTCTCCATGGATAACCTATGTAATTCTAGCTTACCATGTTTAGGTACGCTCGTGGAGCCCTGAATCCCTATTTCTTGTGTGTTACTCTATCAGTGACTTGGACTTTCCATTTTTCAACCATGCCCACTTCCCTGCCTCTCTTGTTGACTTTAGTTTCTCTCATTCTTTCCTCCTTTATTGTTGTTGGACGAGTGTTAAGTCTTCATCCAAGTAGATACAATTGCCTTTAAGCAACCCTCTATTCTTTAAGATTCTCACATTGTCCTCCGTGCATCTTAAAGTAACTCTCACATTTCTATCCCTTCCTACTCCCATAATATTTTCTATCTTGTTTTCCTATTGAATCACGTCTGTCCAATGCAACTTCTCCTTGAGAAAATCCCTTTCTAGAATATATGTTCTCTCTTTTTCCCCAAAGTCTTTCAAACCTTTGATGATGATATTTGTCGCCTTTTCTTTTCTATCCCTTTCCTCTCTCATTTGTCTCTTGAATTATTTTTCTATAATTTCCTTTTGTTCACTTGTCAGTTCTTTTACCACCTAGGCCCAAAATTTAGCCTCTTTTATTTTCTCCATTAGCTTGCTTTCTCTTATTTCCATGTCTACCATTACTGACTATAAATTTTCCATATGAATTTTGCTAGCCGCTCCCATTGGCTCTAATCAATTTTTTTATGTTTCTTTTGTCTGTTACATTTTTTGCTTAAGTTTATTAGCTCTTGTTGCCCTTTCTCCATTTTGTTTTGTAGGCTTCTTACCTGTTCTTTTAACAACTTGTTCTCTATTTCAATCTTCCCCTTAGCTTTTGTGATTTCTTTTATCTGGTTGTTTTCTTGATGCACCTTTGCCTGTAAAATTTCAATCTTCTTTTTCACATTCATGAGCTCATTTACACATAGTTCTCGAGACCATACTAAAGGTGAGGTTGTGGGACTGTATAAGTCTTTGTTGCTTTGATGTCCATACTTACTCTTCCCTTTGTTTAATGCAGTAGTTTTAGTTCTAATTTTTTTGTCTTGTATGTTTCGTGGGAAGAGAGTGTCTCCTTCTTTTTGCCCTTGTTACCTCCCTCGTCAATTTTTTTCACTACTAACCTTTATCGCTGTTGCCCCAATGTTGTTTTTTGTTACTTTTGGTAAGATCATGATGAGTCTTTTTTACTGCAATTGTTTCTTTTTCCTAGCTTGCATGCTCTTTAATATCCCCAAATATTACTTCTCATTTACAATAATATCCCCAAATATTGCTTCTCATTTACAAAGATTCACTTATCGATTGGGTTGCTTGTGTTAACCTATTGAAACTCTGGTAAAAAAGGTTTCCATTCCACGTCATAATATGTCTCTATAGGCATTTTCACCACTTCACAACAGTGTGAAGACCATTTTACTCATGCAAGATTGTGAGGGGATATGTTTTCCACTTAAATTTGGTTTTCACTAGCAGCGAAACTAGAATCCAGAACGCTCGTTGTGAGAAACAACTCATCGAAAGATCTACGCTCTAGATTTAATGCAACAAATACTCCACATTTCTGAAAACTGCTAGAGGCATCCGTCGCAAAGTTTCTTCTGGTTTCCCTAAAACAACAAATGGTTTTGACGTGTGCGTGATGCAAGCTAGCCTATACGACCCACCACTTTATATTAAATTTTATTTAATACATGTTTTGTTTATAAGGTCAGAATCCCATTTAAAAGTCGTGGTTCATATTTTAAAGATTTTAAAAAGGGCTAAAATGTAAATTTGATAGCATATATGTTTTTAAAGGGTCGAGCTCCATTTTATTAAAACTTTATGATATGAGTTATTTTAAATAACTCATTGATATTTGTATTTTAAATTTTTTTTTTTAAATAGTTAAAAACGGAACATTTTTACAATTGTTTTAAAAATCAGTTTCATAATTGATTTTGACCATTGATTCTAGGGAAGAAATAAAAGATAAGTAGTAGGACAAAAAGGGGGTTCAGAGTCTTGGATTCGGACTTGTGATGTAATGAAGAAATTCAATGAAAACCAATTTGATTTTGAAATTGATATTTGTAATATATTTAATTTTCCTTTTGTGTACTTATTATTTCACATTATATTTTTCTTCTGCCGAAAAAGGTGTATGTAGTAGTAGGATTGTTCTCTTCAAGTTTACATATTTGTATATGTAATTATAGGTTTCATATTGCACTTGTAAATTGGAATAAGAGCACCTTAATGGGTGCACCACCTTTTCCATAAATCCATTCACATTTCATGCCTTTTTCATTAATTCCATTCTCAAGTTTTGAAACTTGAAATTCCATCTGGCTCAAGTTTTAAACCCGCCTTTTATAAATTGCTTCTTGTCATCTTATGCATTTTAAAGCCTGCAACTCTTAATGGTATGGTCATACCAGTTGTAAGAGATGGGTTTTTGAATTGGAATAGTCATTGCATCCCTTATGTGCTTGCTCCGACTAGTCGTCTAGAAAAAATCATTGATTTTAATGAATGTCATGGACATTGACCTCCTACAACCAGAGGTTGCCTTCATGTTGCAAAAAGGATTCGGTGAATTTGTTTTGAATGCCCCATATATGTTAGCTAATAAAGGGTCCATGAAAGATAATTCATACCTCTAAATATGTAGATATTTCCTCGGAGAACGTAAAAATACACCTCAAAATATGCAGAATGTGCCTTAACCAACATGAAATAACATCCTCATTTTGGTGATAAGTTAGGAATGTGAGAGAATAGGTGGAATTTAAATTGGGAAGTTCGCCACGCAATAAAAGTTACCAATTATATAGTTTTATATTGTGGGTGGTTTTCATTTCAAAGAGGGGTTAACAAGTGATGTATGATTGATGAGAAGATCACAGTGTTAGTAGCACTAGTTGGAGGGTGGAAAACCCAAAAGATAAATGTCGATATACCAAGAAACACATTTAAGAACTTGCATGTAACACCATCCTCCCACACTTACCTAAGTTCACCGGTCCACCAAGGTAAATATGTGACAAAGAGTTACTATGATATGACTCAACTCCCTAGGTACAATTAAGGAAGTAGAATCGATAAACCTAAACCTTATTGACCTTCCTCAAGAGCAACAGGACCCACAGGAGCTCATCCACCCCTCCAGGTGCCCAAACCCTGAGTTAAATTACTTTTGTACTGACATGGACTTTTAGTCACATGCATAAGCATGCATCTATGTGACTTTAGGCCTCCATTCACATGCATAAGCCTGCCTCCCAACAACTGTAGTCTAATTTACTCAGTTTTGTGTCTATGACCTTGAGATCTAAGCCACTTTTTTAGGGATAGACTCCATATCAATACCTATAACTTCATGATACTTTCCAAAAAAAGAAATGACACAAGGACAAATCCTCTAACAAAAAACATAATCAAGGATTTTACCTAACCAGGCCTAACCATGACAGTTATTTCGTCAAACACATTGTGAACATGTAATCTACAGGTCATAAATGCATATATGAACATAAGGGTCACATACTTATCTGAGAATCATCAAGAAGTTCTAATGCCCTATCAAAACAATTGTAATAACATCTATTAGGTCATGGATTCAATAACCATTATTTACCAATCAAAACATGTTAAGATCCATAATTAGAATTTTTCATGAAACCATACTTATAACCAACATACAACCAGAACAATAAAAATTATGAAACAACCATCAAAGCCACATAATAGAAAATATAAATACACATGAAATACAAGAGGAAAGGATCTCTTGTTAACATATGCAAAAGCCAACCAAGTCAGGGACTTCCACATACCACTTGACCATAAATTGGGTTGAACCAAAATCTTTCTTTCATCCAACCACCCTCATGTCATATTCCAAGAATTAATGTGCGATCTCATGGAATAACCAAAATAAAACATAACTAGGGCTTCAAGAGGCCAAACCACCTCAACCCTCAACCAGTGATTCCACCTCACAGTCGGACATCACTAACCATCACTAGATCGGTCTCTACCTAAGTTGTCTAGGGCTCTAGAGCGTTTGTTCCAACCTGGATCCGAGATTAGTAACTAAACCCATAGTTGTTGCAGGACTCCATAGTGTTTGTCCAACCAAGGCTCCAAGACTAGTAACTCAACCCACCGAGGGATCTAGAGCGTTTGTCCAACCAAGGTTTCCAGGACTAGTAACTCAACACAAGTTGTTCCGGGGCTTCTAGAGTGTTCGTCCAACCAAGGCTCCTGGAACTAATAACTCAAACCACAGCCATAAGGAACATGAGTATCAATTAGAAAACAAATGGGAAAATCGACAACACCATGGCTATCCAAGAAATGGTAAGGCTAGGGAAAATAACTGTCAATCCAGGCAATCCTCCATGCCAATGACAGATCATAAATAAATAACCACATGCATACCCCATGCATGCCAAAACTAGAAAGTAAATCATACATGCAACTCGGTACCTGCAAAGAAAACCCGTTGTAGTTGTTGATCTCATTTTCCTCTTGTGCTTTCCTTCTTTTTCCTTGCCTTCTTTCTCCAAATCTCAAGTATGCCAAAATCCTCCAAGAGTGCTCCAAGTCACTCTAAGTGTTCTAGAGTATGAGAGAGAGAGAATAGAAGAAGGCTCCAAGCTAAAAGCTGACAAAATGTTATGAATTGATCCTCATAAGCCTTTTTATCATTGAGGCCTCTATTTTCTTCATTTTCCTTTATTTTTCCTTCAATTTTCCTCACATGCAATTTTATGACCTTTCACCTTCCTTTTCTCATATTTTCCATTATTTTCATAAATAAATTCCAATTAATGCAACTTTTCCTTTGCCAATTTCCATAGCCATTTATTAATCTCAAGTGATCCCCATCACTATGTTTTTTCCCAACATTCAGCTTGGTATACGTGTTTGATGACCTTGGTCTTATTTTGACTTTATTAACTTCATTACATGGATTTTTAACCAGGGTTGTTACAGAACCCTCCCCCTTGGGGGAACACCATCCTCGATGTTCAATAACACTTATAAACCAACAAAATACATGCTTCCCATGGAGCTTTATAACACAACTCGATCCAACATTTACATCATATCATACTACTAAAAACAAAACCAACATATCATGAACACCATAATGCTTATTAGAGCTTTATAACATAACTTGATGCGGTATTTACAACATATGTATATATAGACATAACCAAACACAACATCAAACATATACCAAAAGACACCCGCTCAACCCGCAAATGGAGAAGGATACATATCCCACATCTTATCAGCCATCTCTCATGTAGCTTCATCAGGCCCAAAGTGCTTCCATTGCACCTTAACATGCTCTATTGCTAGATTCCAAAGCATGAGCATCTTTCGCTGCAAAATGCACTGAGGTTTCAGCTAGAATTCTCCTTCTCGCTCCACCTGCAATACAGGCTAGTCAATCACATGATCAACATATTTCCCATGCTTCTTAAGTAATAGCACATGGAAAACATCATGGAATTTCATTGTTGGAGGTAGTGCAAGTCGGTAGGCCACTAGTCCAATCCTCTCAAGAATCTTGAAAGGCCCGCAATGCCGAGGTGTCATCTTGGCACATGATCCAATCCTCAAGGATCTCTTATTGGGCTTAATGCACAAGTACACCTGTTCCCCAACCTGAAACTCCTTAAACACCATGTGTTGATATGCATAGCTCTTCTACTTTTCCTATGTTATCTTTAGATTCTTCTTGATTACTTGCAGTTCCTATTCCATATCTACCAACATGTCTAGTCCAATTAATACCTTGTTCATTGGATACCTCCAACTAATATGGGTATTAAAACTTCGACCATAAAGCGCCTCAAATGGGCTCATCTTCAAATATTCTCGATACCCATTGTTATATGCAAACTCAACCAGTGGAAGTTTCTCTCCCCATTGTCATTGTTGATGCATGACGTACATCCTCAACATGTCCTCCAAAATCCTATTGACCCTCTCTATCTATCAATGTTAAGCTGTACTGAAGGAAAATTCCAAGCCTGTAAATAACTCTTTCCAAAACCTAGAAGTGAATTGGGCATCTCTGTCTAACACATTTTGGGAACACCATGCAACCTCACTATATCTCTGATGAAGACCTATGTTACTTCACTAGCTGAATTCGTAGACTTTACTGAAATGAAGTGAGCTACCTTTGTCAACTTGTCAACCACAACCATAATAGAATCATGCTATCTAGAGGTTCTTGAAAAAATTGTAATGAAGTCCCTGGAAATGACCTCCCATTTCCACCATGGAATTGGAATGGATTGTAATAATCCACCTAGATGCTTACACTCTGCTTTTACTTGTTGACAATCCAAACATTTAGCAAAAAACTCTACCACCTCTTTTTTCAAAATCAGCCAATAGTAGGACTTCTTAACCATTGTCAATCTCTTCTGATATCCCGAGTGACCTGAATACAGATTAGCATGAAATTCCCTCAAGATAAGATTCTTGAGTTCACTATTGTCTGACACATAGATCCTGGTGCTAACTCTTACCAAACCATCTGTTGTGAGATGGTAGTATGCATCGTGTTGACCTGTACCCTGTTGCCATAACCTATGTCTAAGTTGTTGGTCCCTGTCATCTTGATGTCCTTCCTGCAAGATTCGATCTTGTAAATCTATCCCATATGAACTCGTAGTTTCTATGTGATTTACCTGTACTCTTCTGCTAAGAGCATATGCAACCTTGTTCACTTTTCCTTTAATGTACTTTATCGCAAAGTAAACTCACTGATCATGGCTAACCACCTAACTTGTCTAGCATTAATATTAGGTTGGTCAAATAATTATCTCAATCCACTATGATCACTCATCAACACAAACCTCCTGCCAAGAATATAATGTATCCACGTCTTCAATGTGTGAATGATAATTACCAACTCATGATCATGTGTCACATAATTCTTCTCTTGCTCATTCATTTTCCTTGATTCGCAACATACCACTTGTCCCTCCTGCATAAGTACTCCACCAAGTCCTCTTTTGCAAGAATTTTTACACACCATAAACTATTTATCTGGATCTACAATATTTATAACTGGAGCATCCGTAAGCAACTGCTCAAAACTTGTTGCACATTCCTTTGTCCATTCAAATTTCTTTCCCTTTCTCTACAATGATGTAATAGGATAGGCAATGCATGAGAAGTTCCTGATGAACCTGTTGACACCTGATCAGAGGGATTGGGTGTACAACTGTAATTAATGTAAATAAATAATAGAGAAGATAGAGAGTCATTAGGAGATGAACCGAACAGTCACTCCCTCTTGTATATAATAATGAACAACCTGAATGAATATATGAGTTTTTTGTTTGAGGAGTTACCTCTTAGTCTGACATGGTATCAGAGCAGGCGCCATTTTTTGGCTTCCTTTTAATTTGTAACTCCTATTCTGTTTTGCCTTTGTTTTGCATCTTTTGCAGGCTGACATTTCTGTCATAACCCTATGAAATCTCATTCATTGTTGTTGCGTCGAATGGTGCATTGAAGCCAAAGGAGAGCTTTCGTTCATTTTTCGTTTAATACATTCGTCGAAGGTGCTGTAATGACTTGGATTTCCTCCTACTCTGAGTATGGTATATATACCCTTTCGCATTGAAAAACCATATATCTTTTTTCGTATTCACATATATCCTTTTTCGTGTTCCCTTGAGCCAGATCTCAAGTATTATAAACCCATATATATAAATCGTTGGGTCCACTTTTTAATCGCATATCGCAAATCTCTTTCCCCGATCAATACCATTACATGTTTGCGATGCGATCATATCCTTCATTAAACCTGCTCGGACATAGTTCCCAAGGTTTCACTTTATCTGGCTCATTCTCCACCGTTGATCTCAACCTCCAGATCCGACGGCTGACATTGATTTCGGAGGGGACCACTTGCACAGCGGTTACCCACCCGAAAAGTGCCTTTTAATCTCCACCGTTGATCGTAACCTCCAAATCCGACGGTTTATAGCGATTTCAGGTGCATTAGTTGCACGAGAGTTACCCGCCCAATACGAGCGGTTTTTCTCTCTCCCCTAGTCGCTACGTTTCAACCACTCAGTGGAATCGGGCACTCCCCTCTCAATAACACTTATCATTTTTTATTCGCCCGAAATCCCGCTTGTAACCCGAAATCCGCCTTTAGCCGTGGTTATCGCCCCAACTTGTTTTGCTTGTGATAACCGTTGATCGCTTACCATCGACGGCCCTCCTCCGTTCATCTCCTCCGCTCAACTCTGCCGCTCATCTCCGTCGTTCATCTCTTAAACGTCAAACTCTAGTATACGGGTGAAAGAAGGTGATACCAGGTTGAACATTGTTGGTATAACGATATGCATTCAATCATATCTATTGTGGGAATAGTTCTCACTGGCAAGGAGAATTATCCTGAATGGTCGAGGAAAATCCAACACACTCTCATTTTTAATGAGCTATGGAAAGGAGTGTGTATTGGAGAAGGAGACGAAGTGCCAGTCCAGCCTACCTCAGACAAGGAGCTCGCCATTTGGGAAAATAAGAACAACAAAGCCTATGCATTGATTGCAGCATCTGTAAGTGAAGAGGTGAGTCGACACATTTCGCCATTTTCAAATGCATTCGAAGCCTTACAAAAGCTAAAGGAACTCTATGACTCACACTCTACACTTGAAGTTGTTCAACTCATGATTAAACTCTTCACTCTTGAATTACAAAATAATGATCCTCTTGCTCTTGCATCCGAAGTAAAATCTATAATGCATGATATCAAAGCCACTAAGGTTGAATTGGATATTCCTCTGATCGCTTTTCTCAAGGCACTTTATCCTACTTACTCCAATTATCTTGAGTCATTGCAAGCAAATGGAAATCTCAAAGATATTACCTTTGACTCTCTTGTGAAAAAATTGTTGAAAGAGAGAAAGCTTTTGGAAAGAAGACAACCCCTGAATCTTCTAAAGAGGTGGTCGAAGAGGAAGGGGAAGATATTTCAGAGGTAGGGGGCAGACACTCTCAAGGAGAAAAGTCAGATTTGCACTGCATACGCTGCAAAAGAAATGGATCACATGATGCCTCCACATGCAAGTTACCTTGGGACAAAATTGAGCAGCAAAGAAACCAACCCAAAGGTAAAACTAATGACACAGACAAAGGTAAAGCACTTGAATCTGCTCATTATGTTGTGGCACAATGTAATATTGGAGTAAATGAAGACTTATTTAATGCTTCACTTGCTTCTTCGAAAAATGATTGGTTGCTTGATTCAGGAGCAACTTGCCACATGACTCATAGAAAATATTTTTTTGAAGAATTTATTGACAATGTTGATGGAGCAGTCTACTTTGCAGACCAATCAAAACTCAAGCCATTAGGGCTTGGCACAATCAAGATTAAATTGCCTGGTCTTCCAGACTTTCTTCTGCATCATGTTCTATATCTCCCACAGCTGAGGAGAAACTTGTTGTCCTTGGTCCACATCCGCCAGCAAGGTCACTCCATTCATATGTTTTATGGCAAGCTTGAGGTGATAAAAGCATCTAACCACTCACTTGTCATGATAGGGATAGAAGAAGAAATGCTTCTCAAGCTGCAGGGTACCTTTGCTCGTGCACAACATTTCTCATACAATTCTCATTATGAAGAAGGTACACTTCCATCAAGTTTATTATGGAATGCTATATTTGGACATTTGAACTATGACAACCTCCGCTTATTGAAGAAAAATGGTGTTACTAGTTTGCCTACAATTCCTAGGAAGCTTAAGCAATGTGATGCTTGCATTTTAGGAAAGCATAGCAAACAGTCCTTTCATGATTCACACTCCAGAGCACATAGAAAACTTGAACTCATTCATTCAGATTTATGTGGTCCAATGCCTGTTCCTTCTGCAAATGGAAATAAATATATGATGACATTTATTGATGACTACACCAGAATGTGTTGGGTTTATTTATTGAAGAACAAATCTGATGCTTTTCAAACATTCAAGAACTTTCATACATGGATTGAAAATGATGCACAATCTCATATTGGCTCTATTCGCACTGATAATGGAAAAGAATACACTTCAAATGAATTTGAAAACTATCTTCGCCAACATGGGATCAAACATCAAACAACTGTGCCTTATAATCCCCAACAGAATGGTGTAGCTAAAAGAATGAATAGGACAATCTTAAATATGGTACGCTCCATGCTATTCTTCAAAAATGTAAAAATGATGTTTTGGGCTGATGTAGTTCTATGTGTTGTATATATAAAGAATAGATGTCCATCTAATGCTATCAGAAACAAGACTCCCTATGAAATGTGGTATGGGCACATTCCTTCGGTAAAGCATCTCAAGGTCTTTGGTTCCACCTGTTATGCCTTAATACCAAAGGTACATAGAAACAAACTTGGTGCAAGAAGTCGTAAGTGTATCTTCCTAGGGTATTCAAACACCTCCAAAGCATACCGTCTCTATGATGAAGTCAACAAAAAGTTTGTTGTATCTAGAGATGTAATCTTTCTTGAATCATCCAAAACTAACAATGTTGTTGAAGGGCAACTTGATCACTTGGATAGACTCACAAATGAAAAAACATTTCAAGAATTTGATAATCAGATTCCACATCCTGAAGGGGGGATTCCTATACTAGATCAATTTGCGGAATCTTCTTCTGAAACACTCTCTCCCCTACATGAAACTCCAACAATGGATGATACTTTGAGTGATGTGATTGACAGAATTGGGAGACTCAATCTTGATTCATTCCCAAATCAATCAACAGAGCAGCCTGGACCATCTGAGAAAGTTCCCCAAAGTGGCTGACAAAGACACTTGAAAGTGTTCATCCTAAGGAGGTTGGAAAGATAGGAACTAGAAATTCAAACCGGACAAATGGAGGTAATGTAGATGACTCTGATTCACCTGTTGATATGGATGTTTCTTATGATTATGAATTCAATTTGTTTACAGATTGTGAACAAACTTCCTTCAAAGAAGTTGCTTCTCATGATGAATGGAGAGAAGCAATGCAAAAGGAGTATGATGCCCTGATAAAGAATGGAACTTGGAAGCTGGTTGATCCTCCATTGGGAAATAAACAAATTGGCTGCAAGTGGGTCTACAAGAACAAGTATAAAGTTGATGTCTTACTTGACAAGCACAAAGCCAGGCTTGTGGAAAAAGGTTTTGCATGGAAGGAAGGGGTTGATTATGAGGAAATTTTTGCCCCCACAGCAAAATGGGCTACCATCCGGTCACTTTTTGCCTTAGCAGCTCAGAACGGTTGGAAAGTCCATCAAATGGATGTAAAAATTGCTTTCTTGAATGGAGATCTAAAAGAAAATGTTTTTATGTCCCAGCCTAAAGGATTTGCTGTGAAAGGACATGAACATAAAGTATGCAAACTTGTGAAATCCTTATATGGCCTCAAACAAGCACCAAGAGCCTGGTATGAAAAACTGACTGAGCATCTTCTGAAACTCAATTTCAAACATTATGATCTTGATGATGCAACTTTGTTTGTCAAGAAAGTTGGCAAAACAATTGTATATCTTGTGGTATATGTAGATGATCTTTTGATGACAGGGAACAACGAAAGCTACATTGCATCCATAAAGAAGGAATTCAAGAAAGGTTTTGAAATGACTGATTTGGTCTATGGTCATTACTATCTTGGTATTGAAGTAACTCAACATCAGAAGTCCATATTCCTTTCTCAAAAAAAGTACATTGGAGATCTATTGAACAGATTTGGCATGAGTGAATGCAATCCTCTAACTACTCCAATGGAACAAAACTTAAAGCTCACATCCATTGAAGGAAAAGAATTTGAGGATGCAACAAAGTATAGACAGCTTGTAGGAAGTCTCAACTACCTAACTACTACCAGACCAGACATTTCGTTTGCTGTTGGAATCCTCTCCAGATTTATGCAAAAGCCTTGTGAGGGACATTGGTCTGCTGCAAAAAGAGTTCTAAAGTACTTGAAGGGAACTCAAGAATTTGGAATCAAGTATACACAGGTGGGCGACTTCAGCTTGATTGGATACTCTGATTCAGACTTCGATGGAGACAAAGAAACTGGGGTTTCTACTTCAAGTTATGCTATGAGTCTTGGATCAGGAGCTGTCTCCTGGAGATCACGCAAACAATCAGTTCCAGTAGATTCCGCAACAGAGGCAGAATATGTGGCAACAGATGAGGCAACAAAAGAAATTGTGTGGCTCAGGAAAATTCTTGAAGATTTGCAGGTAAAACAAATACAATCGACTCCACTCATGATTGACAATACCTCTGCAATAAAGTTGGCCAAGAACCCAAAGTTCCATGATCGAAAAAAGTACATCAATACTAAATATCATCTAATTCGACATCATGTTGAGGCCAAAATAATCCATCTCCACCATTGTTCCACTAATGAGTAAATTGCAGACATCTTCACTAAAGCACTTGGAAGAGAAAAGCTTGAAAAATTCAGAACGATGCTTGGACTCACAAACATCCCTTCAGATTAAGTGGGGAATGTTGACACCTAATCAGAGGGATTGGGTGTACAACTGTAATTAATGTAAATAAATAATAGAGAAGATAGAGAGTCATCGAGAGATGAACCGAATAGTCACTCCCTCTTGTATATAATAATGAACAACCTGAATGAATATATGAGTTTTTGATTTGAGGAGTTACCTCTTGGTCTGACAGAACCTCTTGTAATAAATGGTTAATCCCATGAATGATTTGACCTCATCCACATTCCTAGGAGCTGTCCATTCCATGATATCTCTTATCTTTTTTAGATCCACTACTATGCCTTATTTGGAAACCACGTGCCCCAAATAATCTACATATGTCTGAAAGAAGCTACATTTACTAAGCTTGGCATACAATTGATGCTCTCTTAGCAATCTCAACACTGTTGCTAAATGTTCGGCACATTCTTCCCCATTCCTCGAATATATCAACATATCATCAATGAATACAATAACAAAATTGTCTAGACAAGTATGCAATACACTATTCATCAAGCACAAAAAATTAGCTAGAGCATTAGTCAAACCAAAAGGAACTACAACAAACTCGTAATGCCCATACCTAGTCTGGAAAGTAGTCTTGTAGATATCCTCTTCTTTGATGTGTACCTGATGATATCTGGATCTCAACTCAATCTTCGAGAACACTGTTGCTCCCTTCAATTGGTCAAACAAGTCATTGATCCTCAACAATGGATACCTATTCGTATTCATCATCTTGTTCAACAATATGTAATCAATGTGTAACCTTAGAGTGCCATCCTTCTTCTTTAAAAACAACATTGGTGCTCCCCAAGGCGACACACTTGGCCTAATGTATCCCTTGTCCAACGTTTCCTTCAACTACAACTTCAGTTCTAACAATTCCATAGTGCTCATCCTGTACGGTGCCTTTGATGTTGGTGTTGCTCCTAGCATCAACTCAATCGAAAATTCCACTTCCCTGTGAGGCGGTAACTCCGATATCTCTACTAGAAATACATCCTAAAACTACTGCAAAATTGGATACCTCTTCAAGACTTTAGCATACTCAACATCCTTACCTTTATCACTGGAAATATGAACTAAAAACAATACACATCCTTTCGTGTTATTGTGCTTGGCCTGCGTAGTTATAATCATTCTCACTAATGTAGGCTTCTTCTTACCCTGGAAGATTTTCTTCTCTCCATCATCATCCAAGCACTCAATAGCCTTGTCATAACAATCCACCTTAGTCCTGTGAATGTATAACCAATCCATACCCAACAATATATTGTATGATCCCAACAGAATCACATTTAGATGTGTTCATGTAGACTTATCGTTCAACTCAAATGCACAAGATCTTACCCAATGACGAACTATTTTCTTAGTACCTATAGCCAACTACACCAACCAAGACTATGCATGCACTTCTTTATTCAAGAAACACTTATCCACCAGGTCAGGATTGATATAACTATAGCTAGATCTAGGGTCAATCAAAATAGAAACAACTTGATCATGAAGCTTACCTTCCATCTTGATAATAGATGCATGATGATCATCCTACCTATTACCCAATGTTGCATAAGTCCAAGGAATACTTTTTCCAACATCCCCAACTATCTGTGCCTCCTGAGCACTGTAAATCTACGGCCTGACACCTGGATGTTGTGGACAATCTCTCCTACGATGATCCTTGCCACAAGTCCAACACTGCAAAGGCTTCCTTCCATCACCCTTTTTGTGCTCCTCGGACTAAAACCTTTGTCTTCTATCACCTGCAATGAATTTCTTGTATAATGCTACATTCTCCTTATCATTTGTATCCATAGGTTTTCATCTCTTCTTAACCCGCTTTCCTTTATTCTTATCCTTACCTTTCCAATCCTGCTTAGACTCATTCTTTCTCTTCGATTTCTAATACCAGTGCTACAACTTTCTGATGGCTTCCTTTAATGATCTAGGCTCATCAAACTCAATTTTGTCTTTGAATGACACTGAAAAACGAGTGATGAATCTTTGAAGCTTTCTCCTACTTAATATAAGGCACATATCTCGAAAACTCCAAGAATCTGCTTGTATACTCCTCATCGATCATAGATCCCATATTCAACTCATAGAACTCATTTGCCATGTCGTCATATTATCTTTCAGATAGATACTTCCTCCTGAAAAGTCTCTCGAACTCACTCCAAGTCAACTCGTCTTCTCGAATGCCTCTAACATTCTTCACATCTTCCCAACATATGTTTACTTTTCATTTAATACTGAAAGTATTTATCTTGGCCTTCATATTCTATGAATAATCATGCAATCTGAAAAACTTATTCATCCCAAACAACTAAGCTTCTGCATCTTGTGACTTCTTCATTTATCCATCAAATGTAGGAGGCTTTGCTTTTTTGAACTCCTCTGGCAAGTACTGCTTCTCACTCCTCCTATACGAATGGTGACGGTGATGACGATGTTTTCTCTTTGAACCATAACTAGAGTAGAGCTCGCGATCATTACCCCTCCTGTCAAATGTATCCAAGAACCTTTCAGCTTTAACTGTATCATTCCTATCAAACCTATATCTTGATTCAGACTTGCTTCCTTATGCCCCATTAGATTGTTCCTCATGTCCATGATTGATCCTAAGTGGTCTCTATCTTTACAAATCTGATAGACTCTAAAGAATCACTACATTGACCTCTGCTTGCATTTCCTATGCCCTAGCAAGTCTTTCTTGTGATGGAATGATCCTATCATTATCTTCCTTACAACTTCTAATCTCCTCTTTCAAACTTCTCAGTGTATTTGCTATGTTAAGAGAGTACTCATCACCATGTTGTTCATTTGATCTATAGGGAGAATCACATGAACTGTAGTCCACCATTTTTCTTGTCATCTTTGATCCTCTACTTCCTGCAAACATACCATGTCAGATAACCAAATATAAACATAATCAACATACCTTAGTGAAGTTCAGGGGAGGCTATCTCATCTACAAAATCAATCTAGATTAGCATGATACATGTATATACATAATCATATCAATATGTCGACATCATGCATGATAACACCAACTGCATATAATGACCTCATGCATGACAACCATAACCATGAAAATGCATGCATAACTACCACATAGACACTGACATGCATGCATGACAAACACATTCTGCCCATCCAGTCCAAGTGTTGAACCTGGGAGCTCTGATACCAATCTGTAACCACCCCTCCCACATTTACCTAGTTTCATTGGCCTGCCAGGGTAAACATGAGATGAAGAGCTATTGTGACATGACCTAACCTCCAAGCTTCAGTTATGAAAGTGGGGTCGACAACTGACGACAACTAACAACTCACCTTATCCCTCAGGGCTACAGGACACTCACGGGCCAATGAACCACCCCATGTGACAAAACCCTGAGCCGGGGCTAAATTTCACACACTTTAACCCCCAACCACATCCATGACAAGGCCTCCACGTGGTTATAGGCCTCCAACCACATGCACAAGCCTGCCTAAGTGAAATTGTGACCCAAATTGTCCAGTTCAGAGGATGCGCCTTGAGATCTGAGCCTAGATTCCAGGTCAGCCTCCAGTCCAATACCCAAACTTCCTGAAACTTCTTAGAATCAATAATGACATGACAGTGATGCTAAACATACAAACTTGAAGGCAAAACTTGACCTATACTGCCTAAAACATAACAAACATTTCGTCAAAAAAATGGAAAACATGTAAGCTATAGGTCACAAATGCATATCTGATCATAAAAGTCTAAGATTCATCTAAGAATCACCGAGAATGACCTATGCCCTCTCCACATAGTTTCAACAACACTTATTAGTTCATGCAATCATCAACTGATCAATAGCTAAACAATTCATGACATGAGCCATAAAAGATACACATCATATGAATTACATATAACCAGAAAATAACCATCATATAAACCATGGCCACCCAGCCATAATATCACCAACATATTGCCAACATTTATACATGAATCACAATAGAATAATAACTCTTATTAACATATGGAAATGCCAACCAAGCCAGGGACTTCCACGTACCACCCGACTATAGATTGGGATGAACCAAATCTCTCTTTCATCCAATCACCCTCGTGCCATATTCCAAGCATGAATGTGGGATCTCATGGAATAAACCAAACCAGAGCTTCCAGAGGCCAAACCACCTCAACCCTCAACTAGTGATTCCACCTCATGGTTGGACATCACTAACACCAACTAGATCAGTCTCTACCTAAGCTCTCCAAGGCTCCAAGAACTAGTAACTCAACCCACAACCTTCCAGGGCTCTAGCGTGTTTGTCCAACCCAGCTCCAGGAACTAGTAACTCAACCCACCAAGGGCTCCAGAGCATTTGTCCCAACTTAGGCTCTAGGACTAGTAACACAACCAAAGTTGTTCCAGGGATTCCATAGTGTTTGTTCCAACCCACATCCATAAGGAATTATGAGCACCAATCAGAAAACAGTCAAGTAGAAAACCCACAACACGATGGTTATCCAGGAAATGGCAAGGCAGTCCTCCATGCCAATGATTACACATAACCAGAAAACCACATACATCTACCATGCATCCATAAATCAACAAGGAAATCACACGTGCATCTTGTTACTTGCAAAGAAATCTAGTTGTAGTTGTTGATCCACCTGTTCCCTTGCACTTTCTCTCTTTCCTTTGCCTTCTTTGTCCAATAAAAGTATTCCAAAGTTCTCCAGGAATGCTCCAAGATTTCTTTAAGTGTGCAATAGTGTGAGAGAATAGAAGAGAGATCCAAGCTAAAATTGATAAAAAGGTTAACCAACAAAATGTGTGAACTAATCCTCAGAAGCCTTTTTATTATTGAGGCCTCTATTTTCTTCATTTTCCTTCATTTTTCCTTTAATTTTCCTCACATGCAAATATGTGACCCTTCATCTCCCTTTTCTCCTATTTCCTTTATTTCATAAATAATATTCCAATTATTGCCACTTTGCCTTTGCTGATTTCCATAGGCATTAATTAATCACCAATGATACCCCATCAATATGTTTTTCCCAACATTTAGCTTAGAATACATGTCCCATGACCTTGGTTATTCTATTTTTATTTACATAGGAAATCAACCAAGGGTTGTTACAAACATGAAGCTGATGTGCAATTGAATATCCATCCTAGTTATTACAATGAGAACCTCATATTTTGCTATGTTATTTGTACATGGGAACACTATCTTGTATGATTTCAATATACAATCGCCCTAGAGTGTGATAAACGATATACCTACTCTTGATCCAATATGAGTATAAGAACCGTAAAATTAAAATTCATACTTAGGTGTAGTTCTAATATTCAATATTGATTCATCAAAAAATGAAGACACTAAGGGATTCTATGCATATATCGAGGCTTCAAACAACAAATTTTTAATAATGTGTCCCTTAATAGTTTTCCAATCCACATATTTTATATCAAATTCATTTGAGAGCATCACTCATTTAGCACTACACCCTGTTAGAGTTTCCTCAGATAGATTATACTTGAGTGGATCAACCTATGAAATGAGTTTAATTTTTTTATTTAACATGTAGTGTCTAAGATTTTGAGAGGTAAAGACGATTGCTAAACATGATCCCTCTACTAGTGTGTAATTTAGCTCATATCCCACAAGGGTTCTAGTGATATATTATATGGCCCTCTTTTTCCTATTGTCATCATTCTATGTCAGGAGAGCTCCTAGTGTTGTTGATGTAGTAGACATGTACAATACCAATAGTTTACCCTTGACTAGTGGCACCAATATTGGTGGTGATTTTAGGTACTCTTTTAGGTGTTGAAAAGATTCTTGACACTTCTCAATCCATTTAAATGTAACATTCTTATGTAAGAGATGAGTGAGTGGATGAAACTTGTCTACAAGATGTGAAATGAATCGTCTAACAAATTGTAGTATTCCTTGAAGGCTCCTTACCTATTTTAATGCAATTGGTGGATCCATATCAATAATTGCTTTGACTTTAGCTAGATTGATCTCAATGCCTCTAAGTGAACAATGAATCCTAATAGTTTCCTTGATGTGACACCAAATACACTCTTCTTTGGTTCCAACATATCCTGACTTAATCGGTTCCAATTGATTAAGTCAGGATATGTTGGGTCTCCCAAATGTCATCTTTTTCACTATCGTTTCTTTCATTTTCCTTCAGTATTTACCATTTATGCAGCTCCATCACCTTACACTAACACCATTTTCATGATCATATATGGGTTTATCATTATTATTTTCCAAGGCATGATTTTAGTATCTTGAGTGAATTTATGGTTAAATATTAGAAAAATAACATGTATTAACTTATATATAAAATTTGGATGAGTTTTGTTATGTGTGTAGGCATATTTGAAGATTCTAGCAAAGTCATATTTGGCCTCTAAGTTTAGAATTCGAATTTCTTTTTCAAACTCTTAAAGATTTGAGGAAGATTTAAGATCATTGATCAGGCACATTTCATGGAGAAGATCATGGAAGTTTTCATAAGTGTCTCCTATCAAATATTTTAGATATTTGTGAGGGGATATGAAGGGATGTTACCCTCTAGATGTTAACACATGGTTGTAACCACATGAGATATTTTTGGATCTAAGAGAGATATGTGGATCTAGGAGAGATTTGTGGATCTACATTTATTAATTAGTTATCTTAGTTTTTGTATAAATAGGAGTGCCTTTTCCATTCAAAGGTGTGTTAAGTTTTAGAATGCTAAGGATTGACTATGCTTATACTTGATGTTATGAATACTATTGAAGTTCACTTCAATTAATAAAATCCTTTAATATGGTTGTCCCTTCATGATGAGATTTGATGTTTGATCAATAGTTTCCTAAACTTTCCACCTCTCGTGCACTTCTGGAAGGTCACTTGGTGTGTACGAGTATATTTTAATGTTTCAACTCTGCAAGATAGACTAGTTTATTTTATGCTCATTTTTTGCAAGGTTTATTTCAAGTCTTTTGATTAGATGTTATGTTTTCTATTCACTATCTTTACGCTCTTTTATGCTCATTTCATTTATGTTCTTTTTTAGATCAAGCACTTGAGAAAAAAAAAAATAACCAAAAACATTTATTTTATTGCTCTTTAAGTTTCTTAGTCTCATATTCATAGATAATTGATAGTTGTGATTGGCTCTAATTTGGTATGCACACATCAATAATCTCAATAGGATTTAATTCCAAGTCATTTGCTTCTCGCTTTAGAATAGAGTTTTATTGCTTTCCTAGAATAGAGTTTTGTTGATTTCTATAGATTAGATTTGTTTTCAAGTTCAATAGATTAGATTTATTTTCAAAGTTCGATAGACTAGATTCATTTCCAAGTCCAATAGAATAGGATTTGTCTTTATGTTCAATAGAATAGAATTTCAAAAGCTTTCATAGTATAGAATTAGAATAACTTGTTTCAATTCAACACATTACTTTTCAAGTTCTGAATTTAATGCTTTAATAGGTATAGTCTTTGAGAAAGAACATGTGTGTGTGCTCATTTATATATTTTCATTAATAGGTTTCATTTCAGTCTTTCAATCATTTCCATAGGTTAATTTCCATTTTGATTGAGAGTTAATTCCTAACATATATTGTGCAAGTGTACTTCACAAGTATATGAACCTGGATTGATAATTTAATGCTAAGTAATTCAACTCACAATTAAATTACCCAACATGATAAACTAGCATGGTGTCATTGTTTGATGGTGAGGATGTGTATGATACTTCGGTTATAGCACAAATGGAGGTATCAAGGAATAACTCATTAATATGTAATGAATCGTTCTCAATGGTGCCCTCTTTAGAAGTATTAATAATTGTAGAAGTGTCAATCACATTTTTACATCTACCCTTAGAATTAGTCGTCTTATTTAGTATTCAAAATTGATCCAAGTGGATATTGGTGGCCACCCGCCTATTCCACCTAGACCTCCAGTTGGTTTCATCTGTTTCCTTGTTTATTTCAACATTTACTATTTTTAGCATTTTTTCGGGTCTTGAACTTTCGGAGCAGTTTTGACCCCCTAAACGATGTTTTTTGAGGTCCGGAAAAGGCCTATTGCTATGGGCCTAGCAACAATCTTGTAGTACTCAGAGAGACCTTTCCAACAAGGTATCGTACGTGCAAAACGAAGATAATATGACCAAGTTACAACCCCGGGAAGATGGCTACCCAACTAACCCCAACGGGCCCACAAACTCTTGGTGTACATCTCCTGGGGTTAAGGTTTTGGTTGCTTAGGGTTTTCCATTGTTGTTCAATATAAATAGGCCCTTGATCCTCATTGTAACACATTTCAGAGGCATGCAGTCGCCACATCTCTTCTCAGAGATAATCTACCATCACCCGAGCTAGCTTATTTACATTATGTTTGTAAGCATATTTCAGTATTTTTGATATTAATGAAATGAAGTGTTATTTCCATTGCATCTCTGTATTTATGGTTATATTTCTAATTTGTTTCGTTCTTGTTAAAGTTCGGATTAGAAACCCAATTCCTTTACATTTTGTAGCTTTCTTTGGAGAGATGGTTATTTTCATTCCTTATACTTCAGGTCTGTTGACGGTGTTGGACCCGCAAACATTCAAGGGTTCTCCCCGATATGTGTTCCCAAATAGACCTCACTTTGTTTGGGATAGGATCCCCATCGGGAATATGGCCCGGTTGTCGGTTTCTTGAATATTTTCCTTGGCTCTAACTGTCAACAAGAGAGAGGAATGCAAATGTGACTTCGAAAAACAAGTGTTCCTCGTGAGTGTTCGGTTGTAGGTGTGTCAAGGTTCTTCTACTGCGGAGGGAAAATAAAGTGAGCCTCTAAGAGAGAGGTAATAGTACCACTCTGGTAGAAACACACACAAATAAGAGATATATGTCTAACATCCAGTGGAATAGTCCACAAAGATACGACAAGCATTGCAACCATTACAACACATTTTCAATATAATAAGCAATAAAATAACTGAAATAGTTCAACTACTTTAGTACAAGTGAAAACAAACATGAATCATAAACATTCACATAACAGTATTACAAACATTCATAATCCATGCATGAAGAACGTGTTGGCCATCAGGGTTCATATATTAAGTAAAAGTCCCAAGACACATGTATACATCGAACACCACTTGTTGAAAATGGCAACAAGAAATGCTAAAAATAACATTGTTATAAATAGTAGTTCGGGTACCAATGTTGGACATAGCAACAAGGAATGAAAAATCGAAGTGCTAAAAATAACATTGCTATAAATAGCATTTCGGGATGGATTCCAATTTTAGTTAGTCCCTGAACTAAAATAGAGAAGTAAAATTCGAATTTGATCTTAGCAATTGTTTGTAAAATAATTAATTAATTCATCTTGAGTTAATTAGTTGTAGAAAATCAAACATGAAGTCTATGTGAGGACATGCAACAATTATCCCATTAATTGAGGAATTTATCCCTTAGTTAAAGAGATAAGGATGAGTTGTAATTAGTTAGCTCAGTTAACTGAGTTAAGTCCAGTTAGATTAGTTCCAACAGTTTGTGGAATTAATTGTGAGTTCAGTTAGTTAATGCATGCATGCATGTAACTGCTGCACTTCATATAACTAAATATTCTCTCATAAATAACTCATGCATGTCAGTTCAGTCAAAGACCTAGTTGAGATCAGAGGAAGGGACAGTGTACTATCAGTTGGAGGATTTTTTCCTATATAGGAAACTCATCCATGCAGAAGGAATTATCTCTTTCATGATTGCGCAATGACTACTGAGCCAAGTGAGCAGTGTGACGTGGGAATTCACACAAGTGGAAGCACTGGACCCTAGGAAAAACTGCGCAAGGAAATAGGAGGCTTGGAGGGTAGAGGAGAAGGTTTGTGAGAAGCCTTTCACTATCTATGAGCAGCAGAGGGATTGTACTGAGAGCTGGATAGCTTGTGAGCTAAAGCTTTGTGTAATCTGGACATATTTCCACTTGTATGATAATACAGAGATCAGGGGTTTTAGCTTAGGCTTTCCCCAGAGTATTCTTCTGTTTTCATGTGTGATTGATTTCTCATTCTCAGCTATATGTGTTCTATTTGATCTTGCTCATATTCGATTAAGCTTTCGCAAGTTTGTTGTAGAAGTAGATATTGTATTTTGTTTTAGTATATTGCATAATCTGTTGATCTGCAGTGGGAATTTCTACATGGTATCAGAGCAAAGGTGATCAAAAGAGAGAACAGTATACAAGAAGGGAGAAGTTCGAAGTTTGAGGTTCCTGAATATAGAAATCGAGTTCATATCACATCTCAATTTCACCAATGACGTTCAACGATTTAAGACTCGAGTATTCTCTTGATGGCAGCGCGAATTATATAGCCTAGAAGGATCGGATGGAAGCAGTATTAGAGGATAACGGTCTAAAGGAATTCATTGATCAAGAAGTCCCCAAGCCGATAGCAACTAATGCTATAGAATTGGCAGAATGGAAGAAATGTGTGGCTAGAGCAAGGAGAATCCTCCTGGAGGGAGTTTGAGACCACATTGTCTTGAGCCTCCATTGGAAGGAGACACCGTTTCGATGTGAAAAAAATTGAAAGATCTATATCAGAACAACAACGATCAGAGAAGCTGGCGCTGAAAGACAAGCTTCAGAAAATCAACTGTGAAAAGGGCGACACGATCTCTACATATATGAACAAGCTCACCACCTGCAGGGATGATCTTGGAAGTGTAGGAATCACGACAGCCGATGATGACATGGTGAGCCTTGCACTTCTCGATCTTCCTAAGAGTTGGCATAGCTACCAAGACTCGGTCAATGGAAGAGAAAAACTGCCAGATAGGGAGCAACTTTGGTTGGATCTTATGCAGGAGGAGATAAGAAGAAGCACCAGAGATGGATCCTCATCAAAGCAAGATGATGAGGAAAATCTAGCCTTAGCGAGTAAGGCGAGGAAGGGGAAAGGGAAGGTGTCCCATCCCAAATCCAGTTCTTCCCATGGTGGGAAGAAGTTTGACAAATCGAAAGTGTGATGCTTTCATTGTCATGAAGTGGGCCATTATGCTACAAATTGTCCACTGAAGAAATCCAAGAAGGGATCCTTGGAAGGATCAGAAGGTGAGGCACTGGCCTCACAGTTCGAGTTGGATTTCACACTCTTCGCATGCATGGTTTCATCCATGGTGGGATGTGGTTGGTTTCTTGACAGTGGAGCTTCTTTCCACATGATCGGTGACAAGAGTTTGTTCAGTACCTTAGAGGAGAAAGATCTCCAGATACTCATAGTGATGGGTAATGGTGAAAAGTATAGTGTCTCGGGTGTAGGCACGGTTGTTTTTTAGAGGGAGCATGGAGCTCGCATTACCTTGACCGATGTAAAGTATGTACCAGGACTGAGGAAAAATTGGTGTTGATCGCAATGCTGGAAGACAAAGGCTATGATGTAGTAAGGGAAAGGTTTTCCTTCGACACATCACCACTAGACAGGTGAAGCAGATCGGTTCACGAGTCAAAAACCTGTATGCTCTTGAGGTTCAAGATGCATGCAAAGCCTTGAGGAGCAAGGCAACTGATGGAGCCTTGGTGGTTGAGAGGGAGAGTACATTACCTCTCAACATGCAGTGCCAGAATAAGTCTCAGACAATTGTGGAGGAGCCACAATTGGTGAAGCAGCTTCAGGGGGTTGTGGAGCAGCCACAACTAGAGAAGCCGAGAGGAAACTGAGTGGAGGCATCCACTCATGTAGAGACCTCTAGTAGGAGGAAATTTCGAGCCAAGTGGGCATATGGATTACATGCATCCATACCTCCAGGTCGGAGGTGGGGTGATGTGGAGTGACAGTCCCAAGAAAGTTGGAATAGGGGCAGGATCATTGAGGTACCCAACCTCTTTGATTAGACCTTGCTACGGGAGCCCCAATGAGGAGTATTAGGACTGGATAAATGGGTAGAGACAGATGCGGATGGAGCGGCAGAGAGAGCTACAGTGCAGGAATCCCAAGAGAGTGCAGAGCTAGCAAGCTGCAACAATGCAAGAGGCACAGGAGTGTTGCACCAGTGCAGGATGGCACAGAGAGGTGTGCAACAGTGTGAGATGCATGGAGTGTTGCAGCATCTCAGAGGTCAAAGAGGGAGCACTTGTCAGCGGCAGAGGGAGCTTCAACATCAGAGGGTTTTTCTAGCCCAACAGAGAGTTCAATTGGGAGATTTTTTTGTTTCTAGAGTTGCTGGAGCAATAACACTTGGGAGAAGTGTTGCATGCAAAACATTCCAAAGGTTCAAGATCGGGTTCGAGTTGAATGCCTTTCTTGTTGAGAGGGAGTGTTGAAAATGGCAACAATAAACGCTAAAAATAGCATTGCTATAAATAGTAGTTTGGGTACCAGTGTTGGACATAGCAACAAGGAATGAAAGATGGAAGTGCTAAAAATAGCATTGCTATAAATAGCATTTCGAGATGGATTCCAATTTTAGTTAGTCCCTGAACTAAAATAGAGAAGTAAAATTCGAATTTGATCTTAGCAGCTGTTTGTAAAATAATTAATTAATTCATCTTGAGTTAATTAGTTGTAGAAAATCAAATATGAAGTCTATGTGAGGACATGCAACAGTTATCCCATTAATTGAGGAATTTACCCTTAGTTAAAGAGATAAGGATGAGTTGTAATTAGTTAGCTCAATTAACTGAATTAAGTCCAGTTAGATTAGTTCCAACAGTTTGTGGAATTAATTGTGAGTTCAGTTAGTTAATGCATGCATGCATGTAACTGTTGCACTTCAGATAACTGAATATTCTCTCATAAATAACTCATGCGTGTCAGTTTAGTCAGAGACCCAGTTGGGATCAAAGGAAGGGATAGTGTACTATTAGTTGGAGGATTTTTTTCCTATATAGGAAACTCATCCATGTAGAAGGAATTATCTCCTTCAGGATTGCGTAGTTACTACTGAGCCAAGTGAGCAATGTGAGGTGGGAATTCACACAAGTGGAAGCACTGGACCCCAGGAAAAAATGCGCAAGGAAATAGGAGGCTTGGAGGGCAGAGGAGAAGGTTTGTGAGAAGCCTTTGACTGTCTATGAGCAGCAGAGGGATTGTACTGAGAGCTGGATAGCTTGTGAGCTAAAGCTTTGTTTAATCCAGACATATTTCCACTTGTATGATAATACAGAGATCGGGGTTTTTAGCTGAGGCTTTCCCCAGAGTATTCTTCTGTGTTCATGTGTGATTGATTTCTCATTCTCAGTTATATGTGTTCTATTTGAGCTTGCTCATATTCGATTAAGCTTCTGCAAGTTTGTTGTAGAAGTAGATATTGTATTTTGCTTTAGTATATTGCATAATCTGTTGATCTACAGTGGGAATTTCTACACCACTAGCTCCAATAGTGGAGCATTAGAGCCACCACTTTCTCCTCAAAAGAACTAGCTTGTCTCTCTAATGCCTTGCGGGATGAACCAACGTGAAAATTACAATTTGTTTTTCTTGCAAAAGGGGCCAAAACACTTAGAGAAAACACGTGGAATGGATTTCAATGTTTGCGACAACAATATACAAGACCAAGCGAGGCTTTGAAATTTTGTGCAGGCAAAAATTTGGAGGGTGTTGTAGCAGTGACAACACTTAGCGAAACACTGGTAGAATTCCAACTTCTTTGTCTTGGTTGACTCTTCTGTGCAGGGCCTCAGTTCTTCAGGGAGTATTGATTCATCATGCAAATTACTTTAGCTTCCCCACTTACCCCATGAATAGACATAATCCCCTTTGTTCCTTCGCAGTTTGAACACAATCATAAGACTCGGCAATATTGCAATGTTTCGAATTGGAAAGGGTAGTGTAGTTTGTGAGCTTTATATTTTCAGAGTATATTTTTTGATCTAAGGTGCTTCTCTGCTACCAGCAGGCCTGGACAGTACCTCGACGGAGTCACTACAGGAACACAAACATTGCTCCGCTGCCAGCAAGCTCGGATAATACCCCGACGGAGTTACTTACTTCACCTCTCTGCATAGGAATCCTTTCTCTTCTTTCACCTTTATTTATTTATTTAAAGAGGACTATGCTTTGACACTTATTTATTTTATGGGTGGAAGAGGGATCCCGACTTATTGAGAGCATGAGAGGTTGTTCCTTTAGAGAAGCATATAGAGACGTTTGATTTAGGTTTGCTTGTTTAGAATTTTCCCCTTTTCCTCTTCTACTGATTGGGAAAGTGTGAAGACACCATGACATAAGAACCGAGCGTGGGCATAAGGTTTCCAAAATAGACACAAGTATCATGGTTTGACCAAAACTCTCCTTAAGGACCAATCGTATTTTTCATCAGAACTTCATCGACCAAAAGATGTAACCAACACAAGGAAGGAGGACCAAAAGTTATCCAAATGTTTTGGTGTCACGAGACTCTTTTCAATTTAGCCACACGCAAAGAAGCCTGAAAACATGTTCACACATGATGCTTGTTTACAAAAATGAAAAACAAAATACAAGACCAACCAAACAAACAAGCAAGAAAATAAACTATGTACATAGGGTAGGGCACAACCCCAGATCATCATTGAAAATAATGTTTCAAGTCTTGGCCATTAACAGGAAGAGAGTCAATCTTCTCGTCTAGTGATTGAAGATGATATGTGTGTTGGCCAATCTTTTCGTGTATGGTGAATGGTCCAATCCACAAGGATTGGAACTTAGTGTGTTTTCCTTTGTCTTCGTGGGATTTGTCCCAATTCAAGACCAGGTCACCCTCATTTTTCCCTGTAGATTTCTTGTCTAACCACCTCTTGATACCACTCTGGTGAAGAGAAAATTTTTCTTTTGCTTTTTGTATTTCTTCCTGGAGCTTGTGAAGGGTTTCTATCCTACATTGAACCAATAAGCAAGGCTTGCCCTAGGATTCCTGTGAAGGTTGAAGGGTAGGCAAGTTGATGTTTGGGGGTAGGATGACTTCTTTTCCGTACACCAGGAAGTAATGAGACGTATTCAGAGAGGGTTTTGGCATGACTCAGTTAGCCCATAAGGCATTCACCAAAGCAAAGTGCCAGTTCCTCTGTTTAGAGAAAATGGTATTCTTGATAATGCGGATGAGGTTTTTATTTGTAGACTCAGCAAGACCATTTCCCTGCAGATAGTATTGGTTGAATGTTTCAATACAATTCCATTTTCCAATGCAAAATCATACAATTTTAATGATGAGAAATATGTTGCATTGTAAAAAACAAGTGAAGTCGGAATGTCAAACCTGAAAATGATATTTTTCTTAAGGAAGTTGATGACTCGCTGATCATTCACCTGTTTGAGTGGAACTACTTTTTCCCACCACGTCAAGTAGTCTGTAGTAGTAATAATATAGCGGTGTTGCTTTGATGAGTGTGGAAAAATTTCACCAATCACATCTAAGCCACATTTTTGAAATGGTTCTTCCACTGCAATAGGATGCAATGGGGCGGCTGACTTCTTTCCTCTGTCGGCACACTTCTAACTGACTAGACAATTGCAAACATAGACATGAGAATCTTTGAATAATGTGGGCCAATTGTAGGTTTTAACCCCGTATAGAAATTACCTGCATATGAATTCTAAGAACATAAAATAAACAATGCAAGAGCATAACACATAAAACACATATGCACAAAGATTTTCCCGTGGATCCCAAAACCGGGACTACCAGCTTGATTTTTCATTATGTTCCTTTCAATGTTACAATACATATATATACATGCCAAAGCATCCAATACCATGGATTGAAAACCATCGTGCCCAAAACCATGTGCGAAAACCTTGCACAAAACCATAGGTAGGTCTTCCCACCTAATATAGGGTCCAAAAAAATTTCCCTGGGGTGCTACCTCGGACCCCATAGAGCGGGGCTAACCACCCCCCTCAAACCCCCTGTGACCCCCCCACTGCGTAATCGGCGCAACGAAGGGGGGCTCCGCCCCCCCTCTAATCCCCCCGGTTAACTAGGGTGGATACTCGTGGAAAGAATATAACACAACCCAACATTCTCCCACTTGTTGTTTTCTTTACATAGGGGGCCATAGGAGAGCTTAATCATTTATCCAACCCTGCAACGCCCATTATTTCTCTACACCAAGAGAACTTCTCAGAGCTCATATATTTTGTCAATGCATCTGCAGTATTCTTCAAAGTGTCCACCTTTACCAGCAACACCTTTTTGTCTTCTATCATATCCCTCACAAAGTGATGTTGAACATCAATGTGCTTTGTCTTTGAGTGATAAGCAGGGTTCTTTGCCAAGAAAATTACACTTTGGCTGTCACAGTATATCCTTATAGCTCCCTGTACTAACCCCATACTTGAACACAATCTCTGCAACCAAACTGCTTCCTTGCTTGCATGAGTGGCTGTCATGTATTATGCCTCTATAGTTGATAGTGCCACTACAGATTATTTCTTACTCATCCAACTGACTGCACCTCTAAATAGGTTAAACACATACCCACTTGTATATCTTCTCTGATCCAGATCCCCAACCTAGTCTGCATCAACAAAGCCATGAATATCCAACACTCTATCCAATCCTGGTCTTCCTTGGTAGCACAAACCATAATCACTAGTGCCACGCAAATACCTGAAAACCCGCTTCACTATTGTCCATTGATCCTACCCTAGTTTTGACATAAACCTGCTCAATACTCCCACTCCATGTGCAATGTTTGGTCTAATACAGACCATCGCATACATTAGGCTACCGACTGCACTTGCATATGGAACAAAAAACATGTCCTGTTCCTCTTCTTGTGTCTTGGGACACTGTTCAGCAGATAACTTCACACCTACAAGAATAGGAACCTTCATCGGTTTACTATCCTACATATTAAACCTCTGCAGTATTGTCTCGACATACTTCCTCTGGTTTAACCAAAGCTTCCTCTTTGCCCGATCTCTTTTAATTTCCATGCCCAAAATATAGTTTGCAACACCAAGATCTTTCATGTCGAATTTGGAGGACAATTGGGTCTTCAAATCTTGGATAATTTCTTTGTCATTTCCAACCAGCAACATATCATCCACATACAAGACTAGATAAATAACATGGTCACCAATTAATTTAAAATACACACAGTGATCTTATTTGCTTATGGTGAAGCCAAGTCCCCGTATAAATGTATCAAATTTCTGATACCACAACCTTGGTCACTGTTTTAACCCATACAGAGACTTCTTTAACTTGCATACCAGTTCTTTCTTACCCTTCACCGCAAATCCTTCAGTTTGCTTCATGTAGATCTCTTCTTCTAGATACCCATGAAGAAATGTCGTCTTCACATCCATATGTTCTACCTCAAAATCAAAAGTAGCAGCAACAAATAAAAGTAATCTAATAGAAGCTACCTTGGCAACAGGAGAAAAAATATCACCAAAATCAATTCCCGGCACCTGGGAATAACATTTTGCTACCAACCGAGCTTTGTATTTCTCCACCTTTCCTTCTACATTTGTCTTCTTCTTGAACACCCGTTTTTTGCCAATTGGTTTCCTTCCAACTGGTAACTCCACCAGATCCCAAGCCTCATTTTTGTGCAAATATGTTATTTCATCAACCATGGCCTCTTTCCAGAGATTTCTATCCTCTGAATCTACTGCTTCCTTCACAGTTCTGGGATCATCATCAGTAACAGATAAATAAATATTTGTACAAAAAGCAAATGGACTATACGTTTATGGTTGCCTTCTTTCTCGAAATGATCTTCTCACACTCGGAGTTTGTGGCTCTTCATCTTTTGATGCCTCTTTTGCTATAGAGTCTGATT
This sequence comes from Pinus tabuliformis, assembly GCA_031772625.1. NCBI lineage: Eukaryota > Viridiplantae > Streptophyta > Pinopsida > Pinales > Pinaceae > Pinus > Pinus tabuliformis. The sequence goes on along the minus strand of CM062804.1, from coordinate 95,473,772 downwards.
CTTCCTCCTTTAGCTCAAACTCTATCTTTTCAGGTTCCTTTGGTTGGACTTCATGTTTAATAACATCTTTCACCTCTATGAACACCACATCTCGGCTGTACACAACCTTCCTTGTTACTGGGTTCCAAAGTTTATAACCCTTTAAACCATCCTTATACCCAATAAAGATGCACTTTTCAGATTTACTACCCAACTTTGTTCTTTTCTCCTTTGGAACAAGTACATATGCATCACATCCAAATACCCTCAGATGTGAAAGAGAGGGTTTCTTACCATTCCATACCTCTCGTGGAGTCTTATCCTCCAATGCTGATGAAGGTGATATGTTGACCAGGTAACATGTAGTCTCCACTGCCTCTGCCCAAAATTCTTGTCCTAACTCGGCACCACTGAGCATGCTTCTTGCCATTTCCATCAACGTCTTGTTCATTCTTTCTGCAACTCCATTTTTCTCAGGTGTGTATGGAGTAGTCTTCTGCTATGCTATACCACACTTCTTACAGAATTCTTCAAATTCCTTCTTGATAAACTCTCCACCATTATCTATCCTCAACACCTTTATCTTCTTCTTTGTCTGGTTTTCCACCAGAGCCTTAAATGCTTTAAACCTTTCAAAGACTTCATATTTCTTCTGAAGGAAATATATCCATGTATTCCTTGAGAATTCATCTATAAATTATACATAGTACACAAACTTACCCAGTGATGGAACCTTCACATGTCCAAACATGTCACTGTGCACAAGCTCCAATATCTGTTTCACCATCTTACCACCAGAGGGGAAACTCACCCGATTCTACTTCCCATATATGCAATTTTCATAGAAATCAAAATCCAGAGAGCTATTAGTCATACCGTCTACCATACCTTTACCATGAAGTATTCGAAGGCCCTTCTCTCCAATATGTCCAAGCCTTTGATTCCATAGCATGGTCTTTTCTCCAAAGACCACTAGATTTTCTACTCCACTTTCAGGAACCGTAGAACTGTTGCACCCATCAACAACAGTGCTACCTTGCAGCTTGTACAGAGTTACAATCCGAACTCCCTGTTAGAGTCGGTCTAGTTATCCCTCCATCGGAGATCAAAGCTCTTTTGCATTTCATGATTAGGTGTCCCATCAGTTTTTATCAGCTGCATTTCGTTAGGCATGCCATAACTCTGATGGAGCGATTGTGTGTCATTTATTCCCCTCGTGTTTGGCACTGCTGGTTCAGGTCTGTTTATTTAAATAAAGTCTTTGAAGGTCATTCACCATCATGTTTTAAAATTTCGAGGTCTTAGGTCTAGGGTTGAGTCAATTTTGTCTTAAAAAGTCTTAGAAGACCAGCAGGCCAGAGGGATGTCTTTGATAGATCATCACTTCAATAATTTTCATCATTGTACAGCTGAATAAGGACTTCTCTTCAAAACTCTGTTTTGAAGATAAGTCACCATCTCATTTTTGTAAAAAATTGTCAAAATTTCAAGTTCTCCAAATGTGGAAGCGCAACCTTGGTCTCCTTTGCCAAAGCATATCAGAGCTATCCCTGCAAAAATTTATCAGAAGAAATCATTATTTCAACCATTTTTTTAAAAAGGGAAAACAGAAAGTCAGAGCCTATTAATTTGAAAAAGTGTCAACATCCAAACATTACAAAATGGGTTTTGGTCAAGTAAAAATCAAAGGGGAGCCTATATAAAGACATTCCTCCTCATAAACAACCCATTCACCTCTCAAGAGCAAAGTGCATCCATGCTAGGGCGATTTTACAAGTTATTGAGCAAATCGGGCTAGTTTCAGGGGCGCGCTACGCATCAGCTGAGGCGCGCTACGCACCCAGGGGGCGCTACGCATCAACACAGTTTTTTCAGTGCAAAATTACTCGTGCGCTACGCACCAGGGGCGCGCTACGTGTTGGGCAAGGCGCGCTACGCGTTGGGAATTCTGCCCAGAAATTCGCCAGCAAGTTTTCAAATCCTTTTCTAACTCAAGCAAACTACAGGTAGACTTCATGTCCATGCCTTGTACTCATTTTGGCAAGATGAATGTAAATAAATTATGCTAGCTATGCCATGAAACTAGATGTGAAAACCCTAAGTTGCTGTGTGGATTCAAAGGCCTAGTTTGCTAGGGTTTTAAGATTATATGCTGCCAAGGTTTTCCCACTTTTGTGTTTCTTATTCCCCCCATATTCACCAATATTTCCCTTAAAAATTCCTCAAAAAATTCTACACTATCCCTCTACAAAATTATAAACCCTACTTCACCCCAAACCCTACAATATCATAATTTCTATGCCCTTTCCCTTCCCTAAGTTCCTTGTTTATTTTCATTGCCCCTAATTCCCTCATGTTTCCCTTTCCCTAACAATTCCCTTGTATTTATGTCCCCTTGGTAACAACATTTTGAAAAAAGGAAAAAATCAAACAGAAGTCAATTGTGTGCACAGTCAGCATATATATCCCAGTCATCTTGTTTTCATACAATATGTCACAAACCGAATCAGCTTATGAGCAGAGCTATGACAGTGATTCTACACCAGAAATAGAGGTGCCAAGGAGGTATCACAAGGGTGGCAAAGGTGGTCGGCATGTCAGGGAGGAGCCCACTTCTTTAGTTCATTTGCAAGCTTGTCCACTTGCAATGAACTATTTTCGGTACCAATCATGTTTTGAATATTGTGAGCGGATCTCACAAATCCAACATCACCGAGAACTAGTTCGCTTATTTGTCCTACATTTGAAGAATGGTCATGTAAACCTTGCTGGAGTGGATTTCACCTTGTCACCTGAGATTATTGCTCAGGCCACCGGGATACCAAATGTAGGGGAGGAGTGGAATAAGCACCAGCAGTTAGACAGATTTCACTATGAGCCATATATCAAACCCGGGTGTATGAGGCACTTAGCTGCTGTTTTTCCTTTCAGATTCCTAAGGGATGAATATGCACCGTTGATGAGACTTATTATTCGGTATTTCACTTGTGAGGGCAGATTTTCACGTCTATATTCGTACCATATCCGTTTGTTGATGCATTTCACAAGGGTACAAATGATGAACATTCCATTTTTCATGTGTCGCAACATAGAGAGGATGGTGCCTATAGTACAAAGGAAGAGCCCAGCACAGCAGCATAAGAGCATCTATCATTATGCACTGATTAAGATCATAGTGATGCATCAATTGGCACAGCAGGGTATTGCTTGGGAGGATTTCATTTCTCGCGACTTTTTCACGGTGCCACAGCCACCTCCCGAGATTGTCCATGATGAGGGAGGGCCTTCACATCAGTTTGAAATTCCTGAGACCGAGCATGTCAGTGCTCCTTCATATGTTACATATCAGAGAGGCCACAGGGCCTTATTTGCATCTGCACAACGAGTATTATCTCCACCTAGGGTGGAAGGGGTCTCGCCTTCTTCATCGGCACAACGAGTATTATCTCCACAGTAGGTGGAAAGGGTCTCGGCTTCTGCAGCACAGGTACAGGTACAGGACAGAGGCAAGCAACCCATATTTGATGAGGGACCTTCAGGAGATCCGGACACGGATATTATTGATCTTGATATCAGTTCTCCTAGCTCGGAGCTAAAGGAGATCATTCAGCAACAAAGGGCTGAGAATCGCTTGTTTCAACAAAAATTGGAAACGGCCAATTGGACAATCAACTACTTGGAGCAGCGTAACAAGCAGCTAGAAGATGAACACACTCTTGATGAGTTGCGGCGAATCCGAGAAGACCGAAACTTGGCCCGCAAGAGACCCGGTGATTTGACACCTATTGAGCGAGAGTCTATGCTCATCCGGGTGAACACTCATTTAGAGAAATTGTTAGCCAAGGCAAATAGAGACAAAGATATGCTCCGCCATATGAAGAATCATTACTGGGCCCGCATGCATGTTTGCAAAGCAAAACTGAAGATCCTTAAGAGGCGATTGAGCAAGGCACTAAAACGGCGGAAAAGGCCCGATCCACTCCAAATTTTGGCTGAAGCCTCTTTGACTGAGCATAATACTTGATTGGGGACCCCCAGCCCAAATTTCAAGAAATTTGGGAAAAATTTTGTCAATTTTGAAATTTTTATGTAAAAACAGGTTTTTGGGCTCAACGCGTAGTGCGCCGCGCGCTACCCTGAAGATAGAGAGGTACAATTCAAGAAAGGTTTGCATTTTTGGATTTGTCATGATGAAATACACCTGCTCAGCCACTTCCAAGACATTTCATCAAGTTTTGGGCCCCCAAAAGGTCAAAAAGCATGCAAAAAATGACCTTACTGCCCCTTTTTGGACACACAGGTAGCAGCCTTGGGAGAATGCACTTTTGGAGGGGAAAATAGGCACCAAATTGAAAAATTCCACATGGGTTGGAAAGTAGACATCCAGACCTTTCCAACAAGCTCACCTGAGCTTAATTTGGATGCCGGGAAGTGCCCCAAAAGTGGGCTGAAAGGCGCGCTACGCGTAGGGGTTTGGCGCGCTACGCATCAGGGTATTTTCCAAGTTTTTCATCTTCAACTCAGGAAAACACAACCATTTGACCAGTTTTGACTTTTGGAGGGATTTTTCACCTTCCTTGATGTAATTAATGAAATTTCATGTTGACATGACACTTATTTACCTATTCTAGAAGATTCATTCATAAAATAGCAAAAATTTAATGAATGAATTGGTTTCCTAGCTTATAGAGGCAAGTTGTTTTGATTGCCTAGATTGTAGTGCTTAGTTTAGAATTGGTTGAAACAGCTCCTAGGATGATGAGCTCGATCCCTAGAGGCAAGGGAATGTGTTAGCTTGCCTATATTATGTATTTTCTTAGTCATTTTCAGCGTTGGACTCTTTGGGAAGAGGCTTTGAGACTTTATTGTACATTTTACTTCAGCATTTTGGCAAAGGGAAGACCAGGGATTTGCAGCACTATTTGGAATTCTTGTGGCTTTATGTCTTGATGGTGTGTTTCTTTCAGTACTTGTAAGTTTGTTATGTGTATCATTTTTCCATCTCTCATCTTCTGCAATTGAACAAATGAAGTGTTAAGGTAGAATCCATAGATTTGTTGTGCTTTGCCTTTAAATTTGTTTAATTTTCCATGTTTTCTTCAGTTTAAGGAGAACCCTTGCTCTTGCTTGCTCTCCTTAGCTCCTCACCTGTCTGATCTATTCACCGCATCACTTTAAAAGCATCAAAACAATTGCCTATCTTGCTCCAAACAGACCTCTGCAGAAACTGTGTCTCATCCCCGCACCCAAAATTGCTTTTTCCTTTGATTCAACAAAAATCCCAAAAAATCACCTTTAAACCTCTGCACTTAATATCTAGCCTAAGATCAGTATTCCTTATTGGTCATCTCAGCCCTTTTGAAAATCTTTTGCCGAGATAGACCCGGAGAGAGCCCTCTCATGTCCTCGTAGGGCTAGCTACGAGGCTGAGCGTGGTTTGATGTTGCCTCGAGTTTTGCCTTCCTCAGCCTGAGGCAGATTCGAGCGCTAACACTCCCCGCATCAATACCAGTGCTCACCGAACCATCTTGCAGGTATCTTTTTCGAACACTATTTTTACACCTGCATCATCCAGCTTGCTTACAAAAATCAGATTTTTGGCTAATGCAGGAATATGCAGAACACCCGGAAGTGTTCTAAGCCTTCCACCTTGCAACTTCAACTTTACCTTTCCGCGACCAACGATTCTAGCCTTCCTGTCATCCCCTAAGAAGACATCACCACCATCATATTTCTCATACTCACAAAACCCCACTCTATGGGGAGTGAAGTGAAAGGGAAGCCAAAACAACGCTGATACCAAATGTAGGTTTTAACCCCGTACATAAATGACCTGCATACGAATTCTAAGAACATAAAATAAACAATGCGAGAGCATAACACATAAAACACATATACACAAAGATTTTCCCCTAGATCCCAAAACTGGGACTACCAGCTTGATTTTTCATTATGTTCCTTTCAATGTTAGAATACATATATATACATGTCGAAGCATCCAATACCATGGACTGAAAACCATCGCGCCCAAAACCATGTGCGAAAACCATGCACAAAACCATAGGTAGGTCCGCCCACCTAATATAGGGTCCAAAGGAAATTCCCTGGGGCGCTGCCCCGGACCCCATAGAGGGGCGCTACATGCCCCCCTCAAACCCCTTGTGACCCCCCCACTACGGAATCGGTGCAACGAAGGGGGGGCACCCCCCGCCCCCTAACCCCCTAGTTAACTAGGGTGGCTAGTCATGGAAAGAATATAACACAACCCAACACCAATAGAAACCATCCCACATAACTTTGTGTGTGTTTTTTTCCCACAAAGTGTCCCCCGACTAGCCCATCAAGAGATCATGCAATACCTACTTTGAATCGTGCGCTTCCAAGCATCTAAGCAGTACTCCATTATGGTGCTTTCCGAAAAGCACCATATGCACCAATTGTTAAGATAATTCTTTTAGCTTAAGTGCCCTCTTTTGTCATGCAGATAAGTGTGAGGGCATTGTGTCATGCTCAAGATACGAGCTCACGTCAACATACAAGGAGTTTGCGATAATAGTGGAGGAAGCTCGCTCAACATTATAAATTTCAATATCTTACTCCCATTCGAATGGATCTTCTTCTTCTTTTTCATCTACTGCCTCTACTGCTAGTCGACATAGACCACGACCCTTGATCATGTGAACTAGATTGAACTCTAAGTCATACTCTTGCAAACTAGTCATCCAATTTGCTCTTCTCTCACCCAGGTCTTGTTGAACAAACCATGATCTGACTACTGGGTGCGGAACAAAGATAATGCAATGATTTTTCAAGAGATAGGGCTGAAACTGCTTCACTTCCTTGTAAACTATGTACGCTTGCTTATCAACGGTGGGATAGTTAAGTTCTGGTCCTTGTAGGCTGGCACTCATGAAATATATTAGCCGCCCATTATTTTTAGCATCCTTTTGTGTAAGCACAACAGTGAGAGAAGTGCCAGAAGCGAAAGTATAGAGCAAAAAATCCTTATTGAAATCTGGGTTGTACAAGGCATGTGCTTCTGTAATAGCTTGCTTAATATGGGAAAATACATCATTTTCCCTTTTGTCCCACTTGTATATCACATCCTTCTTTACCATCTCCTACATGAGTTTCACAATCTGAGTGTAATCGGAGATGAACTTGTGGAGAAAGTTAATCTTCCCCAGGAAGGATTGCATATCTTTCTTCTTTACTGGGAAGGGAATCTGCGTAATAGCTTTGACCCTTTTCAGGTCTACTTTAATCCCACTCTTTGTGATAATGTGGCCCAAGAGATTACCCTTGAACACTCTAAAAATACTCTTCTTGGGTTTAAGGGATATCCCGCATTTTCGACATCGCTCGAAAATTTTCTGCAGATGGTGTAAGTGGTATGATCTCTTCTTGGAAAACATCGTGACATCGTCAAGATAGACCACTACGCTTTGCCCAATCAGTCCGCAAAATGTGATGTCCATGGCGCGTTGAAATGTTGCATTGGCAATGACCAACCCAAATGGAATTCTTCTGAATGTGAACATGCCCCACTTTGTGCAAAATGTAGTCTTTAATCTCTCAGGCTCTAAGACCAGAACCTGGTTGTAACCTGAATAACCATCCAACAAAGAGAACATCTCTGACCCCAATATTGTCTACAGTATTTGTTCCATATATGGAATAGGGTAGTTGTCTTTGTTTGAGGCACGGTTCAAGTTGCAGAAATCAACATACAAGTGTATTTCTCAGGACTTCTTCCTCACTGGGACCAAGTTTGATACCTAGGTCGAATGTCACACTTTGTAGATGATTCGAGCATCCAGCAATTTCCTTAACTCTTTTTGAATCAGAGGCTCAAGTGTTCGATGTACCTTTTGCACCTTTTGTTGGAAAGGCTTGGCCCCTTCTTTGATTGGAATGATGTGCTGGATTATTCGTGTGTCATAAGTTTTGAGCTTGTCATATATCCATGCAAAAACATCTCAATACTACTTGAATAAGCGGATAAAAGCTTGCCACTCCTATGGTGTGCAGCAAGTATCGAGATTGACAAACTTTAGATTTTTTTCTATTCCAAGATTTATTTGTTCATGCAACAGTGTTGAACTATGGTTTTTTGCATTGATTGGCCCTCGGAAGCGATTTTTCAAGCCATATAACTTTTCCAAAGATACCACGCATTTTGGCATGGGATTTTCCTTGTTTGTGCGAGCTGCACCCTGCAACACTTTCTCATGCTTGTCTTCATCGATAGCTGCATCCTTCAATACATCAATGTTCTCAATAAATTACAATCTACTGGTCATCATTGAAAACGCGTAAATTAGTAATATTATCAAGGACGGATGGCTTAAAAATAATTTCTATAGAAAAATTGTCCCTGAGTGGTGATAACCTAGCAGAAACATTTGTTAATGCATCCACAACTGTGTTACGCATTCTAGCAGCAACATTTGTTAATGCATCCACAACTGTGTTACGCATTTCATATGAGGTGACACACAGTGAATAGTAGTATGTACTTGTCATACAACGATTTCATAATCACCTACAACTTTTAGGATCCCAACATTGAGGTTAATGGCCTTCTGTAAGCCCAAGATGAGTGCTTCATATTCTACGGTGTTATTCGTGCACTCAAAATCCAAGGGGCCTGAGATCAGATTTTTTCTTTGTCGCAGGTCTACTAAGACAAAACCAGCTCCAGATCCCTCTTGTGTCTTCAAACCGTCAAAATACAATGGCCAAACATCATATGTACAAGGACTATGCACTACACTATTACTACTACTACTATTGCTACTTACTATATAAATGTCATTTTCGCCAGTTGGATTAGGAAGGAGTTCCAACTGTGTGTTGGGTGGGACTGGGGATGGGTGAGCAAGGTAGCACCCCAAATCGATTTCCAGAAAGAAATTCCCAAAGATAAGATCTGTGAAGGCAACTAGATCATTTTTTCCCTAGAAGGGAGTGATAGTATGTTTCATGTAAGGCTCTGCGTTTACCTGGATTTGATTGTTTTTTCCCTTTTAGGGAAGCCATAAATGTGACCAGTCTGTAGAAAAATAACCTTGTAGTTTGTTGCACTAGTATCTTCTCAACAGAACACCGTACGCTTCCATACTTTCCACAATTACTATATTTATACACTGGTGAACTCGTTGATCAGATGATAAGCGAATAAGCACATTTCTGAGCTCACCTATAACATGGACAAGAATCATGACCAGATAAATGATCTATGCATCTATCTTATCCCATTTTTCATTAACTTTATTAGCTACAGATAAAGGCATTACGTTTACAGATGCACCGGAATCGATTAAGAAATTGTGCACATTGTAATTAAAATTTTCAAACGTTAACACAAATGGAGGGCAGAGTGTGTTAGCATCTAATGTTAAATCACTAAGCACAGACTCCAGGGGATGAGAGAAGTTACCAAATCCCTTCTACGAAGAAGTGTTGTTACCTGAGGTGGGTGGTTCGAGAGCGCAGATAAGTAGTTCCCATTGGCTCGCTATCCTTGTAAGTTCAAAGAGAAAAATGTTCATGTGAGCTTTCTTCATATCCTCAACTATGTTATAATCCAGTGTAGGAGACATTATCAAAGTGTCTGGAGAATTAAATTTATTTTTTTATTTTGAGGAAAAACCTGTGAACAGATTTGAAACCAACGTTTCTACTTTCGGGACAGTAAACTTGCTTCTTTTTTTTGCAAAAGAAGCTTTGATTGTAGCATTGTTTCCAGACTTTCCCTGAGTATTTTGCACTGACTTGACAGGCAGTGTAATCTTTCTTGTCAAATGCTCTTTCAATTTTTGCCTTATCAACTCTAGTTTGGAGACCGGCCCATGGCTTCTCAAATTGTACCGAATTATCTATTTTTGGGTCAGGTCCTCCCTCGTTGGTTGTTCTTCGACACTTTTCTTCTCAGTTTTGTAAACGAAACTAAATGTATTCACTGCGTGTCTGACACTCACAATTTCTTCTGCTGCAAAATTCTCTACCTTCAATTCCGCTAGCTCAGTCTACTCATCTGAAAGCACTATATCAATGAAATACACATCTAGAGCATTCATGATGTGGTTTCATTGTGAGCATGTTTTCTCTTGATGAAACGAACAATATTGTTCCAAGCCCATACTCTCGACATTCAACACAACGTTCAAGCTTTACGCAGAATTGGCCAGTTGATTGTTGACGCTGCCAAAGTTAGCAGCCCTTCTCAGCATTTTGAATCTAGGAGGTTTGCTACTCACCGTGGTCTTGCTTGACCTTTTTTTTAACTCTACCAATTCATTGGACAGAGACTTGATGGTGTGGTTCAAGCTCTCAAGATCAGTTGCTTCCTTATCCTTAGCCTTACTTATGGAGGTCTGAGACCTTTTGCTTGTCTTTGGAAAACTTTGATGGCTCATCATCTGTGATGACTCCAATTTCAAACAAGTCCTTTCCAACTACAATTGCCTCTTCATAATTTTCAGCCAAAGTTGGCTTCGTAGTTCTCTTCACAGACTGTGCAATGATTTTCGGTAAGGTAGATGTGTAGTAATCAATAGTGATGGAGTCGGGAGGTTTCATGTCTGTGGGAAATATGTTCAATATATGATTAAACCTCTTATTGAAATCGTTCACTTTCTATTTTTTCTCCATCTTAAGACTGCCCAGATCTTGTAATAGCATGGCGAGGGTTTTATCATCAACAAACTTCTCAAGAAACAGTTTCTTAAAACCCCTCCAATTCTAGATTGAGTTCGGAGGAAGGTTGTGATACCATACAACTACTCTGTCATCTAAGGTACACAAAAAATGTCTACATGAAACATCATCGTAACATACCTCAAGCATTTGCAGATACTGGTAAAAATTTTCCAAGTGGTCCTTCGCCTTCACTACTTTGTCTGGGTCATAATTTATCAACAGCTTCTCTGGGTGCCTCAAAATCTTGTGTAACAAACTTAGCAATGTGAGTGGGCCTGAGTCATCCAGTCTAGATCTTGGTATGCCATATCTTTGTCTCTGTGCTCCTCTTCTTCATCAAAGTTTGGTGGATATTCTTCTTCTTCTATGGAATCTGATGGGTCTTCTTCTTCTTCTTCACCACCTATCCCGCGAAAAGTATCATATGAGAGTACAACTTTACCTGGTCACCTCCATTAAACTATGGAGGCTTCTCTGGTCTCTCTGCACTTTCTACGTCTCTGTTAGTTCTTCAAGAGTGGCGAGAACCAGATCTTCAACTATTGAAACCACTATCTCGATAGGAGTGGTCATGTTCTTCTTTGGAAAATAAGGAAGATTGTGTACTTGAGGAATCAATCTGATAGCCTTTAAAACTTACAGGTTATAGGCCAACTAACTCAAATGTGCTCGTAAGATATTTCACAACTTTTTTCAAGACTAGGCTGAGAAGATCCGCCAATTTCAGGAATATGAACAGGGGAGGTGCTAGTAATATTGTTGCCTTGACCAAAATATGTATGGTTAGGGTGAGAGAGGTTATCATCCATAAAAATATGGTTTCCCTCCTTCTAACACCAGAAATTTTGATGGTGCTAGACCCGCCAACATTCAATAGGTCTCCCTGATATGTGGTCCCAAATTAGACCTCACACCGTTTGGGATAGGAGCCCCATCCAAAATATGGCTCGGTTGTCAGTTTCTTAAATATTTTCCTTGGCTCTAACTATCAACAAGAGAGAGGAATGAAAATGTGCCTTCAAAAATAAAGTAAGTGTGCTTGGTGAGTGTTTGGTTATTGGTGTGTCAATTTTCTTCTACTGCGAAGGGAAAAGAATGTGAGCCTTTAAGAGAGAGGTAATAGTACCACTCTAGTAGAAACACACACGAACAAGAGATATCAGTCTAACATCCAGCGAAATAGTCCACAAAGATGTGACGAGCATTGCAACCATTACAACACATTCTCAATATAGTAAGCACTAAATAAACGAAATATTTCAAGTACTTTAGTACAGGTGAAAACAAACATGAATCATAAACATTCACATAACAGTCTTACAAACATTCATAATCCATGCATGAAGAACATGTTGGCCATCAGGCTTCATATATTAAGTAAAAGTCCCAAGACACATGTATACATCGAACACCACTAGCTCCAATAATGGAGCATTGGAGCCACCACTTTCTCCTCAAAAGAACTAGCTTGTCTCTCTAATGCCTTGTAGGAGGAGCCAAGGTGAAAAGTACTTTTCTCATACAATGAGGGTGTATATATAACCAATGGGGTGATGCTTCACCTTCTTGTGACTCTTTGACTACCCTCATGACTGTTTGACTTCCTATGACTTTTCAACTTTACATGACTCTTCATCTTATGTACATGTCCTTTGGACTTCCACTTTACAATACATTTTCAAATAATAAATTACATAATCCACAATAATGATGTGGCATATTACGACTCATGACATGACACGACATGACACTGCTAACATGGATTGCATGATGACATGGAAATGTCAAGCCATTCTTGTTGTTCCTTGGTATGTGTCTTCTCGAGTATGCTATTATGTCCACCTCCATTTGGCTTAGAGGTGAGGAGTCTTCAATGATATCAAGTCTTGAGCTGTGATCACAAAATGGTGTCCCTTTGCTTTGTGTTGATTGATCAGATTGTATAATCAACTACAAATATGTCTTTCAGCATGTTTCCCTTCTCCATATCCATATTCATCATATTGTCGTGGGCTGATAGATTACCTGCATCCGCAATTTTCTCATGATGAGACGACATCAGTCTTATAAACCCCTAGTCTAAGATGTTGCATGTTGATCCACTAATTGAGCTAAAATTGGGTTGTAGGATGAGGGAGAGGCTTAGTGATTGTGCATTTATGCAGCTCAGGTAGTCAGGGGTGAAGCTTGAGCCTTGAGACTACATAATGTGCAGTTAAGTCTGGACTAGGCAGGTAGATTGTGCAGTTTTGAGACTCAGTGAGCCGGGATGAGGGGTTTTGCACTGTTTTAGTCAACTATGCAGTTCTGGGAGGTAGATCAGACCTGGTGATTGTGCAATTTCACAGCTTAGGAGCTCAAGGACTGGGCTTGATCTTAAATACTTTGCAATGTGAAGTTGGGGCCAGGCTGGAGGGATGAATTGCACAATTCTGGGGATCAAAGTCCAGGCTTGCGCACTGAGACTATGGAGTGCGCAGCCCTGGGAGGAAGGAACTACACATTGCGTAGTGTCAAGAGGCAGGGTTGCATCTTGAGGGTTGGGAATGCGCAATGCACATTTGAGGAGGGATGGATGATGCTAAGTTGCTGGAAAACTTCTGAAATTTGTCTAAGTGTGGGATTAATGAAACTGACATGAACAATGATATGACTTGATTGCGATAACACACTTAGAACACTTGACAATATAATAACATAGATCATCCAATACACATGAAGAACACATTTCCCTCAGTGTGATGACTTACGACAAGTGCGACACTAAAGATATACTTTGCAACAAACATGACGACACTTGTGCGACAGTGCTTATAACTTTGGGAATAAGTACGGCGGATGTTTATATGGTAATATCTTCTCATTCACACAAATATAACCTCTTTAAACCACCAAAACAACTTATATACATTGTATGACACTTAACATGCGAAAAGATGACATTTTTCTTATCTCACAAAAGGGGCCAAAACACTTAAAGAAAATACATGGAATGGATTTCAATGTTTGCGATGAAAATATACAAGACTAAGGTAGGCTCTGAAATTTGGTGTGGGCCAGAATTTAGAGGGTGATGTAGCAGCAACAACAAGGTCCTAGACCATCATGGTCTTTATATCCCAATTGTTTTCCCCTTCGGATATTGATCAATATGCACTGGGACGGGTTCTTCTTCTTTGTGTAGTCATTCAATGATGTCCTCTTCAATTGTATCTTTATTTAATTCTCCCCAACATGATAATATTATAGGTAAATAGTTTATTGTGATAGGAGCAACTTGTTCTTTGAGTTGCAGTTTTCCATATGCTTTAGGAGAAGGAGAAAGTTGTCATATGCAAAAGTTGCTTCATAAATCATATTGTCCTATACCTTTGCCTTGTACTTGAACCTTGATCATGGATTTGGGAAATATCATGTTGGATGATGAAGTATGTGTAGATGAGTCCACATAAGTTGTGTCATTGGAGGGATTTGAAGTGCCCTTTTAAGTTTATCTTCTAGGTGTTTACAATATTGCTAAGGTTCATGATTTCCATGAGTAGTGATTTCTATGTCGTTATCACGAAACTTTATGCACTTGTGAAATGTGGAAGCAACAACTTTCATGGCATGAATCCATGGTTGGGATAGGAAGATATTGTAAGGTAGATCAAAGTCCAAGACTCGACATTAGATATCTCTTGTAATTGAACTGATTTTCACTAATAAAGTGATGACTCCTTATAATTGTCATTTTATCTCATCATAATCCTTTATAGTCAGTTTCTTATCTTTATCCACAACTTTGTCAAGGCATCCCCATTATTTAACCAGATTTAAAGAACATATATTTATAGTTGTTCCACCATCTATCAAGACTCGTTTGACCTTGTGTTTATGGATATATACTTCTATGTGTAGTTCGCAGTTATGATTTGGTATGGGTGGAAGCATTTTTTCTATAAATCTCATATTGTGGGGTGAAGAAATATGTCCTACCATAGCTTGGAATGTATCAATGCCTAGATCTGTGGAAACATAAAAAAAAATTACAAGGCTTGATGCAATATTTTTTTGTGTTTGGATATATACAAATAATTTCTAACATAGATATATGTGCAAGTGTCTTCTTTAGGTGATCTAAAATATTGTACTCAAAAAATGGTCGAGAGGTAGAGGATGAGGCCTCCTACAAGGTTACCTTGCCTCGTCTAGTGGTAATTTTTGGAAAATGTAACTATTTTTAGTCTTTATAATTGTTATTTGTACTAATTTCAATATGTATATATTATGTAACAAAATATATATATAAATAAATAAATAAATATATATATATATATATATATATATATATATATATATATATATATATATATATTATTTTAAAGCATGGGTTTCAAGCTTCTTATTGATGGTCTTCTAGGTAAAAGAATGTTCTTCATGCTTCTAGGGTTTGTTAGGTCATAGGATCTGTTGTCATGAGTCAAGAGAGTTAATATCATGATTATGAGACCCTTATGGGCAAGATTTACCTTGTAAAAGAATTTATTTTGAGTCTATAAAGTCCTGGAAACCTTCAAAGTACAAGTCGGCCCTGACAGCTACAAGTCAGTTTAAAAGAGGGAATCTGACCTCTTATAAAGGCTATAAATACATGCATATTCGACCTCATTAGTCACTCATTTGATCTCTCTCATAAGAAGTTTGATCTGAAGCTGGGAGCAAGAATAAAAGAAGAGTGAAGGTTTAGAAGGCAAGAAGAATCCAAGGGAAGAAAGAAAGCTTGCTTTTGGACTCTATATCTCTCACACGTGTGAAAATTAAGGTTTATGCAACTTCAAGGAAGGATGAAATTGTAGGTATGAATTACAATAGATCAAGTTGTTGGAAGAGAAAATATTCTAATTTGACTTTGAGGCATTATCATGCTCAAAGGAGGACCTCTTGAAGAAATGTCTAGTGCCAGAATTAGGGTTTCTGCAGTAGATACAAGGTCGAAGTTGTAGGGTTGAAGTTGAGGATCGAAGTTGTAGTTCAAAGTTGGCTAATATATGATTGATCCTTGTTGATCTGATCCTATTGGAAGTGTTTCTTGAAGGACTGACTTTGTACTTGGAGAGGACTTGGTCTAGGGTTTGGGTCTTGATTGTCTCATTTGAAGCAGATTCTATAAGAAGAGAAGGTATTTTATAGGTTTTCTCCTTGGAGTGGTCTTGCCCTGGCTTGGAGCCTAGTTGCTATGTGTTATCTCAAAATCAGACCCTGGAAGGCTGCAGACCAGGAAGACTTCAAGTAACTATTTCAAACCAACTTTTGGCTGAGGTTTAGCCTCCTCAACCTGAGAGGGCTCTCTCAAAGGTTAATGATTTTGATAAAGATTAGATGGCTAACTCTATGAAACAAGTGAAAAATATGAATGGTTGAACATGATCAGTAAACATCCATTGGGCTTATGGAGTCAACAAAACCTCAATATAACAATGAACTCAACCTTACATAGAAGTCAGGGCATTCAACATTTAAACATTCAGAACATAAACTCATATGGGACCACACAGTTTATAAATGTATACAGGAAGTCAGAGCACATTCAGTGAATTCTGAGTGATTATACATCCATACCACTGTAAAAATTAAGAAAAGGACAACATCACATATTCTGAACATAAAAAATCCTTCATGAATCCTGAGAAGTAAAGTCAAGCATGTATTACTGAAAATGAGTCTTACATAGGCCAAATACAAGCTTTTGCATAAAATTTCCAACCCCTTGTACATCAGCTCTTCTGCGATATATAGAGTTCTTTACACAACTTATATTCCTCTTCTAGGATGAGGAAAATTCGAATTCTACCTGACCTGACACCTAATGACACTCAAAACTAACTATTAAATGCAAATGACACCTAACTAGCAGTCCTAGAGACCTAATACAACTAGGAGTGTATCTCCTTATCATGATTACAACAACCTTATCTAAGCATTAAACACTCCTTTTGACAAACAAAAATCCATGAAGTCGAATTTGATGAAGCCCATAACCTTCCAGCTGGCCCTTGATGACTCATCCTTTTGGTGTTCCTAGAAACTAGGAGACTGTCCCTTGCTCTGTTCTGGCTGAAAAATAGGTCTTGGGACAGAGCTCATAACTTCTCGTAAAAAATGTATTTGGAAAAAATGAAGGAGGCTTTTGTGAACCAATCCATGCTGAACAAAAACCTCTCTTGGTTTTTTGAAAAACCTTCCCTACCTCCCAGAATGTGTCTTTGAAAAACAGGTGTAAAACAGGAGATGAAAAACTGCACCTACAGCAGTTTCGTAGCGCAACTTTGGTCATTAATTTCTCTCAGATCATAATGTATTTGGAGAAAGTGGAAGAGGTTTTTGTACTTAAGTATCTTAGGAATGAAAACCTCTTTCACTTTTTAGAGATGAGTTTTTTAACTGCTCAGAAACGCTCCTAGAAGTTGACTGGTTAAAAACAAGGAGAGAAAGTTCCCCCTTTTTATGCTTTTCATTCTTATGCTTGTCTTCGAATCCTTCTGCTGACCATGTTGTCTCCTTTGCTTGATGTTTATACCTTGTAAGTAATCCATTTCCTTGAATTGGGCAATCTCAAGGTTGGTAGACATCAATTTCTTTTCTGACTTCCTCAAAGCTACATTCTTCTTCTTGAGTGCTAACTGCCTTACTTGAGTTTAAATGGAAAACTCTTATGTATGTTGAACCTGAGCTTTGCCATGTGCTTCTTATGCATGAAAGGAGCATGAGAATAACCAAGACCAATTCTCCCTTACCTTACCCTTTTCCTTTGAAATCTTTTCAGTGATAACACTATGTTCATTTTCCTTATTATTTTTCTATTGATAATTGTTTGATGAAGAAGATCTAATAAATAAAACACAATAAGATAAATAAAGTTCACAAGCAATTATTAAGGTTAAGGAAAATCTGAATTAATAGTTGCCACATTGCATTTTCCAACATGGTATCAAAACTAAGGTGAATAAGAAAACGCAGCTGAAAAAATATCATCTTGTGAACATAAAGAACGGTTTTCCAAGGGGAATCACTTGCGAAAGGATCATTGAATAAGGAAAGAAGACTACATCAAGCTCTCATCAAAGGAAGATTACAAGAAGGTTTTTAATCTCTTGGAAAGAGACCTATTTAAAGTCTCATTGGAAGACATATTTTCTTGGTATCATTCATCACCCTTGAAATTTGTTGTTGAAGGTATTCTAGAATACATATTTCAAGGACATCATTAAAGTCTCTTTGAATATCTTGAAAGCATCAAGATAGTTGGAGACATCATCAAAGAAGAGAAGACTCTTGGTTGAAAAGTAAGTACCATATTGTTACGTTATGTTTGAAGCTATAGGTCATATCGGTTCTTTCTATAAGGAAAGAAATAAACTCGTTGGCTCAGACAATTTCCTAACATGGAAGAAAAGGATTGACATAACACTTACAAAACATGAAGTAATGGAATATGTCCTTGGTGAAGTTTTTGAACCTAGTAAAGACAAAACTCAAGGGCTAGCAAAATACAAGAAAGGAGAGATAAGGGCACAAAGAATCATTGTTGAATCTATCAAAGATCATCTTGTACCATTTATTTTTTATTTGAAAACATCTAAGGCCATGTATGATAATCTAGTAAAGTTGTAATATATAAGTACATCAGGTCAAAATATTTCCTTAAGAAACCAACTATACAGAATAAGGAAATCGAAGGATGAAGACATGGCCTCCTATTTGATGAAGATTTAAAAAATAAGAGATAGGTTGCATGGGCTTTGGGAGTGTTGATGGTGTTGGAAATCCGTCAACCAAGGGGGTCTCCCCGGTATGAAGTCCCAATTAGACCTCACATTGTTTGGAGTGTGTTGTATTATTTCTCGAAGGCAGTTCTTGGATATGAAACTACGTCGAGAAACTAACTCAACCAATATTTAGTTTCAAGTTGGGCCTCGAACCAGAGGGGGCTCCCTCAAGCATTACGAGGTTTTTGATGATGTTCACTATCACCAGACAATAACTTATGAAGCGCAACAACCATATCTAGGATTTTTTATATGGGTGGTTGCTTCGGGTCTCCAATCCCTGGTTAACAAATAAAACCCTAGCTGAAAATATCTAATTAAAGTGTCAGCATTCAGCTATGGCAGAGTAAGATAGCATGAAATATTTGGACAAACGAATGAAAGAGTTATTAGGCAGCTTAACATTCCCACTAAGTATTTAGGCTAGCTAATAGAATCATAAATGTGTGTAGAAGAATCTCTACAACATGTTGGTTTGTGTTATATTCTTTCCACAACTAGCCCACATAGTTAACCGGGGGATTAGAAGGGGGGCGGAGCCCCCCCTTCATTGTGTTGATTACGTAGAGGAGGGAGGGGGGGGGGGGGGGGTCACAGGGGGTTTGAGGGGTGCAGGTAACCCCACTCTATAACTTTTGTTGTTGGACCCTATATTAGGTTGGGCGGACCTACCTATGGTTTTGTGCATGATTTTTTGCACATGGTTTTGGATGCGATGGTTTTCGGTCCATGGTATTGGATGCTTCGGCATGTATAAATATGTATTGTAACATTGAAAGGAACATAATGAAAAATCAATATGGTAGTCCCGGTTCTGGGATCCAGGGGAAAATCTCTGTGTATATGTGTTTTATGTGTTATGCTCTCGCATTGTTTATTTTCTGTGTTTTAGAATTCGTATATAGGTAATTTTTGTATGGGGTTAAAACCTACACAGTAGGCATCAATACGTTTGGGGATAAGTATAGAATGAAACAATCTATTGTTTTCTAAATAATCATCAAACAAATTGTTCAAAGAATCATTCAGTATAGAACATAACTCTATAGGGGACCTTAGGAAGGATGACATTCAATCTAGCCTTTCCCAAGGTCTACACTCTCTCAAACATATGCAGAAAAGAATATGTAATACTGGAAGCACAAACATGTGAACAAGTTCTATAATAGACTGAAACCAGAAACCTTCAAGTAAATTTTTGAAATAGAAGTATTTACAAAAAATGGCAGGGTTTTGGCATCAAAAGCCAACCCTTCTTCATTACAAATGATAGCTTGAATATAAAATTACAAAGTTCTCCTTTAGTTAGCTTTCTGGAAACAAATTTTAATAAAAATCATGAAATTAAACTAAATCTGGAAAAAAACCCCTATATCTCTCGAATGTTGGAGATGGAACAAAATCCTTTTGCAACTGAAATACTCAGTCATTTGTCTTTGACTTGACCAAAATCTGCCTGAAGATCTAATTTGCTCTTCAACTTTTGTCTTTAAGTCTAAGATTTGTTGATTTTGTGTCTGAAATCTTTTTCGATTTCTTTAAATCTGGAAAATAAATCATTGACTGCCACATGCTCTTTGAAATGCCACTTGTACCCTTTCAAATCTGATTTTTATTTATCCATGTCTATTTCAGAAATATCAATTTTCAAATATTTGGGAATAAGATATTTTGATAAAAATAATTCCCAAATATTTCTTTAACTTATAAAATTCCATTTCTATATTTCTATAGAAAATATTAGTGCATACGGTTTAAAAAAAAAACCATTTCTCCCATAGAAAACCATGTCGTGTAATACTTCTCCATTATAGCATTTAATTTATTTGTTTATAAATTTCATAAATGAAATTTAAAACAATTTACCCAAACCATCCATTGTTTTCATATTTTGTTTTGTCCACTTTTGGTATACTTATGAATAAATGAAACTTCATAAATAATTTTCATTTTTCTGTGAAAACCATTTATTGGTTTGCTTCCCGTGGTTTTGAAAATTGTCTTTCTAAACTATGAAAATACCTCTTCAACCATGTTTTCTAAACTATGAAAATATATTGTCATTCTCCCCCCCCCCCCCCCCGCTTTTTACTTCTATAAAAACTTTGGATAAGAAATTATCCAAATTTTATTGTTAGTGCATTTTTCTCTTTATAATTCCTTTCTACCTTATACCATAACATAAAACATTTATTTCTCTGCTATGTAAAAATGTATTTTTACCTCTATAAAATTATTCCACAAAGAGAAAACATTTATTTATAGCAATGGAAACTCCATTGTTTGTATTGAAATGTCAATTGTTGACTTAGCCTCCTCTTACCTCAAGCTTTCGCCAATAGGCTCATTTCATAAAATAGAGCTATAAAAATATTCCCTCCATTATCACCTTCTATGCACACTTTATAATTTTTAAATTTTGCTCGCACCATATGTCATAGAAATTCCCACCTCACATTTATACGTTCAAATAATTTTTAAATTTTGCTCGCACCATACCTCATAGGCATTCCCACCTCACATTTAGCGAGGGGATTGTTGGAAGGTTGGGCCAGCTCATCATCAATTTGAATCGGAAAAGGATTGAATTGCAAAAAGCAAAAAAATAGGGAACTAATGGTCTTATAGACCATTTTTAGCCTCGTGGACCTTAAAATATCATTTCATTTACATTCAAATGCAACGATATTGCTGGCGGGTAATAGGTGGTAAATGGCTCTGCAATACATGAGATACAGACAAGTGTAAAAGGTGGTAAAAATTGCAGAGGGGTACGTTAAAGGTTAGATACGCAGAGGCCCCCCACAAACCATTGATTATTACTTCACACATCTCGAGGCATTCTATATTATGGTGTTTTAATGTGCGAAATGCAAGGTGGTGACATAGGTTTGGATGGACAAAAATAATATTTTTATGATACTTGGAGCATGGAAAAATGAGATAAATAAATAAGATAAAGAATAAAGTAAAATATAATAATTTTAACGTGGGATTATGGTAAAAAAAATAGATGAATAATAAAAATAATGGTAGGGTAAAAAAAAATATGGGGTTATGATAATAAAGGTAAAAAGTGAATGGAGTGATGGGTAAAACAAAGGTGGGAATAAAAATATTATTTCTGGAAGAAATATAAAATTTGGTAATAGGTAGAATGGGAGCAAGGAATTTAGATAAAAATTAAGGTTATATATGGGTTTGGGATAGACATGTTTGGATTAAGGCTAGAAATGAAAAGGGAATTTTGCCAATTTTGACTCATGGAGGGCACGACTATTTTGGAGGATTAGTTAAGTGAAGCCTTTAGGTGATGGGAACTTGACAGAAACTTGTACATACCTCAAAGTTTAGCCAAGAGATCAATTAGCAAATTTAAAAAAAAATTGTAGCTTTCTTGTGGTCAAAAAAATTTACAACAGAGTAGGAACCCCAAACAGAAGTATGGTTGGTTGCCATTTTCCTTAGGGATTTTACTTGGTTGCGATTATTAACATAAGATGTTATACAGACATTCTTTGAAACAAGAAAGTAAGTTGACACTGTGAGGCATAAAATTGCAATGTGTATAAGGTACTTTCACGGCAAGGAGAAAGAGAGTGAGCCTATAGAAGAAAAGTAATAGTACTATCCTAAAAGAGACACACAAGAGCATAAGAGGATCACAAGCTAGTATGCAAAGTAGTTCACAAGACAACCACAATCATAAAATCAAATACAACAAACCTTCAACAAGATAAGTACCAAAGCCACTGAAATAGTTTAATTTCCTTAGTACATATGAATGAAACATATACTGCAAACATCTAAAGAATAGTTCTACGACATTCAAGGTACATGCATGAAAATGTGTTGGCTCATCAAGCTTCAATATTAATTGGAAGTGCCAAGGTATACAGTACAATGCTACCACACTAGCCCCAATAGTGGAACATTAAGTCACCACTTGCTCCTCCAAAGAAATATCTTCTCTCCTATGCCAATGCTAGAGAAGCCAAGGTGGGAAGTTCAAGTCCCAAAAGTCCTTTTTCTTGAGTTATGAGGGTGTATTTATAACAAATGAGGTGACTCTCCACCTCCCATGTGACTCTTGACCTCCCTCATGACTCTTGAGCTTCTACAATGACTTTTTGAATTCTTACATGACCTTTGAGCTTCTATATGACTTTAGAACTCAATAGTGACTCTTCATATTCCATGTGGGACCCTTGGTCTTCCACATATTTTACATTTTCTCATTTTGGAAAATTACACAATTACATTCCATAAATGATGTGGAAATACATTATGACACATGTGACTCTTGAGATGACCCTTGACAATGATGACATGGAATTTCATGATGATGTGGCATTGCCAAGTTGCTCCTTTTGTTGTCTCCTTGACATCTTCATGATGGATCTTGCATGTGCTTTGTCTTCATCCTCCAAGGGGCTGATTGATATGGAGTCTTCTATGTGATCTAGATCTTGTAACTTTTATCGCAATCTAGTGTACCTTCATCTTCGTGCTCGAAGACTTCTTCATGGTTCCAGCTTCACAAGTGTCTTCTAACATAGTCTCCTTCTCTTCCTTTCCAAGCATCATCTTTTCATGTTAAGATATAGTACTTGCAAGTGAAATCCACTCATGACAAGGTGACATAAGTTTATAAATATCCTAGTCTAATTCCCTTCATGAAATCCATTGGCTGGTCTGAAACTAGGTAATGGACCGACAGGAAGGCTCAAGGATTGCGCAGTGCGTAGTTCCAGAGGGAGGAGTGAGGGACTGAGGCTTGCAACTGTGCAATGCACAATTTTGGATGCCTGAGAAGGAGGATTGCAAAATTGAGGGTCATATTGAGGAAGGCTTGCCCACTGTGACTGCGCAATGCGTATTTCTAGAGGGAAACTAGCCATTTGGATTACGCAGTTGCGCAGTTCAGGGAAGCAGAGAATGAGATTGTTAACTGCAATTGTGCAACGTGTAGGAATAGGTTGACCGGAAGGCTAAATTGCACAATTATAAGGAGCATGAGGTTGATCTTGAGCACTGTGACTACGCAATGCGCATTCCTTGGAGGTAGTGATTGTGCATTGTGTAGTTCCATGAGGCGGGATAGGATTCTTATGGCTTGAGACTATGTAATGCGTAATTCAGGGAGGTAGTTTGGGAGGAGGTTGATTGGAGAAGGATCAGTTGTAGAAAATGACTAAGTGGGGACTAGAGAGAAAAGATATGGTACTAGAACTTGACTTAAACATGATCACACATTTATAGATGGATTTCAACTTATAGATCACACACTTGAACATGATCACACACTTATAGATGACTTTCAACTTATATATCACACACTTGAACATGATCACATTTAGCACCCACAGCCAACTTGTCCTCATCGAAACGATGGAAGAACAACACTTACCTCCAAGTGCGACAATTAGGATACACTTTGTGACGACAGTGATGGCACTAGTGTGATAGTGCACGAATATTTGGGAATGTGTCTAATACATGCCTATATGATAAATAGGACCCATTGGTAGTAAAGTTTCCTCTTGAAATGAACAATAGCTATGTTGTTTACAATGTGTGGCACATGATACATTTTGTGACGCAAGTGACAACACTAGTAAAATAGTGCTCAAGAGTTTAGGAATGTGTCTAATGCATGTATTTATGATGGATAGAACACAGTAGTGTAGGAGAATACATAAAAATTCCCTTCAAGAATGTGCAAATGACTCCCTTTGACCATATGTGACACTTCCATACCAAAATACAACACTTGCAACAGTAAGAAAAACATGAAAACGAAACTTGCAAAATCTAAAGAAAGTGAAAGTGACACATGCTATAGTGAAGAATACACAAAAAAAAAACACTTGTAGAATTAAAAGTAAGCATAAATGACAATCACAAAAGTGAAAATGACACTAATGAAAACCAAAGCACACATAAGCGATAGTTTAGAAAACTCACCCGAGAGATGATACGATTGTAACCAACATTGGGGAAACTATCAATCTTGGAATTATGCATTGACTTTAAACAAGGACTACGTAGTATCTCTCTCTAGGGATTATGCAATCATTGTCCTTGGATACTGCACAAGCACAACCTCTTGTTATGGCGTAATCATCAACCATAGAGATATGCACAATGACTATTTTCAGCATTTGTGCAATTACTGTTGGCTAGGATTGCACAAGGTTTGACTCTCTAATATACACATATACTACTAGGCTTTCTTGAAAGAGATGCGCTTGTGAATGCATCAGAGTCTAAGCATGTGTAATCAAGTGACTCTAATAGTTAAGAAACGTCAACCGACCACGAATTGACTACGAGCAATCGAGGAATGACATATCATAGGTGTAGAGCTGTAACTAGGGTCCCTCACACCGCTAATTATCCCACATTAATAAGTCAATCCGGGAGCGTTTTGTTATTGCAAGGAGTAACTCAATCCGAGGCTGTTTGTCCGACTAATGCTCGGTAGTATAGTGTCCTAGTGATTTGAAAGGAAACAGATGCTAAGCTGTAACAAAACTAACCCAAAAGATAAAATCACACAAGGCAGTTGATCAGTCAAGGGTACGGAAACAATAACCCATCCCTTTAGAAACTGATAAAGAAAGGAAATCAGAGCATGGACTTATAGGTCTGGGGCTAAGAAGCGTCTTGCTGAGGCTCACTACAGCCTTAGGCCTGCTCTCACACTAAGAACAACAAAGGCAGGTAAATCAAGCAACGAAAAGTAAAATGGAACAGCAGTCTGGAAATGGAACAGCAATAACGAAATGGAACAGCAATAAAGAAATGGAACAACAGTAAAGAAATGGAACAACAATCCTCAACCGTATGTACACGTTCTCTACTACTACAGCAATCTGAGAGTAATGGATGATATGACTATGTTCCTGAACGAAGTAAAATTGCTTTCAAGTCTTACAAATACTATTTCACATGGATCTGATAACAATAACATTCATACCAACATTCCGCTACAGAAATAGCTGAAAGATGCAATTCGAATAGATCCACTTATACAATGCAGAGACATGAGATAAAGGACTCATTCAGATATCAGTTATAACGAAGCATAGCATATCACATAAAAGATGTATCAGATTACTTAAATAATGGAAATAAACAAACCACACTATATAATAATACAAAAGCAAGTGTCCTTCGGAGCTGGGCCCTTGGCTGCCAATGGAACACTGCCTTAAGTTACTCCATACGCAGAGACGAAATGAACACCAAGTCTTTTATATTAATCGCATCAACAAAAGTATAACAAAGTCAGGTCTCAGAGAGACTCAATGATTACAGTTGGTTCTGAAATTTAGAATTACAAAAACAGTCCTCCCCCGTTTAATGGCGTGGTGCCTTTATATAACAGAAATGACGGAGGTATCTAGATAATCAAAAGATAAGTTAAAGCAGCGATCCCTCAGCGCTAATCGTTCGATTCTTCTCTTTCCCTTCTTACGTTCTCCGTCTCAGTATCCTGCATTCTTTCTTTGGGCTATTCAGCTCTAATTTTACTTGATCTTGTCCGCATCCGGTTCCCTGTTGGCGGGACAGTAGTTATTTTCCCTTTGCTTCTTGCTTTCAATCGCCGATCCTTTGTTTCCACGTCTTCCTGCATAGAAAACGTCAATCATTAGCACTTGAGCTTCCTTTATCGATTGTTGCACACTTTATCAAAACCCTTTATCTTCTTTGAACTCATAATGCAGAAAAGGTTACAATTATTATTGAAAAACCACTAGATTGCTAGTCAAAAGCATACCTTCCAGGTGCTCCACACACCCCCCTGCTTACCCTGTTTCATGGCCTCATGAAAACATTGTAGTTGAGATGCAAGGCGGTGAGAGAATAGGCCGGAAAAGGGATCTCGTGAGGAGGCCGGCAACCGTGATGAGCAACTAGATGGTCAAAGAACTGGTCTATTTGATCTGCAGGCATCTCATATAAGGCCTGATATCCGGGTGCAGGGTGCCAAATAATTGGACTGCGAAATCGATACCCTAACCAGGATGGCCCTGCTTGCAGAATCCGTTCCTCATAAAGGTTCAATCGGCTGGCAGCCAGCTCAAAATTCTCATATTTGAATGGTTCCCTGAGCTGGATGCTTGGACTAGAAGTATGGTATCGAAATTTTGCAGCATCGAGGGCAAGATCTTTAATAGTCAGGAAATATTCCAGACCGTTTCGGATCAAGTCTTCGTGCATGGGCCCTATTATCTCAATGACACCTGGGGTCCTTATGAGACTCCTATGCTTTCTCCATAGCGTCACTGGGTCTCTAGGTTCAGCTCGTATCCACAAGTCTAGGCTATTTTCTTGTCTCTGAAAGGTGTTATAAGCTCTGAGCCATTTCACCTGATTAACCCCAAATGAGATGAAGGCTTGGAATTGTATATCGCCAACAAAAGGGCCAGGATTTAAGTCAGTTTCCTGGTCTAGCACAAGATTGTGCAGGTAAAACTCGCATAATAACCTTTGAACTCTAACTCCATAGTGCTTGCAACAGTCTATAAAATCATTAACAGTGTTGATATGGATAGGTGCTCCTGCCCTAACGGCTTTTATTTTTAATCTCAGATATCGTTCAAGCAAAAATAAAGCATAATTTTTAGCAGGGGCCCTACAAGTCAAAACGTCATTATATAAGGAACACACAGTGTCCATCTGCTTAACAACACTATCTAATCGACGAGTTACCTTAGCAACCTTTTCCTGCTCCTTCTGCCATCCTTCAAAGGCCTGGCTCTCGGACTGACTGATGTCTCGAAGTTGCTGTTGGAGCTCTTCGTATCTTTCCTTGGGGACTGTCTGTTCTCGCAATTGCTCGGCTTCCTCCTGGGCTTCTTTCATCATTTTATGCAAGGTTCTGGTTTTTGGGTCCTTCTTCCACACAGCTGTAGAGGCTGGGAGTTTAACCTGGACCTTCCTATTACGTTGCTTTGAGTTTAGGACCCGAATTACGCCCGAGGGTGGTGCTTCTGTTTGGACTTCTTTGTTTTCTGTTTCCTTCTTAATGCGAACGAAGGGTTGCTGTGGTCTTCCTGCCATCGGAGCCTCTTGCTGTTCCATTGGAATATCCATTCGTTCTTCAAGGCCAGATGGAACAGCAGTCTGTCCCTCCGCGCTATTTGGAATAGCAGTTTGTTCCTCCATGTCATTTGGAACAACACCCTGTTCCTCATTATTATTTGGAACAGCAGACTGTTCCTCGACAGTAGGTCTCCTGATGGGGTTTCGTCCATCAAAGCGAATTCTTGTCCTCGGGGTTCTTGCTACCGTGGTCCTCCTCCTTTTCCCTGCAGTCTTTTGTATTCTCAGACTGGCTTTCAGCATCCGAATTTGCTGCCGGAGTCTGGCTATAGTGCCCAGCAACCTCTGCTGCTTCTTTCTTAATTTCGCAATTTCCCTTGTCTCGGCAGAGGATTTGGTTCTCAAGCTTGCATCTTCTTTATCTGTGATATCTTCCGGCATCCTGGGGACAGATTGTCCCAGATTGTTATCTTCCATTTCATTATCATAACCAGGCAGGTTTTCTTCCCCTGCCTCTTCTGCATGCATTTCCTCGGGTAATTCTCTTTCTGTGGGACCGTCAGGGACATCTCCTATGCTGGAGTCCTGGCCATATTCTCCCATATTGGCCATAACTGCTGCCAATTCCTCCTCACTTGGAGGGTCTTGCAACGGGCTACCCCCTGGCTGTGCAATTTCTTCTTCCTGATTGCCCTGTTTGGTGGCCTCTTCTCCCTCAGAGGGTTCATGTCCTTTTTCAATTTCTCCTTCCGGCTGGTCAGTCTCGGCCTCCGATTGCTCAACATTTCCTTCGGAGGGTCCTCCCTCTGATTCTGGAGGTTCATCCACAATTTCAATTGGCTGAGCCGTTGTTCCCTGAATTCTTTCCAACCTTCCTCGTATCCGGGCCAGCCGAGCTGACTTCCTTGGCCTCTCAAGTTGGTCGGGAGTATCAGTAGGTTCTGCTGGTTTCTCTGGTTGTTCTGGCGTATCGGGAGGTTGCTTCCGTTTTGAAACGGCATGTCTTTCTGCTGCTGACTTCTTGCGTTTCTCTAATCGTTCCGACATGCTAGAGGATTGTTCAGGTTTTGGGGGTGGTGCAGCCGATCCTCCTTCGACTATTGCGACCAATTCCTCCCAAGTGCTTTGCTGTTGAGTGAGACCGTGGCTCACTATCAACCGAATCAGCCCATGGTGGCTAACGACTGTATCTATGTGCTGGGTCTTTTTCAGGCTTTGGGCCGCGCCATGCAGTAACGAATTTAAAAGTGCAGGGAGATTTACAGAACATTTTCCTTTTAAAACAGCTAAGAGTTTTAGGTGACGAGGTCTTACCACGTCTTTTCTCCCTTCGCAGGTGATATAGCTTTGTACTATCTTCGCTAGCTCGGTCCAGGGTTCCCCTAGTGCTGCCGACAGAACTCCTTTCCCTTTGACTGTCAAGCTTTGGCCTTCATCCTGAAAAATTTCCATAGCTTTTTGTAATCTCTCCTTCTTCGGCGTCCATATGGGTTCAACAGCTGGTAATCCTGAGACTTCCGCGATGATATCCTCTGTAACCTCTATCCGCTTTCCTCCTACTACGGAGTAGTTTTCCTGCAAATTCTGCAGGAATTCCAACGCTACTGCTTCGTTTGATTCTTGCAGGCGGTTGAAGTAATTCAACCATCCTGCGTTTTCCAGGATTTTGCGAGCAGCAGCGGAAACTGTCAGCTTGTGAGGTTCGCTCCGGACCGTCTTTCCGCCCATGATTCAACTCAGAAATGGAACTCAGAAATGGAACAGCAACTGTTTGCGGTATTTGCGACGCAGAAAGGATGATCGATGCCAATTTAGGAAAGGATCACACAGGGCATGCAACAAAAAGAAAAGATCGTGGACGGCAGTCTCCGTAGGATGGAAGCATCATACCGTTAAATCATGCCATTCCTTTGTACATTATTTTGCCCGAATGGTATGCAGCCACGTTATCCATGGAGTAATGAGGTTACTTCCCCCCCGCGATCTGATAGGCTGCCCACAGCCGTCAAAGAGAGGAGCAGCAGCCAGTCGGGAGTGCAATCATCAAGTACATCATATGAAATTATGCCATGTTGTAAAAAAACAACGAAATGCCGAAACCGAGGCAAAAAGGTGGATCGCGTTTTATATAAGCCTGCGTGATATAATGAGGAACCGGGGGATTGGACGTCTGTCAACTGTACGAAGTCTCCAGTAGTCATTGTCAGTTCCGTTGCCATGATCGGTGGTAATGTTCATGCGATAGATATATCGGGGTGTGACATATGATACATGCAAAGGATATAAGAGACAGAAAGATTTAATATCATACCTGTTGGTGTAAATATTACGACTTCGATGCCATTAACAGAGCTCTGCTGCCAACAGGTGTTCATAACCTTGGCAGAGTTGTTTATCTCACCCTCCGGAACCATGATCCTTTGTGTATATTCTGAAGAGTGCTTTGTCAAAATGCAGGCCATTATGCTGGCTTGGTGACCAGATAGTCATAATGCCATTCACAAGGTAGGCGCGAAACGTGGTCAGGCCGGCTCGCGATGAGACCTCCTGTTCCAAGATTTGCTTGTTAATTTATCTTTGGACCATATCCCTGGTGTGGTGGCCATTATGGGAATGCCACTTCGCTTCCACCCTTATGATCATGGTAGGCCGGCTCTGAATGAGACCTCCTATCCTGCATTTGACAGTTTTCATATTTTGTTTTTGTTTTCTTTTGCAGAGCATCTCTCTTGTTTATTTTCACATCAGGGTGGTTCCGCACTCCTTAAGAGCGGGGAATGGTGGAAGAAGTCTTACGATCCCAACAGATAGATATAAATCGTTCGTTCCTACTCCCAAGTAGTGATCAAAAAAAAGATTTTTAGGGAAATCGTCATGATAAAGATCACCAATAACAATGGTACCGGTAAATGACAATGACAGTGAAGATTAAAAGTTCATGTCCCTCCTCTTGTCCTTTTATACATACTGGCTTCATAGTGATAGCGATTTATGATGTGCTGATTTCGGTATCTCATGGTTTATGTTCACCGCATAAGTTCATTGCTGTATCTAAAAGATTGAGGAGACCATGGTCGCAAAGAATCCTCCATAAGGGCGAAAACATGTCAATGGCATTCCTGAGAGAAGAATTCATTCGTAGGATACCATTTCTTTGAGAGGAGCAACTGAAAATCGCAAATGCTGTTCCTTTTGAGAAAGGAACAACAAAGACACTCAAATGTTGTTCCTTTTGACAAGGAACAACAGACACACTCAAGTGCTGTTCCTTTTCGCAAAGGAACAGCAGGGACACACAAGTGCTGTTCCTTTTTGCAAAGGAACAGCAAAACACACAAGTGCTGTTCCTTTTCGCAAAGGAACAGCAAAACACACAAGTGCTGTTCCTTTTCGCAAAGGAACAGCAAAACACACAAGTGCTGTTCCTTTTCGCAAAGGAACAACAAAACACACAAGTGCTGTTCCTTTTCGCAAAGGAACAACAAAACCACAAGTGCTGTTCCTTTTCGCAAAGGAACAACAAAACACACAAGTGCTGTTCCTTTTCACAAAGGAACAACAAAACACACAAGTGTTGTTCCTTTTCACAAAGGAACAGCAAAACACACAAGTGCTGTTCCTTTTCACAAAGGAATAGCAAAACACACCAGTGCTGTTCCTTTTCACAAAGGAACAGCAAAACACACCAGTGCTGTTCCTTTTCGCAAAGGAACAACAAAAACACGCAAGTGCTGTTCCTTTTCGCAAAGGAACAGCAAAACACACAAGTGTTGTTCCTTTTCGCAAAGGAACAGCAAAAACACGCAAGTGTTGTTCCTTTCCGCAAAGGAACAACAAAACACACCAGTGTTGTTCCTTTTCGCAAAGGAACAACAAAACACATCAGTGCTGTTCCTTTTCGCAAAAGAACAGCAAAAACACGCAAGTGTTGTTCCTTTTCGCAAAGGAACAGCAAAACACACAAGTGTTGTTCCTTTTCGCAAAGGATCAGCAAAAACACACAGGTGCTGTTCCTTTTCACAAAGGAACAACAAAAAGCAAAAGTGCTGTTCCTTTTCACAAAGGAACAGCAAAAACACTCAAAAGTTGTTCCTTTTGAAAAGGAACAGCAAAATCACACAAGTGTTGTTCCTTTTCGCAAAGGAACAGCAAAGACACTTGGAAAAAGAATCAAGGAAACATATATACAAGATGTTATGTACAAGTTATGAAATGAATTTCTTAAGCTATAGGTGAGGAAGATTGCGCTTCCTCTCCTAAAATTTTCATATCAGTATCTTGTCGCAGCTGTTGACAGAAGGATTCCCGAGTGAGTGGCTTTCGATAAAGGCGAACTCGGTGGCCATTTACTTTGAATGCATATCCAGAACCGTCAATTGTGATCAGGGTAAGGGTCCCATTATCATGTACCTTCTGGATTTCGTATGGTCCTAACCATCGAGTCTGGAGTTTCCCCGGGAAATCCTGAAACCAAGAGTCGCATAACAGAGCCCAGTCTCCTTCATGAAAGACTTTATTCTTGATAAGTGCATCGTGCCATTTAGCTCGCTGCTGTTGAATCAATGCTGTATTTTGTAATGCGGAGAGCCTGATTTCGTCCAATTCATTAATCTGTTGTAATCGATTGATTTGTGCCTCACTCAGATCTAGGCCGACTTCCTGTGCAGTTCGTAGCATTCGGATTTCGAATTCTATGGGGAAAATTGGCTGCTTTCCAAACACTAATTGATAGGGTGAATAGCCTGTAGTACTTCTCCATGTGGTTCTGTAGGCCCACAGTGCCTCAGGTAGTCGAGCGGCCCAATCTCGCCGATGCGATGCAATGGTCTTTGTTAAAATTGATTCTATTACCTTATTACTACTTTCTACTTGCCCATTTGCCTGCGGATGGTATGGGGTAGTAATCTTATGTTGGACATGGTAATTGTTAAGTGTTGCAGCTAATTTATTTCCAACAAATTGTGGTCCACCATCGGTGATTAATTCTCTCGGAAGTCCATAACGTACAAACAAATGGAACAAGAATTGTATCACAGAGTCTTCTGTAGCCCTAGGTAATGATTCGGCCTCGACCCATTTAGTAACATAGTCTGTCGCCACCAGAATGTATGTCCTCTGATTTGATGATGGATTGATGGGCCCAACGAAGTCCAGAGCCCATCATTCAAATGGCTCAATGACCAATTGTGGTCTCAGAGGCATTTCATCAGCTTGGCCAGGTTTTCCTGCTCGCTGGCAGCTGTCACAGGCTTGTGCAAACTTTTTCGCATCCTTGAAAATTGTAGGCCAATAGTATCCGGTCTGCAATACTTTATGTGCTGTTCTTTTTTCAGCGAAATGTCCCCCGCATGGCCCGTCATGGCAAGCTTTTAGAATGTCGAAGATTTCGTCTTCTCGAATACACCTTCTGATTTGCATGTCTGCCCCTGTATGGAACAAATGGCCTCCAATCCATGAAAACCGAGTGCTCTTCTGAACAATCTGCTTGCGTTCCTGAGGGGTTAAGTGTTTTGGTAACTTACCGACTGCGAGGTAATTGGCGACATCTGCATACCAGGGTGTTCGAACAGCAACAGCAAAAAGGTGCTCGTCAGGGAATTGATCTTCCACTGCTGCTATTTCGATTGCTTTCGGTATCCGTGAGAGGAAATCAGCTACAGGGTTCTCCTTGCCAGGTCGATCCTTGACTGTGATGTCTAACTCCTGCAATAAGATCAACCACCTGGTTATTCTAGCATTTGTAACAGGTTTATTTGCCAAATATTTGATAGCAGAATGATCTGTATATAACACAACAGGATAGCCTGTAATATAATGTCTAAATTTGTTAACAGCATGTATTACAGCCAGGAATTCCTTTTCAGTAACAGTATAATTGAGTTCGGCAGAGGATAAATTTTTGCTGATATAGTAAATAGCATATGGCTTCTTATCCTCTTCTTGCCCCAGGACTGCACCAATTGCTGTGTCCGAGGCATCGGATGAGATTTGAAATGGCAAATTCCAGTTGGGTCCTCGAAGGACTGGAGCTGTTGATAACAGGTTCTTCAATTCCTTAAAAGCCTGGTCGCATTTTTCTGTCCACAAAAAATCAACATTGCCAGTTAAAGCATATAGAGGTGCAACAATACGTGAGTAATGTTCTATAAATCGTCTGTAATATCCAGAAAATCCAAGGAAACTGCGTACCTCTGTTTGAGTAGTGGGAGTAGGGATGAGCAAAAGAATCTGAATTTTAGTCGGGTCTACCTGGATGCCAGCTGCTGAGATGTAGTGCCCTAGAATGAGCCCTTCTGTCATCATCATGTAACACTTTTCGTGGCTCAGGCAAAGTCTGGTAGCGATACAACGTTGTAGGACTTTTTCCAGGGTATCCAGAGCTGGGTCAAAATCATCTCCATATGG
This sequence comes from Pinus tabuliformis, assembly GCA_031772625.1. NCBI lineage: Eukaryota > Viridiplantae > Streptophyta > Pinopsida > Pinales > Pinaceae > Pinus > Pinus tabuliformis. The sequence goes on along the minus strand of CM062804.1, from coordinate 95,439,822 downwards.
TGTAAAGTCATCCATGTACACCTCAAGTCCGTCGTTTATTAGGTCTGCAAAGATGCTGAGAACAGCCCTTTGGAATGTAGCAGGGGCATTGCATAGGCCGAAGGGTAGTACTCGATAGGCAAACGTTCCCCAAGGGCAAGTAAAGGTAGTTTTATCTTGATCTTCAGGGGCGATTTGGATTTGGTTATATCCGCTGAAGCCATCCAGGAAAGAGAAAAATTTCTTCCCTGCTAAAGTGTCCAGTACTTGATCTATAAATGGGAGGGGAAAGTGATCCTTCTGTGTGGCCTTATTTAACTCCCTGTAATCCACGCAAATCCTCCATTTCCCATTTTTCTTGGGTACCACCACTAGGGGAGAGACCCACTTACTGTCGGAGATGGGGTAAATAAAATTAACATCTAAAAGTTTCTGAAGTTCGGCTTTTACTATTTCTTTTAGATGGGGGTTGAGTCTTCTTTGTGGCTGACGAACAGGTCTTGCATCCTTCTTTATATAAATGTGGTGGGTGCATAATTGAGGATCAATCCCCTTCATGTCAGGGTAATCCCACGCAAATGCTCCCTTATATTTTTGTAACAGATTAACAAGCTTCATTTCCTGATCTGGTGTAAGGTTGATGTTAATATTTAGAGTCTTACCAGGTTCAATTTCCACTACTTTACTATTGGCAACAACAGTTACTGGTATTGTTTGGTCATGCGGATCTTTTAAGGGGTCTTCTTCTAGCTCACTATCAAATGCTGCCTCTATCATAAAACACTGTGTGTGAGATCTAGGTTCGGTTTGACTGATGAAGTTATTGATAGAATCATCTTCTATTTGATCTTTAAAATCTAAAGCCTTCTGTACAGTCAATGGGGCTCTGATATTGTTAGTAAGGTATGACACAGGATACTGATTGGTTTTGATCATTGGCAGGCTTGGCTGTGCTGGAGGATATAGAACTAGATTTTTAACATCTGGTCCTTTAGTTATAGTCATGTTTCCCTGCTGGCAACCAATGTAGGCATCGGCAGTAGCAAGCCAAGGTCTTCCTAATATTAGCGGATGTCCATCTAGTCGGGTTTTTGGATTAATTACCAGGAAATCAGTTGGATATTCCCAGGAATCTACGGAAACCATGACATCATATAGAGTACCTTCGGGTCGAACTACAGATCGATCTGCCAATTCTAACAAAGTAGAAGTAGGTTCTACTGATGTGATGCCAAGCTTTTGGCAGGTGGAAGTTGTCAAAATATTGATTGCAGCTCCCAAGTCGACTAAAGCGTTAGTCAGGGTTTGACCATAGATTTGGATAGTTACAATTGGGTTCCCGGGATCTTCGTATTTGATAGGTGTCTCTTTTCCTGATAACAGGTCGGATAAAGTTCCAACTACTTGGACTCTAGGGTTAGTAGTTATATTCCTCCTTGATTTTTTTATGCACGTTCTTTTATAGTTTTTGCGTATATGGGAATATATTGAATGGCCTGGAGGAATGGAATTTTTATATACAGGTTTTGTAACTCTCCCAGAATGTCAAAGTCTGGATGTTGCACTGGTCGTGGTATGACTAATCGTTCCGGGAAAGGAGGAGAGGATGTATTTGTTTGTTGATGGGTCTGTTCCTTATTTACATCCTTTTGTTGTAGCGGTTGTTCTATTGGTAACTGATCTTCAATGTGACCTGTTTTGTCTCCCTCTGTTTCTATGATACGTCCAGATCGTAACTGAAGGTCATTGCACTCCCTTAGGTCAAGTCCAGTTTCTGATGTGTCTATGATTTGGATGGATTGGAATGGTCTATTATTAGGATTGGGATTGGGTTGGGCTGGGAGTTGCGGCCTTAAATTAGACTGGGGGTTTTGTTGTAAGGCTGGCAGAGTTGGTTGAGGGAGTGGAATAGTTCCTGTTGACTGATATGTCGATTTTGGCCAATTGGTCTGCCAGGGTGAACCTTGTGAAGTGGGGGGAATCCATTGCGGAGGGTATGAATTGTTCTGCCAATATGGTGGGGTGTAGGGAAAATTTGGCCATCCGAATTGGTTTGTCTGATTCATCCATGGATTCAGAGAAGGAAATGGCTGTGATGACCAATTCGGGACTGGGGGTGTAGATTGGTTTTGCCACATACCATATTGCTGAGCATTGTATTGTGGAGGTTGAAAAGAAGAAGTTGGATCCGAAAACATACCTGATTGCCTAGGTTGCCATTGGCGACGTTGGTTAACAAAGTATGCTGGTTCTGATTCTTCTTCTGCTTCCTTGTATACAGCCTTCAATCCAGGAAGTGAGGGGCAGCTTTCAGTAAGGTGGTCTTTCGTACAGATAGCACATGCTTGAACTGTATCTAGCGGACATTCTTTGTGGCTGTGTTTTCTTCTGCATCGGGGGCAGAAAATTGCCAGATTTTGCTATGCCTCCATTTGCTTTTGTTTAGCCTGCACAATATCAAGCTGAGTAGTTAATGTCCCTAGGATATCAGTTTTAAAATTTTCTAATAAATTCCCAAGTTCTACCCGTGTTACCCCTTCTGTTGATATTTTGTTATCTCTAACAAACCTATCATATTCTGTTGGTTTTATCCTTGTGCTACCTCTTGAACTCCTAATGCATAAATTAATGATATCAGCAAAATTCTCTTGGTAAATATCTCCTTTTCCCATGATATTCAATGTTTCGATCCACTGTTCTTTCATACCTCTAATTAATGCAGTTTTCAACACATTATCAGGCAGAGGTAATGATGCATAGGGGGATCTCTGTAAATTATACTGGAAGCGTTCTACATATTCCTCTAGAGTTTCATTTGGTCTGGCCGTCATTTGGAAGATTTCGTCTTTCAGTTCTCTTGACCTACAGTAATCCTGATATTTCTTGAGAAAGGACTCTTTCATTTGCTCCCAATTGTTTATGACTCCACCACCTAGACCCATAAACCATCTCAGAGCTGCTCCCTTCAAAGTAGAGGGAAACAACTTTAATTTCTGAGGGTCAGTGGTGTAATCATACCCTCTACATAACACATCGAATTCAAATAAGAATGCATCAGGGTCCTCTGATGTGAGTCCGTGAAACGTTGGGATGTGTTGAAGAGGAATTGCCTTCATGGGGGCATTTGCAGCAGAATCTACTATAGGATATTGCAATGTAGAAGTTTGGGTATTTGGTTGATTCTGCGCCATGGGATCGAATATGTGCCAGTAACCTTACGGGATTTCTAGGGGGGTGTTCCTAGGTTGAGAAGGGGCGGCCTTGGCAGGGGCTGTCTTAATGACACTTCCCTTATCTGGGATTTCTATTTGAAGGAATGGGGTGCCTTTAGTATTAATTCTGGCTGCGCTTCCCTTATCTGGGCTGTTTATCAGCTGGATTATCCTAGAAGGAGATTTTGGTTCCTCTATTTCCCCTGTTTCCCCTTCTCCTTCACAAAGGTTGCTTAAGTTCCCTTCTTGCAGCTGTTCTGACACAGGATTTTCAATTTCTTGGAAGTCCTGTTCAACAGTCTGACTATGCACCTCAGCGTAGGCTCGAGATGGTGATGCTGTAGCCTGAAGGGAACTAGTAGGCTGCTTAGAATGAATCTTTCTGAGGCCTACTGACGGCTGAGATTCAATTTTCTTGTAGATTTCGTCTATGAAGGTCGTTCGACCAAGGGTCACTGGTCCTTTGGCTTTCTCAGGTTTGGCTGGGGTTTTGGTATTCTTTTCTAACTTTTTCTGCTTAGTCATGCACTCTAAAAACTACTAAATCCTATCAACCAGCAATTCTACTAAGAGAGCGGACGGTGGAGCAGGGCTTTTACATGCTCCGTACGCAGGTTCTTACCTTCCGTTTTTAAAATCCAACTCCCCCCTAGCAGATTTGCGCACTACTCTGTAAAGGGCAAATGGCTATTACTCCTCCCCGGCAACGGCGCCAAAATGCAGAGCTGTAACTAGGGTCCCTCACACCGCTAATTATCCCACATTAATAAGTCAATCCGGGAGCGTTTTGTTATTGCAAGGAGTAACTCAATCCGAGGCTGTTTGTCCGACTAATGCTCGGTAGTATAGTGTCCGAGTGATTTGAAAGGAAACAGATGCTAAGCTGTAACGAAACTAACCCAAAAGATAAAATCACACAAGGCAGTTGATCAGTCAAGGGTACGGAAACAATAACCCATCCCTTTAGAAACTGATAAAGAAAGGAAATCAGAGCATGGACTTATAGGTCTGGGGCTAAGCAGCGTCTTGCTGAGGCTCACTACAGCCTTAGGCCTGCTCTCACACTAAGAACAACAAAGGCAGGTAAATCAAGCAGCGAAAAGTAAAATGGAACAACAGTCTGGAAATGGAACAACAATAACGAAATGGAACAGCAATAAAGAAATGGAACAGCAATAAAGAAATGGAACAGCAGTAAAGAAATGGAACAACAATCCTCAACCGTATGTACACGTTCTCTACTACTACAGCAATCTGAGAGTAATGGATGATATGACTATGTTCCTGAACGAAGTAAAATTGCTTTCAAGTCTTACAAATACTATTTCACATGGATCTGATAACAATAACATTCATACCAACATTCCGCTACAGAAATAGCTGAAAGATGCAATTCGAATAGATCCACTTATACAATGCAGAGACATGAGATAAAGGACTCATTCAGATATCAGTTATAACGAAGCATAGCATATCACATAAAAGATGTATCAGATTACTTAAATAATGGAAATAAACAAACCACACAGTATAATAATACAAAAGCAAGTGTCCTTCGGAGCTAGACCCTTGGCTGCCAATGGAACACTGCCTTAAGTTACTCCAGACGCAGAGACGAAATGAACACCAAGTCTTTTATATTAATCGCATCAACAAAAGTATAACAAAGTCAGGTCTCAGAGAGACTCAATGATTACAGTTGGTTCTGAAATTTAGAATTACAAAAACAGTCCTCCCCCGTTTAATGGCGTGATGCCTTTATATAACAGAAATGACGGAGGTATCTAGATAATCAAAAGATAAGTTAAAGCAGCGATCCCTCAGGATCAAAGATCCTGAGGGATTCGCTAATCGTTCGATTCTTCTCTTTCCCTTCTTGCGTTCTCCGTCTCAGTATCTTGCATTCTTTCTCTGGGCTATTCGGCTCTAATTTTACTTGATCTTGTCCGCATCCGGTTCCCTGTTGGCGGGACAGTAGTTATTTTCCCTTTGCTTCTTGCTTTCAATCGCCGATCCTTTGTTTCCACGTCTTCCTGCATAGAAAACGTCAATCATTAGCACTTGAGCTTCCTTTATCGATTGTTGCACACTTTATCAAAACCCTTTATCTTCTTTGAACTCATAATGCAGAAAAGGTTACAATTATTATTGAAAAACCACTAGATTGCTAGTCAAAAGCATACCTTCCATGTGCTCCACAATAGGATCACAAGTATGTTGGAAACAATGATCGCTACTTGGGGGGGGTGAATCAATAGTGATAGCGTTTATATCAATTTTCACCAATTTAAACTGTTGCCACAATGTCTATTATCTATGCACATTTACAACATTAGCTCATCAAAACAAGTATGCATCAATAAACTCAAATCATAACAATCTTGAGAAATAACCATGAGAAACACAAGCATGCACACATAAGAACACAATTATTTCTTGTGGAAACCCTTCCAAGAGAAAACCACCCTGCTTCTACTGTGTTGCTCAATGATTTTATTAATATGCTGAACAAATTGTACATGGATTATCTTACACCCATAAGTCATAATACTTGGTTTCCTCTACAGTATGCTGGCATCTATTAATTCAGAATTTTGTTTCTTTCACGGATCTACGGACTACCATCTGCTGGAAGCTCCCACGACCAACTATCCTCTCCTAAATACCATTAGACTGTCCAAATCCTATTGGATGGAGAAATATTTTCCTACTACTAAATTTTCCAATTCATTGTCTATTCTGAAGCCTCCACGCCTTCACTTCCTCCATGCGAACCACGTTTCAGAATATTTCACACTAGGTTCTCAATTCACTCAACATGAGAAACCCAATAGCTCTATCGTTCTGCCCATAAAATCTGAACCAAAAATATGACCCAGAGGAGGGAAATTTTTCACTACTTCACACACCAAAACACCACTCTCAAGCACACCTCAAGCTGCCGATATTCCACCACAAACTACACACAGATTCTAAATATTCTTCTCAACTCTATCTCTGATTTCTACACACAATTCTCTTATATATCTCTACATAAATAATGTGAGCATTTGTTGCATTCTATACTCAATCACAATGCCCTCACAATGGCATACTCACACACTCTCCAAAAATCCAACCCAATTGACTCAATTCCTTCCTCTATATATCAATTTTTTGTGTTGTGTCACTTAGTAAATGCTACAGGTTATGGGCCACTCGATAATCCATTTCACATGCTTCATATTTGGTTGAGATAGGCTTCTTGATCAAATCAAGAACTAACTCCACTATCCTTTTGATACTTCAACCTTGATTAGCTTCTAGAGGGTCCAAGAATGTTTCCGACCATATGCCTAAAAATTCTCATCAATAACATCGCCACAACACCAAAATTCACTTAACTGCACAAGGAATACGGAGAAAAACTCGTGAAAAACCTCAGTCGCTCCCACAAATCAACCTCCATGTGACTGGAAGTCCTCGGTCACTCCCATAGGCTTGGCTAAGGATGGTCAAAATTTAGTCAACTCTGCTCAGAAACTTCTCAAACTTCTTCCAGAGCTTAACAAGCCTTATTAAGACCTCTAGAAGTATTTTGAACCTCTGAAACACTTCATCAAATCAATGTAGTATCACCAACATCATCACAAGTCAAACTAGGCTGACTAGGATGCCAACCAAAAAATAAACTAAACATTTGAGCCATAAAACTTCTCCACAACATCTCTGCCAACAGTATGCAACTCCCGAACATGTCAAACATCCTCCAACACCTGTACAACCATATCAAGCATCCACTGACACATCTAGATCCTTTCCAAGACCAAAATATAACTTCATCAACATGAGAGACCTAATCTTGAACATGGAGACCATGGAGACCTAATCAACAAGGCTCCTCAAATCTAAATCCTGAAAAATCCATTGACATTTGCATGTAGCAACATGATCAAGAATACCATCATCATGGGAAGGCATACAAGCTAGTGCAACACACCATCATCCAACTCAATAGCAAAAACATGATCATGATCACACTCTATATGCAACACCTGCTTCGTCCTCAAGCTCCATGTTAGTAGACATGCCAAAGTCAATGCAACACATAATCCATACACAAGGCACTTGTATACAAACATACACATGCATAATAAACTGACCTGCAATCCATGCTACAGGTTGACATCAATGCCAACCAACAACACATTTTCAACACCGCAACATGCATCAATGCCAACAAAGTAGGCTCCAAAATTCTAGTGTAAGAAAAAATTTGGAGGGTGTTTGTTGCAGCGACAACAGGGAGACAATTTATGATTCTTAAATATATATTCCTACTCTAAGAAATATATTATTCCTTTTGATGAGTTGTGGGCTTAATGAATCTGGGAAGAGACTCTAGATCAAGGCAAAGGATGACACTGAATAAAATGAACAATCTCAAGCCCTTATTGCAAGAACCAAGAAGCTGAAGAAGGGAAAGTTTGGAAAGTCCAAGAAAAAGCCAGATACGTCCAAGGTTCAATGTTTTGGATGAGATGAATATGGACACTTTAAGAGGGACTCTCCAAACCAGCAGAAGAACAAAAGAAAGGAAAGAAGTGAATTTCACACAGCTAAAGAGAAGGGAGAACTTGAGAAGAAGTAGAAGAGAGAAGATATCAAAGACATTTAAAATTGAAGAAGGAATCATCTCTGTCAATTTATTTATGAAGTTTGTCTTTCATTTAGAATAGCATGCATTGATGTTTACTCTAGAAGATTTTTGTTGTAAAAGCATGGAATCTTAGATAATAGCATGTGATAGTAGAATATTAGAATCTACATGATTGAGTTGCTTTGTAGGAATCATCTAGTCTTTCAAGAATGAGAATATTGGATCATTTTTCATATTATAGATCATCCAGACATTTTTTAACATTATGTTAGAGGTAGCCATTTTTCTAAGGTGGATCATCATGATCCTATAAGAACCATCATTTTGGAAGGTTCTTGGAAGAAGCATTATGACAAGATTAGTATGTATTACATATAGTATGGAAACAATACTCTTGAAGGATGAAGGAATGTAATTCGTCAAATTTAATAACAAATATCTATATGATTGTATGAAAGCATTAGTATGCATATTTAAAGTAACTCTTCCATTGGGTAGGATTCATATGTAAAGAATATTGTAGAAGAAGTTGGTCATAAAATATGTTTACTAAATCTTCCATATGGTTATATGATGCTTAAAAGAAGAATTTTGGCTTACTCTAGAATGATTAAAATATCAAGACATTATCACTAGATTATATAGAATAGTGATCAACATCCAATATAATCTCTGGAAGAAAATTGTAACTTGGCAATCAAGTTCGATCCTTGGGCACTCTGTTGCATGAAGGGAGATTCTTGTGAAGATGGGCCATGAGGATGTTGATGTTTTGATGAGAAGGCCAACATGATGAGGCAAGTCTAATATTTTTATTACTGGTTATCTGGTTAACATGTTGGTTTGCTACCTGGAAGAATATTGCAAGAATATATGATGAATTTTTAGGGAAGTTCAACATATGATTTTGAAAAATATGAAGTCAAGGTGTTTTCATATTGAAATTAAAAGGTAGAAGTGTGAGAATATAACATAAAGATCACTTTCATGAGGAAGCTATGATTATCTTAAAGTTCGGTAAGGCTCAATATAATGCCTTAATTTATAATGACACGATGAAAGTGATGTGCAAGATTGACCCTGTCACAATATTGAAGGAAGAAGATGGCTCCACGATACCCAAGAAAGATAAAGCTCGATATAATGAGATGCAAAGGAAAGAGGGATACATGGCGCAACTATCTCCATAAAGAACCAGTACTTCATACTCTTATGGAAACAAGCTAGAAAGCTTACGGTTATGACTTCTCAAATTGAAAAGGAACTCAAGAATATCCTCTAGATTTGAGAGGGATTAAAATAATCTCCTTGAACATGAGCAAAGATCTATTCCCTAGCCAAGAGGGAATGGGTATCTACCCTTTGGTTGAGAGCGAGTGATGGTTAAACATCAAATTTGCATTCTCTTCTTCATTTGTCATGCACTTGACCAGGACTAACAAGTCTAAGTGAAGGCCATGGAGAAAGCATGGTGGAGGATTGGATAAACATCTGTGATTTCTTTGAGGATAGACAATCCCAAAAAGGAAAGGTATTGACACTCTTTGAGGATAAGATAGGTATCCAAGATAAGAGTGATCGAAGAGTGTCAATATTATTTGAGGATTAAGGGTTAAAAATATAAGATGAGAATTCTTAAAAGGACATACCTAGTGAACATCTGGATTGGGTATGTTCCCTAGAGGTAGTGTGGTATCTCACATAAAGCCTCCCAGCATAATGCTCTCAAATAAAGTTGAGCTTGTCTAGTTAGGCCTCAAAGGCAGTGTTGGTTATAATATTGATGCTTACAGTTGCCTTACCAATCTGATTCTTCTTATGAGAACTCTTTAGTTTGAGAATGATTTTGTATTGTTTGCATAATTATGAAACCTCCCTAGTTACTTAGAGGGAGTGTTGGAAAATGTAACTAGTTTCGGTCTTCATAATTTTTATTTGTACTCATTTCAATATGTATATCTTTTGTAACAAACAAAATAAGAAAGAAAAGATATTATTTTAAAGCATGGGTTTCATCCTTCTTATTGGCGGTCTTCTAAGTAAAATCATGTTCTTCATGCTTCTAGGGTTTGTTAGGTCATAGGATCTATTGTCATGAGTCAAGAGAGTCAACATCATGATTATAAGACCCTTTTGGGAAAGATGTACCTTGTAAAAGAATTTATTTTGAGTCTATAAATTCTTGGAAACCTCTGAAGTACAAGTCAACCTTAACAACTACAAGCGACCTAAAAGAGGGAATTCGACCTCTTGGAAAGGCTATAAATACACACATATTCAACCTCATTAGTCACTCATTCTACCTCTCTCATAATAATTTTGATATAAAACTAGGAGCACGAAGAAAATAAGAGTGAAGGTCTAGAAGGTAAGAAGAATCCAAGAAGAAGAAAGAAATTTTATTTTTGCGCTCTATATCTCTCACATGTACAAAAATTAGGGTTTGTGCAACTTCAAGGAAGGACGAAATTGCATGTCCGAATTACATGAGATCAAGTTGCTGGATCAAGTTGTTGGAAGAGCGAATATTTTGATTTGACTTCAAGACATTATCTTGCTCAAAGGAGGATCCCTTGAACAACCGTCTTATGCTATAATTAGGGTTTTTACAATAGCTACAGGGTCGAAGTTGAAGCTAGGAATCGAAGTTGTAGCTAGAAGCTAGCTTATATAAGATTGATCCTTGTTGATCTTATCTTATTAGAAGGATTTCTTGAAGGACTGACTTGGTACTTGGAAGAGGACTTGATTTATGGTTTGGGTCTTGATTGTCTCATTTGAAGCAAGTTCTATAAGAAGAGAAGAGTTTTTATGGGTTTTCCTCTTGGAGGGGTTTTTCCCTGGCCTGAAGCCTAATTTGTGTCTTCATTGTCTTTATTATTTCTCTCTTGATAATTGTTTTATGAAGAAGATCTAACAAAGAAAAAAAAAGAAGTTAAATAAATTTCACAAGCAATTATTAAGGTTAAGGAAAATCTAAATTAATAGTTGCCACATTGCATTTTCTAATAGTAACTACACAATCATTGTTTATATTATGGATGGAAATGACAATTGTATGGTATTTGGCTTCCTCAACTTATCCTATAATGGAACCATAATAAAATTTAACAGTGTTATAGATTCTTCCCTTCCTCTGAGTCGTTCTTATTCCCTTGACCAATGATTGGATCCATATAGATTTGTAAATTGTGGTTTATTCTGTTGGATTTATCATCTATGTTAACGTCACCCTTATCAATCAAGTCTTGGATGAAGTTTTTGAGTTTCATTCAATTAGGTATTTGATCCGGATTGGATCATTAGATTGTTTTTCATCCATCTCGATGCATTTGGAGTGGAAAAAGTGGAGGAATCAGCTCACGAGACCGTTTTTACCGGTGGGACCTGGTTTGGCAAAATGGGGTCTAAAAACTTTCGGGAGCATTTTGAGGCATCAAATGATGCTTTTTGGGGGTAAAACTTTGTCGCTTTAGTGCATCACCATTTCATGTTATTCTACACACATAGATCTTTCCAATAGTGCAAGAAGCGCGTCAATCGAAGTCTGTATGCAAAGATTATGCCACTCAGAAGTTGACCTTCCTATTTTCACGCCTATAGTTCGGGAGGATGTCACGTCAACCCCCATTATTCATGGAAAATGGGTTAGCCACGTGATTATGATGTAAAATACTCTAGAAGAATCTATATTGTAACTCTAGTTAAGAGTTGATCCAGTCAAAATTAACCACTAGTAGGATATCAGGCTATGTTATAATCGAGCCACTATGAGGAAGAGGCATTCCATTCTTTTGAGAGAATTTTGTTCCATAGATGAGCAAATGTAGCCAAGAGAGATATGAGGTATAGCACACATAGAGGATATATGCACTGTAGCAACCCACGGGCCACAAGCATTACTTCTTTGTACTTGCAACCATATTTCCAGACAGAGAAAGAGAGTGAAGCGACCTCACCTTCCAACTCGGTTTTCTCCCAAAAGGGTTTCCCAGAGAGCATGTATTGTGTCTTGTGTGTGCATGTGTGTGCTTGTTTTGTTTTTCTCTACTTTTATGAATAATTTACATTCCCATTCATGCACTAATTACAATTAAATCTACAGATCTTAAAGTTTAATAAAACAATAATAGTGTAGAATCTTAGATTTTTAATATAATATTATCAGATCTATTGTGACAAACTGTGCAATGGAATATACATAGCAGTTTACAGATCATTTGGTATCATAGCAGATTTCTTTGGGTATTTGTGGATATTTGTAGGGGATCCAGGTCGGCGGGGTCAAAAATCATAAAACCCTAATCATGGCCAACGAATCTGTAAAGGAACCTTGTGATCCTGCAGAGGTGAGGTTTTCATTGCTCGAATAACAAATCCTAAATATAAACCGCAATGTAAACCTCCTCATGGTGGCCCTAAGAAATAAGTCGGGGATATTTGGAGAATATGGGGGTTCGAATGCAGACGAAAAATCAGAAGGGGGATCAAGAAGACACAGAAAACCAATCAAAGAAAGAACCCAAAAAATATCAACCCAATTTGAATGTTGTGAATCAATCCCTGTTCAAAATGGAAGAAAAAAGTCAATAACAAGTTGTACCACGGTGATATTGACGCTCTAAAGCTAAACCATTGGTTGCAGCGACTGGAAGTTTATTTCAGTGTCCACAAGATCCATGAGAGGAAAAAGATCTCATTCGCATGGCAGAAATTAGGGGCCATGCACTTACTTGGTGGGAGAGCCACATAGAAACCCTGAGGTTGGAGGGAGAACCTCCAGTGACTAAGTGGGAGGGTTTCAAAACCCTCATTAAGTCACAGTTTTATCCCATCAAGTACATGGAGGACCAGTGGATACAATGGCATACTTCAGGAAAAAGTTGGGCCAAAGCGTGCAGGAGTACACCACAGAATTTAGAAAAATCTCTATAATGTTGGGTATCTCTCCAAAGAACCCATATGTACTCCTCAAATATTTGGGGGCTCTACACCACCATCTGCATGAGGAAGTGATGTTGTTCAAGCTAAAATCAGTGAGCGAGGCTTATGTATAGGCACAGTCCTTGGAGAACATAGGCCTGAAGAGAGCACAATCAAGTGGATCGAAGTAGAAGGAGCAACAAGAAGCTTTTAAGGACGCGAAGAGGAAGAAAAAAGGGGCAAAAGATAAGAAGACAACAACCACGACACGCCAGTGAAAAGATCCTAGCAACCACCGCAACATCGATGGCCCTACATAGGAAAAATGTTGGAAGTTACATCCAGAGCTAAACCCGAAGAATAAGAAAAAAGATAACAAGAAGAAGAATATCATGGCCACTGATTCGAGCAACCAAGTTGAAATCAACTCAGATGTGGATGATAAGATCATTTGTATGTTAGTATAGAAGGAGGTGAATCTGAGTAGCCTTCAACAATAGGAAGAGAAAGAAATGACCAAACTCTTCCATATAAAGATACATGTCAAGAAGACAAATATTGATGCTCTGTTTGACTCAGGGTCACAGGTGAATCTCATTATAGAAAATTTGGTCAACAAGTTGGGGATGGAAGTTCGTGATCATCCAAACCCATATCCGCTGGGATGGGTAAATAAGGATGCAGAGCTTAAGGTAACAAAACATTGTAAAATTAGATTTTCTATTAGTTCTGATTTTATTCATGAAGTAGATATAGATGTGGTTCCCCTTGAGTATGTGGAGATGTATTTGGGAGTCCATACATGTACATGCCTGATGCAATATTCATGAGGAAAGATAACCAATATCGACTCGTCAAGGATGGAAAACCATTCATCATCAACGCGCACAAAGGAAAGTTGAAAATCTCATTGGTAAGTGCCAACCAAGCTAAGAAAATGATCAGTTCCAGCAAGAAGTATGTTTTATTGTTTTTAAGAGAAATTTAGTCTAAAGAGGAGTTAATAAGAGGCAAGGCATCCCTAGCGGGTATACTAAGAAACAAAAACAACAATTGGAGGAGTTGTTGCAGGCATACAAGGATGTTTTCTGAGATCCTAAAGGGTTACCACCTAAGAGAGAAGTGGAGCATGAGATCCAATGATTGCCAGACTCCCCATTGCCAAATATTGGGTTGTACATTAAGTGAGGTGAATAAATAGTTATAACGGTTGTTGGAACAGGGTGTCATTCGACCGAGTACATCACCATGTGGGTCACCCATCATCATTTTGTTGAAGAAGGATGGGACTTGGTGGATGTGTATAGATTATAAGGCATTGAACAAAATCACGCTCAAGAGAAGATACCCCCTGCCCAGGATAGACGATCTGCTAGATCAGTTGTAGCAAGCAAATTACTTCACCAAGATGGACTTGAAGTTTGGATATCACCAAGTTCAAGTCAAAGAAGAAGATACATGGAAAACCACCTTCAAAACTAGGCAAGGTTTGTATGAGTGGTCAGTTATGCCATTTGGCCTATGTAATACACCAACTAAATTTATGAGATTAATGAATGAAGTATTGCGCTCTTTTATAGATTCATTTGTTATTGTCTATTTGGACTATATATTGGTATATAGTGCTACCTGGAAGGAGCATATGTCACATTTGGCGTAGGCGTTGGAAACATTGAAGAAGCACCAACTACTAGAAAATCTCAAGAAGTGTGAGTTTGCGCAACAGTCTTTGGTGTATCTGAGGTATGTGGTCAGCAGAGGAGAACTGGAGATAGATCCTTCCAAGATGGAGGCCATTATGAAATGGTCGGTGCCTACTAATGTTTCTGAGGTCAGAAGTTTCATTGAGTCATCACAGTACCTGAGGAAGTTCATAGCCTCATTTTCAGCGGTAGCAACATCGCTCCACGCCATAACAACAAGTGGCAAGAGTTTCCAGTGGGGAAAAGGTCAGCAAAGGGATTTCAAGGAGTTAAAGAAGAAGATCAGTCAAGCACCAATTCTGGCATTACCAAACTTGCAGTGACCCTTTTAAGTGGAGATACTTGTGATTGATATGCTATGGGAGTTGTCTTGATGTAGGGAGGAAGGCTTGTATGCTAACATTCTGAAGTATTTCATGGGGTAGTCCTTAACTACCCTACCTACGAAAAAGAGCTCTATGCCATGGTGCAAGTTGTGAAGAGTGGAAGCACTATCTGACGGGAAAGGAGATAGTAATTCACAAAGATCACCAGTTGTTACAGTACTTTTAGGCTCAGAGTAAGCTACAATAGACCAATCATTACAAGTGGATGGGGTTTTTACAGTAGTTTCATTTGGTGATCAAGTATAATAAGGGAAGCACAAACAAGTTGGCCAACATGTTTTCAAGGCCACCCACATCAAAGATCACAGCTTTGGGGACTCTTATGCACATGGAGCCATTCACCCATGATGCATATAGAGAGGCATATTCAGAAGATGAGGACTTCAAGGAGGTGTATCAGCAGTTGCAAAGTCAGAGTCATGTTCACAATGGTGATAGCACGGTTGACTACCATCTCCAAGATGGGTTATGCTACAGGTTGAATAAGCTATGTGTTCCTAAAGGTGAGTGATTGCAACTGATCAGAGAGGCTCACACCTCCAAGGTTGCATGGCATTTTCGTGTAGGGAATAATGTGTCTAACTTGTAGAGGTATGTGTATTGGCCTAGGATGCAAAAGCGGGTAGCTAGGTTCATAAGAGGATGCATGCTTTGTTGTACCAGCAAGCCTAGTAACAGGAAACATGGTCTATATCATCCCTTACTTGTACCTACTGGTCCTTGGGAAAGAATTTCCATGGAATTTGTGGGAGGTTTTTCGATAACCAGGAAGGGACATGACTACATGTTCGTGGTAGTTGACAGGTTCAGCAAGATGTGTTTTGATGCCCTGTAAAAAGACAATCAATGGGAAAGAAGCATCAAACTTGTTCTTTGGACATGTCTGATTGCACTTTGGGATACCATGGAGCATCGTTTTAGACATGGATACAAGATTTATCAGTGCATTGTGGACTACATTGTGGGAGAAGATGGACACAAAGTTGAAGAGATCTACAACATTCCATTCACAGACAGATGGGCAGACAGAAGTAGTCAACATAACTTTGGTGCAATTTCTGAGGGGATACAACCAGAAGCATCTGAAGACCTGGGATGAAAATTTGGTATATATACAACATTATTACAACAGAGAAATCCACACTTCTATAGGAAAGTCCCCATTTGAGACTTATTTTGGATATTTTCCACCTTCACCTTTAGATATTGCATATGGGCAACAAGGAGGAGTGAGAGAAGATCTTACAAGAGATGCTTTGAGGGATGAAAAAATTATAGAGAAGATCAGGCATATCCATATACAGGGACAAGAAACATTATGGAAGTCACAGGAGAAGTATAAGGCCAGGCATGATCAGCACAGAACAAAGAAGTTATTCAAGGTGGGAGACAAAGTATGGTTTCAGTTGAATAAGGAGAGGTTGCAGGGGCCTGGTAAGAGAATCAAGGCTCTAAGGTATGGTCCCTTTGAGATACTATCAAAGGTGGGTGATAATGCTTATCAACTTAGTTTACCACCATATATGTGCATTTACTTAGTTGTGAATGAATAGAATCTAAAACTCTATGAGCCTTCCATGCTAGATCAGGAAGAGGAACAGGTCCTACCTTCTATGGAGGATTTGGCACCAGATGCTTAGGCAAAGTTGAAAAAAGAAATAGTTTTACAGAACAAGTCTAGAATTACAAGATAGGTGTAGCATGACCTTTAGCAGATTGGATTGAAGGGACAACTTCTAGGAAAAGCTAAATGGTACACCAGAGATAAGGTGGAGGAAAACTTTCCTCACCTCATTCAGTAGAAGCTTTTGGGGACCAAAAGCCTCCAAAAATGGGGAGGTGTGATCTGTATTGGATCATTATATTTATTTTCATCCATCTCGATGCATTTGGAGTGGAAAAAGTGGAGGAATCAGCTCATGGGACCATTTTTACCAGCGGAACCCAATTTGGCAAAACAAGGTCTAAAACCTTCCGGGAGCATTTTGAGGCATAAACCGACATTTTTTGGGGGTAAAACTTTGCCTCAATATGTATCTCCATTTTACGCTATTCTACACAAAAAGATCTTTCCAACGATGCAAGAAGCGCGTCAATTGAAGTCCGTATGCAAAAGTTATGCCACTCAGAAGTTGGCCTTCCTATTTTCACACCTATAGTTCGGGAGGATGTTGTGGCACCCCCCATTATTCATGGAAAAGGGTCTAGCCATGTGATTATGATGAAAAAGACTCTATAAGTGTCTATATTGTAATTCTAGTTAATATTTTATGTAGTCAATATTAACCACTAGTAGGCTATAGGGTTGTGTTATAACTGGGCCATTAGGAGGAAGAGGCGTTACATTCTTTCAAGAGAATATTTTTTCATAGCTGAGCAAAGATAGCCATGAGAGATAGGAGGTAGAGAACACAGAGAGGATCTATGCACTGTATTAGCCCACGGGCCATGAGAGATAGGAGGTAGAGAACACAGAGAGGATCTATGCACTGTATCAGCCCATGGGCCATAGGCATTACTTCTTTGTACCTCCAGCCATATTTCTAGACATAGAAAGAGAGCAAGGTGGCCTCACCTTCCAGCTAAGTTTTCTCTCGAAAGTGTTTCCCAAAGAGCATATCTTGTGTCTTGTGTGTGTGTGTGCTTATTTTGTCATTCTCTAATTTTATGCATAATTTCCATTCACATGCATGCACTAATTAGAGTTAAATCTACAGATCTTAAAGTTTAATAAAATTGTAATAGTGTAGAATCTCATATTTTTAATATAATATTATCATAAATATTGTGACGAATGTCCAATGGAATATCCATAGCATTTTACGAATCAGTATTTTGTATCCTTTGACTCGATGGTACTCATAGTATTCTTTTTTATACCAAGATGGTTTAAAATATGGTTCATCATGTTGTCTTAGTTATAGAATCTTAATTTAGTTTGATTGTATCAATTTCTTAAGAGTTATTTCCATCAGATCACCTAAGGGAGTATATTTTCGTCGAGGTCTTTGTTCTCCTCTTGAGGCGTTATAATTTTGATGAGTTTTCCCTTGTGATGGAGCTTGGATGTTTTGAATAGACTTAGAGTCTACAACTATGTCATTAACTATGTTTTATTCTTAGCCCAAATACATGATTTGTATTTATTGTCCAATGGTTGGTCTTTGTTTTCTTTATTAATTTTGACTAGGCCCATAGTGATAAGAGCCTTCTCTATGGTGATACCCTTTTCAATGATTTCATTAAAATTATTAGCACATTGTACTTGTAAATGAAATGACATTTCTTGGTTCAAGTATTGTATAAATATGTAGATTAATTGCTTTTCTAAAATAGGGTATGGAGAGGAAGGAAGCAAAAGTTTCTCCATTATTTTGTTGTTATTACAAATATCAATCACAAAATCCTCATGTTCAATGTTGTATGAAAAATTATCGATGATTTTTTTTGGAATTTCTAAAAATGTTTTAATTCCATGCAGACGATGGGAAAACCATTCAATGGCTTGTCCTCCTAAAGATCGAGGGAAGAATCACATCAAATAAGTGTCATTGTATGATATCTCTAAACAGGCAATATAGAATTCTCCAATATGTTCTCTTCAGTCACCTCTTCCTTTATATTTTTTGAATTTTGGCATTTCAAAGTTATTGGGGAAGGGAACCATCTGAATAGACATGTCAAAGGAATAAGGACATATTTTCTCAATTGTATAACTCTTTTTTGGATTTCCAATCGACATGTTGGAAAATTGTTTTGAATGTCATGAATTTGTTGGATAAAGTCATTATTTGGTGGAGTGATGTTGTGTGGTGGTTGCATGTTTGTGTTGTTGATGGTTTGTTGCTAATATGTGTTGGTGTAAGGTTTTTGTTGTTGATGATTGGTGTTGAATGGGTTATATGTATTGTTGTTGGGTATGGTAAGTGTGTATGTGTTGTAGTTAAAGGGGTTTGTTTGTAGGTAGGTATTGATAGAGTTTATATGTGGTGTTAGTGTTAGTGGTGAGAAAGTGTTGTTGTTGGTATGTGTTGAAGTTGTTTGTGTTAGGAAATTTGGATGTATATCTATCATATGATGTGCCCATGGGAATGGAAGTGGCTGTTTGAAGTATTTAGTGGTATGGACATGGATGTTATGTTAGGTATTTTTCATGTCTCGTGTAATATGTGTATTAGGCTTTTTTGATGTTAATATATTGGAGATTTTTGGAGTTAATACTTTTTAGGATGATTGCAAGTAAGACAGTATGTAGTTTGAAATGTAGGTGTTGTTTGGTTTTGTGGGATTTAAGGTGGTGTTGTGTGACATAGTCATGGGAATGGAGGTTTGCATGTTTGAAGTGTTTGGTAGAATGTGGCTAGTAGTGTTGATGGAGCTTATTTCGGTTTGTGCTAGGAACAAATTTGTGGAGTTTGAACCTTAAAATAATGGATTAATCATTGTCTTCATGAATGAGGAGTGATGCATATCGACTATGGGTTGTAATCAATCCATCATTGTAGTATTTTGTGTTATGGGTGTATAAACTTGGGAGAAGTTAGGAGCTCTTGTAGAATGTGTGGTGTTTGTGATCTGACCCTTTGGGATATTAGTGTCAAAATCACCAAAAATTTTGGCACCTTGTTGTGATAATAGGAGAAGATATCAATCTAGATCTAAATTTATAAAGCTATGAATAATTTTTATAATATATGGATCTTGTTTTAAAGCATCAGAGGAATAGATAAGGATAGAAGAGAAGACTCCATCCAGGTACATTCAGAAGAATCATCCAGAATCTCAGATTTTGGGGCAAAAAGAAGCAGGCGTACAAACAAGAAGAACAATTGCAGAAGCTTCAAGCTATTTGGCATTACTCTCCTCCACTGAACCAAAAAATGTAAGAGAGGCATGCAAAGATGAATGTTGGGTCAAGGCTATGGATGAAGAACTTGAGTAGATCGAAAAGAACAACACTTGGGAGTTGGTCCCTAGACCAAAAGATAAGAATGTCATAGGGACAAAATGGGTGTTCAAAAATAAGTTGAATGAAAATGGGGAAGTAATTAGAAACAAGGCCAGACTTGTTTGTAAAGGGTATGCTCAACAAGAGGGAATAGACTTTGAAGAAACTTTTGCTCCTGTTGCAAGACTTGAGGCAATCCGAATGTTCCTTGCTCTCTCAAGCTTTCAGAAGTTCAAAGTATTTCAAATGGACGTAAAATCAACCTTTCTGAATGGAGATTTAGAAGAAGAAGTATACATTGAACAACCAGATGGTTTCATTCTTGGGAATGATCCAAATCTTGTATGCAGACTGAAAAAGACTCTCTATGGTCTTAAACAGGCTCCAAGGGCTTGGTACTACCGCTTGGACAAATACCTTCATCAACAAGGTTTTTCAAAAGGATCAGCAGATAGCAATCTTTATATAAAAATTGAAAATGACAAATTGCTAATACTTGTTGTGTATGTAGATGATATTATCTTTGGTAGCAATGAAGAAGCTATGAGTCAAAGCTTTGCCTTGGTGATGCAGAAAGAATTCGAATGTCTTTGCTTGGAGAACTGACATACTTTCTTGGATTGCAACTCCAACAAAATGAGGGCGGTATCTTCTTGTCTCAAACCAAGTACCTCAAGCAGATTCTGAAGAAGTATGGCATGGAAGATTCAAAACCAGTATGTACCCCTATGGTTACAGGATGCAGTCTCAGTGAAAATGATGAATCAGTAGCAGTACATCAACCAACCTATAGATCTATGATTGGAAGTCTTCTTTATTTGACAGGTACCCGACCAGACATCATGCATACAGTGGGAATAGTTGGAAGATTTCAGGCAAATCCAAAGGAAACTCATCTTCAGGCAGTCAAGAGAATCTTCAAGTACCTTCAAGGAACTCAAAACTATGGCTTATGGTATCCTAGAGAAACAGATCTCACACTTCATGCTTACACAGATGAAGATTGGGCCGGAAGCGTGGATGACAGGAAGAGCACAAGTGGTGGTGCATTCTTTATGGGTTCCAGATTATTATCTTGGTTCAACAAGAAACAGAGTTCGATTGCTTTATCTACAGCTGAAGCGGAATATGTGGCTGCTGCATCTTGTTGCACTCAACTTCTTTGGATGATGCAAACCTTGCAGGATTTTCAAATCACTTGTACTCCACCTGTCTCTATCTTATGTGATAATACGAGTGCAATAAGCATTTCAAAGAATCCTGTCATGCATTCAAAGACCAAGCACATACCTATCAAATATCACTTTCTTCGGGAACAAGTGCTTGAGCAAAAAGTCAAGTTGGAGTATGTTCCTTCTAAGGAACAAGTTGCTGATATACTCACCAAACCACTACCCAGGGAAACTTTTGAATATCTCAGACAGAAGCTGGGAGTAGTTGATGCTTCATCCTGCTGTTGAAGCTTGTCTGTTTCAGAGAAAAGATGGTGTACGTGAGTTGGATGAGGGGCATCCACGTACATACGCCGATTTATGCAGGTGCAGTCGCGTATATGGAGTTCTGAAGAAAATCAGCAAGGACAGACTCTGGTTGGAGAGAGTCTGATATGGGTCTGTCAGAGACCATCAGGCACAGGTTCAGGGGGAGCAGATAATCTTCTAATAATGCATTGTTGGCATTACCTTAGAAGATATTGGTTCAAATACTCAAGTTGTTGTTGGTTTTAGGTGGAACAGATGCAGCGGGTGAACAGAAGGAAATCTTGGTTGCTGATCTGAATAATGATGGACAGATGTCGCTGCCTGTGACTTTCATAAGTCTTGTTCTAGATAATTCGTCTCTATGTCATGTATCTCTTTTTGTGGTATCTCCTTTATGGTGTCAAGGTCATGTAACGACCTATTTTGGTTTCCCCACTATGCCTGGGATGAACATGTAATGAACTTGGTTGGGTGGATGATCCCCACTTGGTTGGGTGATGGATGTATGAATTGAGTCTTTTGGTGATAGGAAGGTCTTTGATAATGTATATGTCTTGGTTCTTCTTGAAGAACATCTTTTGCAGATCTTGCCTACAGTCAGGGGGAGCATGTTCAGCACAGCAGAGCAGAGATATCAGCATGTACTCAGGGGGAGCACAGCCCTTTGCCCTTCATGACAAAGGGGGAGAATGACTTTGAGGATCTTGGGGTTACCATCAAGTCCAAAAGGGGAGATTGTTGGCATTTTGGCACAGGTGTGGCCCTATGGTACAGGTGTTGTCCTTGATGGCAACTCACTTTAGTTCAGATCTCAGTTCAGGCGCTCAGAACGAAGGAAATCTTGTATACGCAGGTTCACCTTGCCGAAGACGCGTATACACGCGGGTTATATGTTCAGAAGTCGCGTATGCGTATACACGCACTTTTATGCACAGAAAAGCGCGTACATGGTGGGAAACTTATTTTTGGTCCATGGTTGTTAGTCCTTGGAATTTTAACCTATGGTTTTGGACCATGGTATCTCGTCAGAAGTGTTGACTTCAGGTTTTGGGCCCTTGGTATTGGTTTATTATGGTTTTGGACCGTGGTATTGTGGAAGGCCTAAAACTATAAAAGAGGAAGGAGATCATGTGACAAGTGATAATCTGAATTATTATTGAATATCTGATAATGTACGAGATCTGAAATATTGGTGATTAGCATTGTGGAGCAGATCTGGATCTGAATGAAGGAGGAACCTTAGCGAAAAGAAGGATAAGTTCTATTGATGGGTCATAATCTCTTGGCTTGAATGATAATATCTTTGCATGATTTTGATCTGTTATATCTGGCGCATGCGTGATCTATAAATATGATAATATGGGTTAATCAGTGCCTGAATACTTGAAAGAGTGAATTATTTTTTGTAGATCTGTACGCAGGTTCAGTTCAGCTAAGGCGCGTATATACGCAGGTTCAGTGAAGGAAAACAGCGTATACGCAGTTTGTTCCATACGCAGGAGCGTATGCACGCAGGTTTCAGGCTATTAAAGTAGCATATACATTTTGAGTTGTGTTTTTGCTGCTTCTGTTTATTGCTGCAGTATTCTGGGTTCAGAATTGGTGTTTGATTATAGTTACTGTGTTCTGGGTACAGCGGTCAGAGAAGTATTTATTTGATTCAATTTTGATTGGTGAAAAGAAGTTTGGTTGATGCAGAAATTCTTGATGTTTGATTGATGCTATCTGTGGATCCAGTCTGAAAATTAATGAAACGAGGTCCCTGAAAGCAAAGAGAAGGTTGTAGCCTTCTGCAGGTAGAAGCCTGCGTACTAGTATCTTGGCTAGTGCAAGAGCTAAGGGGGTTGTAGCTCCCTTCTAGAAGAAGCTGGAAAACGAGAGAGGGTTGTAGCTCTCTGCAGGTTGCAGCCTGCGTACTGGTAAAGGACTGCACCAATACATTTGTAAAAGGAAGTTTCTAATTAAAGAAAAGATAGAGACGAATTGCAGCAGGTGGTTTTCACCCACATTGGGTTTCCACCTTATATCTTGTGTTCTTGTGTGCGATTATCTTTCTACTATGTTTTACTGTTTCTGGTTACTGGTTATTTGCTTCTGAATCACAGATTAACAATCAACATCAGAAAGATAAAGTAAATTAAAAGTTTGCATTATATACGCGGGTTTTCTTCTGCATAGTTGCGTATATACGCGGGTTGATTCATCGAAGTAGCGTATAGCATTTGATTTTGAAAAAGGATTATTTGACTTAATAATACTCATTCACCCCCCCTCTCAGTATTATTTCCAACATTCCACTTATAATTTGACATTAGAACTACTATCTCAGGCTACTTTTTATCACAAAACTAATCTAAGGGTTGTTTCAGGTTTGAATGGTCTGTCAAAGCTTGTTGTTACATGATTACATTTCAGTTCCTTTATCGATTTGGATTAAAGGCTCTATGAGTTTTTTTTGATACACAGATAGTTTATTTAAGCACATGTTGTTTTTCCTAGTTAGACCAAATCCAAGAGCATATAAAAGTAAAAAGAAACGGCTCATTACTCGAAGATATTTGTGGAGCATCCAGATTATTTGGTTGAGATATTTTGTAACTTTATTTGTAATTAAAGGAAATTTTTATAGTTTCAACCCTTCCATGGAAATTGTTGTCTAACTATTAAGATATATTTTTATTTTAAGATCACATGAGAATCGAAAGATTCTCATGATGATCTTCTTATTGTATTAGAGATCTATAAAACAGAGGATTGTTTTCCCGCAAGGGCTAGCTAGTTAGCTAGAAAGAGTGAATATCAGTGAATAGGATTGGAAGGGGTAAAACACCAAAGCTTTGTAATGTTGATACTTTTATTAATGCAAAATCTTAACTTTGTAGTTCAATAATTTCCTCTGAGTAGCCCGTGTGCTTTTTAGTTCACCGGCCCTTGTTGAGGAGGAAGGGCCCTCGTTCTTAGCAGGGACCACTGGTTAGTTAGAGTAGAATACTTAATTGCACAATTTCTTCTCAATTATGTGATTGTTGTTACTATTGTTGTTACAATTAATTTTGTGTAACTTCATTGATTGCAGTAAGATTTGGATGGTGTGACATCTTGAGCCCTAGAACAGTCCCTCATATTAGTGTGGTAGTGAATTATTTTATTTATTGTTACAGTTTGGATTGCCCTTTCTTTTATATGTGTAGATCGAATGAGTGATGGTTTTCAAGAGTGTTGTGAGAGTGGTTGAATGAAAAAGTAGCTTAATCTTAAATATTTTCTCGCATTTAATTTGAGTGGAGTGTGTGAAAGATTTGTTAGTTGTTGAGAGTGAGTGTTCAAAAACTTTTTGTTGAGATTATTTTATACTAGTCATAATTTACCTTAGCATAGACTTTGCACGAAAGTCTTGTAAAAATTAAGCCTATGTGGATCGGTAATTAAATGTAAGAGCAGATTTGTTGCTCTACTTTAAAGGAATAATCGTTGCACCCGACATTTTTAGGGTCGTTTTTGGGGAAGCTTGTTAGAGGTGCATGTATGACTAGTTCATCATGATTTGAAGGTGTGATAGATGTGCTCATGATCCTGATCTTTTCAGGCAGTAAGACAAGAGATAAAAACCAGTGCATCGCTTCAACATTCTGAAGCAAGCTCATCCTTATCTGGATCAAGGCACATAGGATTGCATTGCATGAGTAGTGAAGAAGTTAAACACAGTTCCCCCAAACCTATTAATTGTGCAAGAGGTAGAGGACGTGGAAATAAAAAGAAAAATTAGGATTTAGGAAGGAAAACTTATATATAGGAAATAATTTTGAAGGCTGGAGCAGAATCTTCCACTCAAGGGAAGGTAATAAATAAAAAGAGACCAGTTAAGATTACTCCACATAAGAAAAAAATTCTTGATACATTTGTTATAGCTAAGGAGGAGGAAATCAAGGATTCTTCATAAGCGAGCCCTGTGATTTCTAGCCCTTCTATAACCGCTAGACGTGAGAATCAAATTTTGAAGGTGTAACAACCCTGGGTTAAAAGTTCATGTAATAAAGGATAATAAAGGCAAAATAAGACCAAAGTCATGGGACATGTATTCCAAGTTGAATGTTGGGAAAAACATCCTAGTGGGTGTCACTTTTGATTTATAATGGCTATGCAAATTGGCAAAGGCAATGGCAAAGCAAAAGAGGCATTAATTATCATTTATTTATGAAAATAAAGGAAAAGGGAGATGAAAGGTCACATATTTGCATGAGAAGAAAATTGAATGAAAAATAGAGGAAAATGAAGAAATTAGAGGCATCAATAATAAAAAGGTTCCGAGGATTAGTTCACAACTTTTGTTGTTTTGGACTTTTGTTAGTTCAGTTTTGGAGCTCCCTCTTTTATCTCATACTATTACACACTTGGAGCATTTTTGGAGCACTCTATCATTGGAGAAAGGAAGGCAATGAAAGACAAGGAAAGAAAAAGGAAAGCAAAGGACAAGCAAGGAAGGTTGGATCAAGCAGCTTCAGCAGGAGGCTTTGCAGGTGACAGGTTGCATGTGTGATTTCCTAGTTGGTTTGTGAATGCATGGTACACGAATTTATGTATTTGGTTCTTTTTTTGTCATTGGCATGGATTTTGTCGAGTGTGACAATGGTTTAAACCTTACCTTTCCATTTTCAAATAGTCATGGTGTGATGGGATTCTTTTCTCAGTTGAGCTTTGGATTATTCGAATGTTTTGGAACCACGTCATGTGGTCTTAGGAAAATTCCCAGGGGATGGGGGTGGATGTGGTTTAATCTATGGGAATACCTCAACAAGTGGGTGGACACATGAAAATTCCTCAAGGTAATGGTGAAGAAACTCTAAGGCATCCAAGCTTATTTTTGGTCTTAGTGATCTCTTGATCAGTTTTGGCGAGATCGCGGTAACCTAAGGGTGGAGGTGGTTTAATCTCTAGGAATCCCTGGTTTTTTATGTCTTGAGATCCCACATTCATGCTTGGAATGTGGCATAGGGGTGATTGGCTGAAAGATATATTTGTTTCAGCCCAAACTATGGTTGGTTGGTACGTGGAAGTCCCTGACTTGGTTGGATTTTGCATCAGTTAATAAGAGCTATTTTCCTATTTTATTCTATGAGAACTTGCACTTTTTATTATGATGATTTGATGGTTGTTATGTCATGGTTAATAATCTGGTTATGTTTTGGTTATAAGCATGGATCTGTAATGTGCTCTAGTTATGGCTTTGTTCAGGATTTGATAAGTATTTGATGGTTAATGAATGCATGTGCTAACAAATGTTACTACAGCTATTATGAGAGGGAATTAGACCTTATTGGTGATTCTCATATGAGTTTTAGACTCCTATGTTCAAATATGCATTCATGACCTGTAGATTACATGTTTACCATATGTTTGACGAAATGATTGTCATGATTAGGCTTGGTTAGGTCAAGTTTATGATTCAAGTTTGTATGTTTAGAATTTTCATTAAATTACTTATCATTCTGGAAAGTCTCAGGAAATTATGGGCAATGGTTTGGAGGTTGGCCTAGAATTGTGGCTCAAATCTCGAGACCACAAGCAATGAACTGGGAAATTTAGGTCACAACTACATGGAGCAAGCCTTGTGAGTGCAGTTGGAGGCCTTCAACCACATGCGGGCAATGTCAAGGGTGTGGTTGTGATTCTAGATCACTGAAATGAAGTTTGAGTTCAGGGATTGACTACCTGGAGTATTTCTTCAACCCTTGGGTGATCTGTTGTCCCTGTAGGATGTCAGTTTTTTGTGAGTAAGTCTTTGTTGTAGGCCCCACTTCCTTAATTGAAGCTAGGAGTTAGGGTCATGTCATGGTGGCACTATGTTTCACATTTACCTAGAGGGATTTTAGAAGCAGGTAAATGTGGGGTAGGGCATTACAGAAGGGAGGTTACGAGGATACATATTTAAACGGTCAAGGACTGTCTTTGGAAGAAAATTTTGGTTGGTCAGCGTACTTTAGATATAGGAAGTGTTGAGTACTAAGGACCCTGTAAGATCATCAAAGACACTTGAGTATCCTAAACAATCTCCTTCACCAAGGGAACCACCCGTAACAGTTGCTCAGAATTTTCCAATGAATCCCATGGCAGGAAGTTCAATTACTACCTTTGATTTCCCTTTTGGGGATCTTCAAGGGAAGACTCCATGAAGAATATACCTTTGTCTGCACTTCCAAATTTCCAAGGTATGGTCTCAGAAGACCCTGATACATTCCTATTTGAATTTGATGTCCTTTGTAGAAGCTATGACTACACCACTGAGCAACAAAATTGAAGTTGTTTCCTGCCACATTGAAAGGAGAAACACTAAGATGGTTTATGGGACTCGGTGGGGGAACTATCACTACCTGGGATGCAATGAACAAAGATTTTATAGAAAAATACCAAGACTATTGTTAGTCTAGGGACTTGAAGGATGAAATATTCAAATTTCCCAAACCCCAGATGAGAACTTAGAAGAATATGTGGAGTGTCTTCAGTATAATTTGTAAAGGTATCATTATAGTGATCTGGATAAGGAGATAGTGAAAACCATTTTGATTAAAGGGATGAGAGAGGCATGCTTAAATACATTGAACCTCTTGGGGAAAGGAGACATATCTAAGGAACCCTATGATGAAGTAGTTAAACTTTGTCGAAGGTGTTCCAGAGGATCTACTAGAAATTAGACCATAACATCAGATCCCTCTGCTAGGATTTTGAAGACAACAAATAATAGAGCAACTCGTGGAGAAATTAGAAATATTTTAGAAAATTTTAAAACTGACATTATGAGTTCAATTTCTTCTAAAATTTATATGATGCAAGAAAAACAAAAACAGAGAAAAGTTGAACAAGCATTGGTCATTTTCTGCTCTCAGTGTAGGAAAAAACATCCTTTGAGGGAGTGTCCATTGAGTAGTTGCACCATATGTGGATGAGATCATTCTACTCATCAATGTCCTTCTTTAACTGGGTTGAAGGCCATTTATAAGGAAGCAAGAGAAGATGTTGAAGCATCCTACTTTGTTGGGGTCAAGAGGCCTTGGCAATCTCAACCACTAATTATATTGCAAGACTCTCTTTCTCCTTTTACTTCTTGGTCTAATATATATAATACTCAACAACCACCTCAACAATTTCAATATCCACTAATTTCATGGAAGAATCCCAACCCTCCTTATGTTCAAAATCCTATGCCTTGGCCTCAATGGCCTGCTCCTGTATGGCCTCAACCTTGGCGAGGACCTACTCTCCCAAAACAGATGCCTATGATGCAACAACTACTACAACTTCCTTCCAATGTGCCTATGATCGTCCCTCCTTTATGCCCTCATCTCCCTGCACAACCCAATCCTAATCCTAATAATAAGGCAGTACAATAGGTAGAATCTTCAGTTTTTCCTACTTATTGCATTTCACCGATTGAATGTAATTAAATCCAACTTTGCTCGGGTAGGACAGTAACCCCCACTCCTCCCCTATTATAATAGAAAATGAGGAAGAAACTTCATCAAGGGAAGAGACGAGATTCGAGGATCTATAGGGAAACAATATGTTGTAACAGTTTATGATGTGCAAAGTGCTAAAATTATGGATGTGACTATAACAGCTAGCAGTGTTCCTATAAAAGCCGCCACTGCTCTTGTAACAGTAGATGTTTCTCACATTGTGAAACCTATAACATCTACTAGAAATGAGACTTCTTTGATTCCACCTTATCTAGAAAGATTGAATGAGACTACAAATATGCTCCAAGTTGAGTGAAACCTTTTAACAAGTTGAAATTTTGCATGTTCGAATTCCTTTGCTTCAAGAAATTTAGGATGTCCCTATTTATGTTAAGACATTTAAAGAGTTGTGTGTTAAAAATCCAGGTAGGAAACCTCGGGACCCGCATATTGTGAATGTTATTGGAAAACTATTTGATTTAATATTAGGAAATAATGTACCTACCAAGTATGAGAACCCTGGGAACCCCATTGTAACTATAAATATCGGTGGAATGATTCTCCCTAATACCTTAATTAATTTAGGAGTTTCCATTAATATAATGACTAAGGAAACAATGAAACTACTTAGGCTCACTAATTTAAGACCAACTCCTATTGTTTTAGAATTTGTTGATAGGTCTTAAGATCCAACCAGAAGGGATATTAGAAGATGTCATTATTGCAGTTGACTCTTGGCAATACCCAATTTACTTCATGGTGCTTCAACTTAAAACATGCTTGGGTGGACACCCCTTGATATTAGGGAGACCATGGTTCACAATTATTGATGCTTATATAGGATGTAGATTTGGTTGTATGACTATTTCAGATGGATATACCACCAATAATCTTGTCTTATATCCTCCTGATAAACCAAGTGTTAAAATTGAAAACCCTTTGGACACTGAATTTGAATTGGAAGAAGTGGATGCTCATTCAGTACTCACTATCAGTAAATATTTACAATTTAAAAGTGAAATTGAGGATGATGTCATCAATAATTTCATTAGTGACCTATTTGTTGTTACACTTTGTACATCCCAGTTATTAAACGATGCAATAGATGAAACTGACAAGAAGGGGTCTCTTGATGAAATGGTTACACGTGATATAACTACTACCTCTGACCTTGAAAATGTACCAGTAGAAATCGAGCCTCAAAAAACCCTTAACATCAATCCTAATTTATATGTTGAACAAAAAGAAAAATCAGTGTTCTTCCTCAGGAAACATAACAAAGCCTCCACATGGGGTTATAAATACATGAAGAGAATTCATATATTTATTTAAAGGAAGGATCTCGACTTGTCAGGAAACCTCAATGAAGAATGAACCCAAATTTGAGGGGCGTTGTGAAAGAAGGACTCCAAAAACTTTTAGATGCATGTTTCATCTATCCTATTTCACATAATCGGTGGTTATCTCCACTAGTTTTGGTACCTAAGAAAAATGGGAAGTGGAGAATTTGTGTAGATTACAAGGAGTTGAATAAAGCCACTCAAAAGGACCATTTTCCATTACCCTTTATTGATCAGGTCCTAAATACCTTATTTGGTAAAAAATTCTTTTATTTTCTTGATGGGTTTAGTGGTTACAATCAGATTCAAATTTCCCCTGAAGACCAAGATAAAACTACCTTTACTTTCCCTTGGGGTACTTATGCTTATAAAGTTTTAACTTTTATATTATGTAATGCACAAGCAACCTTTCAATGGTCGTATTGAGAATTTTTACTGATATGGTTAATGATTGTCTAGAATTTTTTATGGATGATTTCACACCTTATGGGAGTGATTTTGATAAAGCCCACCTCTGTCTCAGCACTGAAAAAAATGTCATATGATGATGACCGAGGGTATTGTTCTAAGACATTACCTTCCTACTGCAAGTATTCAAGTGGATCTGGCAAAGATAGAGGTAACCTTAAGAGTTCCCACTCCTAAAACAGAAAAAGAGGTTGGTCGTTTCCTAAGAAAAGCAGGGTATTATACACAAATTATAGAACATTGTGTTTAAATTGCATTACCATTATTTACACTACTAGCCAAAGATAAATATTTTGAGTGGACTAATAAGTGTGATAGTGCTTTCACATAATTGAAGAAACATGTAACAACAACTCATGTTTTGAAAGGACTAGATTGGAACCCGTCGTTCAACATTTCTACTGATTCCTCTAATATAGCCATTGGTGTTGTGCTTGGTTAACAGGAACGAAACAAACCATATGCCTTCTATTACATCATTATGAATTCATCTACTGAAACGGTAAATTATATTGTTACAGAGAAAGAACTTCTTGTTGTTGTACACGTTATTAATAAATTTAGGTGCTATATCACTGGTTACAAAGCTTTTGTTCATACAAACCATTCAGCTATCAAGTTCTTAATGAAAAAACCCATTACAAATGCTAGGGTTACTAGGTGGTTGTTGTTACTCCAAGAATTTGATATTACTATTATAGATAAGTCTAGAAAAGATAATGTTGTTGCATATTTTCTTTCTAGATTAACTAATGTTATTGACGATCTGCCTGTTGAGGATTCTTTTCCAAATGAATATCTATTTGTAGTATCCACTTATTCACCCTAGTATGAATATATTTCTAACTATATTGCTGAAGGGAAGTTGCCTCATCACTTTTCCCCTAGATAAAAGAAGAAAATTATACAAGTGCCATATATCTTTGGATGGATGGAAATCTCTTTCATACAGGGTTTGATGAGAAAATTAGGAGATGTGTGTGGGAGGATGAGATCCATGAGATCCTCAAGGCCTATCACGATGGACCTTGTGGAGGGCATTTTGCAGATAGATGGACATGTCATAAGGTGTTGCAAATGGGCTATTTTTGGCCCACCATATTTTGAAATGCAAGAAGTTATGTTCAGGGTTGTGATAGTTGTAAAAGTGTCAAAGGATGGGTTGACCAGTACAACCATATGAGATGTCATTAAAGCCCCAAGTGGTACTATAACCTTTTGAGACATGGGCATTAGATCTTGTGGGAACAATTAATCCCCCATATCAGTAGAAGGTTTACATCCTTATATGTATATATTATGTGACCAAGTGGCTGGAAGACAAAGCACTTACCAGGGAAATTGACTGTGCTATTGAAAATTTTCTATTTCAAGAAATATTTGATCGGTATGGAGTGCCTAGAGAAATAGTAACATATGGAGGAGCACAGTTCACCTCTCGGATGATACAGGATCTTGTCAAGAAATATGGATTCCATCATAGAGTTACCTCACCTTATCATCCTCAAGCAAATGGACAGGTTGAAAGTACCAACAAATTACTTGAAACTATTATTACAAAAATTATGGCAAGACATAGGAAATATTGGGTGGAGAGACTTCTTGAGGTATTATGGGCTTACATGACTACTTGGAGGAATACCACATGCTTTTCCCCTTATGAATTGGTTTTTGGTAGGAATCCCATCTTCCCCATTGAGTTTGAGATTAAAACATTAAGGAGTTCCATGGAAGTAGACTTAAATTAAACTGCAGCCCAAGGGAAGGGTGATTGGGCTTTACTCTATGATTCAAGATTCAAGGATTTTAAAGGCAAGCTGCAAACTAGGCGGTTAGGTACTTATCAGGTAGAAGCAATCTTTGACAACATGAATATAAAATTGACAACCATTGATAATTCTCAAATATCCTTTCTAGTAAATGGACATCGGCTCAGGTTGTATCACAAGCCTACCTCTAAGGATCCATTTGTGAACGTTGTCTCAACTACAAATTCACACATTGAAGTTTTGGGGGAAGAGGAGGATCCTCTTGTGCTTCCAATTACTTAGTTACACACACACACACACACAGAAAGATATATGTGTGTGTGTGAGAGAAAAAAGTAGTAAACATAAAAAAGAAAAAAAATCATTCAATGGTGAAAACCCCTTTTGGGGCGCTATTGGATAATTGTGATGATCAAAAACCAACTTGTTGGCAATCAACACCCTTTTATTTCTTTGTAACAACACTCCAATAATTTTCTTTCTCAAGTTATTGTTTCAAGCTTTGTTGTTACAAATCCTCTTTTGAATTTCCCTGGTTCATATCTAAGTTCACCCTAAATATTTATTCATATTTTGTTGTTACATCTAAACATATGAACAAGAATAGGTAACTTCTTAGTGTTGATACAGTGCTATTGTTGCAACATAATTCTTCATTACAGTATATCAATAAAATTTAATCATTGAATTTGAACTACAAAGTGACTTTCACAACATTCAACTATACATTATAATGGTAAGCTAAGGATAGATATGTATCTTTTGTCATTTATTTGTATATTTGGTAGTTAATAAGCGACTTTATAATAGTATGTACACACACCAAGGACGACTTTAACAATTAGCAAGGGGGAGGAGTGCATCATTAAAACGATGCATGATGATTTCACTTGAAATTATTCGTCCAATTAATACACACCTCACCCTTCCATAATATTGTATGATTAGAATGTCGTGACATCATTACTTTTTATGATTAAACCAATGTAACTGTCGTCGTTAATACCATATTAATACTTTTTCCTTTATTATTGTTGTTGTTACATCTAGAAACCAGTGCAATCGTGCAGAAAGTACTTTTGAATTAAAAGCCTCAATTTCGTAATGAGGAGTAACCATTGATAATTACAACACCTTCACATTCTCCCCTGACCAAAGCATTTGTGTGAGCTAAAGAAATTATGTAACAGGTTCCTAATAGTGTTAAGTGGTTTGGTTATGAGCAATTATGTAACAAGTTCCTAACAGTGTTGAGTGGTGTGGTTATGAGCAATTATGGGTGGAGCAGTAGTCAGGCATGAACCAAAGTCCGATAATGTGTTGTTACAACATCAGGAAGCACTGGCACTACAAGGAAAGTACTTTCTTCGGAGGTTATAACATAGGATTTTAGTGTTATAAAATTGGCAAAAATTGTCAAAAAAAAACTCTGCTACAACATCCATTTTTGGTAGCAGATTTTTTAGTGGAGCTGATAACGAAACTTCATCATAACTATAAAAAATTGAGCAATCGGAGGTTTTAATGGAATTTTTTTTTTTTTTTGCGGTGTGCTTAGTGGAAAAAAACACTGATGCGTTAACACTATAAAAGCACCAGTGTTGTAAATTTAAATAAAATCACCAAGGCGTTGAATGCAAACAACACTAGTGCCTGAAAAATATACCTCCCTGGTGCTTATGTATTAAATAAACACCCCGGGAAGTACTGTTCAGGAACCACACCGGTGCAGACAAAAAAAAAATTGCAGGCCCAATGCTTTTATTTAAATTTACAATGTTGGTGCTTATGTATTGTACAAACGCACCAGTGCACTACTAATATAAAAGAACCGGTGTTGTTAATTTGAATAATGCACTAGGGTAGCAAAAATATTTTGGACCAGTGGGGTGTTGGTGCTATGAAATAACCGATGCTTTAAGAATTATAATGCACCAGGGCATTAAATGCAAACAATGTTGGTGCTTGAAGAGTATAATTCATCGGTGCTCATTTGTTTTTGAACACCCTGGTGTTGTACTGTTCATGAAAGGCACCAGGTGGTGAAAAAAAAATCTTGCTCAACCGATGCATTTAGATAGTATAATGCACCAATGCATATTTGTTTTATAGATGCACCGATTTTTATATTTATACCATTTTTTATAGATGATACCATTTTTTTTTGTTATAAATATCGTTGTTGAAAAATTCTTATTCGGAGTGATGCACATCAATATACGATGTCTTGGTATCCATTTTCTCTTTTTTAGAAACATAGACCTGTGACAGTGCAATTATCGTGATTTTTTAAATCCATTATTCATCAAAAAAATCGACATACATCTTATAACAATATTCATATAAATTAATTTTTTGTTAGTGTGTTTGTATATGATGTTTGGATTAATTTGTTATATCAATAGATTTCATGTCTCTTCATTATAATATTTAAGCATCCATATATTTAATCAACAGTGTAATATTTCACAACGACATTGAAAAACGCAATAGAATAAATTAAAATGTATTTTATTATATATGAATAAGAGACTCTTTTTCATACAAAATGGGATAGTTATTGGTAACCCCTTGTCTTTCAATTGGGACACTATGTCCATTACATTAAACAAAATGTCTGATTTTCATAGACAATTATTTCAAAAAATACAATAGTTTGCATTGATATCCAAATAGATCATCATTCTTCGTTGAAACTGTTGTCAGTATTGCTGGATTTACTTCCATGACTTGGGTTATTTGGATAGATGTTTTGTTGATTGCATGACTATTTTCGTCTTCTTTTTATTCCATCTGCAAAAATAAAAATAAAGTGTAATGAGTGTATCTACATTGGTGAGAATAATGAAAATTGAAATAAATAATACACATCAATGTAAATCGAATAGCAATGTACCATAGCAAGAAGTGACTCATTAACTATACACATGGTTTCAAAACCAAGTCTCATGCCTCATTGCAACAACTCTTTTGTTGGCGTGGTTCCATACTTTGTTTCCTGCAAGTTTTATACCCGATAATAAATCATGGATTTAATATAAAAGGTTTTTTTGTTCTATTAATTATAAACACGAAGAAGTGAAACAACATAGATACTCACAAAATCCATAATTAATTTTTGATATGCCAACATATACTCACAACCCATATTGAACCCAATGTCAATCAATTCTTTGGATGGCTCTTCTTTGCATGTTAGCACCTATTTGAAGACATTCAAGGATGGTTGTTTTAAAACAACTTAAAATATACAAAAATGAAATCTTAAGTTCTTATTATAAGGAAATATTAACAATTACTCACAAACTTTGATATCAACCATTGTTCTCCTTGTTGTCATGTTTTATGTGCTGAATGGTTTCATTTTGTTTTCTTTTTTGCAAGAAAATACTTTTTTTTGTAAGCTTGGCAGAACTACATCTTCATCATGTCCAATATCTCACCTCGATCGTGGTGGGGAATTGAACCGGTGAATTCACATCAAGGAGTGCCTTAACAAAGCACCCGATCACCACCGTATCCAAGACCCGGTGGAAAAAAATACTTGAAAATTAATATTTAATGCTAAATTATTTGTTTATATGTACCTAATAGAAACATTCTATGGTTACATGCATTTGAAGCAAGTTGTTGTTGAGATGGCTCCTCCTATGATGTAATTATGTCCATTTCTTTAACCATCTCCTTGTACATTTTTTTGGACATTCGTACTGGCATGCTTCGGATATCATCTCGTTGATCCTTTGGGATTTTCAATCTTTCCACAAAAGTAATAAACTATTTTTTATTGATATATGAAAACGAAATATAACAAAATTGATATTAATAAATGAATGCTTTGTAGTAATATATACATATAACTCTCGAAAAACATTTTAATTAGGAATATTATTGTTTGAATGATTCTTTTTTATTGTTGTATGTTTTTTCTATTGCAAGTTTGACAGATCTCTTTGACCATTGCTTTGGAAATACTTCTCAAAAATTGAGAGCCGACCTTCCCCTCTTTTCTCTCCTCATTTCTATTTAAACCCTAAAATCTGCTCTTCTTCTATCAAAGCATTCAAGTGTCCTGATGATGGATCCCGGTTGGGATTTGAAACGTTGGCAGAAAAATGTTCTTACTGTGGAATCTCGGGTGACTAATTCGAAAATAATGAACCACAGAGGTCTTAAATCCAGAATACTTCCTATAGTTTTAGTACAACTTGGTTCTTGGAATCATTGGATTGATTTTTGTATTGTAAGTGGAAAATGCGTTTATACATTCTTTCCACTATATCCCTCATAGTTCTATAAAAACAATTACCCCTTTCATTAACCTCCAGCACCACTCCAGATGCGCTAAGGACCAATTCATCGTCATTTACATGTTCTATAAAAAAAAAAAATCTTAGAACGAAATTCTTTTCCTTCGTTGTTGGTTCCTGTAGAACATTAAACATATGTGAATTAATAGATTCTTTGAAATATGTTAATGAACATTCAAAAGAAAAACACTCATATTGAATAGTATTTTTTCATTCCCCTGATTCATCCTTCTACAATTTTTCCATCAGGCCTTTACACTCTTCTGCACTTAGATCAGAAATAATTTTATCGAGCTTCCTCATTTTGTGGCTCTGCATGACACACACTAATAAATACATGCTAGTTAAACTTACATATAGTTCGAACAAATTAATTTTGTAAAGAATTTACAAAGAACTTGCTTCTTTTTTTTGCATGTGTTATCATTGTGTCAATTGGTGTTTTTGCTTCTTGACAACTTTTCAGACATTTTTTATGAATATAAAACCTGTACCATTAAATATAGAAAACATTAAACATATTTTATAAATAAATCACATAATTTTTAGCCAAAAAGAGCTCTAGAAATCGGTATGCTTATGTGAACAAAATGCACTGGTGTGTTTAATTCACTTAATGCATTGGACATTTAATTATTGAGCACCAACAATCAGTTTTTTTTTATTTTTTTTTATTAACTTTAAATTATCACGATGTGATATGTAACGATAAAAGCACCGTCGTCACAATAAAAAATGGAAACAAGAAAATAAACACATGTTTTTTTTACTTAGCAATACTATTTGTTTGTAGGCATTTTGGTGCGTTATATAAAACATGGGGCATCGGTACATTATACTTTAATAAACACATCAAAAGTTTAATTTTTTTCCCCAGGGAAAAATCGTAATTTTCCATTAATTTAGAAAATTACATGTAATAGATGTCTGTATGGCATATGTAGTAAGGTTGGTCATAGCCATCAAAAAATATAAGTCTGTACATAATTACCATGCAGCATATACTGTGATTGTTCATAGAAAAAATATTTACAATGTATAAGCCAAGTACTAATAGGAATCACTGCTATATACTGCAAAAATTAGGGCCTGACAGCCCCCTGGTAGAACTATCAGAAGTTTAATTATCAAGCACTCACAATGAAAATTGTTTTCTTAAACAAAAATAAAATTAAAAACATGTTTTTTGACATGATGGTGCTATTTGTCACAAGCGTCTTGGTGCGTTATATCAAACACGAAGCACTAGTGTGTTTTTTAAAACATAGCGCACTGGTAAGTGGAAGTAGTTTTAAAAAAAATGGACAAGGTCGATAGGGTTTGGATCGCATCCAACAACTGGTCCCCATGCTTTAAATGTGAAATTCCTTATATATAGTAATACAAAAACCCCTTAAATCTAAAAACCTTAAAATGAAAAGCCCTAATTGTGAAGTGGTAGAGGGAGTTAAACCCTAAGGTGAAATTTTGTAGTCACATAAGCCAGAATAAGCAAGGGTTTTTCTGAATTTTAATTAAATTTAAATAGGAATAGAGATTGTAAAAAAAAATATTTGTGAAAACAATAGTAAAATTTTTACTATGCAAGGTTTTTATTATTTTCTGAATTTTAATTTTATCTAAGAGAAATTGTAAAATTTATTTTTAGTAAAATCAACCGTAAAATTTAAAATTTTTACTATGCAGGGGTTTCAGTGAATCACCATACCTTTCAAATTTTGATCTTCTGAATAGTTGATATGTTGTTCTAAAGTATTTTACTACTACATAGTGCTCCCAGTATGTCTCTCTTGCAAATATGTCTTTTAATTAAATTTAACATAAATTGTAAAAAAAAAATATTAGTAAAATATATAGTATAATTTAAAAAATTTAGTATGCAGGGTTTTGAGTGAATCACCATACCTTTCCACTTCTGATATTTTGAATAGTTCTGTTGTTCCAAATTATTGCTCTAGAGTGCTCTGGGTTTGTCTCTCTTGCAAATCTCTCACTTGAAAGTTTGGGAAAAATAATGAAATGGTGAATAACTTCTTACTATTTAAAAGACATTATGAAATTATATTTCGAAAATCATTTACCACTCATTTTTCAATTTGAAAAAAACAAGCACGCATATTTTTTTTTTTAACGTTGGTGCGTTTTAGAGGAAAACGAACGAGTGAGTTTCTATGTAACACGCACCAGTTAAGATAACTTATTGGTGCACTAAATTTTTATAACACATCAATATGATAGAATTCCTTTTTTAATTTTCGAAATCCCGAAACCGGTGCGGTTATTAGTGAAAAGCATTGGTGCGATGAGTTTTATAAGAACACCGATATGATAGAATCTTTTTTATTTTCGAAATCCCAAAAACCAGTGTTGTTTTATAGAAACACATTGATACGATTAATGTTAGAAGAGCACCACTATGATGGAATTTCTTTTTTAATTTCGAAATCCCATAAATCGATGCACTTATTACGTTAACGCATCAGTGTTGTTATTATTGAACACATCAATGTGTTGAAGTTTACAAGAGCACTGATATGCTTTAAAACTTATCTAAATTTTTCTTTTCACATAAAATGGCATATTCATCTCAAATTATCCTTTAGGATGAGTCCACATGAGTTACAATAATTCATAGAATACATTTTTCACCTAAAGTCGTATTTTTCTTGAAAAATGGTTTTAAAACTATATTGAAATTAAGATTGTGGTTATATGGTTCTTGAAATTAATTTGAGGTATGTACACAAAAATTTATTGTCGATTTTTCTCAAATTTGGGGAGAAAATCTCATAATATCAAGTGGCCAATTCTTTAGATTCCAGCTCGTTTCATATTACTCAAAGTCCTTCACGAAGTTCTCTCTTTCCATCTCCAGTAAGTTCCGATTTTATTTATATTTTGATTATTTAATTGAATTTGTTTTTATCCGTGTCAATTTGAATCAAAATGTATCCAAATTTGTAGGATCCTGATTCAAAATTGAGTTCAGATGCAAAAAATATTCCCCCATTTCAAAAACGTTGAAATCTCTTATCAAGAGCAGCATACCGCAAGCAGTTGATAGAAGAAAATGGACAGTTGCTTCACTCGTCCAACCAGAACATGACATCTTCCAACCGCAATCATGGGCCAACGATGGTAATAATTGTTTGGTATAATGTAATTTCAACAAACCAATTGCATTGTGCTTACTTATATCATTGATGTGTTAATGTTTAATATTTTTTGAAACTAGGATTCTAGTGATGAATAGTGACCCACCTACCATCTTGATGCCAGCCTAAGCTGACAATACCCACATTATGCAAATAAAATTGCATGTCACTGGTCCCAAGAATTAATCACCTAATCCATGGTGAAAAGCTTCACAAATAAAGGCTTAAAGCCACTTAATTAAATCTCATGCGGAAACATTTAATTAACTATCCATAGTATTAAACTTTAATAAAGCTTTCCAGCAGAATCTTATACACCCTCATAAACTTTAGTTAATCTTTATGCCCCACGCATATTGACCAAACCTCATACCATGGTCAATTGCCTTTGGTTACACCCGACTTAACCCAAAATACATTAATCCACTTGATTTCTATTATAACCCTCGTATAATAGAAATACACATAAAACATACATAAGCTTTACCTTTCCGCCTTTCCACGACCTTGACACATTTTCCGAGGCTCACTTTTTCACATTCATCCTCCACCGTTGATCTTACCATTCAATCTGACGGTTGTTGGCTCCCCCGATCAACAAAACTAATCGATGATCCTCCACCGTTGATCAAAACCCATTTGATCCAATGGTTAACAACGATATCGGATGGGAATCTTGCGCGACATTTGCCCACCCGATAAAGTAGTTTTCTCTCTCCACCCGAGTGCTACGTGTCGGTCGATTAATGGAATCGGTTAGAATTCCAAAAGACCGCTTACCACGTTTTCTTCACCCGATAAACAGCGTCGCTGATAAAACCGCCTTTCTACCTTGACTATTGCACGAGCTGATTGGCACGCGATGACCGTTAGATCTATTGGATCTGTAGATCGGACGGCTTCCGCTAGCACTTGGGTTTAATCTCACAAGTTCATTTCTTTTACTTTATGTTGCACGACTTAATCTTGGCCGCCCATTGCCTTCAGCCTCGTTCTTTGATCTTATAGATCCAACGAATCCTCTGCATCATCACCTCATTTCTTCGTCCTTTCCTTTACTTCGTTTTTATCCCATTTCTTCAATGTTCTTCTGTGGTTTCGGGTTTCTTCCAGGGTTCTGGTCTTTAGTTGTTCTGCCACACAATTCCCTCTTGATTTAACTCCGCATGCTCTTAACATAGTCACTCCTAAACCTCGACTGTGATCCTTCGATTAGATTCATACGATCCAATACGATCCTTCATATCATTTCTTCTCTGTGTTATGCTCGAACTCCACCTGCATACATATACTATGCAGAAACTCTAGTTTTTACACACAATTCATAACTCCATTAATCAATACACACCACACAATTCAGAATCGAATTCTCTGTATTGATAAATAAATATTTACATACGAGTCTCTCTCTCTCTGGCCTGATATTCTAATCAGTGGCCTCTATTTTCCTACCTACCCGTAGGTTTACAGTCAAACCCTCTGACTCAGTAACTAGCTAACCCCTTTCTATGCCTATTAGGCTTACATTTATACAAAAGGATTCTATAACCAATTCCTGGTTTAGATCCATAAACTTCTCAACAAAATCCTAAAATATCATCTTTATCCCTAAGGATCCTCTTTAATCCACAAATCATGAAACCAACTCCTAATCTAAGATTTACAATTGATTCTCAAATCTTTCAACTATCCTAAATCTCTCATGTTCTCTAACATTCGAGAACATTTACAAATATGCCTCACAATACTTAATTAATTCCTATTCTCATTAAAATCACTCAAAAGCCTAAGTAATTACATTAATTTTAACACTTAGGAAACCAAATTCCTTAAAACACAAGACCCCCTATGTCTACTAAAATACAATGATTCTTCTGAGTTGAATGCTCCTGCATCAGACTCCCAAAGTAGAAAACATTCATGATCTCCTGATCATGTGTCTTCATGTGTTGATAGAAAACCTCCAGGGTCCCAAACTTTAGTTTGTAGTTGTCTGAATGCTCTGCACCTTTGTTGTTGTTGTATGTCTATTGCCTTCTATTTCATCTTTCTCTCCTTGTCAATTAGGTTCAAACTCTGATTGAACATGCTTCCTGCTGCTGTCAATCTCCTCCATATGGATTGTTTCATCATGAACTGCCATAATTCTTCAATCTCTGTTTCCAGCACATCCTTGGGCTGGTACATACTCTGCCACTTACTTCTACCTCTTTCTCTTTGTTTTAGGTTGTTTTTGTTGTCCACTGTCTCTTTAACCCATTGTTCATTATCTTCTCTTTGAAGTTGTCGGGTTCTATCACTTACTCTTTTTTCGCTTATTCTTACTACCTCCCTTTCATCCTTACCCTCTTTCATGATTATCTCTTTCTACATTGAATCTTGACTTTCCAGCATTCTCTCCAGCAATTGAACATCTCTGTTCCATGGATTAAATTCTTCCACAGAATCCTCTTCTACTGTCTTTACTTGGTTGCTCATCTATGCCAAATTTCCTCCAGCATCTGCAACTAAACTTGCACTCACAAAACAATTATTAACATCAAAAACACAAGGCCTCAGTGCCTCTTCTTCCTTTGGCAACACTTCAGTATGCTGCTCTGATTTCTCCTCTTCTATCAGCACATCAGTATGTTGATTCAACCTCTTTAAAGAATTCTCTAAAGTACTCTCAAGACTATCAGTTAGTCTCCCCTCCACATCATTTTCTCTAATGATGTCTTTCTGCTCTTGTCCACTGTAGTGAACTCCTTCCTCTGCAATCACACTGTCATACTCTGAATTTCCCAGCAAATACTCCAGCAATTCAAGTTCTCTGTGAAATTTCATAAGTACTTCATCATTACTTATGACTC
This sequence comes from Pinus tabuliformis, assembly GCA_031772625.1. Classification (NCBI taxonomy): domain Eukaryota; kingdom Viridiplantae; phylum Streptophyta; class Pinopsida; order Pinales; family Pinaceae; genus Pinus; species Pinus tabuliformis. Next base: position 95,397,206 of record CM062804.1, on the reverse strand, counting down.
CTGCATTTATAATTAAATTATCAAATTGAAAATTACGGAGTTCAACGGTCTCAACCATTGCTTCACACATCAGCTCTTCAAACTGAATTTCAACTCCTTCTTTCACAAGAAATTGTTCTGGTCTTGTATCAGCTTCAAACATCAATGTTTTACTAAATTCTTTCTGATGTTCCAAGTCTTCTACATGACTCAGAAATATTTCGATGGTCTGCTCTTCAGCCTCTTCAAGCCCTCCACTTGGTTGCTTGATATCCTTCTCCACTTCTTCTTTCATAATAGAATTTAGATTATACCTGTCTTCTTCCTCCTTTATGACAATATCAGCAAATTGTCCTTTTTTACATGTTTCACCTGCAAACATACACAAATCATCAGATTTAAAATCATGTGACCTTTTGGTCTCACTTGAAGTTTCAGTCTTCAAGTCCTCATCTTCACCTAGAACTTCACCTTGTTCTGGTTCACAAATGGACACTTCCATTTCCAACTCAGCTTCTCTAAGTTCTTCCATCAGCCACTTCACTTGCTTCTGTTGTAGCCTTCTTTGTAACTTAGACCACTTCACTGGCTTTTTCTTTAATACCCAACCTAGTCTTTGGTTTTCCTCAAGTATCATCTTTAATACATTGAGTTGTTCTTTCATCTCAACAATCTCTTTTTCAATTTCCTCTTGATTCATTCTCTTTCCATTTACCTTGGCATTCTCCTTCTTCACTTTTCTCCTGTTGTGGCCTTCCTCGGAACCTTTGCTATGACTATCAGTAGTCATCTTCTTCATCTCTATGAGTTATTCACTCACTCACTATGGACTATACAAGTCTTTGCAACAACAAGTTCTCCCTATTGCATGACACCTCACTAAGCTTCTCTCCTCTGAGCTCACTATTTTGGCATCTCTCTGGTTCTCTCTTCTGGAACCATATGAGCACTCCAGGCTCTAGACTTCAACTCATCTACTCTTTTGAGAACACAATTGTCCTCTTGTATTTCAAACACAATTGAAATACTAGGTTCTGCCACTCTCTCTCAAAAAGCTTTACTGGCTTCCCTCATCACTGCTCTTCATGTTGTGATCTTCTTTCTGAGATGCTTCATTAATTACTCTTACCTGCATATCAATGATAATTAAACCAAAGATCATTTCCAGCTTTCAAAAGCTTATTGTTCAGCTTCCTTCTAAGAACACTCTTGTCCTTTCTGTCCAACCTTCAGTCGAATTCTTCAGGTTCACTGCCACCTGTTTTTCCAATCTTTCTTTCACTTTGTTCTTTAGAACATATACAGCTTTCCTTGTCTGTCTACTTCTATCAATCTTTACTTTGCCTTTAACCTGCAAAACTCAAACTAGAGTTAAATAAAACAGTAATTGTATGACTTCACAAGCATTCTCCATCCACATTTGAGTAAATCTCCATTTTCCTGAAGAAAACAAACATCACTGTGTTTTCTTTAAGCTTCTGCAATCTCTTCTTAAGAGTATCACTTACTCTCATCTTATGTCATGCCTTCTGCTTATCAGATTCAAATAACCTGATCTTCCCTTTCCTTCATATACATTTTTAAAACATAACACATAATTTCCTTATTATGTTCTGATATCAATTGTTTCAACCACAATTCTACTCTGATACCAAATGATGCTAGCCTAAGCCGACAATACCCACATTATGCAAATAAAATTGCATGTCACTGGTCCCAGGAATTAATCACCTGATCCATGGTGAAAACCTTCACAAATAAAGGCTTAAAGCCCCTTAATTAAATCTCATGCGGAAACATTTTAATTAACTATCCACAGTCTTAAACTTTAATAAAGCTTTCCAGTGGAATCTTATACACCCTTGTAAACTTTAGTTAATCTTTATGCCCCACGCATATTGACCAAACCTCATACCATGGTCAATTGCCTTTGGTTACACCCAACTTAACCCAAAGTACATTAATCCACTTGATTTCTATTATAACCCTCGTATAATAGAAATACACAGAAAACACACGTAAGCTTTATCTTTCCGCCTTTCCACAGCCTTGACACATTTTCTGAGGTTCACTTTTTCGCGTTCATCCTCCACTGTTGATCTTACCATTCAATCTGACAGTTGTTGGTTCCCACGATCAACAAAACTAATCGATGATCCTCCACCGTTGATCAAAACCCATTTGATCCAACAGTTAACAACGATATCGGATGGGAATCTTGAGTGACGTTTACCCGCCCGATAACGTGGTTTTCTCTCTCCACCCGAGTGCTATGTGTCAGTCGATTAATGGAATCACTTAGAATTCCAAAAGACCGCTTACCACTTTTTCTTCACCTGATAACCAACTTCGCTGATAAAACCGCATTTCTTCCTTGACTATTGTACGAGCTAATTGGCACGCGACGACCGTTAGATCTATTGGATCTATAGATCAGATGGCTTCCGCTAGCACTTGGGTTTAATCTCCACCGTTAATTTCTTTTACTTTATGTTGTGCGACTTAATCTTGGTCGCCCATCACCTTCAGCCTCGTTCGTTGATCTTATAGATCCAACGACTCTTGTGCATCGTCAACTCATTTCTTCGTCCTTCCCTTTACTTCATTTCTTCAATGTTCTTTTGTGGTTTCGAGTTTCTTCCAGGGTTCTGGTCTTTAGTTGTTCTACCACACAATTCCCTCTTGATTTAACTCTGCATTCTCTTAACACAGCCAATCCTGAACCTTGACTGTGATCCTTCGACTGGATTCAAACAATCCAATACGATCCTTCATATCATTTCTTCTCTGTGTTATGCTAAAACTCCACCTGCATACATATACTATGCAAAAACTCTAGTTTTCACACACAATTCATAACTCCATTAATCAATACACACTACACAATTTAGAATCGAATTCTCTGTATTGATAAATAAATATTCACATACGAGTCTTTCTCTCTCTGGCCTGATATTCTAATCAATGGCCTCTATTTTCCTACCTGCCCATAGGCTTACAGTCAAACCCTCTAACTAAGTAACTAGCTAACCCCTTTCTATGCCTTTTAGGCTTACATTTATACAAAAGGATTCTATAACCAATTCCTGGTTTAGATCCATAAACTTCTCAACAAAATCCTAAAATCTCATCTTTATCCCTAAGGATCCTCTTTAATCCACAAATCATGAAACCAACTCCTAATCTAAGATTTACAACTAATTCTCAAATCTTTCAACTATCCTAAATCTCTCATGTTCTCCAACATTCAAGAACATTTACAAATATGTCTCACAATACTTAATTAATTCCTATTCTCATTAAAATCACTCAAAAGCCTAAGTAATTACATTAATTTTAACACTTACGAAACCAACTTCCTTAAAACACAAGACCCCCTATGTCTACTAAAATACAATGATTCTTATGAGCTGAATGTTGCTGCATCACATCTTCCAGAGCACCCCACTACAATGTCAAATCCAGAGAAGGCTACATTAAGAAAAAAACTCAAAGAGGAAACATATAAAGAATGGTTGAATCAACCACTTATTCAATTCCCACTACGTCCAGATTCACCAGTTAGGAATGACTACAACAATAGTAGTTTTTCATCACAAGTTGGCAACGGAGGCGCTCAAATAGAGGTTGCAGGTATCAATGATTACTTATAAGATATGACTGCCATGGAGGAAATGTTGTTAGATTCATTCTACAACAATGAGTTAGGGGATGATGCTCATATCACTAATACCTTATTCGAAAGCCTAAAATATGCTTCTACCATCCCTCTCTTTGGACGTGGCATTCAGTCAAATTCTACGCAGTTGGGGACAACGATGTTACTGTACAAATTGAAAGCAAATTTTGGCATGTCGAATGCATGTTTCTTGGAAATATTGAGGTAATTCACCATGATCAAGTCCCTTATATTTTGAGATCAAATATTGTCACACAATCAACACTTAAAATGGTCGATTTTATGAATGTTAAATATTGACACTGTACATTTATATTGCCATCAACTGCAAGTTATTGAAAGATAAGGTTCTTCTAAGTGATAATGTCTTGCCTGGTAGTTGCGAAGGTGCAAAGCAGTTGTTGCAAAATGTTGGGTGTTGAGTACATATCATATCATGCATGTTTGGATGATTATATTATATATAGAGGAGAATATGTTCAAAATGTGGGCATGATAGGTACCATAAAAAAGGGTAAATCACATGGTCCTCCTCATAATATATTGAGGCATATGCTTGTAATCCCAAGGATTCAAAGGCTCGTTCGTTGCAAAGAATTAGCAATGTTGTACACATAGAAGTGAGTTAGGATTTATGTGAATCCCAACAGATTCAATAGCCACGAAGCATATATAGGATACATGGCCCGAAAAATTCAAGGATGAAGTATGAAGTCTACGATTCAACATAACCATGGATGGCATCAACACATATTCCCTCCAAAACACCAACTATTTTGTTTAACCTGTAGTAGTGATCAATAACAATATCACATCATGGTTGTCCATGAAGAATGAACATCTTATGTTGGCTCTCATAGTCCCTAGTAGAAGACAAGTGAAGAATATGGATGCCTACTTACAACCATTGGTAGATGAATTGAAGGAATTATGGGAATGGATACGTGTATACAATGTATAGAGATCCATCGCAACAAAGAGGATTTTTACATTGTACGACATATGTGCTTACACCATACATAATTATCTAGGCTTAGCAGTTTGCTTTGGTAAACTACATGTTTATTTATTTGTTTATATACGTATCAATATTGTTTTGTTGCATATTAATTTAATTCGATGCAATTGTTTTGATGTTCATGATTGCTAATGTGCCTTGTATTATACAATAATTTCGTAGGTCTTGTAACAAAAGGGTATCATGGATGTAAATGTTGTGGACCTTCTCTAAAGGCTAGGTGGTCCAACCACCTACAAAAGCCAATGTATGACTGCTCCAGGGTATTCCTCCCAGAAGAACACCCTTACAAAAGAGCAACATCCGCTTTCAATGGTAAACCGAGAAAACCCAAAGGCCTGCAATAATGACACCAACTGAATGGCTTAGAGCATATGAGAGAGAAGGAGAAGGAGATTACAAAAATTTTCAATTCAAATGGGGAGCCTATGTTCGATGATCTAGAATTCTTCAACACTTATGTTGAGAAATTTCCCATTGGGATGAAAAGGAAATTTGTATTTTATGAGCTCCCATATTGGGAGCATCTTAAGATTGTCCACTTACTAGATCCCATGCATATATTTAAAAATGTTTCATCTTCTTTATGGAGGCACATATCATCGAAAATAAAATGACACATTGGTTGTTAGGAGAGATCTTATTTCTTTAAAAACTAAAAAGAAACATTGGCCAAGATAAGAAAGCAGAGGAGAGGTCAGTCCCTCTAGGTCTTTCAAAGAAGGTGATGTCCCGTGTATTTTAAATAAAGATGAACTTTCTTTGACAAAGGAAGTTATAATGGGTGTGAGGGTGCCTTCTTTATATGGGTCTTCACTTCAGTGTTGCTTCAATGTGGAAGACCATTTGTCAGGGTTGAAATCGCATAACCATTTGAACCTTCTGAGAGTACATATGTCAAAAACATGATTAATAATATTTTACTATTTTTTATTATTTTTATGCAATGGGATAAAATATAATTAATTTTTGTATGTGTTTACTTTGCAGTGTCATTATCCTCTGCTCATGCATGGGTGTGTGAACCATGACTTCCCCCAAGACCTATGACGTGCCATATCTAAATTATTTGCATTTGTACGTTGGATCACATCAAAGGAGATTCATATGGCTAGCATTCCACGGTGGCGTCAAGAGATAGTTGAGATTGTTTGTATGTTTGAGAAGGAATTGTCGATGAGTTTCATGGACTTGTAGGTTCATCTTCTAATTCACCTAGTAGATGAGGTTGAATTAGTTGGGGTGGTTTCTTGTCATTGGATGTTCTTCTTAGAGAGGTACATGAAGAAATTAAAAGGTTTTGTTCGACAAAAGGAAAAACCTGAGCGGTTTATGGCAGAGGGGTACATATCGTATGAGTATTTCTATTATGTCAATGAGTACATCAAGTAGAGGTATGAAGACAAAATAGAAGGGGAGCTTCTCCAAACGAATGGAACAAGCCACATGATAAAGAGTAAGTGACTTATCATTTGTCAAATTTCTACACAGTAAATATTCACACTGAACTTCATAATTAATACAATATATTTTGATCTCATACATACTATATATGTTGGTTTGATTTCATCAATGAATTCCGAAATTGAATCCATCAACAAATTCATTCTTTACAATTCGGAAGCAACATAACTGTGGGTCGCATTATATGAACAAAAGAGGAGGAAATGGGATTGTGATAGGAAAGAATTCAAATGATTGAATGGATAAGCGTGCATTATCCTTATCATTTAAAAGAAAATATACCAATGGCATGCCCTAACAGTGTGGTTGTTGATTAAGTCAGAGAGAAATATGGTGCATATGGTCGTTACCTACGTGCTGAGGAGGATGCACCTAACATAGGGATTGGGTGTAGCAACTCGGTAATGATCTATTTTTGTAGATTTTTATTTTCATAATGCACCATTGAATCATAACATATATATTTTATATTTTAATTATGTTCAATTAATTAAACACATGACACTATGATTTTTTCATTTTTTATAGGTGCATTTATTCCCATATATGTGGGCAAATAGACATCATTTTTGCATGAAGGATGTCGATGATGGATGCATGACACAAGATTGTGGAGTAGAAGTCAAGTTTGACCAATCTAGTCTTGCAAGCCACCTTGATCAAAACCTAATACAAGGGAAGTTAGGTTATGTCAGAAAGATACAAGAGATCATTGAAGTGGACTTATGTTCATTCCAATGTGTTATTTTAGGTACAAGTGGTAGGACACCTTTGATCGAAATAATGTAAAGGAATATCGTGATAGTGAATTGATATCTATACCCTCTAGAAAGATGTGGCATGAAGCTAGGGAGCCTTTTGTTTTACCCAAACACTACAACCAGGTGTTTTTTTACCCAGATGTGTTGGATAGGGATTGGTGATTCGTATTAAGACAGGACCCTAGATCAAAACATATTTTTTATAACAACAACGTTATCATGCCAATCGAGGATGATGACAACAGAGAGTGATATGTACTTGTGTCATTTCATCGTTTACACTATTGTGGTATGTTTTAGTTTCCTTTATTTCGATAATTATATTGTTTTTTATTCGTATTTTGGGCATTTCATTTAATTGGTAAAATTCACAAATGTTTTTACATGTTTTTTTCAAATGGAAACATTTTTACACGTAAAACTAAGTATTTCCAATTGTGTAATTTATAATTTAAAAATTAAAATGTTAACATATGTGTTTAATTTGTTTAATTCTAATTTACGATAGACTTCTTCTATAAGCTTTGGATAGACATAATGGTGGATCAAAAGATTGCAATTCTAAACATGATTTATTAATTTTCTACTCTTTTGTCATACTTTTGCGACCTCAAACATATATTTCTAATATAATCCATTTTCAACTCTAGATAATGTAAAATTCCATTTTGAATCCTAAATGTGAGCACTCCATTAAGAATGCTTAATTTTAATTATATATATTTTTAAGATATTAATCTAAATATACTCATTATCTCCTTTCCCAAATGACATTGTGAGTATCAATCTAAAATAACTCACAAAGGATAGTCAAAAATGGAGAAGGAAAATCATATCTATGTTATATATTTATACTAAAAGGCCTACTACAACCATCGTCAAAGTTTTTAAATGTAGTAAAATAACCTCCCTTCTTTTCAGTATGCAACATTTCTCCATAAATATAAATCTTTAAAACATGGTGTACAATATCTATGATAATAAGGATTCAAGGTGACAATCCTTCTCAAATAGGAAAATGAGAAGAATATCCTAAAAATGTGAAAATAGGGAATTTGGAAACATAACATTGAATATTTATTCTAGAAAGGTTCACAAGAGCACTCCATGATTTCAATAAAATATATCGATTCTTCCCTACTTGACATAAAATGGTTGAGATGAAGGAATTAAAGAGAAGGAATGTATAATTAGATGTTAGATACTTATTGGTTTATTAATCATTTCACGTAATTTTTTTCTTCGGGTTTATATCAAAATCAATATAAATCATGTAGTGATAAATATATGAGGACTTTAACAATGAAAAAATGATGTATTAATATGTAAGTTAAATTCTTAACATGAGAGGTAAACTCATGTTTATTTTATTTAAATTCCAATTATTGCAACATTATGTAAATTTAAAGGAGCTCTTATGTGCATGAGTAAAATGTTGATTACATCTTTTCATGGACCATATATAAGAGAAACAAATGGGCTTACATGGATATATAAGATATTTTAATTGTTTATTCATGGGTAATAGAAGAGTTTTGATTTTTCTTTTCAATGGTAATTATAAATAAAAGTTGAATTAATAAATATTTTATGGGTAGGAATGAAATGATAAATAGTGTGATGGTGATTAAGAGACATTTGTTTGACTTTCTAATAGACTTGGTGATGCATTTTCTTTCTTATTTAGATTATAAATATATATATTTCTTATCTATTTATAAGTAAAATATTTAAATTGAAGAAAGAGGGAAGTGGGAGAAAAGAAAATAAGAGATGGTGCAAACTGGAGCTAGGGTTTTTCTATATGAAAACAATTTCTTGGGAGCGGCTGCCAGGACTTTTTCGCAAGGGGTCTTGAAGGGTGAACCAGGAACTATGGGTCGAAGGAAGGTCCTACTACCTGGCAAAGAAAACGGAAAATGTTGCCTCCTTTAGCAACGTCTCCAAGAAGCCAGAGATGCATGTTTGCAACAGTTGGCAGGGTCGCAGAGGGCCCCCTGGTGCTCTGTCTCATGGTCGTGGTTGGCGTCTCTACAGTGGGTGGTGGCCTCGCATATTCCCTCTCATCGATCCCCTGATGCCTGCAAGTTAGTGTTTTGGAACCTGACGGCGGCCTTAGCTTGGAGTATGACTCCGATATCAATCGAGATTAACTCGAATAACACTCAGTGGGCTCTCTGTTGGAATGTGGGAGCAAGTGTGAGCACAAGACAAACGATTTTATTTCACTTGTCGCTCATTTTTTTAGGACATGGGCTCGTCTTTCTGTGTTGTATCCCAAGCCCTCTCTTGGCTCTATCGGCCTGTGTGTCGTGTTTTGTCTTTGCAGTGATGGACTTGTCTCCAGGTCTTGCTTTCTCCCACATCATTAGGCCCCCTATGGCACTCAAGCCCCCTTTCGTCGGGTAGTTCCCAGGCAAACAGGGGGTGCATGGCTCCCGGAACCTGGTTCCGCCCTTCCGGTTTCAAAGTTTTATAAAATCCCTTGTTGGGAATTCCTTTTTAATTTGGATAAATTTAGTAGATAGTGTGCAGCATCTGAAACTCAGCATCATAAAACAGGTTAGATACCCTGTTCATACACAAAACCTGATCTCGAAGGCAGATTTTTACAGGACAACAGGGGTTTTCAGGATTACCACATTCAACCAACATCCTCCATAACTCTCAATCTGAGATTAAGGGGCAGGGTAGGATCAGCCAACAAAACTTCAAATGCCAGAAGCAGTTATGGGGGTAGTACTTCGAAAAACACAGAAGCCAAACAGAAGCAAATGAATGGAGGAGCCTCTTTCAAAAACATCTTGCAAGGGAAAAGAACAGCCGCAGAACTAAAAAAACAGGTTGGTACATCCTCTAGCCCATACATTGTGTAGCTATTGAACTTAACATAGATAATTCAGAAACATATGAGCATTGCGATACTTTTGAATCACAAGCAATTATTTTTCGTTTTAATTGTTTATGGCGAAAAGCTGTGGATCTTTTTCATTGGATTTTGACCAATTGATCTCTAGAATGTGAAATTCACCTCTGTTCAAAGTGGTTTTTCATTGTAAAATTCCCTACAACAGAGGCCAGGGACAGTATTATTCAAGAAGGACCATGGTTCTGGGGATCGACGGGCCTTTTCATCACACCATGGTTCCCTGCTTTTGATGCAAACACCATGGTGGTCTCCAGAATTCTGGTGTGGATCCGACTGCACAACCTCCCACTCCATTTCTGGGAGGAGCGAGTACTCATAGGAATAGGGAACATCATTGTGAAATATATCAAAACAGATACCCAAAGACTGGAAGAAGGATCTACACACATACCCGGATATGTGTGGAAGTAGATCTCAGTAAGGGATTACTGGACCGCATTCAACTGATACATAAGCAGAATAAATTGGACACAGACACTAGACTATGAGAACATGGCATTTAGATGTAGAATCTGCAAACAAACAGGGCATCTACAAAATATGTGCCTTGAAGGCAAGAAAGACACCAGCAGGAAGAAGAAGAATGGGAAACAGCCCAAAGGATGGAATTTCCCTCAACCCCACCAAGGGAAAAACCAGACAACACAGGTCCTAGAAAACCAAGGGGAAATCCCTCAGGATCTCAATGAAATGCAGGAAAACCGAGAACAAACAACAAATAATCCAGAAGCTATGGAATCAAGTGGGTATAAATGTACCCATTGAACAAACAATTCAGACTCTGACAAGGATAATGCAAGGTTAGGCAATCAACTTGCACTTGTCTCTAATACGCCATCTCAAGGGGAATGGCGCAGGGTGGAAAAAAAGAAGGGGAGAAAAGCCTATCTTTTCTCCTTATTATATATTAGTTTTTTTTTTGTGCTTTTTCATATCTCTACTTATCATCAGTCATAGACTCGATGATGCTTGGTTCTCAATAAAATGTAACATGTAATTTTGTTTTCACTAATAAAATTACGCATTTTTCCTTGGAAAAAAAAAGTAAATTATTTAAATTAGACATGTCTTTATCATTGTAAACATGATGTATTAGCTAGGAAAAATGTGAGAACATGAATTTTAGTGACTATCTCATGATAAATATTTGGAAAAAATAATGTTTCTTTAGTTCTTCATTAAGAAATAATCAAATATATTATTTGTCAAAAAGTTAAATCTAATATAGTGTGATTTTTGTATTATTTAAGTCATATTTATTATTAAAAAAATATAAATTTACACCACAATAGCAAATAAAGAACCAAATTAGCACCAAAATGTTATATCTTTATTACTGGAAAAAAGTTCACTTGCCTCTTTAAGGTAGAACTTCCAATAGAACAAATCCCCAACTAAAAGTAACTTCACAAGCTTTAATTTACATTTCTTCCTCGTCTTTAGAGAGTGATATTTCTAATTTAAATTGGTAAGAGTTGCTATAAATAACAAATATAAATTGCTTGAAACTCTTATAAATTTAGTGATAAATTACATTTTATTAAAATAGAACTTTTTAAGTTATATTAAATGTAAATTAATTATAACAAATTCTTACTTAAGTTTTTTAAATTTAACAATAGATTGAATTCTATAACCAGTATAGATCCATCTTAAAAACAGATCTACCAAGCGCTGAGAGGGATTGAATCTCATTATATGAAAATCTCTTTTTAGAATGCAAAACTTGTAAAAAGATGTACATGTCAAAAGATTTAGTCCCTTTTAGTGCTTCATAACTCTGTGATTAAGATGGATTTATAGTGGTTTTCTATCTCTATATATAGACCATGTGTAATTTTTCATTGTTTAAATTGTATTTTTGAATAATTTATTATTATTAATATTTTATATTAAAAATTGAATGAGTTACACATTTTCGTCTTATTAAGAATTAACTAAATTAGTTTACCTTTAATTATTTTTTCCTTGTGAGTATTATAATATTTTACTAATTAGGTTAGAATAAATATGTATGAACTATTTAAGTAATAGAAAAATATTTACAGTAATTTTACAATTATAGTTTCAACCATATTAAACTTTGTAATTTATAAAAATATATTTTCATTTTTTAAAGTAAGTCGTTTTGCATGTAATTTCATATGTAAAATTTTGATATAAGTTCACTAATACATAATCTATAATGAATTTCATTTCATAAAAATAAACACATGATGATGATAACCATCTAACAAAAAAAAACATCATCTAAAATACACATTCAAATTCTCTAACATCATCTAATTATAAACACCTCTAGCACATGTAAACATCATTAGCTAGCACACAAATCTAATAATCTAACAGGGCATCATCATCGTGATCACATCTAACAAAACACAATCATTGTAATCTAACATCATGACCACACACATCCGTAAATATGCATCTCGTGTCAAATAATTGTTATCACATACACATCTATCTGCAAGTTAATTAAATGAACATGTCTGCATGACCTAACAATATACACATCAACACCAACATATAAATTAAGTACATCAACATGAACAAAAAAATGTAATATATATATAATTGCATCAAATCAAATAACTGCTATAAACTATCTTATATAACAGACGTAGTAGTCGCAACCTGGTCTGTAGCAGAAGACGATGGATGATCAAGTATTGCCTCAGCGGTCGAATTATGAGGTGGAGGAGAAGGTGGTTGGTCTACTCTCTCAAGAGAAACATGACACACCATTGCCAATACTGGGTGATCATGAGGTGAATGATGAGGAGGTGGAGTACTACCAAAAGGATCACCAACATGCTGACCATGATCCGATGGGGTAGTACTACCAGAAGCACCATCACCACCCTCATCATCATAATCCAATGGGGTAGCACTGCATGAAGACTCATGTGACGTATATGTTGCATGCACATCCCTCCTCGATGCCAATAGCCTAGTAGCTTTGATGATATGATGCATAAGTCTCATCACATTGCACAGATGGTCCCTAAAGACCTCCATGAGCTTAGGATCTACCCTGATGTCTCGAGCCCTTGTAGGGCAAACTCCCTCCCCAACCAAAAGTCTAGAGAGTTGCTCACAGGACTCCATCCTAAATATGGCACCAACCCTACGCACGCCTCTACTTCTGAGGATGTGCCTCACCCTCTGGAGCCATGCCCATCTCTGCATCTCCCTTTGGTGGGGGAGGAGGCATGTCCCCAAAGAAACTGTTGATGTCTACAAAATATATAATACATAACAATAATTAGACATTTTCATTAAGTAATTTAATAAAACAAGTTAAAGAACTTGCTAGAATAAATTTTATTCTAATTAATTAAGAAAATAAAATGAAACTAGATTAATTTAAAGAAACTGTTAATATTACCTCTATCATCTACGAGCTCATCTGGTGTGAAGAGGATGTTGGGACATTGTCTCCAATCCATCCCTGCTTATAGACACAGCACCAAGATAAACATGTTTTCATCCTCACTAGTCATTAGCCCTAGTACCTCGGCGGAAATCCTAGTAAGATACTCTGGAAAATCCCTCTTGGGCATCATCTCGCCCCGCATGTGCATTTGCACCTCAGTCATCAGCCTAGGAGGGTGGAAATCAAAAGTAGGCTTCGTCTATGGAAACCTCTAAAAAAATAAACAAAAAAACTTTGAAGCGAAAGGGAAGTTCGCCCTCCCATGTATCATAGCACAACATCTATCTAAATCCATACAAAACTATTGCAAAAGAAATGCAGACCACCTGATACATCATGGCCTCTGCACTAAATAATCGACATAAAATAAAAGAGGGAAACTAATGCATTTCCCATCACTATTATAGTGTGCAATGGTACTCACTAATAGTGAGAGGCACCTAACCTCTTGTGCACTAAAAGAAGCAATTCGTAGTTGTCCACCATACACCTGAAATATTGTTGCACACACTACATGATCCCCAACATATCTCTGAGAGTATACAAGTTGAATCTCTATAGAAACATCATGGGGGACATCAAGGAACTAGGGAAAATCCTCATTTCTCCTGGATATGTCAATGATAAAATATATGTCCTCCTCAGAGGGCCTATACCATGTGTCAAGACCAACACAGAAATACTATTGATAGATATTCCACCGAGGGATTAGTTGTGCCAACAAGCCAAAGTGTGCCTTCATGGATGTAGCCTACTCATAGTACTTAAGGAGGACTACATTCCTCAAGAGAACTCGGGTCGTTGTGGTAATAGGGCGAGGGTATAAATCTCTCTACCTCTATCGTGCCTCCCACAGTTGGACCATATTGTATTGGTCTGCAATTTTCTCCTACTCCAGCTCATGGTCCCTTTGTTGACGTCTCAGCTACATGATTGGCATATAAAATACATCGGCCTCATACATAAAACATAAAAAAAAGGTATTAAATGAAAAATGTATTTATAAATATGGACATACAATTTTCAATTAAAAAAAAGAAGCATCCTAGATGTGCCAAAAAAACATAAATGCACCAGAATCGGCGTGCCACCAAACATGAAAGTCTCGACCACAGTGCACACATCCAGATGACGCACTGCTTTTGGTTCACATACACACAAACACATTGGTTATTTTTTATTTTTAACGCGGTGTATCGAGACAACCTTGCGCATTGGTGTGTACGTATAACCTTTCCACACCGAAACGGGACGTTCAGGTTATCGAACGCATCGAGCTATATTTTTTTAAAATTATGTGTGCAGTGCATTTGGTAAACATAAACTCACTGGAAGTAACTTTTAATGTACACACCAACATAAAAATTATAGCTTTTCCTGGTGCATTTTAATTACCAAATGCACTGACAACACTGTGGTGCGTTAAATTCACACACCATATTATGGTGCACCCTGTAAATTTATAGGGTACACTACTATGAGTGCGAGTTGAACCTATCGAATGCACCGCGCAAGAAAATAAAAATAAAAAACAATGGATTTTTGGACCTAATTTTCAATTCTAATCTGGTTATTTTTATTTTCAATGTGGTGCGCCGAGACAACATTACACACCAGTGCATATGTATAACCTTTTCGCACCGAAATGGGATGTTCGGGTTATCGAACGCACCAAGCTATCTTTTTTTAATATTATGTGTGCAGTGTGTTTTGTAAATATAAACGCACCAGGATTAACTTTTATTGTATGCACCAACATAAAAATTATAGGTTTTTCCGAAACATTTTAATTTATCGAACGCATTGACAATAATGCAATGTGTTAAGATCATACACCAGATTGTAGTGCACCCTGTAAATTTACAGGGTGCATTGTGAATGGTGCGAGCCAAAATCGTCAAGCACACCACACAGGGAAAAAAATTAAAAACAATGGATTTTTTGACCTAATTTGCAGTTCTAATCCACTATAAAATTAAATTAGAGATAAACATAGACATTACCTACGCATTTGTTGGTTAGGGGGGCATATTTGACATGTAAATGAAAAAAATAAATTTCACCATTGTTTGAGAAAAATCAAAAGTCACGCAGTGAGCACAAGATGGAAGGATGGTGAGCAAGAGAAGCACCGACGGCGGGGCACTTAAGTGAGGCAAGAGTAGCACTGGTGCTTGAGAAATTTACAACAATGCAAATGGTAAAAATGAAATTTACAGCCGGTAGTTTTTTTTTTAACCATGTTCCAGTTCATTCCTGTAATAACATCGATGTGTATTGTTTCCAATCGCACCGCTTTTTAAAATAAAAATAAAAACCCTATATATGTTCCCTTGGTATGTATGCATCGGGGTGTTTGAATATATGAATAGAACTGGTGCATCGTGGGAATATAGCACCGAAATGGTGAAAAAAAATTACGACTGACAGTTTTTAAATTTAACCTTTGTCCAATGCTATTGAGTAGTATAAGCACTGGTGCCTTGGTAGTTACACAACAGGGCGTTTGAGTACATGAACAACACTAGTGCCTTATGTGAATATAGTACCGAAATGGTGAAAAAAAAAAATTATGACCGACTTTTTTTTAATTTAACCTTTGTCTGGTGCTATTAAATAGCGTAAGTATTGATGCATCATATATAGTGGCGCACCGTTGTTTTTATTTGTATAAAAAAATAAATCTTTGATGGTGCACCACTCTCTATTAAGAATTAGGGTTTTTATTTCAATTAACGACATCGATGCTTGTAATATAATAAGCGCACCGCTATTTTTAAGTTAAAAACTCCACAATGGTGCGCTATATTGTGTATGCATCAGGGCGATATTGTATTGGTTTGGCACCGGGTCATCGTCAGAGTATAGCACCATACTGGGCAAAATGAGATTTACGACAAACATTTTTTAAATTTAACCCTTTTTCAGTGTTATCGAGTAGTATGCGCATTGGTGCGCTTTCTGTACTTAGCACAACAAATTTTTTTATATAAAAAATATATCTGCCACAGTGCACCATATGTTATTAGGCACTGGTGCGTATATGTATAGTAACACATCAGTGTGTCAGTGTATTAGAGATGCACTAGTAAAAAACATTTGCCTCCCCAACTCCGCCAGTGACCTCTGCTACAAAAATATTTCTGGGCTATTTTTATAGGGGCTTCAACAAAAACCTCCGCTAGAGGTTCTTTTCCTTGTAGTGTGGAAATTTTCCAAAAGGCTAGATGGTTGAGCCACTTTGAAAAATTACAGTGTTTCAAGGGATTGAGCCTTAACAGAACAACATTTTGTGGTCAAGGGATTGAGAATTATTGTTACAAAAGAAATTATTGCAAAAGTGATAGGGTTGCCTAGGACATGCGAAAGGTGGTTTTCAAGAAAAGTAGCCAATCCTTAAGCGAAGGCTATATTTTTACAGGAAGGAGAAGAATTGAGGCCCAAGTGCAGGGGTTTTAACAGAACATCTCTTCCTCACCCTTAGGATGATGTAGCCCTCTTCATCTAAAAATTCATTACTTGTGAGGGTCGTTTTGGGATTATTTTCCATTATCACTTCCTATTTTTGGCACACTTAAGGACAGGGGGTTGATTAATCTACCATACTACTTGTTGAAGTCATTACAACACATGGAAGAGGTTGTGAAAGGGGCGAAACATCCAGAAACTTGCCTCACCAACCATGCACTCATTAAATTAATCATCATGCATTCACTACAAAGACAAGGAAGCTCGTGGCATGGTTTGATAATGAGAATCTTTGTTGGTGCAAATGAGGAGCATGAAGAGAGTGTTGAAGCAGCACCTAGTGTTGAAGAAGAACCTAGCGTTGAAACAACACCTAGCACTAAAAGAACACCCGTTGTTGAAAATGCTACATCTTTCAGGAGAAAGACAAGCGCAGCCTCTAAGTAGAGCATGGTTGATACACCGCTTATGATTGGTCGGAGGAACCCTAAGAGGTGGAGTTCCATTAGAATAGACCTTAATTCATTCTCACAAGGAAAGGAGATGTGGATAGAAGAACTTGTGGTGGTGTCTAGTGAGTCATCAAAGGAAAATCAAGGTGGGTACCTGATTGAAGAGGAAGTGCCTGAGGAAGAAATTGTTGCAAAGGCAGTAGTGCCTGAAACTACAACCAAGAAAGTAAAAACTCCTGAAGGGACTAGGGGAGTCTTAGAAAAGTTAAGGGTGGGAAAATGGAAGTTGAGAAGGCCAATTGGTGGAAGAACCCCCAAGAAGAGGGTGTGAGTCGCTGTTACATGAGAATAGACTCAGGCGTCCGAAAAAATTATTGTTGTAGTTGAGGAGGAATGTGTTCATACAGCTAGACCTAATGGGTTTGAGGAACAAGATAAGGAAAAGCATGAGAAGTCTGCAAAGGAAGGCCCCTCTACATCTGAAATCCCAGCTGTCACACCAGAGCCTGAATGAGAACCAAAGAAACAGTAGGAGACATAAGAACCAGTAACAGAAGAACAAGAGGTTGTTACTTCACCAGGTAAGATAGAAATTCAACCCCTCGTTCAAATTCAAAACCTAAGAAGGGAAAATGAGAAATTAAAGAAAAAACTTGCCTTCGTTAAAGAACAACTCCATTTCAAGAAGGAAAATGGATTATATATGTTGGCAAAGGCCATAGAAATGACATCATCTACTTTCACATAGAAATTTCTTAAGGGCTGCCAACAAATCCTTAACGAAGCCAAAATCATGGAAACTATTATCGTTTCAGTAGGAGTGCAAGTGGGGGAACAAGATGAAGAATTTTGACTTGTTGTTTCACAATAAACTGCTAATGACGTTGTTGTTACATAAGAGCCAGCAGTAGAAGTAGGGCAGGAAGAAGAAAACAGTGTGCTAACCACAAGAACTTGTTTACGAAGTTATTGTTACACAAGAACCAGCAATTGAAACAGAGTGGACTGAAAATAAAAAGACAATTGTTCTACAAGAACCTATCAATAATGTTACTGTTAGGGTTCGCAAATTTCTGTGGAGTTGATTTTGAATCTGAGATGTCGGAAATTCCACAGTAGTCATTTTTGAATGTCAACGTTTCGAGTCTATGCCAAGACTCATCATCGAGACAAAGGTGGGGGAATAGTAAAAGAGAAATAGAGTAATAAATATGGAGTGATCAATAGAATGAACCGATAGTGAGAAATGAAAACTAATAATATGCTACCTTAAAATTTATTAATACTATAGTATTGTATTATTAATTTATTTTATTTTAATTTAATTTAATTTGATTAAATTAATTAATTAAATTTTTTATTATAATATTTTCATGTAAATATTAATTCAAATACCTTAATCTAATCAATATATTAATAACCATTATAGTATGTTAATATATTTAAAAATTGATTAAATCTATTTGAATTAATGTCTTTATTTATTGTAATTAGAAATTTATCTTGTATTAAAAAAATTATTAATGCTATTGTTGAATTATTAATATATTTTATTTTAATTTGATTAAATTAAATTTTGATTATAATGTTTTTATATAGACATTAATTCAAATACTTTAATGTATTAAATATATTAATATTTATAAATAATCATTATTAAATATGTTAATATCTATAAATAACCATTATTAGTCCCTGCCATCTGGCAATGGCCAGGGACTATAGTAATCCATCTGCGATGCTATAGCATTAACTCGGGGCGCTCTGTTGTTAATTTAAGCGGATTATGGGAGGGTGACCAAAGTTTTCGAATGTCGTTGTGTTTACCATTGTCGGGATAACCAAAGTTTTCGAAAGTGACTGTGTTTGCCTTCTTATTTGGCCTCTTCCCGAGGCGGAAGAGGCTGGACCATAGGTTTATTTACCTTTACCGTGTTTATTATCTGTGGCGGTCGACGTATTCATATTAATGTTACAGGTATGTTAGCATTAGTTCGCTAACATTTGTTTGCAGGTTTGTTTGCAGGTTGGCTATAGCAGGTTTGTTTGCAGGTTGGCAGCTGTTGTGCATGAGGTGGTGTACGTGTCGATGCAAGGTGGTGCAGGTGTTCTGCTGGGGGATGGTCTTTCATGTCGGTCAGAGGAGAGCTTGCAAGAGAACCAAGTTCTTTGTCTCCAGTTCGCAAGAGAACTGGGTATCATCAACAGGGGGATATCATTCCTGTGGCTGGCAAGTTCTTTGTCTCCAGTTCGCAAGAGAACTGGGTATCATCAACAGGGTAAGAGAACTGGGTATCATCAACAGGGGGATATCATTCCTGGGCCTGATGTCCTCTCGGCTGAGGTTGACCAGTGGTAATGAGGGGAAAGTGATCCTGGGTATCTGAGACGCAAGCAGCTTCTCTTTCAAATCCGAGATCTAGGACTTGAATACTTGTCTTAATCGCTAAGCCAGGTAGAAGACTACACTACGGATGAACCAAGTGACTGCAGGGTCTGGCAGACAGACTACTGTGTTCATCAGCGTCCACTCCAGGGGTGGTGGATATGTCAATTGGGATTGTACGGGAAATAGTAGCCAAATTACCCTCCATAACCACGTCTTCAATATAAACCAGATTTGGGCCACTATGAGAAGCCACCAAGCAAGATGGCACAAGATCCAAATGAGGAAGTTCGGGAAGAAACGACGACCTATGATGGAAATCATGCTAAAGACGATCCGGCCCTAATAAAACTTCACGAATGGCTTCATAAGATGCCAATACAATGTCCATAGCATCCGTACAAGGATCAAGTGCAGCGGACCAAATGGGAGATTTTTACAGTATCCCCAATGGCGAATATCGATAGGGACCTCCAGTTGCTGCTTCGAACGGACCTAGAACTGGAGACTCTGAAACTAGTTCAGCAACAAGATAAGGGGTTTGCTATCCGCTACTTGTTCGGTCGCAAATGGATAGGGGAGGGGTAGAACAGGGAGGGTAGGTCGGGCAACATCTGCAGAACCTGTTTGCTGTCGAAACCACTTCCTCCTGCATCCTAGGGCTGACAGTCAGGGAGGTTAGACTGTTAGAGGGTTAAACAGCTTAGAAGGTTAAACAGCGAGGAGTTTAAACATTTAAGCGAGCAACTAAGGTAGCAAAAATAGCAATGGCGCTGACATCTATTTGGGGAGCTATGACATTTGTGCTGGTTAACGTGCAGGCTGATTTGGTGGAGGTTAACGTAAGACAGGGAATTTGTACAAAGTAGCAAGAAGGCCAATGGTGCTGCCATCTTTTTGGGAAGCTATGACATTTGTGCAGGTTAATTTGGTGGGGGTTAAGGTAAGTCAGGTCATTTGTACGTGGTAGCTGCTAATTATTCATCGTGTACACATTTCGTTCTATTCAGCATTGTGCATGCAACGTCCGCTACGTGTAAGTTACTTTTGCTATTATATAATAAAGTTAGAAATGATTTCGTGGTTACCTCGCTTCGACTTCTATTTTTGCTTCAGCTCCACTACATTGGTCTATATCAGGTATTGTTTATGTTATTACATTGTTTTGATATATTTTAGCCTGTAGGGTTTGAGTTTTTTACGTCGGCTGTGTATGATTTCAGTTGGGTTTGAGTTTTTTACCTATGCTGTGTACGATTTCAGTTTTTATCTTGGCAATGGCTTTTTTTTTGTCTGAGAACTGTTTATCTTGCAAACCATGATTTGTTTTTTTCCTTAGTTATCATTATTGTAAGATTTGTCTATGATAGAAATTCCAGGAAAGCACGAAGACGAAGGATTTCTTGAGGGCAGGAAGATCAGTGGAAGAATCAGAATGGTCACTAGTCTCAGAGGACGAAATGAAATCTAGTTCTTTGATCTATACATTATAATCTACAGGGGAATGAGTATCAATATTAATATCATTATGATCATTAGATTCTAGAATGAAATCGCAAAATGTAGGTTCTAACATTCCTGTTTATAACCTTTCTAGCTGGGAACCTGAACCTTGAGGGCCCAATCCATATCTTCCCTAGATTTAAGTCAGGTTTTCAATGGCTAGGGCACAAATTTCTGAATGTATTTTCAGACCTATTTTTTCACTACTAGCACAGAACTTCTGAGCTTATTTTCACCAACAAGGTAATCTTGGGAAAATATTTCAGAGTTGCTTTTTGGGACTGATTTTTCACTACTAGGGCATCATATTTTGCAAAATTTCTAAGCTCATTTTCTGTGCTCCTCCTTCGCGTTTATCTTGTGTTGTGAAACTCCTCTGCGGCTGATGCCCTGTAGCACACCGTCCAATAAATGGGCGTAGCTGGGGGAAGTTAGTTGCGACTTAGATGCTCCGCCCCTGTCCTTCATCTCTGATCTCAATAGGTAGGTGCAAAGGTTTCTTTGAATTGCAAGTTGCATAATGACCGAATAAGAAACATGTTCAGAGCATCTGATTTATTACCATTTTCTGTACTGTAGAATCCACTGCCAACTGCATGATGATCAATTGTGGATCAACCGTGCAAGCTTACCCTTTTAATAATCCCATTGTGTGGAGACACCCTTATAGTGAGGCTATTTTGTAATTCCTAGGCAATTTATGCTATCCACAAGTGTCCCAATTCTTGTAATTGGGGCAGGGGTTCCTCTAGTGCGGGTTGGAGGTTTGTGTTTTATATCATATTAGCTTGCCTTTTCATCTAGATGCAGGAAGGGGAGGCCCTACAGCCATGGTAGACCCTATGAATCTTCGGTGTTAGCTTTTTAGGAGGGGCGCTTTTCACATTCTCAACACGGTGTGAAGAATACAAAATCCAGTAATTTTGCTTCGCCATCTGGTGAAGGCTGACACTTTGTGGTGTTTACCTATGGCGGAGGCCACATTCCAAATAAATATAAGCCAGAAAACATGCATGTTTACATTACTATTTCTCTTTCGAATAGTATTTTTGGTTTCTGCTGCATTTATGCTCTGCTTGCAGTTTTGATCAAGAAGATCTGTTCTAATCAGGTTACAAGCTTGTATAATGTACACATCATTGATTACGCAAAATACATTAGCTTAAACACTCGTATTAACTAAGCACTACTAGTATAAGGTGTTTTGTTATGTGAGTTATAAGCTCTACACATTATATAAATAAGAAACACATACGGATTATGCATATTACTAGTACCTGTGTAAGTATTGGTAATGAAAGAGTTTGATCAATACTGCTTCATAGAGTTGTTGTAAGCTATTACGATTAGCTTGAACTAAGAGCTTGAACAGCCCATGTAACTTGTATTCCCATGATAGCTATGACTGAGCTCGTCTTACTGTAACACATCACGTGTTAGCTATGATTATTGCATTACCTATGATTCTATTCCACTGCCAACTGCATGATGATCAATTGTGGATCAACCGTGCAAGCTTACCCTTTTAATAATCCCATTGTGTGGAGACACCCTTATAGTGAGGCTACTTTGTAATTCCTAGGCAATTTATGTTATCCACAAGTGTCCCAATTCTTGTAATTGGGGCAGGGGTTCCTCTGGTGCGGGCTGGAGGTTTGTGTTTTATATCAGATTAGCTTGCCTTTTCATCTAGATGCAGGAACGGGAGGCCCTACAACCATGGTAGGCCCTATGAATCTTCGGCCTTAGCTTTTTAGGAGGGGCGCTTTTCACATTCTCAACACGGTGTGAAGACTACAGAATCCAGTAATTTTGCTTCGCCAACTGTATATGGGATCATATGTGTACATAAGGGACATCCATCTGGTGAAGGCTGACACTTTGTGGTGTTTACCTATGGTGCATGCCACATTCTAAATAAATATAAGCCAGAAAACATGTGTGTTTACATTACTATTTCTCTTTCAAATAGTATTTTTGGTTTCTGCTGCATTTATGCTCTGCTTGCAATTTTGATCAAGAAGATCTGTTCTAATCAAGTTACAAGCTTGTATAATGTACACATCATTGATTACGCAAAATACATTAGCTTAAACATTCGTATTAACGAAGCACTACTAGTATAAGGTGTTTTGTTATGTGAGTTGTAATCTCTACACATTATATAAATAAGAAACACATACAAATTATGCATATTACTAGTGCTCGTGTAAGTATTGGTAATGAAAGTGCTTGATCAATACTGCTTCATAGAGTTGTTGTAAGCTATTACGATTAGCTTGAACTAAGAGCTTGAACAGCGCATGTAACTTGTATTCCCATGATAGCTATGACTAAGCTCGTCTTACTGTAACACATCACGTATTAGCTATGAATCAATGGGTTACTCATATTGCATTACCTATAATTCTATCCATAAAGGTTTTGTTAGCTATGATACTAACTTAGTTCAAAGAGGTGTGTATTCTATTAGATTCTACTTCATTACCATATTGTTTCAAACATAGCTGATTACTTGAATCTCTGTACTTATACAGATTCAACAAGGATTAGCAGTGTCTACATAATCAATGGTTCTAGCTTGTACTTAGCTTATCAACTATACATGGCTTAGCTCAGATTTGAATTGCTTTCAAGGTGGATCAACCGTGCAAGCATACCCTTTTAATAATCCCATTGTGTGGAGACACCCTTATAGTGAGGCTATTTTGTAATCCCTAGGCAATTTATGGTATCCACAAGTGTCCCAGTTCTTCTAATTGTGGCAGGGGTTCCTCTGGTGTGGGCTGGAGGTTTGTGTTTTATATCAGATTAGCTTGCCTTTTGATTTAGATGTAGGAAGGGGAGGCCCTGCAGCCATGGTAGACCCTCATCTAGTGAAGGCTGACACTTTGTGCTGTTTACCTATGGCGCACGCCACATTCTAAATAAATATAAGCCAGAAAACATGCGTGTTTACATTACTATTTCTCTTTCAAATAGTATTTTGAAGATCTATTCCTCAAGATTGATTGATTTTCAGACCTAGTTTTTCATTACTCACAGCTGATTTTTAACCCTGAGTTTGTCCTTGAGTCTTTTGTTTAGTAAATCAGTCATATATAAAATAATATTGGTTCTTTTTATAACAAAATTGTTTTAGTCAATTTCTTTGCTTTGTTCACTTTTATTTAAAATTTCTATGCACACACTGTGACATTGTGTTGTAGTAGTTGTGATAGTTGTAGTTTCCCTAATTTTTAGGTAGTCTAATAGGAACTTTCTCCATTTTTATAATTTCCAACCATTTATAGTTAAGGAGGAAGTTAGTTGCGACTTACCTGCTCTGCCCCTATCCTTCGTCACTGATCTCAATAGGTAGGTGCAAAGGTTTCTTTGAATTGCAAGTTGCATAATGACCGAATAAGAAACATGTTAAGCTTATGGGTGTCTAATTGGCTCGAATCCATGGGCAACAAGAAAGCATGGTATTCAAGCTTTAAGCTGATTACTAGTATGAACAGGTCATAGTGTTTACATAATCTTTATACCTGTCTTATTAGAACAAACCAACAGGCTATGAACACGATACAATAAGCTATGAACACGATACCAGTAAGCTGAACATGTATTGGCATCTTGGTTCCATAAGGCTCAAGCTTAGCCTAAGTAATGGAGTTAGTTATGCTTACAGCTCATATGGGCATCTTGATTACACTATTACGGTGTGTACAAGCTATGTGAGTGAATTAGGTAAAGTAAGTACACTCTAACCTTTAGTACTAGCTCTATTGATTACACCAATGTAACTCATATTCAATGATTAATATGAGGTTAGTACTCAAGCTGCTAAGGTATAATACTATCTATGTTGGATAAGCAGTTCCATAATCTATACTATCACTGTTCTAATCAGGTTACAAGCTTGTATAATGTACACATCATTGATTACGCAGAATACATTAGCTTAAACACTCGTATTAACTAAGCACTACTAGTATAAGGTGTTCTGTTATATGAGTTATAAGCTCTACACATTATATAAATAAGAAACACATACGGATTATGCATATTACTAGTACTCGTGTAAGTATTGGTAATGAAAGAGCTTGGTCAATACTGCTTCATAGAGTTGTTGTAAGCTATTACGATTAGCTTGAACTAACAGCTTGAACAGCCCATGTAACTTGTATTCCCATGATAGTTATGACTAAGCTCGTCTTACTGTAACACATCACGTATTAGCTATGAATCAATGGGTTACTCATATTACATTACCTCTACTTCATTTACCATATAGTTTCAAACATAGCTGATTACTTGAATCTCTGTACTTATACGGATTCAACAAGGATTAGCAGTTTCCTTCCCTTGGGAGTTCTTAAGAAATAAATGTGCATATCTGTGGCATGATTGTGCTATATCAATGGACTTGGCTAGTTTCTCTGCTGTCTTGGGGCACTTAGCGTGTAATGGTCAATTAATTAAATATATTTGAATTAATATGTCTTATATTATTGTAAGTTGAAAGTTATCTTGTTTTAATTTAATATATTAATGAAATGTTGATTAATATGTTTTATGAGCCTTTTAAATATATTTAATTCATTTTTATTTTAAATATATTAATATATTCCTATGTAAATTTAAATATATTGATATATTTAAATTAAAATTAAATCTATTAAAGATTAATATATTTTAATTAACTTATTTGTTTTAATATTATTAAGGGAAGAAGATTCGGATTAATATAAAACATATTTATATTATTGATTAATATGTTTTATCTTGTTGATTAATATGCTTTATGAGTCTTTTAAATATATTTAATTAATTTTCATTTTAAATATATTAATATATTGAAATGTAAATTTAAATATAATGATGTATTTTAATTTTAATTAACTTATTTGTTTTAATATTATAAGAGAAGAAGGTGTGGATTAAGGAATAGAGGTGGTTGAGGTGGTTAGGGTAGAAGGGTTAGCTTGGAGGTTGCAGCTTTGAGTGAGCAGGGATATCCAACTCATGTTGACCTCAATCCCACCATCTCTGTTGAGATTGATGGGGTTTTTCATGATCTCCAGTGCTTCACGTATATTTCTTTTGTAATAATGGTTCTCCTTGGAGACTATTTCCATGTCTTCCAGGCACACATGATGGTTTGTCTTGGATGAATGTTCGGCAAGAGCTGAGGATCTGATTCTCCCTTTCCTGATATCTGCAGCATGCTCTTTGAGTCTAATTTTGAAGGATCTTCTTGTCTCACCAATGTAACATTTACCACAAGAGAATTTGACTTTATAAAATCCTTTTTGCTAGAAGTGATCAAGGTCGCTTTCCAATTAGGGTTTGGGAGTTGGAAGAGGGGGGTCTAGAAGCAGTTCTAGATCTAGATTTTATGATGGCTCTATTGATACCATCATGCCTGAAACCGATGTTTAAGAAAACATTTTTCAGATATTCAATATCCTCATCTTCTTGAAGATGAACCACAGAGGTTGGTTCGAAACGTCAATTCCAACAAACATGAATGCGATGACTCCGGAAGATAACACTATACATGCTCCTTGTCAGATATCCTTAAAGATCTGGTGAAGAGTGTGTTGAGAACCCCCATCTTTTGGGACGGATGGTGATGAGAATCTGCATGGAGGTAGCTATCCATGTGAGCCTTTTTTCTGTATACTTTGTGACCCAACGATCCATCTCTTTTCCTAATAAGAAGAATGTCAAGGAATGGAATGCAGTCATTCTCCTCACTCTCCATTGTGAATTTAATGTCATTGGAAATGCTATTAAGGTGATTCAAGAAGTTGTTTAGCTCAGAATCTCCATGAGGCCAATTCACACTGGTATCATCAACAAACCTAGTCCAAAATTTGGGCTTAAGAGGGTAAGTTTCCAAGGCATTCTTTTCAAATTTCTCCATGAAAAGGTTGGCTACTATGGGGGATAATGGCGACCCCATAGCCACCCATGTGGTCTGCTTGAAGTATTCACCTTGGAAGGTGAAGAATGTGGAACGGAGGCAAAATTCTGCAAGCTTGGCATTTTCAAGGTCAATAACCTCCTTGACAACCCTTATAACCTATTCTAATGGGATTTTGGTGAAAAGTTGTGTTACATAAAAGCTCACAATTTTGTCTTCTAGATCCAACTTATTTCCTTTGATGAGTTCTGTTAGGCCCCTATACTACTAGTGTAACCCCTTATTGTTATTAGTACAACCCCCTTGTTATATTGTTGTACCCATGTAGTCCCCATATTGTCACTATTGTGCCCCATAGAAGCCCACTATTGTTATTATTGTGCCCTTACATTATTATTGTTATGTCGGCTCTGATTATATTATGACTCCATAGACTCCTATATATAGAAAGGAGGTCTTGTCATTTGTATCATTAAAGAATTGTTCATCTATGTAATGTAAAGGAGGTTGCCCTCTCGAAGAGGCTGAATTCTAAGGCGTTGATCTATCTTTTATATCTTTTTGTGAGCTGGTTTCATAACATTTGGTATCAGAGCATTGGATTCTAGGGTTTCGCTGCTCCAAATAGGCCATCATGGCATTTGCGCTATAAAAAAATTTATGCGACTTTTCAAATACTAATAAAAAAACCCATTTGGGTTGAAATCGGTCTAAAGCTCGGGTTCGAATTTCAGAGCTTTTGGTGCTATATTTGCGGAGATATGATCTGAGGAAGTTGGCCTTTTTGCAGACTCTCGAATTACATTCCAAACAAGTGACCTGGGGAAAAT
Organism: Pinus tabuliformis; assembly: GCA_031772625.1. Lineage (NCBI taxonomy): Eukaryota > Viridiplantae > Streptophyta > Pinopsida > Pinales > Pinaceae > Pinus > Pinus tabuliformis. The sequence goes on along the minus strand of CM062804.1, from coordinate 95,369,384 downwards.
AGTCATAACTTTTGTTTTGAGCATCAGATTGAAATTTCATAAGAAGTTACAGAACGAGGACAGACTGTAGTTTCTTGTATACATTTTTCAGATCCAAAGGTCGAAACAGTGACACGTGGCATGTCGCACAAATGCGCTCTATTTAACTAGTCTATAATCAGGTCATTGTGGGAGATTTGGCATAACTCTTCCTTGGAGAATCCAATTTGGATAAGACTGGTGGCATTGGAAAGAGGACATAGAGGGCTACTACAGGTCGCAATTTCAGAACTAGAAGAACCGAAATTACAGAGTTATAGTCATTTCAAGATCGAGCTCCTAAAATCAAGAAAAGGCAATATGAGGAAGTTTGACGACAAGGATCCGGTAAATTGGATACTTCAGATGGAGCAATATTTTGATCTACATGGTGTACCACTGTTACAAAAGGTATGTATTGCATCTTCATATTTTGAACCGGATCAATTTTTATGGTATAAAGGGCTTTGTTCTCGTAAACAACTTGTTACGTGGTCAATTTTCACGGAGGAAATGATAGCACATTATGAGGATACAAAGAGCAACACCACAACAATTGGAAAGAGTAGAAGAGCTTTGTTACATAGTGGAAAGTAAAATTATGGCAACAAGGAAGTCTACCCCTCACAACTATAATAATGGAAGTGTTGTTTCTCCTAGCCTTCCACAACCTACAAGGGTTACGCCACAACAATTGGAAGAGAAAAGAGAAAAAGCGCTTTGTTACAATTGTGATAGCAAATGCACTAAAGGTCATAAGTGTGCTGAGAATAAATTATTTTACATAGATTATGAAGAGGAGGAAGAAAAGGATCAATAAACATCAAAAGAACAGTATATACACCAAGAACCAACCCCAAAGAAAGAAGAAATGAATCCGTCCATATCTTGTAAAGCATTGGCAAGAATTACCACTCCTCAAACTCTCAAGATAGAAGGACATATCAAGAAGAAAAAGGTTCAATAAGTGAAAGATCACATCGATAAAGAAGAAATGAATCCAACCATATCTTGTAATGCATTGGCCGAAATTACCACTTCTCAAATTATCAAGATAGAAGGACATATCAAGAAGAAAAATGTTCAAGAAGTGAAAGATCACATCGAGCATCAAGAAATGAATCCGACCATATCTTGTAAAGCATTGGAAGAAATTACCACTCCTCAAAATCTCAAGATAGAAGGACATATCAAGAAGAAAAAGGTTCAAGCAGTGAAAGATCACATCAAGCATCAATAACAAGTTCTCCAACTTTTAAAGGATAACGCCACTTTGGTGCCAAATCGAATGAACAATAGGTAGATCAACATTGTAGTGAAAAATGTTTTGATGTAGGTGATTGGGTATTTTTACTGCTACATCTCAAGCAAGCTATTTATGAGAAGGAAATGTTGGAATTACTACATGCACTTAAGAAATGGCGACCTTACCGAATGGGAAGACACTTCAAGGTAAAAATGGATCATGATAGTCTTAAATACTTTTTAGAACAAATATTATCTATAGAAGAACAAAAAAAATGGGTAACAAATATATTGGGTTATGAGTTTGACATCATCTATAGAAAAGGGAAGCAAAATTCTGTTGTAGATGCACTCTCAAGAAAGGATGAGGATGTGGAAGCATTGTTTCATGCTATTTCTATTATCCAACTAGATTGGATAAACGAAGCAAGGGATGAATGGAAGAAGGACGAAGAAGTGTGGCCACTCATTCAAAAGTTGCAGAAGATCCCAATTCAAACAATATTGCCAGAACTTGAAGAGGAAGGAAAAATCATATTGGAACCTGGAGCAGTCACAGACACAAGAACCCAACAGCTACAAAATCGATCAATTTCAAAGTATCTCATCAAGTGGAAGAACTTACCCACTAAAGATTCCACATGGGAGGACAAGAATATTCTACAGAAGCATCAAGAACTACTCAAGCGTTGAGGACAACACTTTTTGAAGGAGAGGGGCATCTTAGGCCCCTATACTACTAGTGTAACCCCTTATTGTTATTAGTACAGCCCCCTTATTATATTGTTGTACCCATGTAGTCCCCATATTGTCACTATTGTGCCCCATAGAAGCCCACTATTGTTATTATTGTGCCCTTACATTATTATTGTTATGTCGGCTCTGATTATATTATGACTCCTTAGACTCCTATATATAGAAAGGAGGTCTTGCCATTTGTATCATTGAAGAATTGTTCATTTATGTAATGTAAAGGAGGTTGCCCCCTCGAAGAGGCTGAATTCTAAGGCGTTGATCTATCTTTTCTATCTTTTTGTGAGTTGGTTTCATAACAAGTTCCAAAAAATTATTTGAATATTTAATATAAGAGTCAGTATTCCCAACCAGAGGTGCAAGGACGTTGGCCACATACTTAGCTAATCCATATGTTGTTGTTACATAAGAGAAAACAGATGAGATAGAGCAATAGGAGGAAAAAGGGGATCAGATAGAGGATGTTGAAACAACATCTGAAAAAGTTTACTTTAAATCTGAAGATTTAATGAGGATATTAGAGAAGTGGGAGAAATTAGTGGTCTTTCCCAAAAATGAAATCATATTCCTAAAGCAGCACGTGGAAATGGTCAGCAAAATTAAGAGGGAGTGGGTTGAGAAACTAAGAGCTAAAGATTTTGTTAGAATCAAGAAGGAGAGGAATCAAGCAATGAGGCAGGTGAAGGAATTGCAAGGAGAAGTTAAGTTGTTACAACAAGAAAAGGAGCTCGTCTACGAGCTCATTAATGGCTTATTGTGTGGTAGGCTTCCTTCTCCTTCTTACCCTTTATATTTACAAGAGAAACATTACCTCTTCCAATTAACATCCCTTAAGGAAAAGCAACCATACAAAACAAGGCAGATACAAGACTTCTTGGAAACCTTCCAAAGTGTTGATTTCTCATAATAGCATTTGTTGTGCGAGTTGTACCTACATGGTATTGCTTGTTTTGGAGATCAATCATTTAACTTGACACCTTATGTGGGAGATGTACAACTGAGGGTCTTTGTTTCTTTTATGAAAAAACAGATAGGTTGGAAAGCTGCATATGATAGTGTAATAGCCAATGAGCAGCGAGTAAAATTGTGCATTAGAGGAGAACCCGGTTCAGCTAAAATTGTTACACATAAATACAAAAAAATATGGTGATTTGCAGCCATTAAGACATTGTTGATCGATGTAACAGTCCTGGTTAAAAACAAATGTAAAAATATATAAGACCACAGTCATGGGACACGTACTCCAAGTTGAATGGTGGGAAAAACATCCTAGTGGGTGTTCATTTGGTTTATTGTGGCTAAGGAAATTGGCAAAGGCTTTGGAAAGGCATGAGGCATTTATTGGTATTTTATTTATGAAAATAAAGGAAATTAGGAGAAAAGGAAGGTGAAAGGTCATAGGTTGCATGTGAGGAGAAAATTGAAGGGAAATAATGGAAAATGGAGAAAATAGAGGCCTAATTAATAAAAATCAGTGGGTAAGCTTGGTCAGTTCAGTTTTGGAGCTCTCTCTCTATTCTCTCTCTCTCATACTCTTGGGCAGTTAGAGTTTTCTTGGAGCACTCTTGGAGAGTGTGGCATACTTAGAGTTTTGGAGCAAGAAGGAAAAGGAAGAGCAGGAAAGCTCAAGAGGACATAAGGATCATAAGCTACAACGGGTTTTGCTTGTAGGTACCGAGTTGCATCTATGTTTTCCTCACTAGTTTTAGCATGCACGGCACATGCATGTGGTTTATTGGTTATGAGTTGTCATTGGCATGGAGGATGCCTAGATTGACAGTGGTTTTGCCTAGCCTTGCCATTTCTTCGATAGTCATGGTGTTATGGGTTCATTTCTTTATTTTTCTAGTTGGTTCTCATGTTTCCTTTAGCTTGGGTTGAGTTATTAGTTCCTGGAGCCTTGGTTGGACAAACATTTGGAAGCCATGTAACAACTTGGGTTGAGTTACTAGTCCTAGAATCCTTGGTTGGACAAATTCTCTAGAAGCCTTATAACAGCTCGGGTCGAGTTACTAGTCCTGGAAGCCTTGGTTGGACAAACGCTCTGGAAGCCCAACAGGAGTTGTGGGTTGAGTTACTAGCCCTGAAAGCCTTGGGTTGACAAATGCTCTAAAAGCCCCGCGGCAACAATGGGTTGAGTTACTAGTCCTGGAAGTTGGGTTAGAACAAATTCCCTGGAGCCCTGGAAGTCGGGTTGGAACAAATTCCCCGGAGCCCTAAAAGGCTTGGGTAGAGACCAATCTGAAGATGGTTTTGTGATGTCCGACCGTGAGGTGGAATTATTGTTTGATGGGTTGAGGTGGTTTGAAATCTGGAAGCCCTTAATGGTTTTGATTGATGTGTTTTATGAGATCCCACATTCATGCTTGGAATATGGCATGGGGGTGAATGGTTGAAGAGATATTTGGCTCAACTGTTCGACAGTCGGGTGGAACGTGACAGTCCCATACCAGGTTGGCTTTTGCATCATTAATATGAGGTTATTTCTCCTTGTTATCTCATTAGTATTATATTGGTTTATATGTGGATTCTATGGCTATTTTATCCTTTGTATTCATGTTGTTATTATGTTGGTTATGAGTATGTATTATGATAGTGGCTATGTATGGCTCCCATCATGTTTTTACTTGTATAAGAATGAAAAATGTATCTATGGCCTAATGGATGAAACTGTAGCTAAAGTGATAAGGAAACAATGCCTCATAGCGAATCTCAGATAAGTATGAGACCCCTATGCTTAGATCTGCCATTTAAACCTGTAGATTGCATTAATGCCAAGTGTTTGATAGAATGTCAATCCCAGTTGGGGATGTTCAGGCCTAGTCCTGGAGTTTGTCTTTGGTTTACTAGTCTTTTCATCATGTGTTTAATGGATTACGGAAGTTACAACAAGTTCTAGGCAGTAGCCAAAATTATGGGCTTGAAAAGTGCCTTAAATCCCTCAGACATCCCTCAGACTTTGGCATAGGTCTACTAGAAATAGTCCCTGGACGCAGGCATGCAGGCTTGTGGGAGTGTCGAGATCTCTCTGGACACTGGCATGCCCATAGTATGGGAGCATCCAGAGGTTTAATAGTTTAAAGACTCGGTGGGAGCCGGGGGTTGGTTAGCAGAAAGGTTGAGACGGTTCCTAAGGGTCCTATTGTTGATGTTGAAGGCATGTATGGTGTGTTTCCATCGATTCCACTTCCTTAATGTGACTTAGGAGGTCGAATCATATCATAGTAACTTCTCGTCACATGTTTACCCTGGTTGGTCAGTTACTTGGGTAGATGTGGGAGGAGGGTGTTACAGAGTGGCATGAGAGCATGGTTCACCCCTCAGACCAAATGGGCGGTGTGTTGGTCATGCATTCATGTCAATTGCGTATGTGTTCCTTATGCTTGTAGTCCATGTGCTTGTTTCATTTGCATGATGTTAATCATGGTGTAGTGATGTCGCCATGTGAAGGTTGATGGTGTTGTTGTGGAATGTGTCATCATGAGTGTATGGTTGTATATGCATGTCACTGTCTATATGTTATTATGCATGCATTGTCATGGTTATGGTTATGCATGTATGGTAGGTCAGACATGCATTGTAAATTCATTGTATGAAATTAGATCATCGTGATGATATTGGTATGTTATGATGTTAATATGTTGGTTGAGATAGAGAAGGAGATGCAGATCATTAAAGTGAAGTTGCAACAATGGACTTCGGGGTAAGAGCAGATCATCATACAGGAATTGTATGTTTGGCATGCAGGTATGTTAGTTAATGGATTGTTATATGCATTAGGGTTATATGTATATTGATGTTAGGGTTACATACATGATAGATGTTGGTTGATTAGTATAGTCATATGCACATGTGTCGGAGAGTCATGAATGATAGTAACATGTGGTTGTATGCATTGCTATTATTGTTTTAGGTTAGATAACTTGATGATTATGTTATATGTTGTTGACGAGTATGTTATCGGTTAGCTTGTTGTTGTTATATGATAGTTAGCTTGATGATTATGTTATATGTTGTTGATGAGTATGCTATAGGTTAAATTCTTATTGTTATATGATAGTTAGCTTGATGACTAGGTTATATGTTGTTGATGAGCATGATGTATAACTTGTTGTTGTTATATGCTAGTAACTTGATGATTAGGGTTATTACATTAAGATCTTGATGTTTTTATGTATCACACGAAGTTGGATTGGTCTATGCAAAGGGTTGGGGTTATGACATTTAGGTATGAGTTAATACATTGTGATATTATGTCATACTAATCTAGACTAATGGTGCATATGTGATTTTTGTGCATGAATGACAAATGTTTATGAGAATATGATGTGAGCATGTTAGTTATTTATTGTTATGGATATCATGATCTTATTTGTGCTTGAGATGATGTGTTGTAAATTTATATCGTGTTAACTATATTGATTGTGCAGGCAGGATAGCCTCCCCTGAGATACATTAAGGTATGAATTTGCTTATGTCATTGATTTGGTGCTTCACTGTTTGATTATGTCGTCTAGTTGATTAATTTAACACGGTATGTTTGCAAGTTGGTTGGATGTTCGATGAATTGTAGAATATGAGTATGTGTTCAAATGCTATTGTTTTAAGATGGTTGTACTAACACATGTGTGTTGAGACAGTTGATATGTACTTGAGTGTAGTAGGTGACCGTTGTAGCATTATGTCTAATGACTATGAGTTGACTATGGATTATGACATGATTGTTAGTGTTCGTAAAGTTTGGTTTCAAATTGATAGATGTGATTGTCTTAATGTTTGGAACATGTGGTTGACATCTGTGAGCAGTTGCAGGGTAAGATGCTTGGTATTAGTGTGACAAGGTAATAATTGATTTGTTTATATAACTAATAGTTGTATGATGTCATAATGCATAATAAGACTCAATTGCAGCAAGGTAAATGGTAAAAGAAAGGAATTGGGTAAGAATTCCTTTAGCTATGTTTGGAAACCTTAATTCCAAACGATTGAATGCTTTGCATACAGGAAGTCTTCTTAACCCTAATAATGTCTGACATTATGTGGATATGTGCTAGATACATGTATTTGACAGAAATATTAGCTAGTCTCTAGTTACAGGTGGATTTGTCAAGGGAGTTGGAATACCTTGAGAGATGGCATGGATGTGTTCAGTTGCAAGCAACGTGCTTGGCACAACAAGGTAAGGTAATCAATGTATTGTTATGTTTATTTATGCACTGGAAGTTATGTGTTGATGACAGTATGATGCAGGGGATTGCATGGCAAAGAGACTGCCATGAAATTCTGAAGAATGCTCGGGTGGAGCTTTCCTTGGGAACCATGGGGATTGAGTCATGGTGTCTGTTGAGAGTATTGTGCTTTTGGTCTTTTACGGTTTGTTGAGCTCGATTTGTGTTTTTGTTTATGTTTGGTATAAGGCCTTGCCACTTTGGTTGTGGTGTTGAATTGTTATTGATTTTCATGGTTTTCTTCTTGCTTGTTTCTTGTATTTCCTATTATGTTTTGAGTCTTGGGAATTGGTTGGGAAGGAGGAAAGTTAATGGAACTCGGGGAGAGTTGTGTGGTGCACGAAAAGTAATGTAAAACACGAATGAAGCTTGGTGCATGAATAAGCGCAGTGGAAGGTAAGACTATGACAATCAATTGGACTGGTTGGGTCCATTATGGTAAATGGACGGCGACAGTAAAGACACGAGAAAGGTAATAGGAAAGGTGAAGTAAATGGATCTAAGGCGTCATATGCCTTGGCTATGTTGGAAACTATTGTTCTCGATGTTGCGCATGTGTTCCACGCATAAAGGAAGTTCTCTTAACCTTGACCTTATGATATCTAGTAATTATGTTGTGATCATGATTACGTTGATGTCTACATGTGTATACATGTATGTATGTATGTATGTATGGATATATGTCATGCCTGACACGGTCATCATGGATCATGATTGTTTTATGCTAATGTTTATATGTACATGTGTATGTATGTATGTCATTGTCTGACTAGAACATTATTGTTTTATGTTGATGTTTATATGTATATATGTGTATGTATGCATATCGTTGTTTGACAGGATCATGATTGTTTATGCTTATATATATATATATATATATATATATATATATATATATATATATATATATATATATATATATATATATATATATATATATATATGTCACTATCCAACAGGGTCATCAAGAATCGTTCTTGTGGAGGAACGATTTTTTATGCAGGTGACTGGTATGAATAGGTTCCTGGTCTTATGAGGAATTAAGTGGAAGAGTAGTCATGACAAATATATGAGTTCAGTATCATGTTGATATGAATTGATATTGTATGCTTGTATTATGCCTATGTTTATGTTATGATGGTAACGATAAAGGATACATCAGCGAAATGAAAACAATGTGCTTTGCAACATGCTAGGATAAGCATGGATGGCAGAAAGACACTGGAAGCAAGGTTGCTTGGTAGAAACAGTGTGGTTTTGGATGTGTGGTACAATTGTTGTCCATATGTTGTATATGTTGTATATGTTGTACATGTTGCATCTGTGATGTTGTGTGCATGCAGTGTTGTGCATATATAGTGTGTGTACATGTTGTTTATGCAATGTTATGTACAGGGTGGTATAAATAGTCTTGTGTGAATGTTACATATGCAGTGTTGGGTATAGATAGTATTATGTACATGTTAGATATGTGGTATTGTGTACATATTGTATTGTACGCATGATGTATATGCAATGTTGTGTGCATATGGTGTTGTGCGCATGTTGGATATGTAGTGTTGTGTACATAGGGTGCTATGTACCTGTTGTATATGCAGTGTTATGTACATATGGCATTGTGTGCATGTGGTACATATGGTTCTATGTACATATGGTGTTTTGTGCATGATTGTACAAGTGGTGTTGTGAGCATCTGGTGCTGTGTACATGTTGTACATGTGTTGTTATGTGCATGTGGTGTTGTGTACATGTCGTGCATGTGGTGTACATGTGGTGTCGTGTACATGTCGTGCATGTGGTGTCGTGTACATGTCGTGCATGTGGTACTGTGTACATGTGGTATTGTGTACACGTTCTACAGGTGGTACGATGTACATGTGGCATTGTGTACATTTTATGTAGGTAGTGTCATGTACATGTGATGTTTTGCACACGTTCTGCGGGTGGTGCTTTGTACAGGTGGTACCGTGCACATGTTGTACATATGGTATTGGTGTACATGTGGTATTGTGTGTGTGCCATACATGTTGTGTTGCGGGCATGTCGTACTATGTATGTGCATTGTGTAGTCATGGTATCATGACATGTGTATTCGTTATGTTGTACCTTGTGTACATATATGTATTGTGTGGTGTTGTACATCGGGTATAGATGTATTGTGTTGTGTTGTACGCTAGGTGTAGGTACATGTATTGTGTGGCATTGTACATCAGATATAGATGGATGTATTATGTTGTACATCAAGTGTAGGTGTACATATGTGTTGTGTTGTGGTGTACACTGGGTGTAGGCACATGTATTGTGTTGTGTTGTACACTGCATGTAGGTGTATGTGTTGTGTGTCAGGTGTAGATGTATGTATTGCATGGTGTTGTATGTCGTGTGTGATGCACAGTATGTGTATCTGCACATGGTTGAGGAGAAGGCATTGGGTGTTTGTCAGGTGTGGTAACTGATCCTGTGTGCATAGGAAATAAGGACAAAGGTAGAAGCTAAGGATGGACTAAAGGATAAGTATCAATATTTTATTTCATTTTTATTATGCATGTGATTTATGATTCTGGTCTATGATGATTACATGTGATCTATGATTCTGGTTTATGATGGTTACATGTGATTTATGATTTTGATCTATGATGGTTGTGTTTTGAGCTAACCTAATGTGATATGTTTATACATGATGATTTGATCAAACAGTTAGTTTGACTTGTTGTGACAGGAAGTAAACAGGATTGCAAGTGTACCTTATTGACAAGCTACCAATGAGGTATTATGTGAATTTATTTCAATTTATTTTAAATCTAATGGAACTTATGTGCTTGGTATAGGAAGAACGAAAATGCCTGGTTGGGTGGTTGAAACTGAATACAAGAATTAACAACGACAATAAAAGAAATTAGAACAAGCAGCAGTATGTTGGTAACGCACTTCAGGAGCAGGTCCATTGTGGGACACTAGTACCCAACAGTGTCCATTGATTTCCATGAGCATGTTATGACCGGTATAATGGTTTTAAGGCAAGGATATGCCTTGGGTTTTGTATCTTCTAATGCGAGGAAGCCTTGCTAAGGGATGGACTGCCTGGGATGGGGGCGAAAACGAAACTTGGAAGGTGAGTGAGTGCACGGAAGGGGGTGACTGGATTGCCCGAGTAGCTGTGTAGAAGAGAAGGGAAGGACAGGGATGGTTTTATGTTGGTCATTAGCATTGCCATATGGAATCATATGCACATTGGGAGTGTGTCCTTGAACAATGAGTCGGTAATTGTTCACTGAGAGAACAAGTGGCGCTAGATTATAGCGCTGGACATTGGATGCAGATTTGACTTTGCAGTGGATTTTGGACTTCCTGGGAAGGAGGTGAATCCTGGTATTACCTTAGGAGTGGAGTGTATTCCTTTGTTGCAGATACAAGCATCATATCCTTTTATTTGTTGGTTGGGAAAATGTACATACGTGTGTATGTGAATATTATTGTAAATACTATATCGAGTTGGTTTATGAAGCTCCATAGACAATATGGTTATTTGTTGGGTGAAGAAAATGTGCATATGTGGTTAATATTGTAAATATCATAATGATTTGTGTTATAAAGATCTAGTAAATGGTATGATTGTCATGTTTCAGTAGTGGTCATTGTAAATACTGCAATGAGATTTGTTATAAAGCTCCTTGGGATGTATGCTTTGTTTTCAGCAGTCTTGTTAGTTATAAGTGTCATCAAACACCGAGGATGGTGTCCCCCCAAGAGGGAGGGTTCTGTAATAGCCTTGGTTAAAAATCAATGTAAAAATATATAAGACCACGGTCATGGGACACATATACCAAGCTAAATTGTGGGAAAAACATCCTAGTTGGTGTTCATTCAGTTTATTATGGCTAAGGAAATTGGAAAAGGCAATGGCAAAGGCTTTGGAAAGGCATGAGGCATTTATTGGTATTTCATTTATGAAAATAAAGGAAATTAGGAGAAAAGGAACGTGAAAGGTCAAAGGTTGCATGTGAGGAGGAAATTGAAGGAAAATAATGGAAAATGAAGAAAATAGAGGCCTCATTAATAAAAAGGCTTATGAGGATCAGTGGGTAAGCTTGATCAGTTCAGTTTTGGAGCTCCCTTTCTATTCTCTCTCTCTCATACTCTCAGGCACATAGAGTTTTCTTGGAGAACACTTAGAGAGTGTGGCATACTTGGAGTTTTGGAGAAAGAAGGCAAAGGAAGAGTAGGAAAGTGCAAGAGAACATCAGGATCAGTAGCTACAATGGGTTTTTCTTGCAGGTACCGAGTTGCATGTATGTTTTTCTCACTAGTTTTGGCATGCATTGCACATGCATATGGTTTCTTAGTTATGAGTTGTCATTGGAATGGATGATTGCCTGGATTGACAGTGGTTTTGCCTAGCCTTGCCATTTCTTGGATAGCCATGGTGTTATGGGTTCATTTCTTTGTTTTTCTGGTTGATTCTCATGTTTCCTTTAGCTTGGGTTGAGTTATTAGTTCCTAGAGCCTTGGATGGATAAATGCTCTGGAAGGCCTGTAACAACTTGGGTTGAGTTACTAGTCCTGGAAGCCTTGGTAGGAAAAATGCTCTAGAAGCCCTGTAACATCTTGGGTTGAGTTATTAGTCCTGGAAGCCTTGGTTGAACAAATGCTCTGGAATCCCTTGGTGGGTTGAGTTACTAGTCCTGGAAGCCTTGGTTGGACAAACGCTTTGGAAGCCCATCGACAGCTGTGGGTTGAGATACTAGTACTGAAAGCCTTGGTTAGACAAATGCTCTGGAAGCTCGACGACAGTTGTGTGTTGAGTTACTAGTCCTGGAAGCTAGGTTGGAACAAACTCTCTAGAGCCCTGGAAGGATTGGGTAGAGACCAATCTGATGATCGTTTTTTGATGTCCGAGAATGAGGTGGATTCACTATTTGATGGGTTGAGGTGGTTTGCACTATGGAAGCCCTGAATGGTTTTGATTGATGTGTTTTATGAGATCCCACATTCATGCTTGGAATATGGCATGGGGGTTAATGGCTGAAGAGAGATTTGGCTCAGCCATTCTACGGTTGGGTGGAACGTGGTAGTCCCATACCAAGTTGGCTTTTGCATCATTAATATGGGGTTATTTCTCCTTATTTTCTCATGAGTATTATATTGGTTTATATGTGGATTCTATGGCTATTGTATCCTTGATATTCCTATTGTTATTATGTTGGTTATGAATATGTATTATGAAAGTGGCTATGTATGGCTCTCATCATGTTTTTACTTGTATATGAATGAACAATGTATTTATGGCCTAATGGATGAAACTGCAGCTAAAGTGATAAGGAAGCAATGCCTTATAGCGAATCTCAAATAAGTATGAGACCCTTATGCTTAGATCTGTCATCTACACCTGTAGATTACATTGATGTCAAGTGTTTGAAAGAATTTCAGTCCCGATTAGGGATGTCAAAGCCAAGTCCTATAGTTCGTCTTTGGTTTATTAGTCTTGTCATCATGTGTTTAGTGGATTCCAAAAGCTACAACAAATTTTTGGTAGTGGCCGGAATGCTGGGCTTGAAAAGTGCCTTAAATCCCTCGATCTCTGGCATAGGTATGTTGGAAATAGTCCCTGGATGCAGGCATGCAGGCTTGTGGGAGGGTCCATAGCTCTCTGGACATTGGCATGCCCATAGCATGGGAGAATCGAGAGGTTTAGTAGTTTAAAGACTCCAAGGGACCCAAGGGTTGGTTAGCAGAAAGGTTGGGATGGTTCCTAGGGGTCCTATTGCTTATGTTGAAGGTATGTATGGTGTGTTTCCGTCGGTTCCACTTCCTTAACGTGACTTAGGAGGTCAAATCATATCATAGTAACTTCTCGTCACATGTTTACCCCGATTGGTTGGTTACTTGGGTAGATGTGGGAGGAGGGTGTTACAATGGATCATCAAGAATCAATTCTATGGATATATCATAGAAATATACAAGGAATGAGAAACAGTGCCTTGGATGGAAGCAAGTTGAGATGGGATTTGTCCCGACAAGAATTGAAGGAGGATGATCCCTATTTCTATTATAATTTTGAGCAAGCACTTTCCAAGTTCATCAGTATGTTGATTGTATTAAGAGAAGTGGTGCACGTTGGTGGTGAGCACGGTATTGCACCAAGAATGTTGTGACTCCCAAGGGATCCTCAACACCAATTATCAACACGGGGTTCGTACAAACTTAGAGGTGACAGTGCTATATGCACAGTAGGTTGGATTCTACTCATGCCACCCTCAGTCATGACATTAGATCAAAGTTCTCAGAGACCATTTCTTCTACTGAACTATTGTGAAATCTTGTTGATGAAAGTACAATTGAAAACTAATTCTAGTTATGAAAGTGGTTCTGAACTTGTAGATGCTAACTAATCATTTCATGAAGGGACAAGGGATAATCTACTTGTGGAAATAAATCTACTCTATCTTTCATAATTCATCAAACTAGCAACATAATTGCATGTATCATCTACCTATTTCACACTTGCTTGAAAATCATAAACCTAACTTGCATCATACTTGTGATTAAAAAAACTAATTCTACTATGTTTTACAGTGAGTAAAAGGAATGGTTGGAGTGGTCTAGGAGCTTCCCTTGATCATCAAATCACACCTTGGGGTCATTATTCATCTTGAATGAGCTAAGGTTGAAGTGGGGATCAAAACTGGTGAAGAAAAGTGGTGCTACAGGCTTGCTACAAGTGCTTCTACAGGAGGTCCTGTATTGCTACAGGAGGGCCCATAATGTTACAGGAGGGGTTCCGAGAGGATTTTTAGGGTGAAAATGATGCCTTGAGGGCATGAAGAGGTGGATGGAGGTTAAAGAGAGTGAAGGAAGGTTGGGTTGAGCCACCTAGCCAAGATCGGGACCTCTCAAAGGTCTGTCATACACCAGGATGAATGCTCACAGTGTCCTAAGTTTACTAGGCAAAGAGACTATGGAAATAGAGTTTTGGGACAAAATTGAGGGGTGGAGAGGGAAGATGGAGCTGGAAGAGGTGCCCCTCACTCCCCCTATAGATCAACACAGACCTATAACCAGCCACATGCATACATCCATTGATCATTAACGAAGTGATATAGAATATGATCGAAAATATGAGTTAAATTTAAATAACATCTATTTTATGCCATAACACTACTCTAATCACTAAATTGACTTCTAATCTATAGAAAGCAAATGTGAAGAAGAACAATTAACATTCATCTATTTCCAAGAAATCATAAACACAATATTTTTGGACTGAGATTGTGAATCCTTCCAACCATTCTCCCATAAGAGAGGTGATGTAGAAGCTTGCAATCACAAGTTTTTATAGCTTAACCTCTACTGAAATGAAAGAAACTATGAAATTCTTGGAATCAAGAACAAAACACAGGTACAAAAGAGGGACCAAAGCCTCTAGGTTAGACCCAAACACTAGGTCTCATCCCTCTAAAACTAACTCAGATGCATCTTAATAACCAACTTCTCATTATCAGAAAGTAAAGGTCTCATACATCACATAAAATTTCAAAATGACAATTTCAAGTTCTAAGCTCAATAGCTGCACCTAGCTGAATCAAAACTTCAAATCCTAATGAACTTTCATATTTTTTATTTATACAAAAGGGTAGTTGATAGCATCTCCCTTGAAAATAGGAATGATTCCCTCCTTCATCTCTGAAATGGTGGATCTGGTCCCTCTCGAGCTTCACTTGTATCAGGAGTTACATGAATTCAAACATGTGAGAGAGGATGTTGTGATCCCAAGCCGAGTTAGGGAGTTAAGGAGGTGGACAAACCCCCTATATTCTCTCATGGTTATCTCCATCAAGCCCCTGCATAGTAATTTCCTAAAAAATGCTTCCTTTTTCCTACAATTAAACCACATTAGGCTACATACTATGACAAACACCTTTTACTCGTCTTACTAAGCATAATTGTTACACTAAAAAATGTCACCATGACCACTTACAGTTAGTATGGCTCAAATCAACAGTCATGCTACCCTCTTAGGCAAGTCTTATGCCTCTGTTATCCATCTCAAACTCAAAGAAGAGAGAAAGTCTTGTAAAAAATATGTTTATCTCTGGGGTCGCAGGTTCTCTCTAGCCTCACCTGCGGGGACGCTGACCATGTTCACAAAAGGTGCGTCCTTGGACGCTCTGTATGTTAAGGGACAGGTGCGTCCTTCTGTAAAAGGCAAAATGCGCGAGTTTCATCTTAAAAAAGTTACTTGTGGTTACTTCTAGAACTTTCTAGAGGTCGGTTTGATGATTTGGATGCGCCTCCAGTTGGTTCATGTATCTCTATTAAGGGGGAACTTATCCCATCAATAAGGGAGCTATCCCACCCAAAGAGGGGGATTATCCCATTGATGGTGGACCTGAATAACCTCTTTACAGCACTATAAATAAAGACATTGAGCCAGAGGGAGGAGAGGTTGGAGCTATACATTTTCTTTGGGTAAATGCTGCAGGAATTAGGACTCCCATTTAGAACCTTGTGAGGAGAGATTGTCTTTGCTTGATTCTACTTGGAAGTGGGTGAGCTTTGTCAAAGTAGAGGAAAACCCTTGATGGACCCTGGGAGGAACTTGCACAACACCAAGGCCAGGTTGTAAGAGTTTCTTTGTTTCGTTATTAATACAAACTGGTTTATTTTTCTCAATAGCTTGTGTTAATGAGTTATTTCATGTGTTCCTTGGTCTGCATGTTGAATATATGTTTTATTATATGAAATGCAAGTGCTTGGTAATTGTTTGATTGTTTGTGGTTGCAGGAATTGACTTGAAGGAGGAGCTCATCCGGATCGGCAAGGACGGACTACAACAACCGCGTTTTGGAATAAGGTAAGCCTAAACACTTGTAGTTTTCATGTTTTAAAAGGTATATTTAGAGAAAGATCACTCCATTTTGTCTTGTTTGTCGCTAGAGAGTTTAGACTCCTAGGGAGGTCAGTTGTGTCCGCACAAACGACTTTTTCCGCCACGACAAATTGGCGACTCCACTGGGGAATCCATTAATGAGAGAGTTTTTTCCTTTGTGTGAACTTTGCTCTGTGAAAATCACTTTTATTTTCTGGTTTTTGACTGTGAGAATTAGTATTTGGGTGGCTTAGCTTCAGATTTAGTTAGATATGGTTTTTCTCAACTTTTCCAGAAGGACGCACCCTCTGAGTACTGCACAGTGCGTCTTTGGACGCGCTGTTGCCGTTTGCACAGAGCGGGCCCGCACCTGTTATAACGGGTTGCCTGCGTCTTCCTGTAAAATTTAGGAAAAGTCCATTTTTTGCTTTAATTGCTTTTAGATTTTGATTTTTCTTAGTGTTTTCTACCCAGATCCTTTAGTACCCTGTCAAGAGTTTTCACCTAGACTTGTTTTGTGAGCTTTGAGTGTTTTAGTGGATTTCAACGAAGTTTAGGCCTAGGGTTTGATTTTTCAATAGGTCCTGTAGTGACTTTGACGGTAGAAAGTTGTCCAGCCTTAGATCTCTCTGGTTAGTCAGCCTTCTTAGAAGTCGGGCCTGTCGTAAAGTCTCCTTGTGTGAGCAGCTTGCCATTTAAGTTGTTTTGGGTCAAATTTCGAATTACTTGTTTATAAAGTGTTGATTTCCATTTTACAAAAGAACAAAAAGATTAGAGTTTTGTTTTGACTAGTTTTTGGTTCTGCAATAAGCTAGTCCTTGATTTGATTGTGATCAAGTAAAACACCTTAGAATAATCATTGTTGGTTTTGACCTCGTTAAGATTGCTTAGAGTAAATTTACCTTTTAGTTTGCTTATAAGTGCATTTTCATAGATTTTAAGAGTTGTTAAGATTGATTTTTGGTTATATTAGATTTATTTGCTTTATTAAAAGAAAAATACAAAAACATCTTCTTTAAAAGTCTTGTTTCAAGTAGCTTTTTGTTTTTGAAAGAGAAAAAGAGTTTTTTCGTGCATGTAAAGAGCGGTCATGTTTTTTATGCTTGGAAAAGACAAACGAATTGTTTCTTTGATTGTCTTCAATTAAGAAGTTGCTTTTATAAAGATTGCATTCTCTCAACTTTTTAGTTAAGCAATTCATCGAAAAAGTAAAGTAGTGGGTAAATCATCCTAGGTGCATTTTGTAGTGGTTTCGAGTCGAGTCAACACACCACTGGTTTCACTTCCATCACCTTTTGACTTAAGAAACAACCTTAAAAGTAACGCTTAAATTAAAATCAATCTAGTAATTTTTATTTTTCTAGGGCTCTGAAACACCAACATAGCTTAGGCTAGGGTCTTGGAGTAGGTGAGTACTTAACTTTCCAAGACTACAAAACCAAACAGATAGTTTATCTTGAGTAGATTAAATCCAATTGTTTCAGTTATACTCTGGGAAAGCTCCTCTTAAAGGAGAAGCACGAGCTCGTGTCCGAACCAGTGAGGGGATCATTCCTCCCTCGTTGGGAACGACGCCAGACAGTACGTATTACAAACGGTAAACCTCGGATTAACCATTGTCGAGGAGCCAGGGGTCACTTATCGGTAAACCTTGGATTGTTGTCAAGGAGCCGGTAAGGGGATTGGAGCTTGCTACTCTGCCCTTGCGTGCTGTCGGAGTTTAGACTGTTCCCCCAGGTGTAATTGTTGTGATTGGTAACTTTAGTGACCATAATCTTTAGGGTTCTACCGAGGTGACGGTGGAGGGAAGGTCCCACTGTACCTGGAGCAGACGTCGGTTATACTCACTTGGATTTTCCGGGGGGTTCACTTCACTTCGAGACGGTTAAAGTGGAGGAACTTGTGCCGGTCTATTCATTAAGCAGGTTGCCGGGGTAACTGTTCCACCCGCCATTTCTGTACTGAATCCTGCGAGGTTGGGCCTAATCACCAACTAGCGCTTTTGGTCCGGAAGACTACTGTTTGTGTGTGGTTTGACGCTCTAGATTATTTAGGCGTGTGCTTCAAATTTGTTTGCTTCTTTAGAAGACTTTAGGTGGTTTGATTTGAAATTTTTTACTTTGTTTTCGTGTGTTGTAGTTAAAAATCTTTAATTGTGGCGGAATTACCGAGACAGTCCCGTAGACTTCGGGGCCAGTCTCCTGAAGTTGTTTCTGTGGCCGAATTGTTGAGAAGATCCCGTAGACTTAGGGGATCCCCTCCTCGAGACGACCCGGGTAATTTAGAAGGGTTAAAGGTCCTTGTAACTCCTCCTAGTGACAGTAGAGTAGGTTCACCTGAAGAAGGAGAATCTTCCTTGGTAGTCCATCCAGATTACCAAAGTTTAGAAACAGGTTACAATCCCGAAACTGTTACAGTTTCCGAGCTTGCTGGTAGTTTTTCATCTGCCAGTGAAACAGGCGAAGAACCTGAAATTTCCGAACCTGTTACTCCAACTTCTAGTGTCCCTGATTCACCGAGAATAGAAAGAATTATCACCGAAAATCTACCTTCTGGTTTGATTGCTATAGAAGAACTTGCTCCAGAAGAAGATATAGGTGTCTCTCACCTTGAAGGTCAACTTACTATTGATCTAAGGGAGCGTGAATCCATCTTTTACAGTCCTCCTAGAAGTACTTCTTGGTACCTTGCGTTAACCAATTTTTTAGACAACTCAGTCGGTTTTTCCACACCTCGTACTCCTTTTCCACCCGGAGGTATTCATACTCCCGTAAATATGTCTGGTCAGTCGTCCGTGTTTACACAAAGTCCTGAATCTTTTTTACACGGCGGTCCTTCTGTCCCCACTGGGTATCAGTCACTTTCTGGTACCTTTGCGGGGGCATCTCCTCAACCCATTGATCATGGGTTATTTGCTGGAAACAGTGGTAATATACCATTGGGTGTAGGAGACATTTACATGATGTCAGGTTCAGTTCCCGTTTCCCAACCTCAAGGTGGCCAATTACCGCCTGGGGGGCAACCGCAGTTAACGCCTGGGGGGCAACCTCAAGGTACACAAATTGTGTCTGGGGGGCAACCTCAAAGTCAGTATGTACCTATGGTGCAATACTTACCTCAAGGTCAACCTCAGCCTCAATATGTACCCCAAGGTCAACCTCAGTATCAATATCAACCTCAAGGATGGCAACCTCAAGGATGGCAACCTCAAGGGTATCAACCCCAAAGTTATCAACCTCAAGGATACCAACCTCAAGGTCAAGGTCAACCCCAGTATCAGTATTTACCTCAAGGTTATCAACCTCAAGGTCAATACTCAAATCAAGGTTATCAACCACCTCAAGGTCAGTCATATGTTCCAAGTATGGGAACTGCACCTTACAATTATCAATCCTACCCTCAATCTGGTTATGGATCTCAGTACCCTCAACCTGTTACGGGTCAGTACCCTGGAATGTTAGTGTGGGATCCCTCACAGGGTCAACAGGTGTTGCAGCCAAGTGTACAGATGCTTCCTCAAGCTGGACAACCCGTAGTTTCTGGTCCAACCCAGCAACCGCAACCTGTCCAGCCCAATGTTCAAGCTTCTGTAGCTTCGGTAGTTACTCAGCCGGCAATTGCACCTAGTACTCCATCTCAAACGGCTGCTGCAACTACCGCTACATCTACCATACTTACTTCTGGAGTATCGACGGCTCCAGTTTCTACTGTCCCTGTTACCGCACCTCAGACATCTTTACCGTTGTCTGGATCTACGATTCAAACCACGGTCCAGATGCCTGTAGGTCAGCCTGGTATAAGTACGGTTGTGACTACTCAACCTCAATTTGTTCAACCTCCGTACCAGGGACAGTACCAACCTGGGCAAGCTGTCCAACAACCGGTTTACCAGTATCAACCGTATCCTGGGTACACTTATCAACAACCTCAACAACCCCAGTACGGTCCGGTTAATCCTGGTTTTCCAGGAGGATATAATATCCCAAATGCGACTCCTGTTCCTAGTTATCCTGGATATCCTCCTCCTGGGGCTGGTATTGTGACCCAGAGTTTTAGAGATCCTAACCGGCAGTTACCGTTTATTGCAACTTTAGATTTACCCGACTTGACGCGCCTAACGAACGATCCAATTCAATATCTTCAGTTCTGGCCGCCAATGCCAAATAAGTTGCCCAGTGATATACCCAAGTTCGAAGGTAAGTCTGGAGAGGATCCGTCCAATCATGTGATGACTTACCACCTCTGGTGTGCTTCGAATTCTATCTCAGATGATTCCATCCGCTTACGTCTTTTCCAGCGTACACTCATTGGTCTCGCGGCCAAGTGGTACATTGAGTTACCACGGGCCTCTTTTTACAACTTTAGCCAGTTAGCTACCTCGTTCTTAACTCACTTTCAGTTGCCGGTCAGATACGATAACGGCACGGAGTTATTAACTTCACTAAAACAATCGACGTCCACGTATATTTCTGATCACATTCATGAGTGGAGACGTCGAAGGCGATTAGTGAAAGTTTTTATCCCGGACCAAATCTTAGCTGAATGGTTTGTCAAATCATTATTACCGAAGATTACTGAAGATGTCGCTAAGGCCGGAGTAGTTACTGAGGAGCAAGTCATTGCTCAGGCACAATACCTTGACTTAGTTTACACTCAGTCGGGTACGTTACACGAGAAGATTCCGGATCTTCCAAAGTCGAATCAAATCGCTGCTGCTCCTTCGGGATCTCATGCCGCTGATGGTATGATTGGTATCGTGACTACGAAGAGTAAGAAGAAGTCTTCCAAGGCCTCCAATACTCCAATTATCACTTTGCCTGATTCTCCGACAGGAGAGTCTTCTCCTCCTGAACTTACCGCCGACATTCACGCTGTAGAGTCATCTACGGCCAAATCAAAAAACGGTGGAAAGAAGAAAGGAAAGAAGAAGGCTAAAGCAGACAAGGCTCCAAAGGAGAAAACTGAAAAGTCGGAAACCAATGACGAAAAACGCAAACCTCGATATCCTTGTCTTATTTGTGAAGAGGATCATTTTACGAGAGATTGCCCTCATCGGGCCGAGGTTGTAAAAATAGTCAAAGGTTCTCCCACTCCTGCTGTGTTAAAGAATCCATTTCCAGAGCAGGAGAATAAGATGATAGGTTCTTCTTCGAATGCCAGTGAAGAACCCATTTTGATGATGTCTCATGTGAGGATTGCGACTCGATCGCAAGATTATGGTAGTAAGGCTCCTGTTGATGGCAAGGAAGCAGAATCTTCTCACTCTAACCCATCAACCTCAGCTCCTGGTTCCGATCCACTACAGATCGAAAAACCTAACCCAGACTTAGTGATTAAGCCGCCCGCCAAGGGTGTACTTCGAAGGTCTGCTTTCAATCCACATGCGAGAGCAGCCCAGAATTACAACATTGTTGAGGACTTAGCTGTTTCACCTTCAGCAATGTCGGCACTCGAAGTGCTGCAATCATGTCCAGCACAACGGAAATTGCTTTTGTCGGCTATCGGAGCTGTCGATGTTCAGGACCCGAACCTAATGATCTTTGATCTAGAAAATAGTACACCACGTCTCCCCCATCAAATGGCTTTCCAAATTCCAGTGATAGTCAAAAACAGGCCTATTCATCGGACTGTGATTGATGAGGGAGCTTCTACGTGTATTATGTCGATTCAATGTTGGAGATCGCTTGGTTCTCCTTCGTTGAACCAATCCCCCACCATCCTTAAGGCCTTTGATGGCCGTGGGTTCCGTCCGTTTGGTATTCTACAAGAATTGCCTATAGGGGTTGAAGGTAAAACCGTTAGTCTGGATGTGGAAGTGGTTGATGCCCCTCTAGACTACAACCTTCTTTTGGGTCGAAGTTGGTCATATGCTATGACAGCGGTCGTTTCATCGGTCTTCAGAGTAATTAAATTTCCACATAACGGTAAGATCGTGACTATTGATCAGCTGACATACTTTTCATCCGATCCAGCCTCTTCAGAGAGTATCCAGCATGTTGGTAAAACGACAATCCCTTATAGGGATGTTGGTGTAGGTTTAGTTAAGGATTCCGGTTTACTGGGAACTTTTCCTCTCCCTCCACTCAGCGCAGATCCTTCGTTTGCAACCATTCATATGATTACATCAGAAAACATTATTTATGATGATCCTTGGTTCGTCCCATCTGACTCTGAGATAGACTCACTCGGTGATGTTATGCCTTTGAGTCCATATGAAATTGCTTATGAAGCTCTCATGTCTTTTACTGACTTTCATTCAACCGAAGTCGACCAAATGAATGTGGTCAGTGAAGAGTCACTTTTCACCTCACCCTTAGAACGGATAACGTTTCCCGAAGTCGTGTCATCTGACGAACAACTTCGCGAAATCCTAAGTGTAGACGATCTACCATGGGAAGATCTCCATCACAGATCTTCGTTTTTACCTAAGGATGATGCATTTGAAAATGATTTTTCATCTATCTTTACCGCTGAATATGTCAAAGACGCTCAGGATCCAACGAAACATTCTGATTCAGAGCTGAATTTAGGGAATATTTCTCGTACTATTCCCATTGATATTTCAGTGAAGCCCGGAATCGAGGAAAACATTCATATAGGTGCCGCATGTACTGAAGAAGAAATCCAAACTTACAAGGCCCTATTCCAAGAATTCCGCGACGTGTTTGCCTGGTCTTACGAGGAAATGCCAGGAATTGATCCTGCCATTGTTATTCATGAAATAAAGACCTACCCGGATGCTAAACCCGTCCGGCAACGGTTGCGTCAAATTCACCCTCGAAAAGCGGCTGCGATTAAAGCAGAAGTCGAAAAGCTGTTGAAAGCAGGTTTCATTTATCCGATCCCGTTAACGGATTGGGTATCGAATATTGTTCCGGTCAACAAGAAACAAGGAACAATAAGAATCTGTATCGACTATAGGGATATAAATCGAGCTTGTCCAAAAGACAACTATCCTACGCCTTATATCGATCAAATTATTGATGATTGTGCCGGAAGTGAAATGTTTTCCTTCATGGATGGTTTTTCGGGCTATAATCAAATCAATATTCTACCTGCCGACCAACCAAAAACGGCATTCATTTGTCCATGGGGGACATTTGCTTATTGCAAGTTACCTTTTGGGCTTAAGAATGCCGGGGCCACTTTTCAACGGGCGATGTCTTATGCATTTCATGATATCAAGCACATTGTGCAACCCTATCTCGATGATTTGCCTGCTCATTCTTTACATCGAGCTGATCACCTTGTCCACCTACGAGCAATCTTTATGAGGTGTAGGCATTATCGAATTCGGTTGAATCCCCACAAGTGTGTTTTCTGTATAGAAACAGGTCGATTGCTGGGATTTGTTGTTTCAAAAGCCGGCATTCGCGTCGATCCCTCGAAAGTCGAGGCTATCATCAAATTGCCTCCTCCTTCGAGTTTGCGCCAACTCCAAAGTTTGCAAGGGAAAGCGAACTTTTTACGCCGATTCATCCCAAACTACGCCGAGGTCACTAAAGGTTTTACACGGTTGTTGAAACAGAACGCACAATTCTTTTGGGACGAGATTGCCCAACAATCTTTTGATGCACTTAAACACGCGTTGACCCATGCACCGTTATTGCATCCTCCCAACTACAACCAAGACTACTTCTTATACCTCGCAGCTTCGCATTCCACCATTGGAATGGTGTTAGTTCAAGAAGATGAATTCGGAGCGGAGCATGTGATATATTATCTTAGTAGGACCTTGAATCCAACTGAGCTAAAATATTCGCATGTGGAGAAATTGGCCCTGGCAGCCGTTCAAGCTGTCCAGCGTTTCCGTCACTACATTCTTCTCCGCAAAACTACAGTTATTTCGGATTGCAACCCTATGATTTATATTTTGACAAAACAACTGCTAGGGGGCAAGTACTCTAAATGGATTGTTATCCTGCAAGAGTTCGACTTGGAGTTCGAGAAGTCCAAGTCTAAGAAATCCTTAGTTTTTGCGGAATTGATGTGTGATTTCCCGAGTGCTGACACAGAGACTGTGGCAGAGGAGTCCATTGCGGACGAATCTTTGTTTCTTATCAGTACTGTAGATCCGTGGTACGGGGATATAATCATTTATCTCCAAACCCAAACCTTTCGGCCTGAAGCTTCCAAAGCGGAACGTCGAAAAATTCGGTTTCAATCCCAGCCATACAAAATTATTGGAGATACACTTTATCGCCGGGGGCAGACTTAGTTTTTCGACGTTGTTTAACTCACGAAGAGGCTGAGAGAGTTTTGAATGATTGTCACTCTGGAGCATGTGGCGGTCATATGTCTGGGTATGCCACAGCTCAGAAGGTGTTGCGCGCTGGTTATTTCTGGCCGTCTATGTTTAAAGATTGTATCATTGCAGTCAGGAAGTGCCACAACTGTCAAGTGTTTGATCGCAAGATGCGCGCTCCACCTGCTCCTCTCCACCCTATAATTGCCGTTGGCCCATTCGCCAAATGGGGTATCGACTTTATTACTTGTAACCCTCACTCGGCCGGGGGGCATGCGTATATCATCCTTGCGGTTGATTATTTTACTAAGTGGGCCGAGGCGATGCCTACATTCGACGCAAGCGGCAAAACAGCTGCAGTTTTCGTATTCAATCATATCATAACTAGGTTTGGTGTCCCACAAGCAATCATTACTGACCATGGGAGCCATTTTCGAAATGTCATGATGACTGAGCTTACAAGCCAGCTTGGTTTGCGCCACGATAGCTCTACTCCTTATTATCCGCAAGCCAACGGTTTGGTTGAGTCTATCAACAAAGTTCTAGTTACCATGATCCGACGAACCATTGGTGTTCATCGGTCGAATTGGCACAACATGTTATTTTCAGCGCTATGGGCATACCGAACCTCAGTGAAAAATTCAACAGGGTTCACTCCTTTCCAGCTAGTTTATGGCTTAGAAGCTGTGTTACCCATTGAATGCGAAATCCCATCACTTCAAATGGCTGTCGAATTACTTCCAGCTACTTCCGAAGAGGAGACACGTTTATTGTACTTGGCTAAATTAGATGAGACTCGACGTGACGCTACATTGGCAATCGAGACTCACGCGAAACGAATGAAAGCTCAGTATGATAGAAATGTAACCCCTCGAAGTTTTTCGGAAGGAGACCTAGTACTATTATATGATCAAGCTAACGATAAGCTAGGTGCCGGAAAATTCGTTCCCATGTGGCATGGGCCCTACATTGTAAAGCGAAAGCTAGCAAAAGGGGCTTATGAGCTAGTTGACTTTGATGGGGACTCTTTGGGTAAACCCAGAAATGGACTTTACTTAAAGAGGTATTATGCTTAAATGATGGGAATGGAGAAATTTTTAGATAGGTTAGATTTTCTTTCTAGCTAGCGAGTGTGTTAGTTTATTCAGTGTGCTTAGCTTAGAGAGTGTGGTTTTTCGTCGTTATTCTGGCTTATCTTGGTTTTACTCTTGATATTGCAGATGTCGACGCCTCTCCAAACATATATTGGATTTGCTGATGGTGCTTGTCGTAGTACACGGAACATCTCTTCCGCAGCTTGGGTTATCTATTCGCCCTCTGACGAGTTAGTTTCTATGCATGGGGTAAGCCTCGGTCAAACAACGAACAACATTGCAGAATACAGTGCAGTGATTGAATTATTATCCGAATCTATTTCATTTGGAATTCGACGTTTGACAGTGAGGTTAGATTCTGAACTTGTTGTATTACAGCTTAATAGAGTTTATGCCATTAGGAATCCTGTGTTATTAAGGTTGTTTTTGAGAGTGCGTCTCTTGGAACGTGAATTTGATTACATTGAATATCAACATATTCCAAGGTCTTTGAATACATTAGCAGATGCAATTGCTTCTCGAATGTTGGACAGACATTTACGATAATCATGCAAGTAAATTTAAAAACATTTCATCACATATGTTAAACAAGATAAGCCGGTAATAGTGATATATATAGATAGAAGTGTGTCAAAAAATATATACATCGTCTTCGATCATAGGTTGAAAACACCTTATGATCGGCAAAATGATAGTACAAAAAGTCAAAATGTCACATGTGACTACAAAAGTGACTAGTCAATCACTGGTGGTGCTCTCTGTATGACACCACTGCGCGGGCTACCTTACGCAAAAATCTCCTAAACGGTCCAGGGACCGCGACTACAAAACGCTGAAGTCTGATAGGAATGTCGTCCATAGTAGTCTCAGGTATGTCTGCCGTGAGACGCTCTAGATCATGCTCCAACTCAGCTAGTACGTCTGCAGCCGCGTCCTGTGGGGCCGGTACCGGTGCAGCTGGATGTAGTCTATCAAAAGGCCGGAGGTTGGCTGGACGCTGTGGACCAACATCTGCATTTTGAAAAGTTTTACTGTTAGTTTTGAGACGATATATATGAAAAATAAAAAATACATAATTAGAAAACTTGTGAAAATAAAAGTACCTCTGTCGTCCCATTGTTCTCCCTGTGGAAGAACCATGTCCGGATCACCTCTGAAATCCATTCCGGCATACGGAAAGTCCTGTATCGAAAAAACCTGGTCCTCTAACCAGTGAAAATAACTATCTGAGAATCGAACCACTGTCGCACCCTCGTCAGGATGCCGGGCCATCACCGCAACCCATCGTATCAGCTTTGGCTGCCGAGGACCCAAGATATCAACAGTGAGTTGCTGAGGGATCAACATTGGAACTCTCTCCAAGGCAAAGCTCACGACTATAGGCCCATATCCAAAAGTCTTTAGTCGTCCGTTCTTTGCCTTGGTCAGTTGGCTCTTCATATGAGCCGACACAGCTTCACACCAGTTGAAAATGGTGCCTTGGTAACAGTCAATTGCCATCCGCATTTGGGATCCGGAAGCAATGTGTAAAGCGGCCGCGCCGCAAATTCTGGTAACCGTGAACGCTATGACTTTGAGTTCCGGTAGAGTGATGTGTTTTATCTCTATGCCTTTTGAATGGTGAGCCCCACGTGTGCACCAATCCTCGCGGAGACTATCAAGGGATTGGCCACCCGGCCTGGTCCCCGCAAGACTGAGTTGCTCACCTCTGTTCGGCAAGCCAGTGAGAAAGTATACATCCGAGGGCTCTATCTCGAGCTGGTGCCCTCCTATGTAAAAGCATTGTTCTTGAACGTTCCATCGCTCAACCAGCCATTCCAAGAATCTTACCTGGCCCCTCATGCCCGGTATGGTCCAATATTTGTATAATCCGCATGCTCTTAGGGCATCCAGAGAAGGTTGGTGATTTATTGCAGCTTCATCTTCCTCTACATGCTCTCTTTCTCTCCAGTCTAACATGATTAATGCCCTGCATATCAAAAATAGCAATTAGAAATTGATTTGGGAATTTTTGGTGGTTTTTTGAGGGAGTTGGGGTTTTGAAATGCGCACTTCTCGGAAGACGCACCCCGGCTTTGTAGCACAGGGCGCCCGGACGCAGCTGGCCTGAAGGCGGGCTGCGTCTTCCGACCGTTTTCCCGTATGAGAAAAAGTCGGGGGACGCAGGTCACCCGAAGGGCACCTGCGTCCGCCGAGAGGCGCATTCCAAAACCAAAACCCCCCCAAAAAATGAAACTAAGACCTAAAAATTAATTCTAAACGGATAGAAATGCAGAGTAGGATGTGTAAAATACCTGGATGAGACGGCGTTCGATTCCGACGGTCAGATTTTCCGCAGCGACCACGGGAAGTTTCTTGTCAAAAGCTCCTTTTTCAACCTCCAAAGTCAAACGGTAAAAATGATATGGTAAAAGGTCTTTTTATAGTTTTTTTGGATGAATTAGTTCATTTTTTACCATGAAAAGATGTTTTTCGATGTATTTTTGCCTATTTTAAACAGGTATGAGTAATGTGTCGCTTTTGTGCAGGACAAAGGGATTTCAAGGGAAATTGTAATTTTTTCACAAATAAAATATCAGAGTCATCTTTTAAGCCCTTTTCTGACTCCTAAAACATGAAAAGATAGCCGAGCGTTTCTTTTACACTCGTTAAAACGGAATTAAAAGACGGTCCCCTTTTAGCTCTTTTCTGACCGTAAAATCAGGAAAAGATTGCCGGGTTTTTGTCGTTTCAAACTCGATAAGGAAATAAAACGACGTGTCCTTGATCGCTTTTTACTTTTCAGGTCGACGACACTATTATGAAAGTACTCCTTGGTCGCAAGATCAAGCGGTTCCCCCAGGTATTATTTTATACTTTTTCGGGCTTGAGGGACACAAATTTACGAAAAAGTTCAACGTGGAGTTTCCTTAAGTTTTTCAGACTCTCTAAAATTGAAAAACGCCGAGTTTCTCCTATACTGGGCTCGTTAAACTTTTACAGTAAAGGACCTGTTCAATTACAAACAGGAACGAACCACTCCTTCCTAGGGTTCGAATTTAAACTAGGTTGGACTCGTCCGAAGGATGAGCTTATAATCAAGCATATGTTATCCTCCTCAAGCTTGTTAAAAATAAAGAGGTACTTGCCAGAAATGGTGGGGGAAAAGAGAGAAGAATGAGCCTATTTGTTACCTTTTATCTCAAAAGAAACTTTATTACCACTCTTGAACACGACACTTTTCATTCACCTGGGTTGGGAAATCTTTTACCTCACAGTTGACCAAACCACTTTGAAAGTCTTTAACCGGGTTTCGGGGATTAACTTTGAGTTATTCGTCACCAAGCCATCTGTCGTGTCGTTATGTGTTCAAGAGGTCTGCAAGCAAAAACTTTCATCTGCAAAATACTTGTCATCCATTTGACCATCCCTGAGTCAGTCCTTACAGCAACATTTCTTCAACTTGAACAATGATTTCGTGTTGCGGGCTTGCCTGCAACGGGTCGCTTTCTATCGACATCGACACATCATCTAGAAAGATGACTTAGGAATCGACAGCACCTTGAAGTCTGCATGCATCAATGGCAGGTTTCTCGCCTTTGACGTCAGTTTACATCATTGACTTTCGATCAAAGGATTCCGTGAAGTGTTCGACATCAAAACATCTATTCACATTTCACGGGTTGTGCTTGGTACTTTGAGAACCATTGACATTACTGGTGGTTTCTCTCACGCTTGTTAACAGTTTACATCATCGACTGGTAATCAAGTGGTTTCTAACATGTTCGACATCGAATCATTTAATCACATGGCTAGAATCGTACCAATTCGGGAAGTAGAAGTGAAGACCCTGGATCTAGTTTCTACCATCCAGGCTGCGAGGAGTTTTGTATTCATTATCTATGTAGACTAATCATAAACAGATGGCTGCGTCCATACTGTGTCTACAAAAGTCTATAAAAATGATGTACTGCAAGATCATTCCTGTATCAGAATAGTTAGTCCATTAGTTAAAGTTTTGAATCTGAGTATGGGAATGCCTACCTCAGTGATGATATAATCTTATCCATGTATTTTGTGTTGAAAATTGCAGGTTCCAACCAGGCCATCCACAAGACAATCCTTGAAATGATAAAGCGCTTCACCCTTCCTAGAATTACAAAACCCTAAATCTATTCCAGGCTTCGCACTTTAGGGGGCAATCTGTTACACTAAAAAATGTCACCATGACCACTTACAGTTAGTATGGCTCAAATCAACAGTCATGCTACCCTCTTAGGCAAGTCTTATGCCTCTGTTATCCATCTCAAACTCAAAGAAGAGAGAAAGTCTTGTAAAAAATATGTTTATCTCTGGGGTCGCAGGTTCTCTCTAGCCTCACCTGCGGGGACGCTGACCATGTTCACAAAAGGTGCGTCCTTGGACGCTCTGTATGTTAAGGGACAGGTGCGTCCTTCTGTAAAAGGCAAAATGCGCGAGTTTCATCTTAAAAAAGTTACTTGTGGTTACTTCTAGAACTTTCTAGAGGTCGGTTTGATGATTTGGATGCGCCTCCAGTTGGTTCATGTATCTCTATTAAGGGGGAACTTATCCCATCAATAAGGGAGCTATCCCACCCAAAGAGGGGGATTATCCCATTGATGGTGGACCTGAATAACCTCTTTACAGCACTATAAATAAAGACATTGAGCCAGAGGGAGGAGAGGTTGGAGCTATACATTTTCTTTGGGTAAATGCTGCAGGAATTAGGACTCCCATTTAGAACCTTGTGAGGAGAGATTGTCTTTGCTTGATTCTACTTGGAAGTGGGTGAGCTTTGTCAAAGTAGAGGAAAACCCTTGATGGACCCTGGGAGGAACTTGCACAACACCAAGGCCAGGTTGTAAGAGTTTCTTTGTTTCGTTATTAATACAAACTGGTTTATTTTTCTCAATAGCTTGTGTTAATGAGTTATTTCATGTGTTCCTTGGTCTGCATGTTGAATATATGTTTTATTATATGAAATGCAAGTGCTTGGTAATTGTTTGATTGTTTGTGGTTGCAGGAATTGACTTGAAGGAGGAGCTCATCCGGATCGGCAAGGACGGACTACAACAACCGCGTTTTGGAATAAGGTAAGCCTAAACACTTGTAGTTTTCATGTTTTAAAAGGTATATTTAGAGAAAGATCACTCCATTTTGTCTTGTTTGTCGCTAGAGAGTTTAGACTCCTAGGGAGGTCAGTTGTGTCCGCA
This sequence comes from Pinus tabuliformis, assembly GCA_031772625.1. Lineage (NCBI taxonomy): Eukaryota > Viridiplantae > Streptophyta > Pinopsida > Pinales > Pinaceae > Pinus > Pinus tabuliformis. The sequence continues at coordinate 95,338,722 of CM062804.1, read as the reverse complement.
CAAACGACTTTTTCCGCCACGACAATAATATAACAAAAAATGTGAATAAATATGAGAAAACAATAGTTTAAGGTTGGAGGATGGCATGATGATCTTCAAAATATACCTATTGATGGGACTCATCGTCACCCCCCTACTGAAGGTGTTGCTCATCCTCTGAGAAACTTAGTCATCCATGTGAAGCTATTTCATGGCCTTGGTGACCTCTCTGACATCATAAGTCTCCTCAGATGGTGTGCCCCCTTGTGGGTAAAAACCTGCATTTGTTTCTATCTCAGTCCACTCCCTCTGCTCTTTTGTTTTATCTCGTCCTTCTTGTAAGCATAATAGCAAGGGTAGATTGAGTTTGAGTCCTATCCACCTTATTTTCATCGTCTGCATGATTCTCTTGTACAATGGTGTTCTCACCAAGACATTCCTTAGCCTTTCAGGAGAGAGATATTCTCTAACTTGTAGACTGTGGGGTAAGGCATGTGGGGTAGACTTGGACTTTGCAAACTCTTTGTTCCCAACTTTCTAAAGGTGTCTTCAAAGTGCAGAATGGCTTGCTCCTGGGTAGCAATGTATTTGGGTGCTAAAGTAGCATCGTTGGAGATGAGGTTATGATTGTCGATAACAACCTTAGATCTCACTAGCTCTACTATAATATACAAGGGTTCCTTCTCCTCCTTTGTCATGACCTTTGTCACCTCCTCGGATCTTGGCTCCTCGTGAGTCAATCAAGATTCTAAATTCATTATCTGCATGTCTCCCAATCTTGAATTGGGATCCCAAAAATTTAGATCTGTTAAAGTGAAATTATGCATGTAGAATTCAGCGAATTTTGCCCTGTCTTCCATACTAGTTTGAGTGCAAAAATCAATAAACTACCTGTAGTCTTGAAAAGGACGAGACCCATATTTTTCTAGAGTTTTAACTTGGAACTGCAATCACTATTCTTTGAGAAAGAGAGCATAAGATTTTGATGGATTCCTACATTGCCGGACTTCCATAGAGAGACTTACCATGTCTACAAGTTGTGTTTCTTTCTCCTGCGACCTCTCTCTCAACCTTGTGTTTTATGCATGTAGCTACTCCTTCATAACATACTCCCTTAGTCTCAAATAACTTAATTCCTTACCCATTTCAATGAATTTCTCCTCCATGAGGCCCGCATCTTCCACATTCATGGATTTGGCAATTTGCATCCACCTGTGGGTTCTACCTCTCTATATCTCTAGCTCATAGAGGAGTGCGACTGCAATTTTTTCAGGGATAATCCTTCCTCCTTCAATAAATTTGTAGTATGACCCCAAGCTAGGATGTGGATCAGGCTCTTGGAGCTCTTATAGGTCCTTTACAATTGAATTTGAAGTGGTTTATTCCTTTTGTAGCTCTTTCTTGTGCTTATGTAGCTTCCCCTATTCCTCTTGTTGTAGATTTTGCTCCTCCTATAGCAAAACATATCTCTCCTATAGCAAACCATGTCTCTCTTGTAGCTTCTCTTCTTCTACTTTCTCAAATACAACATGTGTCCTTGGCTTCTTGAAGGTCACTAACCTAGTGGTGTGCCTACCTGCAAATGCTACAGGTGACTTGGTTTTGGTTTTAGGAGTGACTCTTTCCTTCATTGGGTTCCACTTATTCCTTTTTACTTGGTGATTCATCAATAATGATAGGGACCTTTGTGGGAGCTTATGGCTTCCCCTATCGAATTATGGTTCTCTTCTCAGTTCTGAAATATAGGGGACGTTGTCTTGATTGCCTCCTCTTGGGCTTGACAGGAGAGCCCAATGTAGCTAATGTTGCAGCTGCTTTCTGCTCAGTATCCTCTGGAGATATACTTGTTTGATGTGGTTGTTTCTCTACTTCTTGGGGTTTAGAAGTCTCCTCAGGGCTTACTCTTTCTTCTACTTTCTTCTCCCCCTCTTCTCCTTTAATTTTTGCTTCTCCTTCCTCTGTCTCTGCTGCCTCTTTTTCCTCTATTTTTCTCTCCTCTTCTTCTATTTTTTCTGCCTCTTCCTCCTCTGTTTTTTCTCCTTCTTCTTCTTCTGTTTTTCCTTCTTTACCTCCAATGTTATAGGCTAGTGTTTCTCCAGGTGTGATGGCTTGGGTTTCTATGAAAGTCTCCCTATCCATGTCCACAAATTTAGTCCATAGGACAGGGATCCTCAAGTGGCTCAAAGCATCCATCACTATTAACTTGATGAGGCCATGGTGAGCTAAGTGTTGGTGCTTTCCTTCCCTCACCTTCTGACTCATCTCCATGATTGACTGTAGGAGGAAATGGGGAACACTAAGTCTTTGAGGGAGAGGCAATTCTGCCTTGAATCTCAGCTCATGGATCAATCTGAAGTGGTAGGCATAAACCACACTCAATCTCCCTTCACAAGATATATATTTGAGGATATGGTAAGATACCTCATCCCAAGGGTAAGGTATGCTTTCTCTTCTTACTACATTCTTATCTTCTACAGGATTCTCTTTTGAATTGTAGAAATTTTCCTAGTTGTGACACATTGCCTTGTCTTCTTCGCTCCACCTAATTCCTAAGGGTAAGGTGGTCACTCTGCTTATGGTTTCAGGATTTAGAGAGATGGCCAACCCTTTGAAAACAATAGTGGCACTGTCTTCCTCTTGAGAATGTAATTCCCTGGAAAATTAATGAGCAAGACCATCATCATACCCCTTTAACAACTCAATAAAATCCAACCATTGGTGTTTTCTGAATATGTCCACTACAGGAGGGTGTTCGTTAATCCTCTTGGTGTCTGAGGGTTCTATTCTATTAAATCATCGACCCATTTCTTCTATTGTTCCCCCTTGGTGCTATTTAGGTGTGGAATTCAAAAAAAAATTAAACAATCTCAGTGGTGAAACAATGTTACGTTTTTTGGTAGTAGTGAGGGAGAAGGGCGTTGGAATTGATATCAACCAAACTAATTTCCTCTTCTTGTAACCACTGCAATTTCCAAAGCGACCTCCTACTGCCTATTTGAATGTTCCAAGCTATTAATTTTAAGCAAAATTCTCATGTAAGTGGATGCAAAAACAAGGAAGGAGGGTGTCACTTACTTATTGTCAAAACAATTATGTGTGTGCATGATGGTTTTGAGACAATGTTGATCCATTGTGGCTCCTTTTTCACCTTCCAATTTCTCCTGTAGCTCCTTCTCGACCCTCCTCTAGCACTTGCAGGCCTGCCTATAGCTTCCTCCTGTAGCACTTACAAACAAGGTTCGAAACTTCTCAGTGGAACCCTAGGTGGTCTGATACAATAGCTCGTCCTTCCTATACCTATTTTTGGAATGAGTGATGGTGAAAATGAAGTCGATTCCAGTACATAATATTCTCTTTGGGCTAAAATCTCGAAGCGCTAATGACATGGCATTAACACGAGTTTCCTTTTTTGGACCGTTTCCCCCACTCCTTGTAATCATTTCTCTCCTCATGATTATCACCCCACTCTTCAAGGACACCACCTCACTTTGAGTTGACATCTCCACATTGTATAGGTGACTTAACACAAACTTAATTTTACAAGTTGAGGGTGGCCCAGTTCACTTGCCACCTCTAGCCTATTAAAACACTTGTCTCGACCATTACACATTTTAGTCATTTTATGCATAGGGAAGAGGTGAGGGTTGCCATCCCTGAGCCTATCTGTGGGTCGAATTGATGGAGATAGTTGCATGTTGGATTTCAGCCATATAACATCCTGATCAAGGGAGTTGACTCGTTTACTTGTTTCCTATGCATGTCTTCATAACTTGATGATACCTTGACTGTTGACTTTATTGTGTGTGTGCAAGTGCCTCTCTGATGTCCAAGTTGTTACTACTAGTGGGAAGCCTTCCTGAGGATGATGTGTCCCTTCCTAGTTGCAGAAAAGGCTCCATCATACCTTTTGTGGGTGGAAAAAGAAAGATATCAGGGATTTTCGTTGTGACTGCACAAGCTGCTACAAGAGGAGTTTTCTTCCTGTAGCAGTCTTTTGATCCTCCCTTGAAGTCTTTAGTTTGCATGATGGTGTTGAGGGAGATAATGATAAGCCATGAGGACAAGGTTAGAGTCATGAGGTAGTGTAGACATTGGAGAAATAGAAAACAATGGCTTCTGTGTTTTTTTAGAGGTAGGACAGAGTGGAAAATTTGAGTAAGTTTTGATGAAATGGAGTGGATGGGTGATGGATGGATGATGAGTAAATCATTGGAGGACCCCATTTATCATTTCATAGAGGCATCATGGCCTTTTGGGTTGTTACCCTCATTGGATCCCCCTCTTATAGCTTCACAGGATCCTCCTGTAGCTTCACAGGATCCTCCTGTAGCATTACAGGACCTCCTGTAGCAATACAGGCCCTTCTTGTAGCATCACAGTGAGGAGGTGAAATTCAAATTTCTTGTTGATTGCATGGTGGAGATATATGGTTATATGAGGTGTATGGATGGAAGGATGGATGAGAGCTTGTAGGCATTATCCTATTGCCATAAAATCTTCCAACTGTGTGCATTCCTGCAAAAGAAGAGAAAGGTTAGCAGGCATGGTGTAAGCTTCTTCCTTGTGTTCCTCTTTTCTCTTTTTGTTTTTTTTCTTTTTATCCTTTTTTTTTAGAAAATTAGGCTACCTCTATGGATGTTTTCAACCTACATGGCTACCCTAGGTGCCTCAGAGGAGGTTTTCACCTAGGGATATTTATTTTTCTTCTTTTGTTTTTTCTCTTGGGATACCTCATAGAGGTTTTCAACCCTGGAGTTGGCCTTAGATGCCTCATAGAGGTTTTCATCCAGGCCTTTTTATTATTTTTTTCCAAATTTCTAGGAATGTTTTGGACTGGAAGCTATGAAACTCCCAATCAAATTTTCTTCTTTGTTTATTAAACTGATAAATTCTTCCTTGGACAAAGGTCTTCTATATAGCTTCAACCTATAACCATTTACAAGTAAGGGAATACCTTCCTCATCAATGGTTCTTATCTGGATAGATCCATTTTCATGACACTTTTATACAAGGTATGGACCCTACCATCTTGTAATTAACTTCCCTTTGAAATATTTGAACCTAGAATCATATAAAAAGACCTAATCTCATTATTGAAAAGTCTTTTCCCTGATATGCTTGTCTTGCCAGACCTTTCTTTGCAGTTGCATGACTTCAGTGTGTAGGAGAGCTTGCATCCTCAACTCATCTAAGCCATTAAGTTGGAGCAACCTTTATTGTTGTGTTGTATTGAAATCTAAGTCCAACTGAGATTCCATCCTCAAAGTGTAATATTCAAACTCAATAGAAAGCAAAGCCTTACTCCCATAAACCAAGTCATATGGAGTGAACCCAGTGGTGGTTTTCCAAGTGGTGTTGTAGGCCCAAGTGGCCTATACTAGTCTTTATACCCAATCTTTCCTGCTACTGCTAACAACTTTTGTGAGGATGTTCTCTGATGCTCTATTTGTGACCTCTACTTGCCCATTTTCTTGAGGGTGATAGGTAGTGGATGTCTTGTGCTTGATATGGTGTTGCCTCATGAGATCTTCAATCAGATTTGATGTGAATTGTGCTCCTTGATTAGTGACTACCTCCCTTGGATACCCAAACTTGTAGAAGATTTTTTCTCTTAAAAACTCAGCCACTTTCTGCTTAGTTTCTGCTTTGACTGCCTTTGTCTCAGCCCACTTTGTCAAGTAATCAGTGCACACAATGATGTACCTCTTCTGTCCTAATGGTGGATCAATTGGCCCAATGAAATCCATGCCCCACTTGTCAAATGGCTCTAAGGCCACTTGAGGTTGTAGGGGAATTTCATCCCTAGGTGTGGGTTTTCCCATCCTTTGGCACTGATCACATCTACTGGTGTATCTCCTTGCATCTTGATGTAAAGTGGGCCAATAGTAACCAACATGTAAAACTTTAAAGGTTGTCCTCTTAGCAGAAAAATGACCCCCACAAGGTCCATCATGACATGATGAGAGGATGTCAAAGACCTCTTCTTCTCTTACACATCTCCTCAAGATATGATCTGGTCCCAATATGAAAATATTGCCCCCAATCCAAGTGAAAGGAGATCTTTTCCTTACAATCTTGCTTTTCTCTCTGGATTATAGATTAGGAGGGAACCTCCTAGCAATAAATTAGTTGTCTATGTCATCAAACCAAGGAGAAAGCACTGATATGCCAAATAGGTGTTCATCCACAAGCTAATCATCCAACATCTCCTCATTACCTATAGGCAAGGTTAGTCTGGACAAGAAATCTGCAACCACATTTTATTTCCCTAGTTTGTTAATAATAGTCAAATCAAACTATTGTAACAATAACAACCATCTAATTATCATGGCATTAACATCGGGCTCATTCATTAAATATTTAATGGATGCATGAGAAGTATGAACCAAAGTTTGATACCGAGCGATCTAGTGCTTGAATTTGTTTAAGAACGTACTACATCTAAGAGTTATTTTTCTGTGACAGTGTAATTCAAATCAAATTTAGACAAATCTTGTCCTAAGGCTACCCCCATAGCTTTATCTGATGAATCAGTATGGATATGGAAAGGTAGTGCCCAGTTGGGACCCCTAAGGATGGGTGCAGTGGTCAACTTTTCTTTCAACACTTCAAGGGCCTCTTGACAGTTGCTTGTCTAACAAAAATCTGAATCCTTAGCCAATAATCAGAACAAAGGTGAAGCCACTTTACTAAAGTCTTTGATGAATCTCCTATAATACCCAACTAATCCCAAGAAACTCCTGACATCTCTTTGCTTTTGAGGGGTAGGGACCTTTTTAATGATGGAAATCTTATTTGGGTCAACCTATATCCCTTCCTTGGATATGGAATGGCCAAGGACAGACCCTTCATTCATTAATAATTCACATTTCTCACTGTTAAATGATAGATTCATTTAAATACATTTCTTCAAAACCTTGCACATATTGTAGAAAGCTTCATGGAAGTCACATCCATAAGGAGTGAAATCATCCATGTGTATTTCAACGGAGTCATGAACAAGTTGAGCAAAAATAATCAAAACTACCCTCTGGAAAGTAGCAGGGGCATTGCATGAATGGAAGAACTCTATAGGCAAAGGTACCCCAAGGACATGTAAATTTGGTCTTATATTAGTCTTCAAGGTTGATATGGATTTGGTTGTATCCACTAAATCCATCCAGGAAGGAGAATAATTTCTTCCTTACAAGGCCATCTTGGACTTGGTCAATGAAGGGTAACGGAAATTGGTCCTTCTTTGTAGCCTTGTTAAGTTCCTGGTAATCAACATAGATTCTCCACTTCCAATTCTTCTTGGGAACTGAAACAAGAGGTGACACCCACTCACTGTCTAAAATGGGGTATATGAACCCGACATCCAGTAACTTTTGTAATTCTTCTTTAACAATGTCCTTAAGAATTGGGTTCATCCTTCTCTAGGATTGTCGCATAGGCTTGCATCCCTCCTTGATGTAAATATGATGAGTACAAACTATGGGATATACACCTTTAATTTCCTTATATTCCCAAGCAAAAGCATCCAAGTGTTGCATCAACACATAGCACAATTGTTCTTCTTATTTGGCCGAGAGAGAAGGTTTGATCTTTAAAGTTCTGGATGGACCAAACTCTACAATATTGACATGTTATGGACTTGAGTCAATAGGGCATAAGTTAGTCTAAGAACTACTCCTAGATTATTTCATCAACTCATCAATTGGTATGGGAGTGGGAGGTTGGTTTTGAATAATATCGTCAATGAGGTCATATTCATCATGTTTCCCCCCTCCTGTAATAGTATATAGAATGCAGATTGGGTAGGGGGTTGTGTGATACAATTCATGCCCTTCCTCCTCTTCTAACCATAAGGGTAAGTCATGTTCAATAAAAGGTTGAGGGAGGATACAATACCAGTTGTTTTGATAAATGTCCATTCTTAATAGTCATGTTCCCAACCCTGCAACTAATGTAGGCATCAACAGTGGCCAACCAAGGTCTTCCTAAGATGAGAGGATATCCATTAAACTTGGTTTTGGGCTGGAGAACCGGGAAATTAGTAGGATACTCCCAAGGTTCAATGGAGGCCATAACATCTTCAACAATCCCCTCAGGAGCCCCTTCAATATTTAGCTTAAGCATGTTTTCCTTAGTAATCACATTTACTACAACCCTAAGATCAATCATGGTATTAGGGGCTACAATTCCATTAATGTGCACATCCACTAATAGGCTTCCAGGGTTTAGATATTTTGGGAAGATCACCCTCCCAAACATCAAATCAGATAGTCGCCCAACAACATTGATGGTGGGGGTGTCTCTTTTTCTTCTCCTGGGATTTTTGAAACATTTTTCTTTGATAAGCTAATTATACATGGGAACATATTTAATGGCCTAGAGAAGGGGTATCTTAACACACAAGTTCTTCAATTCTCCCAAAATTTCAACCTCTTATGGGGTGTGCTAGTTAGGGTGGATCAACCTCTCAGGAAATGGAAGTGGATTTACTTGAGGAGCACTCTCTTCCTTCTCTTCTTCAAGCTCTTCAAGTGGAGAAGGTGGATGATTATCTAGGAGCACTCTCCGAGACCGAAGGTTGATCTCCTAGATTTCCATAGCATAAGCAAGATAAGATGTCTCTCCACTGTAGACTTGATGTGCTTTCTTATTGTTCGGGTTCGAATTGGGTTGAGCAGGCATTCGAGGTTTCTTAGGTGGAGTAGGATGAGTGAGTTTTGGTTGAGGTTGGAGTGGAGGAAGTAAAGCAGGAGGTTGGTTCACTTGAGGTATCCACCCTTGTGATGTGTTTCCCTATTGAGAAGATTGGGGTGGATATGGATTAAAAGGATGGTTGATAGGTTGAGGAGGATATGGACGAGCATAAGTCCAAGGAGGAGGTGTGGACCATGATGGATGAGTGGAAGAGTACCCAGGTTATAAAGGTACAATCTAATTTGGATTGTAATAAGAGTAATGTGCACCTTGCATGCTCTATTGATATGGCCAAGTTCCTTGAGGCATTCTTTGATTAATGAAGAAAAGTTTCTCTAGCCCACCTTCTGCCCCTTGGTATATAGCTTTTAGTCCTAGCAAAGAGGGGAATTTGTTTGTTGCATGATTTTCTTCACAGACTAGGCAGACTTCTATGACATTCAATGGGCATTCATTCCTAGGATGTCTTTTAGTGCATCTAGGGCAGAAAATAGCTAGTGCCCTTTTTGCTTCCTCTTGCTTTCTTTTGATTTGCATGGTATCCATTTGCAATGCAAAGGTATGCAAAATTTCACTCTTGAAATCCTCCAACATGTTCCCTATCTCATTCTTGATGGATGTTGTGGAGGGAGAGGAACTAACCAAGCCTTGACTAGCCCTACCCTTCTTCCTGGCAACCCTAGAGTGATTCTTGAATACAGTTTTGATGTCATCATAGGATAATTGATAGATATCTCGTCCTAGCAGAATGTTGACAGTTTCCAACATATCCTCCCTGATCCCTCGGAGAAGAACTAGCTTGAGTGACTCAAGATCAAGGGTACAGTTGGCCCTTCTATAACTGAGTTGAAATCTCTCCTCATAGTTCTCTAGGGATTCATCAGGTCCAAGAGTCATCCTAAAGATTTATTCCTTGGTTTCTTTGGACCTACAATAGTCTGTGTACTTGTTATTGAAGTTTTGTTGCATTTGGGCCCAGGTAGTGATGTTATCCCCGGGCAGACCCATAAACCAGCGCAAGGTTGCATCTTTAAGGGTAGAGGGGACTAACTTCAGCTTCTACTCATCAGAGGCATAGTCATAGGTCCTACCAATAACAAAAAATTCAAACATGAACATGTCAAGATCCTCATAGATTAAGCCATGGAAGTGTGGAAGGGCAGTAGGGCTTATATTCTTCATTCTAGCCTCTCCATTGGTCTCTCTGATGGGGAAATCCTTATTGTCCCTGTTTTTAGCCATAGTTTGGGTAGGGGAAGTGGGTTCTTCTTCTTCCCCAACAGGTTCTTCAAAAATTTGAGGTTTCTCACCTAGAGGGTCTTTTAACTCCCCTGCAGTTAGAGAGGGAAGTTCACAATCACCGAAGAAGAGTGAAGGTTGATTGCTTGCGGGTGTCGCATTTTTCGGTAAGAATTTTCCTTGATTATCCTTAATCAAAGTTTTTTTTTTTTTGAATTTTCACTTTTACAAAAATTGTATGAAAAACAGAAAATAATTCTCAAGCAGAAACAACATCTACTTAGACACCTCCCCAAAAATGGCGCCAAAAAGTGATGAGCCCTGGTATTGCACCAAGAATGTTGCAACTCCCAAGGGCTCCTCAACTCAAATTATCAACCTGGGGTTCGTACAAACTTAGAGGTGACAGTGCTATATGCACAATAGGTTAGATTCTACTCATGCCACCCTCAGTCATGACATTAGATCAAAGTGCTCAAAGATCATTTCTCCTACTAAACTATAGTGAAATCTTGCTGATGAAAGCACAATTGAAAACTAATTCTAGCTATGAAAGTGGAAACGCCATTTGCTCAACTTGAAATTCTAATTAATCGTTTCATGAAAGGAAAAGGGTTAATCTATTTGCAGAAAGAAAGCTACTATATCTTGCATAATTCATCAAACTATCAACATAATTTCACGTATCATCTACCTATTTCACGCTTGCTTGAAAATCAAAAGCCTAACTTGCATCATACTTGTGATTAAAAAAACTAATCCTACTTTGTTTTGTAGTGAGTAAAAGGAATGGTTAGAGTGGTCTAGGAGCTTCTCTTGATCATCGAATCACAACTTGGGGTCATTATTCATCTTGACTAAGCTAAGGTTAAAGTGGGGATCAAAACTAGTGAAGCAAAGTGGTGGTACAAGAGGTCATGTATTGCTACAGGAGGGATTGTAATGCTACAGGGGGGGTGCCGAGAGGCTTTTTGGTATGAAAATGATGTCTTGAGGGCATGAAGAGGTGGATGGAGGTTAGAGAGAGTGAAGTAAGGTTGGGTTGATCCCCTAGGCAAGCCCAAGACCTCTCATAGGCTTGTCCTGCACCAGCATGAATGCTCATAGTGTCCTAAGATTACTAGGCAAAGTTACAGTGGAAACAGAGTTTTGGGACAGAATTGAGGGGTGGAGAGAGAATATGGAGGAGTCCAAGGTGGAGGTGGAAGAGGTGCCCTCCCTTGTAGATCAACACAGCCCTGCAACCAACCACATGCATACATCCATTGATCATTAACAAAATGATATAAACTATGATGGAAAAGATGAGTTGAATTTAAATAACATCTATTTTATGCCATAACACTACTCTAATCACTAAAATGACTTCTAAGCTACAAAAATCAAATGTGAAGAAGGAAAACCAACATTCATATATTTCCAAGAAATCATAAACACAATATTTTTGGACTGAGATTGTGAATCCTTCCAACCATTCTCCCACAAGAGAGGTGATGTAGAAGCTTGCAATCATAGGTTTTTATAGCTTAACCTCTACTGAAATGAAAGAAACTATGAAATGCTTGGAATCAAGAACAAAACACAAGTACAAAAGAGGGACCAAAGCCTCTGGGTTGGGCCCAAACCCAAGGGTCTCAGCCCTCTGAAACTAACTCAGATGCAACTTAATAACCAACTTCTCATTATCAGAAATTAAAGGTCTCATACATCACATAAAAGTTTAAAATGACAATGTCAAGTTCTAAGTTCAATAGCTACACCTAGTTGAATCAAATTTTCGAATCCTAATGAGCTTTTCATCTTGTTTATTTATACAAAAGGGTAGTTAATAGCAACTCCCTTGAAAATAGGATTGATTCCCTCCTTGATCTCGGAAATGGTGGATATGGTCCCTTTTGAGCTTCACTTGTACTACGAGTTACTTGGTTGCCAATGAATTTGAACTGGTGAGATAGGATGTTGTGATCCCAAGCCAAGTTAGGGAGTTAAGGAGGTGGAAAAACCCCCTAGATTCTGTCATGGTTGTCTCCATCAATCCCCTGCATAGTAATTGCCTCAAAAATGCTTCTTTTTCCTACAATTAAACCACATTCAGCCACATACTATGACAAACATGTTTACTCTTCTTACTAAGCATAATATAACAAAAAATGTGAATTAATGTGAGAAGAGGATAGTTTTAAGGATGGAGGATGGCATGATGATCTTCAAAATATACCTATTAATGGGACTCATCAGTTGGATAGGACTTAGATTCAAGTTTCCTCTTGTATGGTTGCTTTCCTATCAGTATCAGCATCCATACTCTATCATTGATAAGCTTTGGGAGGTAGAGTTGGTAATTTCTCGAGGACATAGGGCCAGAGGTGAAGATATTCTAGGAACTTACCACCTCACACAATTTCACTCTCAGCATGTTAGGGATCAAAGACATGAGTCTGCATGAGGACCTTTAAAAGCTTAAGCTGGGGGGAGATGTTGGGCCACGAAATTTTCAGTTTTTTTCCTACTTATTTTCCTAATTCATTTACTCCTTTTTTACCAACGGGACCATATCTTATTATTGTAACAACCCTTATTCACTTAAGTATGTCATTTTCACTTGTCGCTTTCTTAGCCTAATTCTACTTATAATTTGACATTAGAACTACTCTCTCGGGCTACTTTTTATCACAAAACTAATCTATGGGTTGTTTCAGGTTTGAATGCTCTGTCAAAGCTTGTTGTTATAGGATTACATTTCAGTTCCTCTACCGATTTGGATTAAAGGCCCTATGAGTTGTTGTTGTTACACAGATAATTTATTTAAGTGTCTGCTGCTTTTCCTAATCAAACTAGATCCAAGAGCATGTCAAAGTAAAAAGAAACATCTCATTACTTAAAGATATTTGTGGAGCATCTAGATCATTTGGTTGAGATCTTTTGTAACTTTATTTGTAATTAAATGAAATTGTTATAGATTCACCCCTTCCATGGAAATCATTGTGTAAATGTTAAGATTTCTTTTTATTTTAACATCATATCCAATTCTCATGATTATCTTCTTATTATAATTGAGATCTATAAAAGAGATTATTCTTTGACGATAGGGCTAGCTAGTTACCTAGAAAGAACAAAGATCATATAATAAGATTCGAAGGGAGAAAACACCAAATATTTGTAAACTTGATACTTTTATTAATGAAAAATTTCAACTTTGTGGTTTAATAATTTCCTCTGAGTATCATGTGTGCTTTTTAGTGCACCATCCCCTTATGAGGAGGAAGGTCCCTCCTTCTTAGCATGGATCACTAGTTAGTTAGAGTAGAATACTTAATTGAATAAATTCTTCTCAGTTATGTGATTGTAGTTATTATTGTCGTTACAATTAATTCTTTGTGTAATTTCATTGGTTGCAGTAAGCTTTGGATGGTGTGACAGCTTGAGCCTTGGACCAGTCCCTCATATTAGTGTGGCAGTGAATTATTTGCTTTGTTGTTACAATTTGGATTGCACTTTCTTTTATATGTGCAGATTGAATGAGTGATGGTTTTTAGGAGTGTTATGAGAGTGGTTGAATGACAGAGTAGCTTATTCTGTAATATTTTCTCGCATTTAATTTGTGTGGACTGTATAACATATTTTTTTATTGTTGAGAGTGAATGTGCAATGACTTTGGGTTGAGATTATTTTATACTGGTCATCATTTACCTTAGCATATACTTTGCGCAACAATCTTGTAAAAAGTAAGCCAACTTGGATCGATAATTAAATGTAAGAGTAGATCCATTGTTATGATTTAAAGGAACAATTGTTTTGCCTAACAATGTCGACAATAGGGAGGGAGTCTCCCCCATAGAAATTCCCAATCAAACCTCACATTTTTTGGAGTAGGAGCCTCAATCAGAAAATAAGGTTGGTTGCCATAATTAGTGATCTTAAAGATGTGCCTTGGCTGCAATAAACAACATGAGAAGGGATACACATAACTTTGAGAATAGAAAGTGAGTAAACTTTATGGAATAGCAATTGTAATTCATAAGAGGTCCTTTCACGAAAGGAGAAAAGAGAGTGAGTCTCTAGGAGAAAACTAATAGTACTTATCCTAAAAAATACACACACGTATATGAAAGAATCATTAGTTCATCTACAAAATAGTTCATGGGATAATAACGATCATGAAAGCAAATACAACACACATTCAATAAGCTACATACTAAAGCTAATGAACTAGTTCATTGACCTTAGCATGTATGAAATAACATATACTGCAAATATTTAAAGAATAGTCTTACAACATCCACGATACATGCATGAAAGTGTGTTGGCTCTGAGAGCTTATGATAATTAAGTGAAAGTTCCAAGTACACAATACAATGATATGACACTAGCTCCAATAGTGGAACATGAAGTTACCACTTGCTTCTCCAAAGAATGATATTCACTCCTATGCTAAGCTAGAGAAGCCAAGGCTCCAAATTCTAAGTTCCAAGCCCTTTGCTTGAGTTATGAGGGTTTATTTATAACAAATGAGGTGACCTTTCACCTCCTCTTGTGACCTTTGAGCTCCCTCATGACTCTTGAGATTCTTTTGTCCTTATTCTATCTAATAAATCTTCATATTCCCTATGTGACTCTTGGATTTCCACTTACATTTACATTTCTTATTATTTTTGAAATACAAAATTACATAAGACAAAAATGTGGCTAAAGCCTAATAAGACAAAACTAATACATCATGCTTGAGCTTGAGGAAATTGTAGCTCGACAACCTCTACATGTAGTTCTGATGTGAAATATTGGTATCGAGCCTTGTATTGTGTTGTTATGTTCAAACTTTGATGGAAGATCAAGATTACATCTAACTCTTCCCTCCATTGCATCTAGATAGATGGTTTTGGAGTCAGTTTGGATGTTGTGTCATAATAAGAATAGATTCATATTCAACTTGGCAAGCCCAACTACAAATTGTAGAACATTCTCTTTTGTAACTTCTAAATCTCTCGTAGTGGTCACTTATCTTAGGTTGCTCAAGAATTATTCTATCTCTTTCCTAACAACATTTCCACCCTTTGTTCCACAAATGCCTGACGAAAGGTATCTTGTGCACTCTTACCAAGGAATCCAATCCATGATACAGTCACGAGTAATCAAATATGGTGTTGGCCACATAAGTGTTGAGTTGTTTATTCCCTTGTATAAGCATCCTCACCTTGGCTCTATCCAACTCAACGTCCTACCTTGCCTTCTTGACAAACTCTTATGGTGCATTCTTATACTTAGTACCCAATTCTTGGATGGAATCAATGATTGAATAAATTATCTTTATAACTTCCAGATTCTCTTACGTCCTTTTTTTATTATGTGCAAGGGCACTATTGCCTTATGAAGGGTGATCATTTCCTCATATAGTTGTTGCATAGTGTTTACTAATGACTGAATCTCCTCAAGAATTTCTGCTTGTAGCTCCTTTCTATTAGAACTAGTGGAAGACAACCTTTGATTCTCAGTGAGGAGATGATCAATTTTTTGCCTTGCAAAAGCCAACTACTTTGTTGATTGCTCATTCTCTTTCATCAAGAAGTCATTGTACATTTGTAGCTCCTACAAAGGCTACATTTGATGCTGCCCCTGCTCTTAGATTCTTCCTAGTGTTTGGCACAATTACCCTCTTTGTGTGAATAGAAACAGGATGAACAAGGTCATTTGGAAAGTACCTTCACCTCTCCTACACTATTTTGTTCTTCAACTAATCGAAGGTAATATTGGAAATACCCATGACCAAGTCATATTATGGAGGAGATATTCCCATCTCACTGAATGGGATGTGGCTACGAGTAAGAAGAGGTGGAGTATGATAGTTGGTGTATTCTGTAATGGGCACGATTTCTACCTCTTGGTTTTCCTCCTCCCATTTAGCCTCTATGTCCTGGGTCTACATCTCTTCCTCTATCTCTCTTACAATCTCTTCATCCTACTTCTTCCTACTTTCTTCTTCTTCCACTTATTTTTGGTGCCCTTCTTTTTCAAACTGGTTATGTCATTCTACTTCCTCTCTTTGCTTCAGCCATATTGCTTCCTACTACTTCCTTCTAATTTCCTCTTCTTCCTTCTTTCTTGACTATTCTTTTATTTTCTGCGCCTCTTCTCTTTCCTTTTGTTGATGTTCCTCTTTTTGCTTCCTCTCCTTTTCTTGTCTCTATTCCTCTTCTTTTTTCTTCTTCCCTGATTCCTCAAGATCCTTTCTTTGCTTTTCTACTTCAATGTCCCTTTTAGTGATGATAGGATTTTCTCTAAATTTTTGGCTCCTATCTGCTTCAGGATTATGCACAACTTTCCTCTTTGGTTTGGCAATGTAGACTAGAGTGGGCTCTTCCTGTTGATTCCCTTCCCAGAAATCATCCTGCTCATGGGCCATGTTGGAAGGGCTTTCCTCATCACCTAACGCATGTGCTCGAGAAGCATTGTACCAATTATTTATCTTTTCTTCCTCTTCCCAGGAATAAGACTCGTAAGGCCAAGAAAAATGTAACTTATCACAATGTCGTTTACACACACCCCTGGGATCATATTTGTGAAAACTCATCTCACCAAGCTTAAGGAAAATAAGCTCCTCATCTTCCTTTTATGCAACCTTCAAGCTCTTGAGCTTAGAGGATCCCACTTACAAAGGAAAGGAATGTCGGGGTGCCTTCTTCTTCTTATGCAACAACTGAGATATATATGTGCTAAATTGGCAACTAGCCTCTTGCATGACCACTTTATCAGTCGCATACCTTGGCATGAGATGTGGAGGCATTTGAGAACGGAACACTCTAAGGTATGTGCCTTAAGGTGAGGGAAACCAATCTAATATGAGGGGCTTTCATTTCAAATATCATCTGATATAGTACCATGAAGAAGTGCTCAGTGAGATTTTCATAGACACCTTTGTAGTTGCACTCTGACAATTCTCTACAATGAACATTGATAGGGAGTTCTCTTGGGGTCCACTTCTAGCCTAGACTTGGAAAATCGTGGTGGGCACAAATACCATCTAGTAAGTAGGCAAACATGTAAAACTATGGTTTCTTGCCCTATGGTGGTTCTTTCACCTTATTCACATAAATATTCAATCGTTGGGCCAACAAATTTGACCAATTGAATACTTTTCCTTCTATGACAAGTCGATACAGCAAGAAAATACAGCCTTCATCACAAAATTCAGTTTTCTTCCGCCCACATATCTTACAACGCATAACCATTAGGTACTGATAAACTTTCCTAAGAGACTTGATCTCGTAGATACCATCTAGCTTCTAGAGAAACTTAGTTGGTTCCTACCATCATGACTTAATCACTTCCCTTGTGTCCAAATAACCCCAAGCTGCATAAAAATAGGAATTCAAATGTTGCTCAGGCTTGGGCAACTTGTAATATGAGTGCAAGTCATGTGGATGGTAAGAGGTAAGTCGTCGCCCACTGACAATGTTAAGCACCATGTTCTTGGTGTCTAGACCCTGTAGTCCCCATTTGATAGCATCGACACAATGTAACATAGGATATTTGCAAGCAACTTTTTGAAACCCTGATTTATTGATATTCTCATAAACTTCCCTATCTTCAAGATCCTCTAGGAACTCCTTTGTGTTAAAGACATATTTAATGGTTAACCATGTGACAATAGAATATTTATTAATGAAGCATTGATTATCTGACAATATGGGCACTCCTGTCAAAGTACTATCCATGGCATCCTCAGTACTGCTTTTCGTGACCTCCTTTGATGATCCTTTCTATATAGCTGGGGGCATGATGCTGGTGGATGATGAAAGACTCATGTGATTCAGATCTGTAGTACCTAGCGAGACAAATTCACTCATGGAAATAACAAGTTATTTCCACAATTGTCAACAATTCTACCAATTAACCACAAGAAGAATACAACCATTGAGAGGGGGATTGCGCAATGCTTGTCAGCAAGGGAGAGTTATTGTGGATTAATACTGCCCAACGCACAGTTGCTACTAGAGAGGGGCTTCCCTACTGGCAGTTCATAGTGACAGTGGACAAGAAGGGCCTCACTACTGATTGGGAATGCGCGACATGAAGCTAGGGCCCACGAATTGCGCAGTGCATAGTTACAGAGGGCAAGAGGGAACCTCTATTGATTGGGATTGCGCAATGCATAGTTGGAGAGGGAAGGAGGCTCTAGGATTGCATATATTCTTTGACAGAGGATAAGTTTCAAGATCTACTAATTGAAGGGAGGAATATTATAGATCGGCTTGACATCCATCCAAAAATAGAATTCACATCAATCAAGAAATATTGAAATCGAGAAGACAAGCATGCATTAATATGCCTAACAACAATGATTTTTGGCAGACGAAAAGACATGGAATGTGAAGTGACACTAGAAAGAAGCATTAAAGACTAAAACAACACTTGTAGATGTTAATAATTGTTAAAACGACACTTGTTATGTGGAAAGCAAGAAAAATAGACACTTATGAAAGCAAAAGCAACAAAAAGTGATAGTTAAGCAACTTACAGGGAACAACGACACAAATGAAACCAAAAGCTCCTTATGCTTACGAGAATAGATAGAGCTCCAAAGATAGGTGTGAGAATGAACTCTAGAATGGCTTGTTATATAGATGAGCACTCATGAAGTTAGGGTTATGTTTTTTAGCGTGCATGCCTAAAATCAAGGAGATAAACATAACAACTTGGAAACATGTGCCACACTACCATATATAAGTGTGCATGGACTATCATCGGGAAGTGGACACTTCCTATTTTCAATGAATGCGCAATTGCCTAACTCCGGGAACTGCTCAGTTCACTAGCACAAGAGAATGCATAGTTATTTTTCTTAGTGGAGTACGTAGTTCACTATCACAAAGGAGTGCCCAGTTGACTTCCATAGCCAATTTCACAGTTGCTTGTCCCATGGGATTGCGCAGTTCACTCCAACAAGGATTTGTGCATTTGACTACCACAAGGAGTTGCGCAATCCCTCATATCAAGGCATGCCTAAACATGTCTTCACAAAATGTGCATTGTCTATCTTTATAAGTTGCACAATTATTGTCGAAAAGGATTAACTGTCATCATAAAGTGTCAAGTATTTGTCTAAGGAAATGCATAGTTAAGGTATCACAAGCTCTGCATAAGAGATTGCGACACTTAGTACTGAAAGAAGAAAACTCAACACTTAGAAAAATAAGACCACCGGTGAATTTAATGGGTTGAAACAATAGTTCATAAGACGAAAGGGAGGCTCCACAATCAAATCATGGGCAAAAATTTCACTACAAGGAAAAGACCCTCTAGCGGAGGTTTTTGCATAAGCCCCTATAAATATAACCCAAAAATATGTTTGTAGCGGAGGTGGGCGGGTGGATGTTTTAGAGGATTTTTTTTACAGTGCGTCTACAATATACAAACGCAATGGTGCTTTACTATCCATATAAGCATCAGTGCCTAATAGAACATGGTGCATTGCAAAAAAAAAAAATGATGCGTGAAATAGCCAATAGCACTGGTGCATATAATATTTGATACACGGAAAAAGGGTTAAATTTACAAAAAAAATCGGTCATAAAATTCATTTTTCCCAGTCTCGTGCTATACTGTGATGATGACCCGGGGCTAAACTATTATTATAACAACCCGGTGCATGCACATTATACCACACACCAATGCTTAAATAATCAATAGCACCAGAAAAAGGTTAAATTTTAAAAATTGTCAGTGCTATATACTCCCGCAGCACCAGTGCCCTTGTAGTAAAATGCCCTAGTGCATACTTAGAAGGAGCACCGTTAGAGTTTTAAATTTTGAAAAAAATGTGGTGCTATATTCCAACGAAGCATCGGTGTTGTTCATGTATTAAAATGCCCTTGTGCGTCCTCTAAAGAGAATTGCTATGCAGTTTTTAATTTGTTTTTTAAATGTAGTGCTATAGTCCAACAAAGCATCAATGCAATACATGTATTAGAATGTCCCGGAGCATCTTAACAACAACATTTCTATAGGTTTTTTAATTTCAAAAAAAAAAAAGGTGCTTTTGGATATCTGATGCACCAGTGCGGTTATAATAATGCACCAGAAGAGGGTTAAATAAATAAAAACCACTCAGTCGTAAATTTTATTTTTACCATCTACAGTGTTGTAGATCTCTAAAGCACCAGTGCCATTGTTTCCTGAAGTAAGAGCCCAGACGTTGGTGCTTCTCTTGCTCACCATCCTTTTGTACCGTGCTCAGCGTGTGGCTTTCAAATTTTCTCAAACGGTGGTGAATTTTTTTTTTCTCAATTACGTGTCAAAAATGCCTCCCCGACAAGAAAAAGTCCAAGCAATGTCTATGTTTCTCTCTAATTTAATTTGTTAGCAAAATAGAATTGCAAATTAGCTGAAAAAATCCATTGTTTTTTGAAAGAAAGAAAAAAAAAACCTCTGCGGTGCGCTTGACAGCTTCGGCTCACATCGATAGCAATGCACCCTATAAATTTACAGGATGCACCATTGCTCGGTGCCTGAACCTAACGCACTGCTATTTTTTCGGTGTGTTTCACAAATGAAAATGCGCCAGGAAAATCTATCAATTGTACGTCGGTCCATACATTTTTAGGTTACCCCTGGTGCATTTATATTTACCAAATGCACTACAAAAATAATATTAAAAAATACAGCTCAGTGCGTTCGATAACCTAAACGTTCTAGACCGGTGCGAAAAGGTTATATGTGTGCACTGATGCATAAGTTTGAGACACACCGAGATGAAAATTTAAATATGTGAACCAAGAACGGTGCGTTATATTATGTACACACTATATCTGATGCAGTTGTGTTTGATAACGCACCAGATACGGTGCATTACTATTTTTTGGGGGTACCGGGGTTTTCTTTTTAAATTATGTTTCCATATTTATAAATACATTTTTCATTTAATTAAAAAAAATGTGTGTTTTTTTTTTTTTTTTTTTTCACTTTCTGGTTCACGGATACCCGGGTCAATGGGTAGCCGCTACATCCAGGGTTGTTCAACACTGAGTGGACGCACCCGAAGGCATCAACACCCCTCGGCCTATTTACTGACCTAACCCCAAGAGCTTTCGGGATTCGACCCTGTGACCTCCCATTGGCAAGGCACTTGATTTGACCGATTGAGCTAACTCTTGGGGCTTAAAAAAAAAAAAAAACGTCAGCAGAGGGATCAACAACAGGAGCAGGAGTAAATGGTGAACCAATACAATGTGGTCTAACCATGGGAGGCTCGAGAGAGGGAGAGGGATTTATACCCTCACCCTATTAGCGCAATTACCTGAGCACTCTTGAGGAATGTAGGTCCCCTCAAGTACTATGAAGAGGCTACATCCCTTAAGGTGCACTCCATATTATTGGCACATTTGGTCCACCAAGGGAGTGTCCAGAACCAAGGTTTCCATGTCGTTCTCGAGGCGTGGTATAGGCCCTCTGAGGAGGAAATATATTTTATCACTGGCCTATACAAGAGGGGAGGATTTTTCCCAATTACCTAATGCCCCCCATGGGGCTGCTGCATAGAGTCAACTTGCCTACTCTCATAGATACGTTGGGCCTCATGTAGTCCGTCCAACAGATTTTCATGTGTGTGGTGGACAACTACGGATTTCTTATTTTGTTGGACAAGAGGTTAGGTACCTCTCATTATTTGTCACCACCATTGCACACTTTACTAGTGATGGGTAGCGCATTAGTGTCCCTCTTTTGTATTATGTTGATTATTTAATTCAGGCATCACGATGTATATTTTTGTGTATATTTTGTAAACATCAGCACATTTCTTTAGGACATGCCTCCTCCCCCATTATAGAGAGCAGATGAGGAGATGGGCGAGGCCCGAGAGGGTGAGGCACGTCCTCAAGGGAGCGTGGGTATCTGGGCCCATATGGCTTGTATGAGATTTAGGATGGACTACTGCGACATATTTTTCATACTTTTGGTTGAGGAGGGAGTCCGCCCTGCGAGGGCTGGAGACATCAACATGGATCCTAGGTTCGTGAACCTCTTGAGGGAATGTTTGCGTGATATGATGACTCTTATGTGTCATATCGTCATATCTAGTAGGCTATTGGTAGTGATGAGGGATGCAGGGCATGCAATGCCAGATACATTAGATGAGCCTTCACGCAGTGCTACCTCGTTGGATCACGATGATGAGGGTGGTGATCATTATGCTTTTGGTAGTACTACCCCATCGGATCATGATCAAGGTGTCGGTGATCCTTCTAGTAGTACACCTCCTTGTCATTTGCCTTATGATCAAATTCCAAATCTAGAGGATGTGCCTTATGTTTCACCTAACGGAGTAGACCATCCACCTCCTCTTCCACCTCAAAGTTTGACAGACATTGAGGTACTAGCTGACCATCCATTGTCTTCTATTGCAGAACAGACCCCTCCTCCTCCATCTCAGAGTTCGACATACGTTGAGGCAGTAGTTGACCATCCATCATCTTCTACTGCAGACACAACTGGCACTACTACCTCTGTTGTATCATCATATATTTGACTTGATTATATATATATATATATATATATATATATATATATATATATATATATATATATATATTATATATATATATATATATGGTGCATTTTTTTGTTCGTGTTTATGTACTTAATTTATATGTTGGTGTTGATGTGTATATTGTTAGTTCATGGTAGATATGTACATTTAATGTGTATGTGATAACAATTATTTGACATGAGATGTATGTTGATTTGAGGATGTGTGTGGTGATGATGTTAGATTATAATGTTTGTATTTAGTTACATATGATCACGATGATGATGCCCTGTTAGATTATTATATTTGTGTGCTAGTTAATGACGTTCATATGTGCTAGAGGTGTATATAATTAGATGATGGTAGTGAATTTGAATGTGTATCTTAGATGATCTTTATGTTTGTTAGATTACTATCATCATGATGTTTTTTTATGAAATAATATTTATCATAGATTATGTATTGGTGAACTTATATCAAAATTTTATATATGAAATTGCATGCAAAACTACTTACTTAAAAAATAAAAATAAAAATTCAAAGATATTTTTATAAATTACAAAGTTTAGTATGGTTGAAACTATAATTAAAAAGAAAGGATTATTCAAAATTAACAATCACATATCATTAGAATTGAAGAACTGTCGATATTTCTCTACTAGGGTTTATCAGCTCTGATCACCCCTACTGAGATCGCATTGGCTGGCCAAGGTCGGCCACCTCTCCCCTTCTGCGCGGCTCCTGCTCTCCTTCCCTCCTTTGTTGACGGCGGCAAAGTGAATCATCAATGAGTGGCCCCTCACTTGGGCAGAGGGGAGGCTCCTTCCTTCCATGATGTTGTCAACCAGGTGCCTTTCATCCAATCAAACAATACGACACTACGACACCAGGGACCTCAGCCTCGACGACTACTGAAATTCCTGTCATGGGAGCACAATTGCAGGCATGGGGTTGGAACCATTTCCTACCAAAGGTAGAGAAGAACCCCAAATTTGTAATCCCTAATAATCGTATGGAGAAATCATGACACTATATGAAGTATCACGCCCTGATCTACAAGTTTTTGGGTATTTGGCCCCACGAACAAGATATTCTTTTATGGATCCATAACAAATGGGCTCCCGATAGTCATATCGAACTCTGACTGAGAGCCAAAGGTTTTTTTACTGTGATCTTTGTAGATATGGAGGGCATGAAATGTATTTTTGAGAATGGGCCCTACTTCATGAATAGTGTAGACCTCTTTCTCCGCTACGGGGAGGAATATTACAATCGTGACAAGGAGGCGTTCCAGGTGGCACTGGTCTCGGTAAGGCTTTTCTCCCTACCGAATGAGTTTTGGGAACCAGATATCCTGGAAGGAATAGGTAATGTGATCAATCAATTTGTGAAAGTCTCAGAGATCACAAAGAGACAACGACATGCATCCTATGCTCATATTTGTGTCCACATGAAAATTTCCCCAACCCTTCTCGAATGGATTGAGTTGGTTTACCATGATTCTATTTGGATGCAACCCCTTGACTATGAACATGTCACCTTCAAATGTCGTTGTTGTCATGAATACAAGCATCTCTTCTATGATTTCCCCCTCACCATTGTCGAATAATTTCAACAGGAAGCCCAGCATCAGGATGAGGAGGGCTTTCAATCAGTGGGGGGAAGGAGATACCGCTAACCCTAATCCCAGGCTGCTCCCCATCCTGTTCGTCCTAACCTACCTCCACTGCATATGAGATCTGCCCCGACATGCCATCCTTCTAGAAAACCCACCCTTCCAAGAGAAGAAAATCCCTTTGCAATCTTGGAAACCCTAGACCTAGTACAAGAGAACCAAGCAGAAAAATCCCCCTCGGCCCAACTGGCACTCCAAACAATGGGCGTTGATAAAAAAAAATACCCCATCCGTATTGGACAAAGCTCCTCCCAAGAGGAAAGTACCAAAAACTGTAGAAGATGATCGAAGGATAAAGGAGATCCTCAATCATACCAGCAAAGTGTTTGATATGGAGAAAAAAAATCAACAAAATTAGCCTGAAAGAAACAAAAATGCTTGAAATCTTCAGAGTATGGCTCAAAGGAAACATCAAATACATTCTAGCAAACCAACTCTCCCACTTCGGCAATATCTTCAGTCAATGGAGCATAAGGTTGGGGAAACAGGAGATCGATCCCAAACCTCCCAGTTTGAGAAAAGAAGGCGGTCTGCTAGCCATCACCCTTCCAGATCCGGGCATCTAAGATAGAGGAAAAAAGGGAAGGAATACAACAAGAGAATTAATCAAAGAAGCGGGAGAACTTCTGCTAAATTTGGGACAGATGGGTCAGCTAACGAATTATTTCCCAAGATCCCTACCCGCCTCCTAATGAAAACCGTCTCATGGAATATCTGGGTCTTCAATAGTAAAGGTAAGCTCTGATCTCTAAAGGAAAAGATAAATAAAGTCAAACCAGATATAATGTTGCTTCAGGAAACCAAAATGACTACAAAAAAATTAAAGGAGGCTAGCCAGCAATGTTGGAATAACAGTGAAGTCACGATGATAGATGCCATTGGTATGGTGGGAGGCATTGTGTTACTATGGAACCCAAACCAAGTAATCTTCATGGATTGGGTTGGTATCCATCATACCCTATCTGGAACCCTTCGACCTGTCAAATCAGATGCATGGTATAGCTTGACAGTCGTTTATGACCCTTCCACTCCCTAAGCTAAGGATCTATTTCTGAAAGAACTCCAGGCCCTTCATCCAATTACTTCATCACCCAACTGGATCATAAGGGGAGATTTCAATCTAATATGAAACTTGGATGAAAAATGTGGAGGAGCTAGGCGACTGGATTCTAGCTCCCTTGCCTTCAACGACTTGATAGAGGATCCTCACCTGGTGGATGTGAAATTGAAGATGGGTCTCCACACATGGAACAATATGAGAGGTGGACAAAATCAGGTGGCATGTCACTTGGACCGGTTCCTTCTATCAGAAGAACTACTCTTAAAGGATCCCCTCATTGAAGCCTCCATTATGTCGTCCTTAGGCTCAGATCATTGGCATATTTGTCTAAATTTGGCCTCTCACTCCCCCCGTAGAATAAACCCTTTCGCTTTGAAAGCTTTTGGTTACGACACCCAGGTCTAGTGGGAAAACTAGAAGACTGGTGGAAATCCCTAGAGGTACCCCCAGGATCTCACATGCAAATCTTTCAAAGAAAACTCAAATCCATTAAATTAAAAATCAAAATCTGGAATAGAGAGGAGTTTGGGAATATATTTATTGAGAAGCAAAAGTTAGAAGCGAAAATTTAGAAGATTAAAATGTAGATAATCTATGAAGGTTGGTCACTGGATCTAGCAATGGAAGAAGGTCATCTCTTATCGTAGCTGGAAGAAAGAAGGATTCAAGAGGAAGCATTATGGAGGCAAAAGTCCAGATTTTAATGGATCCGAGACAGGGAACGAAACTCAAAGTTCTTCCACCGATCCATGATCAGTAATAGACAACATAACCACATAACTTTGCTTATCTCAAGGGAGGGGGTTGAGCTGGAATCCCACCAAGCTATGGAATAAGAACTTATCTCCTTTTTCTCCTCGCTTCTGTCCGAAGAAGACATAGATAGAATGGGAGATATAGATCAAATCACCCATCATATCCCAACACTGGTGACAGAGGAGAAAAACGAGGCCTTAATGTGCCCAATGTCATGACAAGAAGTAGAAACAGTGGTTAAAGAGATGCCCCCAAACAAGGTGCCTAGTCTGGACGAGTTCACCTCTAAATTCTTCAAGGCTTGTCAGTATTTTCTGGGTCCTGAAATTGTTGCGGTGGTGGAGGAGTCCCGACAGCGTAGGCATATCTGGTCTAGTCTAAATGCTACATTCTTCACTCTTATTCCAAAATCCAGGGAGGCAAATTCCCTTAGTGGGTTCATGCCTATCACATTATGCAACGTGATTTATAAGATTCTCTCCTCTATCCTGGTTCGTCGTCTGAAACCAATTCTTCACCACATGATCAACCCGGAACAATCAAGGTTTGTAGAAGGGAGACAAATCTTGGACAGGATAGTCTCGGCCCATGAGATTATCCATTCCCTAAAGTGCCATAAGAAGCAGGGGATGCTTCTCAAACTGGATCTCTCCAAAGCCTACGATCACCTTAGTTGGTCCTACCTCATCTCGGTCATGAAAGCTTTCGGTTTGCAGAATATTGGCTCAGCTGGATTTACTCAATGATCTCCACCCATTTTTTCTCCATCCTGGTAAATGGAGCTCCCTCTCCCACCTTCCGATCCTCGAAGTGACTCAGGCAAGGCAACCTAATATTGCCCTTCCTCTTCATCATAGTTGTTGAGGGACTGAGTCATCTAATTAAGGTGACAAAACTCAATAATGACCTGAAAGGGCTTCACCTTCCAGGCACGGATATAACAAAGACCCATCAGCAATTTGTCAATGACAACCTATTGTATGGTGAGCCCAAGGTCAAGGAAGCGGTTACAATCAATGGGATCCTTACGTAGTTTCAAGCTGCCTCAGGTATGCTTCTCAATAAAGATAAATCTCATATCTATTTCTTTAATACTCCTCACCTGATACAACTGTTTTTAGCTCGTATTCTAGGATTTTCTATTGGGTCTCTTCCGTCAAAATACCCGGGTGTTCCGTTATTGGCCAATCCCCTACACATAGCCCACTGGAAATATTTATGCTCCAAAAAACTGTCAATTTGGAATTTTTGGGTCTTAAACTTGGTTGGTCGAGCTACTCTCCTCAAATCTGTCCTTCAAGCTATCCCTCTATACCAACTTTATTTTCTCCCTGCTCCTAAAAGAATTTATAAATATTTGTCTTCCATCTTCAGAAAATTCATGTGGCATGACGCCACCCTTGAAAATAAATGGCCCCTTGTTGCCTGGAACAAGCTTTTCCTTCCCAAAACCCAAGGGGGTCTTGGCCTGAGAGATCCGAAGATGCTGAATGCGGTCGCAGGGACCAAACTTTGGTGGCGATGGATCCAGGGTGGTCCGGAGCAATGGAAATGAATTTGGTCTCAGAAATATGGCCAAGGAAAATCTCAATTCATGTTACTCCGGGATCATTCCCCGCCTTCAGGATCAGCCATCTGGAACCTGGCCAACCAGAACAGTTACCTCATTCGGGATCACTTCTTCTGGGAAATAAGAGACGGTAGATCCGCTCTGTTTTGGGAGGATTCATGGCAACATCTTCCTCAACTACATAGAGAAGAGTCCCTGTCGGATTTAAAACCCCTTCTCCAGCAACTGAGTGAGGGGTGAGTAGCTAATTATTGGATTACGCAACAGAATCAAACGGGCTGGATAAAATGGAAAAATGAAGTTGACTGGCATATTGAGGCTCCCCACGAAGTTTGGCAAAATCTCTCTCTACAGTTGGATCAGTCGTTCATCCCTTTCTCCGTAGAACACGATAGACTAAGGTGGGGATATTCGACATCTAACTCTTTCTCCCTCAAACAAGCCTATCTCATCAAAGTAGACGCCATCAACATGCCACACCGGACAATTTGGCACAAAAATCTGGGGAGGGGAGATATGGCCCAAGATTGCCCACTTTATCTGGCTTGTTGGTCACAAGCACATTCTCAACTGGGATTGAATACGGAAGAAAGGTTTCATGGGACCGTCACAGGGAACCCTTTGCAAAAATCAATAGGAAACTCTCCAACACATCTTGAACACTTGCCCTACTGCAGGTGAAGTTTGGGACTTGGCTAATGGTCTCTTTGGACCCCACGACCATCAGCGAAATGATATTGTGGAGACTATAGAATAGTGGCCGCATAATAGATTCAAAAATACAATCGTCAATAGAGCCTAGTGCCTTATCTTGGGATTCATCCTATGGAATATCTGGAAAGAACATATCTGTGCCATTTTTCATGACCAGACTCCATTGGGTGATAGTCAAAGATAACACTAGAGAGACAATCTTGTCTGAGACCTGGGACCTTAATGACTAGAAGCCCACCCCTTCAAAGTCAGCCATTCTCCTTTCTCTCAATATCTCCCAAGATATGACTTTTCATTCTTCTCCTTTGGTCAAAGACTCTCCAATCTCCTCCCCCTCTATATTCTCTCGGCCTCCCTCTGGTTGCATTCAAATCATTTTTTATGGAACATTCAAAGGCAATCCAGGGCCCTCGAGGTATGGTGGGGTTATGTGCAATGAAAAGGGCACTCCTACAAGGGTCTATTATAGATATTGTGGCCTCACCACCAATAATGCAGCTCAAATAACTTCTCTCGAGAAGGGCCTCTCTTTGGTCCTTCAACAAAACTGCTCTCGAATCCATATTGTAGGGGACTCAAAGCTGGTGGTTTAGATGGTTCAGAAGATCATCAATGGTTCTCCCATGTTCAAAATTGTTAAAAGCTGGTGTTTGGAGGAACAACTCACCCAAATAAAACATATGATGGAACGTTTTGATTGTGTCACAACAGGCCACGTCCTCGGGAAGGGCAATAAAGTGGTGGATTGGTTGGCTAACCAAGGAGTGACAAACCAACACAATGAATTTTCCAAACCATGGCAGGATTTCCTAAGTGCGGATGATTTAGATCCAGGCAAACTTCAGGCTCTCCAGGACCTTTTGGAAGTTAATTCTCCCTCCCCTGATGGGGGTGCTCTTCCCAACGCCCATCTGTCTCATGTGAGGCCTCCAGGGACAGCTCCTCCTCCACACGGGCATTGATAGAGCCTGGGCACTCCGCACTTACATTCATTGTCGTAACATGATGAGTCCCTCCCCGCAACCAATCCTTAAATTCATCGTTAAGCAGCCTGTGCGTTTCAGTTCGACTATTCGAGAGATGAATTTTGGTTTGAAGGTTTGTGAAGGTGCTTGGTTATGGGGTCATGGCGTTCTGTTGGGGCGTTGGTCTTGGTTGAGGAGCAAGGAAGTTGTGGTTTGTCTTTGAGCGCGGGTTGTATACTGCCTCTTGGATTGCCCTTGGGACCCTGGAACCTAGACAGTAGTGGTTCACCTTCAAAGGTTTCTACAAAACCGGTGGCCATTGTTGGCTCCTCCCTTGTCGGCAAAACCTCCTCTGGGTTATCTCAGGTGTGTGAATGATGTTTTAATTTTAAGAATTTGGCTTCATGGTTTTGGCATTACTCCTTTGTGTGCACGAAGTTACACTCTCCTCTCCCCTAATCAGGGTCGCGCTCGCGGCTAGTGGTATGCCTTGAATTTTCCTGTGAAGGCTTCTCCGCCTTGTGCTCTAGTCTGGGAGGTCTTAGATTTGTTTGCCTCTTTGGGTTCCGATGGCAATTTGGAAGTTTATATTGTAGTAGGGCAATGGCCCTGTGGTTTTGGGTTTTGCCACGTCTTTTGCAGGTGGGATACAATGTCCTCAGCGGCTTCCTCCTATTGTTTTCTATTGTCTATAATTTATTTTAACATGCCCCGCCAATGGGGTCGTCCTCGTCAAGGGAGGGGTCAGCCAGCTCAACCTGGTTGTCCCAAGCCTAGGCACTCTTCATCTTCCGCCAATTCGGCCAATCGAGAAACCGAGGACGCTGAGGCTATTTCTCCAGCCAATTCTCCAGGAAACCTTGTAGCCTCGGCCTCATTGGACACTATAGCAGAGCAGTTGCACCACCTTCAGCTTGATATCGATATCCTCAGGGACCACAGGTATGAGGACCACAATGATATTGTGGCGTATCTGACAGATATTCAGTACAGTCAGAGTGAAATCCTAGAGCAACTGGACAACCTCTGGCGTAGTCAGTGACGTACCAATGACCATCTTCGCAGCTTGGAAGCTCGAGTGGAGCACATCGACTTCCACATTCATGACCATGTTGGGTATTTCGCAGCTCCTCTTGTAATGCCTCCCCACCCCCTCCCTGACATGTTGTTGTCAACTCAAGATTCTTTTGTGTTTATGTTAGTAGGCTAAGGCCTCAACACTTATCAGAAATAATGTATGTAATATGTCCTCACTGGTATGCTCTAGTCCCCAATCTCACAATGTCTGTATGTCCCAAGAGAGTGGGGACTGTTGAGATCTTTTTTTTAAGCTATGCTATTTTGAAAATCTAATGAAAGCACTTTTGAATGACAAAAACAAATGGTTGAAACCATGATTGTAAAATTATGATAAATATTTTTGTATTGCTTAAATAGTTCATTCATATTCATTCTAACGTAGTTAGTAAAATATTTCAATACTCACAAGGAAAAAATAATTAAAGGTAAAAAAATTAGTTAGTTCTTAATAAGATGAAAATGTGTAACTCATGCAATTTTTAATATAAAATAAATAATAATAAATTATTCAAAAATACAATTTAACCAATTCAATAGTGGTTTATAAAATTGAATCTATTGTTAAATTTAAAAAGCTTAAGTCGGAATTTTTTATAATTAATTTATATTTGATATAACTTAAAAAAATATATAATTTTTTATTTATCATTAAAGTTATGAGATTTTCAAGCAAATTAAATTTAATATTTATAACACCTCTTACCAATTTAGATTAGAAATTTCTCTCTCTAAAGATGAGGATGAGGAAATGTAAAATAAGGCTTGTGAAGTTACTTGTAGTTGGGGATTTGCTCTATCGGAAGTTCTCCCTTAAAGAGGCAAGTGAACTTTTTTCTAGTAATAAAAATATAACATTTTGGTGTTATTTTGGTTCTTTATTTGCTATTGTATTGGTTTAAATTTAACTCTTTTTAATAATAAATATGAGTTAAATAATACAAAAATCATATTCTATTAGATTTAAATTTTTAACAAATAATATATTTGATTATTTCTTAATGAACAACTCAAGAAATATTTTTTTTCCACATACTTATCACGGGATAGTCATTAAAATTCATGTTTTCACATTTATCCCAGCTGATACTACATCTTGTTCACAATGACAAAGACATGTCTACTTTAAATAATTTACTTATAAATAAATAGAAATAGATATTTATTTTACATAATCTAAATAGGAAAGCAAAATGCATCACCAAGTCTATTAGAAAGTCAAACAAATGTCTCTTAATCACCATCACATTATTTATCATTTAATTCTTAGCCATAAAATATTTATTAATCAACTTTTATTTATAATTACCATTGAAACGAAAAGTCAAAATTGTTCCATTGTCAATGAAGAAAAAATTAAAGCCTCTCATGCATCCACGTAAGCCCATTTGTTTCTGTTATAGTCCATAAAAAGATGTAATCAACATTTTATACATGCATAAGACCTCCTTTTAGTTTACATAATGTTACAAGAACTATAATTTAAATATAATAAACATGACTTTACCTCTTATGTCAGGAATTTAATCTTACATATTAATATACAATTTTTTCATTGTTAAAGTCCTCATAGAGTTGTCACTACATGATTTATATTGATTTTGAACTAAATAAGAAGAAAAAAATAGGTGCACTAGTAAATAAACCAATAAGCATCTAAATCGAGAATAAATATCCAATGTTGTTTCTAAATTCACTATTTTCTCATTTTTGTTATATTATTTTCATTTTCCTATTTGAGAAGGATTGTGACCTCGAATTTTTATTATCATAGATATTGTACACAATTGGAAATACTTAGTTTTAAGTGTAAAAATGTTTCCATTGCAAAAAAACATGTAAAAACGTTTGTGAATCTTACCAATTATATAAAATGCCAACAAGACGAATAAAAAAACAATATAATTAGTGAAATAAAGAAAACAAAAACATACAACAATAGTATAAATGATGAAATAACACAAGTACATATCACTCTCTATTGTCATCACCCTGATTATCTTCCTCGCTTGGCATGATAACACTATTGTTCTCAAAAATATTTTTTGATCTAGGGTCGTGTCTTAATACGAACCACCAATCCTTATCCAACAAATCTGGGTAAAAAAACACCTAGTTGTAATGTTTTGGGAAAACATAAGGCTACCTAGATTCATGCCACATCTTTCTAGAGTTGATAGATATCATCCTACTATCGTGATCTTCCTTTACATTATTCTGATCAAAGGTGTCTCACCACTTGCAACTGAAAATAACACATTGGAATGAAGAGAAGTCGACTTGAATGATCTCTTGTATCTTTCCAATGTAACCTAACATCCCCTGCATTAGGTTTTTATCACGGTGGCTAACACGACTAGATTTGTCGAAATCGACTTCCACTCCACACTCTTGTGTCATGCATCCATCATCAGCAGCCTCCATGTGAAAATGATGTCCATATGGCCACATAGATGGGAACAAATGCACCTATAAAAAAATGAAAAAATCATAGTGTCATGTGTCTAATAACCCGATCGTAATTAAAAATATAAAAAATATATATATATATAAATGTTACAATTCAAAGGTGGAATATGAAGTTAAAAATGTACAGAAAGATATTATAATTACCGATTTGTTGCACCCAATCCCTATGTTTAGCGCATCCTCTTCAGCACGTGGGTAATGACCAGATGCACCGTATTTCTCTCTGACTTGATCAACAACCCAACTGTTAGGGCATGTCATTGACATATTTTCTTTTAAATGATCAGTATAAGGCATGCTTCTACCATTCAACCGTTTGAATTATTTCCTGTCACTATCTCATTTCCTCCTCTTCTCCTCGTACAATGTGACCCATGGTTGTGTCGCTTCCATATTGTAAAGAATGAATTTGTTGATGGCTTCAATTTCTGAATTCGCTGATGAAATAAAACCAACATATATAGTACAAATGAGATCAAAATATGCATTAATATGAATTTCAGTGTTAATAGTTTTTGTATAGAAATTTTACAAATTACAATCCACTTACTCTTTATCATGCACCTCTTTCCATTCGTTTCGAGAAGCTCCCCTTCTCTTTTGTCTTCATCCCTTTTGTTGTCCCAAATCGTTGCACCTGGGGTGTTGTCGATATTCTTGATGTACTCACTGGCATAATAGAAAGATTCATACAATATATACCCCTCTACCATAGACCCCTTGGGTTTTTCCCTTTGTCGAACAAAACCTTTCAATTTCTTCATGTACATCTCTAAGAAGAACATCCAACGACAAGAAACAACCCAAACTAATTCAACCTCATCTACTAGGTAAATTAGAAGATGAACCTGGAAGTCCATGAAACTCGTCGACAGTTCCTTCTCAAACATACAACCAATCTCAGTTATCTCTCAACGCCACCATGGAATGCTAGCCATATGAATCTCCTTTGAATTGATCCAATGTACAAATATAGATAATTTATATATGGCACATCATAAATCTTAGGGGAAGTCATGGTTCACACACCCATGCATGAGCAGAGGATAATGACATTGTACAATAAATAGTACTTGTATAAAAATTAATTATAAAATATCCCATTGCATAAAAATTTAAATTTAAATTTAAAAAATCATGTTTTTGACATACGTACTCTTAGAAGGTTCAAAATATCATGCGATTTCAACCCCGACAAATGGTATTCCACAGTGAAGCAGCGTCGTAGTGAAGACCCATATAAAGAAGGCACCATCACACTCATTATAGCTTCCTTTTCCAAAGAAAGGTCATCTTTCTTTAAAATCCATGAGACACCGCCTTCTTTGAAAGACCAAGAGGGACCAACCTCTCCTTTAGTTTCTTGCATTGGCTAATGTTTCTTTTTAGTTTTTGAAGAAATAAGATCTCTCCTAATAGCTAATGTGTCATTTTCTTTTGATGATATGTACCTCCGTAAAGAAGATGAAATAGTTTTAACTATGCGCATGGGATCTAGTAAGAAGGCAGTCTTAAGATACTCCCAATATGGGAGCTCATAAACGACAAATTTCCTCTTCATCCTAATTTGGGATTTGAAACATTGACAAATATGGTTTCTACTGTGGATACTCTGAGACTAAACTCAAAAGAAATGAACCACAGATGCCTAAAATCCAGAATTATTTCCCTGTACGGAGGGGATACATGGAGTGAAAATATTTTACTTGAAAATTTCATAATGAAGATAGCAAGAAGAGCTGCAGATCTCCAATTTCTTTTAACTATTTATCCTATCACAAAGCTCTTCTTCTATCATCATTCAGATTGGTCCTGATGATGGATCCCTATTGGGATTTGAAACGTTGACAAATATGGTTTCTACTGTGGATACTCCGAGACTAAACTCAAAAGAAATGAACCACAGATGCCTAAAATCCATAATTATTTCCTTGTACCGAGGGGATACATGGAGTGAAACTATTTTACTCGAAAATTTCAGAATGAAGATAACAATAAGAGCTACAAATCTCCAATTTCTTTTAAATATTTATCCAATCACAAAGCTCTTCTTCTATCACCATTCAGATTGCTCTTGATGATGGATCCCTGTTGGGATTTGAAACATTAACAAATATGGTTTCTATTGTGGATACTCCGAGACTAAACTCAAAAGAAATGAACCACAGATGCCTAAAATCCATAATTTTGGATCATCGAACATAGGCTCCCCATTTGAATCGAACATTTCTTCAAACTCCTTATCCTTCTCTCTCTCATATGCTTTAATCCATTCAGCTAGTGTCACTATAGCCAGCCTTTGGGTTCTCTCTGGTTTACCATTGAAAGCAGATGTTTCTCTTCTATAAGGGTGTTATTCTTGGAGGAATACCTTAGAGCATTCATACTAGTTTTCGTAGGTGGTCGGACCACCTAGCCTTTAGAGAAGGTCCACAACAATTACAACCATGATACCCTTTTGTTACAAGACCTGCAAAATTTTTGTATACAAGTCGACGCGTTAGCGACCATGAAGATCAAAACAATTGCAGTGAATTAAATTAAATATATGCAAAACAATATTGTTACATATATACATAAATCAATAAAAATTCAATTTACCAGAGCAAACTCCTAAGCCTGGATAATCATGTATGGTGTAAGCACATATGCCATACAACATAAAACTCCTCTCTATTTGAGATGGGTCTTAATACATCGTACACATGTATCCCTTCCCATAATTCCTTCAATTCATCTACCAATAGTTGTAAGTAAACATCCATTTTCTTTACTTGTCTTCTGCTAGGGACTATGAGAGCCAACATAAGATGTTCATTCTTCATGGACAACCATGGGAGGATATTGTTATTGATCACTACTATAGGGCAAACAAAATAGTTGGTGATTTGGAGGGAATCTGGGTTGACGCCATCCATGACTATGATGAGTTGTAGACTTCGTACTTCATCCTCGAATTTTTCAGGCCATGTATCCTCTATATGCTTGATGGCTATTGAATCTGTTGGGATTCGCATAACTCCTTACTCACTTCTATGTGAGGCAAGACATCCCTGCAACATAGTCAATTCTTTGCAACGATAAAGCCTTTGAATCCTTGGTATTATAGGCATGTGCCTCAGTATCTTATGAGGAGGACCACGTTATTTACCCATTTTTTTCACATTACAGTACCTGTCATGCCCACATTTTGGACATATCTCTTTTTCTGCATATTCTCCTCTACATAGAATACAATCATTCAGACATGTATGATATTATATGTACTCAACGCCAAACATTTTCAACAATTGTTTTGCCTCTTCACAGCTACCCGACAAGATATTATCACTAAGAAGAATTGTATATTTGAATAACCTGCAGTTGGTGGGGAATATAATTGTACAATGTCAATATTTAATGTTCGTAAAATTGATCTTTTTTAATGTTGATTGTGTCACAAGATTTCTCAAAATATAAGGGACCTGATCGATCATCCAAGTGAATTACCTCACTATTGCCAAGAAACATGCATTCGACATGTCGCATTTTTCTTTTAAGTTGCACACCAACATCATTGTCCCTAGCTGAGTAGACTTTGACTTGCCTCCAGGTCCAAAGAGAGGGGTGGTGGAAGCATATTTTAGGCTTTCGAATAAGGTATCAGTGATATGAGCACCATCCCCTAACTCATCGTTCTGGAATGAATCTAACAACATTTCCTCCATGGCAGTCGTATCCCGTAAGTAATAAGCCATACCAAGCTCCATTTGATCGCCTCTGTTGCCAACTTGTGATGAATAACTAATATTGTTGTAGTCATTCCTAATTGGTGAATCTAGACGTAGTGGGAATTGAATAGGTGGTTGATTCAATTATTATTTTTATGCTTCCTCTCCGAGTCTTGCTCTTAATGGAACATTCTCTTGAGTTGATTTTGTAGTGGGGTGCACTGGAAGATGATAGGTGGGTCGCTCATCATCACTAGAATCCTAAGTTCAAACAATATTAAACGTCATTAGTACAATATGAATGATATTAGTAAGCACGTCAATGCAATTAACTTGTTGAAATTACGATATACCAAACAATTATTACCAACGTTGATCTAGGATTGCGACTGGAAGATGCCATGTTCCAATTGGCAGGGTGAAGAGGTTGTCCATTTTCATCTACCAACTACTTGCGATATGTTTCTGCTAATAAGAGCTTTTGACATTTTTGAAATGGAGGAATATTTTCTACATCTGAACTCGATTATGAATAAGGATCCTGCAAATTTAGATACATTTTTATTGAAATTCACATGGATTAATAAATAAATTCAATTAGATAATCGAAATATAAATAAAATCTAAACTTACTAGAGATGGAACGAGATGGAATTTGAAGAATTGGTCATTCGATCAGCAATATGGAACGAGTTGGAATTTGAAGAATTGGCCATTTGATATTATTAAGATTTTGTCCCTACATTTGAAAAAAAATAAAAATAAAATTTTGTGTGAATATCTAAAATTAATTTTGAGAACCATATAACCACAATATGAATTTCAATATAGTTTTCAAACCATTCTTCAAGAATAAGGTGACTTTAAGCAGAAAATGTATTTTCGAATTAGTCACCGGAGATTCCACAGTAAGAAAATGTATATTATGAACTACTGTCCTAAAGGATAATTTGAGATTATTATACCATTTTATGTGAAAATAAAATTCCAGATAGATTTAAACCCTATCGGTGTGCTTATCAGAACAAAACGTACCGATGCGTTTAAATCATAACCGCACCGGGACTTTAAGATAATACCCGCACTGGTTTTTGGCATTCCAAAAAATATAAAATATGTTATCATATTGGTGCTCTTCTACAAAAACGCACACATGCATTTAAATAAAAACAACATCGGTACGCACCTATTTCCGAGATTTTGAAAATAAAAATGAATTCTACCATGTCGGTGCTCTTGTAACAATTACATCATTGATGCATTTAAATACGAACCACATTGTTGCATTACAATATTAATCCCACTATTTCAAGAATTCCAAAAAAAAAAAAATATCATGTCGATGTGTTAAAAATATTTAGCGCCCCGGAAATACCGGTGCCACCTGTGTTCTTTACTATCGAACACACCGATGTTCAGATTAAGTGGGAAAAAATGCAATTTTTTCTTCTTTTTCTTTAAAAAAAAAAAAAAAAAAAAAAAAAAAAAAACAAGAAAGAAAGAAAGAAATGAGCGGCAACTGATTTTTCAAAAACTAATTTGATAAAGCCTTTTAAAATAAAAATTTATTCACTATTTGGAGGACTGAGGGAGGGAGCTTTGAGGTACTAGGGTTTTGAACAGGGGGCGACAGGAGCGAGCTGGTAACTATGGAGGGGCTTGGAGGAGGGAGCTCCACTCCCTCCTACAGTAACGTGGTTTCAAACAGAAGCAAAGAGGCGAGTCTGAACAATTTCCGGAAACCAACGGAGGCAGAGACAAAGACAACTGGCACTCACAAGCTGGAAAGCAGCAATTCCCCTGAAAAGGAAGGGACCCACAAGGAAGCTAGGAGGGAAACGAATCCTGGAGACAGCAGTCTGAGAACTGAGAAAATGTCTGCGACGGGACCCTGCAAGCCCAAGGCTAACATTAAACCCCAGGTGGTCTTAAATGATCCTGCACTACAGGTGCACAAAGATCACATGGCGACTTATGCGGTCATTTGCAAGTTCATGGGCATATGGCCCACGGAGAAAGTGTTGTATACATGGATAAGAAACAATTGGAAACCGAAGGGAGAAATAAATCTACATCTTGGCTCCAAGGGTTTCTTCACAGTGGTTTTCACTAACCTAGAGGACAAAGACAAAGTTTTCAAAGGAGGACCCTACTTCTATGTTGCCGCAGGCCTTTACATGCGACCTTGGGTGATGAACTTTGTTCCGGAGCGAGAAACATTCACATCGATCCCAGTATGGATTAGATTATACTCCTTACCTTTAGATTATTGGCTGCTGGAATCTTTAAAAGCTATAGGTAACAAATTAGGGCATTTTATAAAGATATCAGAGGCGACTCTGCGAGGGAAATATACCTCCTTCGCTCGCATATGTGTAGAGATGGACTTATCAGGAGCACTCCCGGATGAAGTCATCCTAGAAGTATATGACGAGGAATGGGTACAGGCAGTCGACTATGAACACATCCCATTCAGATGTTGTAAATGTCATGAACATGGGCACCTCTTCAGAGACTGCCCACTCAACAAAAGGGAGGACTACCCAAAAACCAACAAAGGAAAAGACCCTGAAGGTTTTACCAAAGTGGGAGGCAGAGGGAAAGGAGGGGGAAAAAGTCCCAAAAGAAACCTAGTGAAAGCAAGATACCAAGTCATAACAGTTTTGAAATTTTAGAAGAAGAGGGGGGGAAAATGGTATGCACAAGAAACTAGAGGACTATCATACAGAGAAGGAAAAAGAGGATAGCATGGAAATCATACAGGAATACAATGGACAAAAGGAGGACCCACCGAGCACTATGGAACTTGGAAGGGACCATGAGATGACCCCAAGCGAAGGAGGTACGGAGGACCAAGACCTACAGGAGATCCTTGAGAGGGAGAACCTTGAACTAGAAAAGTTTCTAGAGCAGGGAATCAACAAAGGAATTGACTCTCTACCACAAGAGGAGTTTGACAGAGTACAACAGCTATTCCTCCGAAGGTCTCAAACAAAGGCTGTAGGAGTCAAAAGGAACCACGATAGCCAGGAGAACAGAGGGGTTAAATCAATGGAGATAATATCAGGACACTCCACCAAAAACCTAGGCAAGAAAAGAGGAAGAAAGAGACAGAATGAACTGCTGACAGAGTGTGGGAAACTCATGATTAATTCAGGTAAGATGAAAGATCTCACCAGTTACTCTTTTACAAACCCATCATTATGAAGCTTACAACCTGGAACATTAGAGGACTAGGGAGTAAAAGAAAACAAAGAAATCTCAGTAATAGAATAAAAGAAGAAAAACCAGATATGGTGTTTATACAGGAAACAAAATGCTCAGTAGATAAAATTAGAGAAATGCATAGCAAATGGCTTATTAAGTATGAGTACCTAGAAGTCAAAGCAAATAATTCAGCTGGAGGAATTCTCACTCTATGGAATCCTCAGAAATTTGGAATCCTGGATGCTGAGGCATCCAGAAACCACCTTTCAATGGTTATCCAACCTTTGGGGGACAAGGATTGTTACATGATCACAAATGTCTATGGTCCTCAACTTCTGGAAGACAAACTCAGGCTCCTCACCTCTCTGGAGGAGCTGAGAGAGAGACACCCAGCAATGCCCTGGATTCTGGGAGGGGACTTTAATATGATCAGATCTCTCACAGAGAAAAAAGGAGGAACCAGAACACTTGGTAGAGACTCAATAGCCTTCCAGAACTTCCT
This sequence comes from Pinus tabuliformis, assembly GCA_031772625.1. Lineage (NCBI taxonomy): Eukaryota > Viridiplantae > Streptophyta > Pinopsida > Pinales > Pinaceae > Pinus > Pinus tabuliformis. The sequence continues at coordinate 95,298,591 of CM062804.1, read as the reverse complement.
TAACAACATGAGACTGGTGGATATGGAAACAATAAATGGCATCTTCACGTGGAACAACAAGAGAGGAGGAACTTCCCAAGTAGCCTTGAGATTAGACAAATTCATATATTCGGAGGATATCCTTCTCACCGGTCATATCATGACAGCTTTCATCCCCCCTTTCGAAGGCTCGAACCATTGGCCCATATAGCTGGAAGCTTCCTTTATTGGAACCCCGAGGAACAGACCTTTCAGGTTCGAAAATGTTTGGCTTACTCACCCTGATTTCATCACTAACATTGGAAATTGGTGGGCGGAAGAAATGCCCACCCAAGGCACAAAAATGTTCCTCCTGCATCAAAGACTCAAACACATCAAGAGAAGGCTCAAAGAATGGAATAAAAATGAGTTTGGAAACATTTTCAAAGCCAAAGGAGAAGTGGAAAAAAAATTACAGGAAATTAATCAAATTCTCATCACAGAAGGCTTCACAGAGGAAAGGAAAATGCAAGCAGACTCACTTCAACAAGAATGTGACAACAGAAGCCAACAGGAGGAAATCTTCTGGAGATAGAGATTCAGAGTGCAATGGATTAAGGAAGGGGAGAGAAACACTAGGTTCTTTCACAAGTCTACCATGGAACACAGGGCACATAATCGGATCACAAAACTTATAGATCCTCAAGGGAAAGAGCTAAATACTCACAAGGAAATGGAAGCTGTACTGGTTCAACATTTTCAAAGTATAGCAGAGGAGACCATGGCAGACAGATCTCAATTTACTAAAAGTTTTACTCAGCATATTCCAAAACTGGTAACCAGGGAAGACAATTATAATCTCAACAAGCCAGTGACAGAAGAAGAGGTCAATGAAGCAATCAAAGAGATGCACAATGGGAAAGCTCCAGGCCCAGATGGTTTCAATGTAGACTTCTTCAAAGCATGCTGGGAAACAGTCAAACATGACATTCTGGAAGTGGTGGAGGACTCGAGAAAATCAAGATCAGTTCTAAGAGCGCTTAATGAATCCTTCATAGCCTTAATCCCCAAATAGGAAAAATCCATGACTCCAGACAGATTCAAACCCATAGCTTTATGCAATGTGGTGTACAAAATCATTTCCAAAGTAATTGCTAACAGACTCAAACCCCTTCTTCCAACACTTGTGTCAGAGGAGCAGACTGGATATGTGGAAGGTAGACAAATTCTCAATAATATCATTCAAGCTCACGAAGTGGTGCATTCCCTCAAGACCAATAAGCAAGCAGGTATGATAATACAACTAGACATAGCGAAAGCTTATGATAAGCTAAGCTGGTCCTATATCAGGGAAGTTCTTAAAGCTTATGGCTTTGACCACAACTGGATAAGATGGGTCATGGCTCTTGTTACCACTGCCAGTTGTTCAATTCTTCTTAATGGCTCTCCATCCAGAACCTTCAGGCCATCGAGAGGCCTCAGACAAGGAGATCCTCTCTCCCCCTTCCTCTTCATTCTCATGATGGAAGGATTGGGCAGAGCGATCATTTCAGCCAAGGAGGAAGGAAGAATCCAGGGACTCAGACTCACTTAGAATGGGGACACATTGACTCATCAGCAATTTGTGGACGACACTATGTTGCAGGGCACACCCACAGTCAAGGAAGCCAAAGCTTTCAAACAAATCCTGTATGAGTTCGCAATGGTTGTTGGTACTGAGGTAAGCCTCACAAAATCAAAAGTTTTCTTTTTCAACACTGATATTTCAATTCAAAGAAATCTCTCCAGAATTCTAGGCTTTCAAAGAGATCATCTTCCCTCAAAATATCTGGGAATACCCCTCACTGACAAACCTCTGAGCAAGGAAGTCTGGGAGTCAGTAACTAATAAATTGAAGGACAAAGTCAGCAAGTGGACAAGCAGATCCTTGAATTTAGCAGGGAGGCTAGTTCTCACAAAGGCAGTACTACAAACCATTCCAATTTACATGTTATCAACACTTCCGGCACCAACAAGAGTCTTACAACAAATCAGGAATATCCAAAGGGATTTTCTTTGGGGGAAAGGGGAAGAGAAAAAGAAATGGGCTCTGGTTGCTTGGGACAAGCTCTGCAAACCCAAAACCCATGGTGGTTTGGGTCTCCATGACCTGGATATTCTAAACAAAGTTTTGGGGGCAAAACTTTGGTGGAGATGGCTAAAGGAAATAAGAAACCCCTGGGCTAAACTCTGGAAACAAAAATATGCAATGGATTGGCAAGAAATGGACCACATTAGAATGACAGGACACATCAGAGGTTCCCATATTTGGAACAAGGCATGGGAGAACAGAGCCTTAGTTCAGAAACACAGTTTCTGGGAGATCAGAAATGGGAATCTTGCCTAGTTCTGGGAGGACAACTGGCAGCAGGAACATAACCTTAGTAGAGAAGGACTAGATATCATAAAAAACGATACCATTAACAAAGGACTGAAAAAAGTAAGTGACTATTGGGATCAGTCAAGGGACACTAGTAAATGGAGAATTTGGAAGGTACCAGATTACAGTGAAGAGACCCCATTGAAGACCCAAGCTAAAGTTCTGGAAGCTATTCTGGAAAAGAGGCAAATTTTGACTTCAACCTCGAATGATCTACTAAGATGGGGTAGAAACAACGAGGGCATCTTCAACCTCAAAGAAGCCAAAAGAATAGCCACGGGACTTAACTACCCAAGCCCTAATAAGACATGGAAAGACCTATGGAACAACCCACACTGGACGAAGATCAAACTATTTAGGTGGCTGGTTCAGCACAAAAAGATTCTAACTTGGGAAAATCTTAGAAAGAGAGGTTTTGCTGGTCCATCAAGATGCCAACTATGTGGCCTACAGGAAGAAACTATGGATCACCTTCTCAACCTCTGCTCTTTCACCTCAACCTTATGGAATTGGGTGGCCTATATCTTCAATCAGACAGACAGGAACGAAAATGACATCACTGATACTTTAAAGAACTGGAGGAAGGACTTCTCGGATAATGAGACAGCCTGGACTCTGATCCATAGTTTCTTCCATTGATACTTTAAAGAACTGGAGGAAGGACTTCTTGGATAATGAGACAGCCTGGACTCTGATTCCAGGATTTTTGATCTGGGATGTTTGGAAAGAATGTAACAACAGGATCTTCAAAGATAAATCTGGCTCAGCACAAAGTATCATAGCACAGATCCTAAAACAGCTCAAAGAAATTGTCCCTTCGGAAGCAACCTCCTGAGAAACCCCGGGTCATCGAGACGCTCACATTCTAGAACTGTTGGGGCTCCAGTCACATGTCCCTCAGGGCATAAATAAGACAGCAAGGCACATTTCAGAAGGAAAGGCTTTCTGGCAACCCCCTCCCCATGGCTTTTTAAAATTCAATATAGATGGAGCCTCAAAAGGTAACCCTGGGGACGCTGGTTATGGAGGAGTCATAAGAGATGAAGAGGGCAATATCAAAGTCATCTTTCACAGTCATCTGGGGAGGGCCACTAACAATATGGCTGAACTCATGGCCATTGAGCAATGCTTAGAAATTCTGATTGAGTTCAAGTTACATAATACAATCATCGAGGCAGACTTGGAATTAATAATTAATTCGGTCAAACGGCTTGGCACGGGCACTACACCAGACAAAGTCTCGAGACACTGGAGACTTTTGCAGGTCTATTACCGAATTCAATCGCACCTAAGAATTCTAAGAACCCTTAGTTTTGTACATGTGCGCAGAGATGCCAACAGAGTAGCGGACTAGCTAGCTAATGAAGGGGTGAGATGCACAAGAGACAACAAGTGCTGCTTGTGGGAGTTGGTACCCGCAGGACAACTGCGTGAGGGCTGCTACACTTTGGCCCGCACAGACAGGGAGCATTATCAACACATGAAGGGGAATCAGCCAGTTGACCATTAAATAGATGGACGCTAGGGGTTCGATAAAAAGACATCCTGAGAATTGGCATTTTTGGGTCTTGCAGTTGGATACCACAGATCGCCTTCTCATTGGCTCTGCAGGGAGCTTGGATAGCGAGCAGGCAGTCAGAAAAATTGTGACAAGCTGCTCAAAGTTGCGAGGCATTGGTTCAAATGGGTGGCTCAGTTGAATGGATGGTAGTGGGTAAAGCGTATCCGTGGTTTCCGGGTTATCGGGTGTCAAAGCGGTTTCTGGGTTATTGGGCGTCCTCAAAACCCGAAGTGGTTTATTATAAATGTGTTATCATTGAAAATGCTGTAGCCAAAATTTTTTAGCCTGGCTTAAAGAGTGAGAATTTTCGCAGCGCAGCTCGTTTTAGTGATTTCGTAGCGTGCTACGAAAAGGGGAATTTGTCTGAATCCACAGCCAATCTTACACAGTTGTTATATTCATCAAAATCCATTATCAGTGACTGGCTTATGTTTGAGAGAGATGTTGCAAGTTTCCAGGGGTGTTATATTGGTGAAGAATGAGAACATGTTGCAAGATTATGTGCAGAAGCAGGGGATATTTAATGTGTGTTTAAATGGCTACAATCCACCTAAACCTTGTATACTGGTGGAGTCCTGGTGAGTAGTAGTCCTTGTATACCGGTGGAGTCCTGGTGAGTTTGAGATTTACAGAGATTCATGGTGTGGCAAATTCCTCAGATGGTTCATAGTGCATGCATTAAGCATCAAATTCTTTTACAAGTTCTTTTGGTTCACGGTATTATTTTAATGAAATACTTCAAGTTATTTACCATGTTATCATGATTCAACCTGAGGAGATGTCTACTGTGAGCCACAGTTCTTTATCAGAATTTGGTGTTCTGGGTTTTGAATTGGGTTATTCAATAGAGAATCCCAATTTATTGATCCTGTGGGAAGTTTAATTTGGTAATTTTGCAAATGGCGCCCAAGTCATTTTTGATCAACTCATAAGCAGTGGGAAATCGAAATGGCTTCGCCAATCTGGACTTGTTGTTTTGCTTCCTCATGGATATGATGGCCAGAGCATCCTTTGATTGTCATGTCTCCAAAGAATTTTCTTCGGCACAAAGACTGCAGATCAAATCTGTCTTTCGGGCAAACAATGGTTAATATGATGAATGTACCCGATTCCTGGCTTTATATGATGCACAAGTATCCAAGGTTTTAATATACAGGTTTGATGAATCATTCCGAAATATAAACTGGACATGATTCTCTTTTTGAATGATGATATCGTGGTACAGAAAGATTTGACTGCACTCTGGTCTGTCAACCTCCAAGGAAAAGTAGATGGTGCAGTTGAAACATGTAGCGAGAAGTTTTCATTGCTTTGACAAATATCTGAACTTTTCTAATCCTCACATAGCCCAGGAATTGATCCGAATACTTGTGGTTGGGCATATGGAATGAATGTTTACAACTTGAAAGAATGGAAGAAACGTGATATAACTGACATTTATCACAAGTAGCAAAGCATGAATGAGGACAGGGTATTGTGGAAGCTTGGAACACCGCCACCGGGTTTGATTACATTTTACAACTTGACCTTCCCTCTGAGTAGTTCCTGGCACGTATTGCGCCTAGGATACAACCCAAGTGTCGAGTTTTCAGATATTGAGAATTCAGCTGTCTGTCACTATAATGAAAACATGAAGCCTTGGTTAGAGATAGCAATGAGCAAATAAAGGTCTTACCGGACAAGTAATAATATACGTGTTAATTATACGACACGTGGCCTCTACAACAGCGCGCCGGATTGTGGATTATGTTTGTGAAATTGCCGGGTGTTATAAATCATTCCCTTCATGCGCAAATGGAGGATTATTATAATTTCTGGTGCTCATTTAAAAGCCACGGTTCAAGAAAATCTTGCTTATACAGAAGCTTATAATAATCCAGAGATTTCGCACCGGGAGTAGCAGAGATTGTTATGGATAGGTTGGGGTTATCTCACACCCGTTTTTCTGCATATGGGAGTTTCAGATTTAGTGAGTTTGCAGTGGAATTGTAATGGTTGTGGTGCGTCTGCCGGGAGGGTTATTAGTTCATAAAACACGCTCATGAACTTTCGCAGCGTCTGCTAATAACCATAACTAATAACCCTCTGTTTTATGTTTTGTATCACAAGTCTGTAGTTTTGGTTGCATGACGAGTTGTTATATGCTGTGGTTCATGTAATCAATACTGAGCGCAATCATAGAGAACAATTTTGGAGAAAGGGTGTTGTGCTTCTGACTGTCTACAACATGCAAAAATGACTTTGTGAATGCAATCCAGATTAGCAGTGTTTCCTGTATCGTTATACCATGGCAGAGCTAGAAGACTTGTTTTGTGTGGAAGATGAAAATTTTGCTGAATGAGACAGCGTTTTGAAGGATAGAAGGGTTCGAAGCAGAAAGATGTCTGCAAAGCAGTCCACATGGTCTCAAGGAACACATCAAGTTAAGAAAGAGCTTGGTGGACTCTCAGTGGCACTTCTCTTCAAAATCCTGTGGGAGAGTTATGTTCTTTTGTTCGGTTCTTAGGGATCTATCTTTATTCCTATTACTTCTGAAAGAAATGCGCGCGGCCTCATTTAGAATGCTTCCATAATTCAAATGCTCTGTTCAGTTTTGGTTTATGGCTTTTCAAAAGAAAACACTCAAAGGATTTCCTTGTATGTCTCAGCTAACATTTACTGGTGAGGCAGATATTCAGAGTTACTCAAATGTGTTGCAAATGATGATCTCCAAAAAGTATATGCGATTTAAGGACTGTGTCAAGATTGCCCAGGATCTAAATTTTACATTGGAGCAGGTTCTGAGGGTATCTCATGAGGAAAATAGGAAAGCTCAACTATTGCATAAAAAGGCGATAAAGCCTTATAATCTTGGGGATGGAATGCAAACAAGCATCAATAATCAACGGGTTAGTCCTTTGAAGAGAAAGAGTCTTTCTCAGGAGGACACTTCTAGATATGGTAATATGGAAGTTCAATTGAAAAAACCATCCGCTCAGAAGGATAGTTTTTGTGAAGGTGCTGGAAAAGATTTGGATTTCTATAAGAATAACCAAGCTGTGAGGGAAGAGCAAAATAATTACAAGAAACCTCATTGTGAGAGAAGCATGGTGAGAATTAGGAACGATCATATGGAGCTGCTATACAGACTTTTCCAAGGTTTTATATTTGAGGAATGCGTATTATTGATATTGTGAAAAGATTTCAGAAATTAAGTTTGGAGGCATTCATCAAGGTTGTTTGAGCCATTTAATTAGCAAGTTTTTTGTTTTTCTTGGGTCACAAATACTTTCAGGAAAACAGATAGCGCTAGTTATAATACTGCAGTGACAAGCACATCTAGTTGGGGCAGAGTGAAGACCAGAAATGTGAACAGAGGAATGATGGCATTGAATGGAGACAGCTATTGAAGCTTCAAGCATTCTGAATCTTTCAAACAGTAAACACTTTAGTGAATCTTATGGGAAAGATTTTGTCTTCATTACCAATAATTGGTATACATCTTTTCTTCCTGGTTAATCAAAGACAGCTAAATTTATTGATGGAGATTGTGTTTTCTTTTAATCACACAGCAGTTTCGTAGCGCGCTACGAAACTGCTGTAGGTGATAATTTAAAGTGCAGAGCAGCTAGTCTAACACGGTGAGCGGGAGTTGAGGAAGAGGAACAGCTGTCTATCAAAGACCACCTCTAGCACATCATAAATCTGGCATTACTCCATACTTAGGGTCATTAAAGGATTTGGGAGCAGGCTGCTATATTTTAGGAGAATGTTGGGAGACAAAAGCCGTGCAAACAGGGCATTTCCCTTAGTTAATTAATGAAGCCATCTTCATGACTGGAATCCAAGGCCAGCTCATTCAGTACGTTCTCCTTCAACCATCTCAACTCAAGCAGCAAAAGGACATGTGTCAAGAGCCAGAAAAGCATCAAGCATACGAGGAGAAAGGAATTAATATTTTATTTTGATTAGGATAGTGTGTAATTATAGTTCAGTATATTTGTAATTAATGCATTAGTGAGTAGCATGTAGGAATAATTAATAGCCACCTTCGAGGCTCCCCTCATGCTGGAGGAGGATGCTCGAGGTGTTTGAGTTTGCTTGCCTATATATGGGCCAAGGTTAGATGTAGAAGGGGTTGGATATTTTGGAGACTGTTTTGGCTTATATGTAAAGAGAGTTTTAGTAATACAGAAGACTGTTTTTCTTCTCAGGATTCACAATGGATCTTCTTGTTCAAATGTGTGATGGTATAGTTTCTTTAATGTTCTTTTACGGTTTGGTAAATGCATAATCACTCAGAACTCATGGATCATGCTCTGACTTCCTGTATGCCTTTGCAAACTGTGGTTTCATGTAAGTTATGTTTGAACATTTAGATGTAAAGTGCCCTGACTTCTATGAAAGATAGTGTTGTTGTTTACTGAGATATGAGTGACTCCATAAGCCCAATGGGAAGCAATTCTGTCCAGCCAGTACATTTTTCATGTGTCTTGTAAGAGTTAGCCATCTTGTTCAATATCAATAACCTATGAGAGAGCCCTCTCAGACTAAGGAGGCTAAGCCTTAGTTAAAAGCTTGGTCTGAAACAGTTACATGAGACCGTGCTTGGTTGCAGTCCCTAGTACTGGTTTTGTGATAACAAAATGAACCCGATGCCACTTAGCGTTCAACACGTGGCTCTCGGAGGAGAGAGAATACCGCCTTCATCGGGCGGGTATTCCTCCTGCTTCTTCTCCACCCGATATTTTCCTCAACCGTTGGATCATGTAGCAGCAAATCAATGGCTCAGGTTCGATGAGCAGGTTAGTGGGTCCAGGTGATCTTATTTGCTCCCCCAGTGGACCCGAAATCTTTATTATGTGGTCTCTATTTCCTCTTTGGGTCCGCTTAAAGTTTTTTCAGGTTCACATGTTTCCGTTCCGTTTTGACCCTCGACTGCTTGATCTCTGATCACGGTTGGGCGGTGTGTTTTGTTTTTTCTTGGGCCCTAGGCCCAGTTCTCGAGATGTTGACTCTTTTCCCAAAGCTAGAAGTGATTGCTAAATTTTTCAGCCCTCTTCCTCTTTGGGTGCGTTGTATTTTATGTAATCTATTTTTATAGTGACAAGATAATAGAAGGACCGACTCTTGCTTTAGCAAAAAATATATATATATATATTCACTATTTCATTATTTTTCACAAAATCTCAAGGGGGTGATTTGCAAAAGAGACATATCAGGAACACTGTGCAGCAACATAATCCTTTGGAGCAGTAGAACTATTCAGAAGATCAGAAGTTGAAATGTATGTTGATTTACTCAAAGCACTGCATAGTAAAAAAAAAAAAAAAATTATTATTGATTTTACTAATAAAAAAATTTACAATCTCTGTTAGGGTTTAATTAAAAGAGAGATCATTTGCAAGAGAGACATACTCGGAGAATTGTGGAACAGTAAAATACTTTGGAACCGTAGAAAGATCAAATATTGAAAGGTATGGTGATTCACTCAAAACCGTGCATAACACAAATTTTAAATTTTACTATTGATTTTACTATTAAAATTTTTACAATTTTTGTTAGATTTATTCAAAAGAAAAAGAAAAATTAAAAACCATGTATAGTGAAAATTTTACTATCGATTTTACTAGTAAATTTTTTTATGATCTCTGTTCCTATTTAAATTTAATTAAAATTCAAAAAAACAAAATCAATACTTACTTTAAACTCTTGCTTCTTCTTGCTTATGTGATTGCAAAATTTCACCTTAGGGTTTAACTCCCTCTACCACTTCATACTTAGGGTTTTTCATTTTAGGCATTTTAGATTTAAGGGGTTTGTGTACTTACAATATATAAGGTGTTTAAAATGTAAAGTAGGGGGATCACTTATTGAATTAGATCCAAATTGTGTCGACCCTATCCGTTTTTTTTAAAAGGACATATGTTTCGCACTGCGCTAATATAATATAACGCACTGGTGTGTCCACTATAATACAACACACTGGTGTATTATAACTCTGTCGGTTTTGTCCAATCTGTTCATCGATGCTCCCAATCTAATATAATGCACTGGTGCGCCTCTGCCAAGTACCACCATTAAGTCATTGCAATGTGTTTATCATTACAAATCACACCGTCATAATTTAAAATTATTTTAAAATTTTAATTTTCGTTGATGATGTTGAACAATTAAATGTTCAGTGCATTTAATGGCCTAAAAACACTAGCACGTTTATTCAAATAAACACACCAGCTACCAAAGCTCTTTTTGGCTGAATTTTTATTTATTTATATGTAAAATATATTTAATGGCTTCTATATTGAATGGTACAGGATGTGCCCACGGGGCTTTGGATTGACAGTGAATGGGTGCACTGTTAAGGCACTCCTTGCGATAGGTCACTGGTTCAAATCCCCCGTGGGTGCTTACCTACCAAAAAAAAGAATGGTACAGGTTGTATATTGATAAAAAAAAATGTTTGAGAAGGTGTCAAGTAACAAAAATATTGATCAACACAATGATAGCACATCGAAAAAAAAAATAGAGAAGCGAAGTTCTTTGTATGTTATTTACAAAATTAATATGTTTGAACTATATGTAAGTTTAATTAATATGTGTTGGTTAGTGTGTGTCATGTAGAGCCACAAAATGAAGAAGGTCGATAAGATTATTTCTAATCTTAGTGCAGAAGAGCGTAAAATCCCAATAAAAAAATCACAGAAGATGAATCAGGTGAATGAAAAAATACTATTCAATATGAGATTTTCTTTTCTTTTCTTTTTTTAATAATAATATACTTAAGAGTATTAGAAAATGTGTTTTAAACAATCTATTAATTCATATATGTTAAATGTTCTACAGGGAGCAACAACAAAGGAAAAGATAAATGTTGTTCTAAGAAAAGAAAAATTATAGAACATGTAATGTAAATCGTGATGAATTGGTCCTTAGCGATGGATCGGAACGAATGTATAGACGTATTTTCCACTTACAATAAAAAAATCAATCAAATGATTCCAAGAACCAAATTACATCTAAACTACATAAAACATTTTTATAACAATGGTCAATGAGACATGTCAGACTCGCAAAAACAAAAACATACAACAACAAAAAATAATCATTCAAAAAGTAATATTCCTAATCAAAATGATTTTCTATAATTATATGTATATATTACTAAAAACCATTCATTTATTAATATCAATTTTTGTTATATTTAGTTTTCATATATCAATATAAAAACAATTATTACTTTTTCACAAAGATTATGAAAAGCCCAAATGATCAACGAGCTGATATGCGAAACATGCCAATAGGAATGTCCAAAAAAATGTACAAGGAGATTGTCAAAGAAATGGACATAATTACATCACAAGAGGAGCCATCTCAACAAAAACGTGCTTCAAATATATGTAATCATGATTGAATTTGTACATATAAAAAAATAATTTAGCATTAAATATTAATTTTCAAGTATTTTATTGTAGAAAAGAAAACAAAATGGAACTCATCCAGCACAATGAACAGGACAATAAGGAAGAAAATGGTTGATATCAAAGTTTGTGAGTAATTGTTAATAGTTCCTTATAACAGCTCAAGGTTTCATTTTTGTATATTTTAAGTTGTTTTACAACAACCATTCTTGAATGTTTTAAAATATATGATAACATACAAAGAAGAGCCATTGGAATAATTGATTCACATTGGGTTAAATATGGGTTGTGAGTATATGATGGGAAGGGAAGAAACAATCATGTTGTAGATTGCCTCAGTCGGCCTCCAGTTGCAGCATTGACTACTATTCTCAACTCTTGCGGCCATGAGACCTCTGGATGGCCACAACTGTACAAAAAATATCCTAAGTTCACCACCACATACGAGATGCTAGTGGATGGCAAGAAAGTTCCATATTTCAACCTCCAAGACACATTATTATGCTACCTTGGTCGCCTTTGTGTTCCTTCAAGCGAGTGTGCCAAGATGATTTGGGAGGCACACTACAGTCAAGTAGCAAGACATTTTGGTTTGGAGAAAACAATGGTCGTACTAGATAAGTATTTTTATTGGCCAAAAACTCCGACAGGATGTTGGAAAATATATTAGATCCTACACTGCTTGTGCCATCACAAGGCAACCATCAAGAAGCACGTCCTATACACTCCTTTGCCTACTCCCAACAAGCCCTGGGAATCCATCTCCATGGACTATCTATCAGGCCTCCCTTCTACTACGCATGGTAATGATTGTGTATTTGTGGTCGTGGACAGATTTTCTAAGATGGTTATTTTGGCAGCCTACAAGAAGAGTATCACAACATAGGACACTGCCAAACTCTTCTTTGAACGAATATGGGTATATTTTGGGATCTCGCAAACCATTATATCATATGAGGATAGCAGGTTCCTCAACACATTTTGGTCGAGCCTTTGGACATTATTGGAAACCAAGCTCACCAAGTTGACTGCATTCCATCCCTGGAGTAATGGCCAAACAAAGGTCGTCAACACGATGATAGTGCACATACTACGCGTGTACAACTCCAAGCGTCCATGGACCTGGGATGAGAGCCTCCCTTATGTGCAACATGGTTATAAAAAATGTCTCCATAGCTTGACTGGTTGCAATCCCTTTCAGGTGGGTCTAGGATTTCAACCATTATTTCTTAATGATGTTGTCATGCCTCATGGGACTACATAGACAGAATTCGCACATGTATAGCCTGAGGCTGATAAGTCTACCAGATTTATTGTACACATCTAGCACATCCACCAGTAGGTGCACGACATCTTGGATAAGTACAATGGCAAGTACAAGTGGCAACATGATCAACATTGGGTGCCACATAAGTTTCAGGTGGGTGACAAAGTGTGGTTGCATCTGTAGAAAGAATGCCTTGTTGAAGCCCATCAGAAGCTCCGATCACTCTAATATGAACCTTACACCATCACCAAGGTCGTGGGAGACAATGCTTTCAATCTCAGCATTCCCCCATTCCTATCCCTGCAGCTATTGTTCAATGTGGACCCCCTTCGGCCATACTTTCAACCATTGATGGACACACCAGACATTGCAAAACAACTAGCACCAATAGAGCTCAACCCAAACTGCATGGAATAGGCCACAATTGATCAGATCATGGACACACAAATCAAGAAAACTTTTCAATAGAATATCCCACTGTATCGAGTTGTCAAAGTTGGCCAACTCCTCCACCAAGGCAAGTGGCTCACGAGGGACCAAGTTCAACAGAAGCTTCCCCATCTCATGGAGGCATTCAATACAATGGGGACCATTGCTTCCTAAAGGGGGAGGAATTGTCTAGGTGCATATTGGTGGCCACCTGCCTATTCCACTTGGACCCTCACCATTGTTTCTTTCAATTTATTTAATTGTAGCACATTATACTATTTTTGGTATTTTTTTGGGTCCTTAACTTCCAGAGTCGTTTTGAGGACCTAAACGATTCTTTTTTTTAAATGGGATAAAATGGGTATGTGTTTGTAGTCAAAAGTTGTGGTGCTCAGATATATATTTCTAATCAGGTGTCGTACGCGTCAAACAAAGATCATATGCCAAAGTTACGATCCCAAGAAGTTGATGTACCAACTAACCCCAACGGGGCCCACAAACTTTTGGCGCTTCATCTCCTAGGGTTAGGTTTTTGGACATTTAGGGTTTTCAATTGTTTATCAATAATAAAAATGTCTTCAAGCCTCATTGTAACAAAGTTCAGAAGGCATGTAACCACCACATCTCTTCTTAGAGATAACTATTATCGCTCAAGCTAATTCATTTCCATTCTGCATGTAAATAGTTTTTCAATATTTGTTATTAATGAATTGAAGTTCAGTTTTCACTGTAGTTTCTATTTAAATCTATATTTCATTTAGTTACTACATAAATCTGGATCAATTAATGACTAGGGTTTGAAAACCCGACTAGGGTTTGAAAACCCTAGATAGTACTTATGACAGTCTCATCCTGATTCACTTATTCCCTCTTAGAAACCCTATCTCACAATGTCTAGGGTATATGGCAATCCTTGGAAAGAATGAAATTGAATAATGTCTATATTTTGTAACTCAAATCCCTAGGAAATCATTCTCTAAAAGGTAATGGAAACCCTAGATAATCATCACACTATTGTACTTGTATATTTTGGTTGTGCTTAAATATTGCAGGTATATATTAAGAATGGTGACTTGGTAAATTGATTTGGATCCTTGGACACTCTAATAAAAGTTGACTCTTATGGAAATGGACCACAAAGATGTTGTCATGATTCAGAGGGACTCCTTAAATAAGGAAACCCTACAAGGTTTATAAAAGGAGAAACTCAAGGTATCTTTAAGACCACAAGATTTGTAGCTAATCTTCTTCATTAAAAGGTACGATCATTTTGAAATTTACTATCTATTACTAAATCTCTCATGTCTAGGGTTTTGAAACATAAATATTCTTATTTAAGGTGATTAATCTTGAGATTAAATCAAACCTTGTCACACATTCTTTACTTTGGTAAAACCCTAACCTTTAGGGTTCAACATAAAACCCTAGCCTTTTGATGCTTAGGGTATGTTGACATTGATGATGAAACCCTAGACTTCTTAGGGTTTGTTGATAAAGTCTAGATCATATAATGAAATCCTAATATCTTGATGTCTAGGTTATATAATGAAACCCTATATTTTTTAGGTTTGATGAATTAGGGTTTATGACAAAACCCTTGTAATAATTAATGAAAGATATTAGGAATGAAACCCTAGGTATATGTTCTTCTGTATGATTAAAACCCTAGCTTGGTCAAAGTTGTTGAATATATAACATTGAAGTTTTGATGTTTGTGCCTAGGGTTTGAAACAAATCCCTAGTAGAAATTGATATAAGTTTCTAGGGATGTAAAATACTTTCACTATGATTATAATTCTAACTTGATATAATTGTTGACATCTAAGGCTTTAGTCTTGATGATGGAATCTGGGGTTTGCGACAAAAGCCCTAACATAGATGGTTGTGAAAGTCTAGGGTATGAAAGATGTAACCCTTATTGATTGTGAACCTAGATAGGATTAGGCTTTTGATATCTAAAGTTTGATTTCTTATTTGATAACCCTAGATGCTCCCATTGATACTAACCCTATATTAGAAAAGTACTCTTCATGCTCGTGTATACTTGTTCTTGGTTGTATTTATTAATAAGATTTGCAGGTACATAGTCTTCAAGATGTTGAAAATGTTTGATGTCAAGCGTGATGGAAAGAGGGAGCTGTGAGAATATTGGTAACATTAAAGTATACATTATTGATGACCTTATCGTGAAGTGACGATAGAAGGAATAATGTTTCATAAGGTTGAAGTTCTTTGATGATGTGATGATGGAAAAGAGCCTCTGTGGCTGAAGTTGGTGAATTTGTCCCCTAGTAGAGAAGAATCTTGGATAAGGAAAGTGTTTATCTCCTTAGTTAAGAGGGAGATTGGTTAAAGAAAAGTAAAACTCCTCCATAGTTGAAAACATGATGTGAAGGACTTAAATATGTTTGAGATCTCAGAATAGCTTAAGCCCTACACATGGTTATTCGTTAGTAATAAAATTGTGATGGATGAAGTTGTGAACAAGAATTAGATGCTTTGAGAAGTGTTGAGGCTGAGTTTGGTGTTGTTGGAGAAATTAAAGAAGGAAGCTTTCGTTGAAATGTGTTTGGATATTGTGATGACCTAAGCAACATTAAAATAGTTGATAGACCTTGAAGATTATGCTAGCATACAAGATCATATACATTTGAAGGTTGAATATTGGTTGGGGTTGTGAAGCTATAATATGTGCCAACAAATGAACAAGTAGCTGATGTGTTGACAAAATCTCTTCCCACAAGAATTTAGTTTTAGGAGTATGCTCTGATTGGTGGATGTGTTGATCTCTTCCTCAAGAGTTGGTGTATTAATATATGTATCTGATTTGGTTGAGAGGGAGAGATGATGGTACTTGAGAGGATGTCATGGCTTGGTTAGTATTGAGATCTCAGTTGATGTCTAGATCCCAGAGGGAAGGTATCGGTTGGAGCTCTGGTTTAGTGTTGAGACCTGGATCCCTATAAGGCTTGGTGTGAGGACATGGAGACCTAGATGGTATCATGTTGGATGGATACCAGGGTTGTAGCTTGATGGTACCTATAGTGAAAATTGCCTAGATAACACCTTAGTCCTTGTTGGGAGGATACCTTGGCAGTAAGGTTATCCCAAGCATTGTGTATGTCATTTTACTCTTCTTGGAACATTTCAAATAGAGGTCAACCTTGTAACGGTTGAACAATTATGAATACCTCCCTAGCTAAGAGGGAGTGTTGAGAAATGTAATTAGTATCGGTATTCATAATTGTACTTGAATCATGATATAATGTATTTGTCAAAAGAAAGAAAAATTATTTAAGCATGGTTTTCGTGCCTCATTTATTTTATTTCTAGATCAAAAGCACCCATTGAGTTCTCTAGGGTTTGTGTCTTGAGTCAAAATCATGATATATTAGACCATTATCAAGCTCCTTAAAGTCAAGAAAGAAAATTATTTTATGTGTCTTGTCCCTTATCCACCAAGTCAGCTTCCCCATTGATCAAGTTGGCCTCAAACACTCTGTCAAGTCGGCCTCATAATGGAGATACAACCATTATATATAGCCATGTTACTCGTCTTATTTTGAGGATCCAAGAAAGGAGCTCAATCTGAAATTTTAAGTACAAAAGGTGTTAATAAAGGGATGTAAATACCTAGAAAAGAAGAGCCAAACCAATTGAATAAAGAAGAGAAGTATATCAAGCTAAGAGAATCGAAATCTCTATGTTTTCTGCCTCGCATGCAAATATTTTGAAGCTAGTTGCAAGGGCCGAGGATGGAGGATGAATTTCCGAAGTTGCATATTTTAATTTCCAGGTGGTCTCCTTTGATTTGATTCTAAATCAGAGAAGAAGAATTTATGGGTTTTCCCGTGGAAGAGGGGTTTTGCCTTGGACGAGTGCCTACATCTTGTGTTCATCTTGTATGGTTGTGATATTCATGTTTTGTCATTTATTTGATGATAATAATATAATCAACTGAAGAAAAATATAATATTACAGGTAAGTGTCAAGTAAGAGAAATCAAGAATAAGTTGCCCTAATGTTTCCCTAATGAATTTCTCAACACTTACGAGTCACCCATTATATTTGTACCAAAGAAGGATGGTACTTCGTGAATGTGCATCGATTACAATGTTAAACAAGATTACCCTCAAGAACAAGTACCCCCTAATTAGGATTGATGATATATTAGATTAGTTGCAACATGAAAAAGATTTCACCAAGTTGGATTTAAAATTAGGACACCACCAAGTTCAAGTCAAAGAAAAAGACTCTTGGAAGAACACCTTCAAAACTGGAAAAGGTATGTATGAGTGGTTATTCCATTTGGTTTATGCAATGCACCAACTACATTTATGAGACTAATGAATGATAATTTATGCCCTTATCTAGATTAATTTGTTATAGTTTAATTAAATGATATATTGGTTTACAATGCTACCTAGGAGGAACTCATCTCACACTTGAGGCAAGTGTTAGAGCCTTGAAGAAGTACCAAGTGCTAGAAAACCTTGAGAAATGCGAGTTTTCCCAACAATATTTGGTGGATCCCGCAAAGATGGAGGACATCTGAAGTGGTTGGTTCCTAGAAATGTCTTTGAAGTTGGGAGTTCATAACTTCATTTTTTGTGGTAATTGCAAAGAATGACTAGAAAGAGTTCCCAATGAGGGAAGAGTTGGAAAAGGGCTTTTGAAAAGCCAAAAAATAAAATAATTCAAGCACAAATTCTCACATTTCAAACTTGCACAAGCCATTTGAAGTGGAAATAGATTCAAGTAAGTATGCCATGGGAGCGATCTCGATGCAAGAAGGAAGGCTCATGTCTTATCATTATAAAGTTTATCATGCGACAGTTCTCAACTACCCTACCTATGACAAGGAGCTATATGCCTTGGTATAGGTTGTAAAAAATTGGAAACATTGTTTATGGGAAAGGAAACCATCATCCATACAAATCACTACTTGTTATAGTATTTGCAAGCCTAGAGTAAGCTACCATCGACTAGACACTACAAGTGGATGGGGTTCTTACAACAATTTCATTTGGTTACTAAGTACAAGAAGGGAAGCACCAACAAGTTGGATGAAATGCTTTCAAGGCCATCCACATAAAAAAATATACTTTGGGAACTCTGATGCACATGGAACCTTTCACCCATGATGCATGTAGAGAGGCAAATATAGAAGATGAGGACTTTAAGGATGTGTTCAAGTAGTTGTACTAGAGCTAAAGACATATAGAAAACGATGACAACTAAGTTGAATATCATCTACATAATGGGTTAATTTAGAGATTGGAAAAGCTTTGTGTTCCTAAAGATGAGTGAATAAATCTAATCAAATAGGCTCGCACCTCCATGGTTCTAGGGCATTTTGGTGTTGAGGAGATAGTTTCAAACTTTTAGAGGCATGTGTACTAGCCCATGATGAAAGAAGATGTAGCAAGGTACATTAGAAGATATATACTTTATTGTACGAACAAGAATAGTAATAATAAATAGGGTCTATGCCATTCCTTATCTTTATCCACTTGTCCTTGGAAAAACATTTGCAGGGATATTGTGGGAGGTTTACTTATAATCATGAAGGGATATGGTTGTCTATTTTTAGTAGTTGATAGGTTCAGCAAGACGGAAATTCTCATGCCCTATAAAAAAACCATCAAAGGGCCAGAAGCAACAAACTTGTTCTTTGAATGGGTCTAGGTGGACTTTGGGATAATAAAAAACATCATTTCAAATAGGGACACTAGATTTCTTAATGTACTTTGGACTACATTGTGGGAGAAGATGGACATAAAATTGAAGAGGTCAAAAAAATTACACCCACAAAGAGATGGCTAGATGAAAGTAGCCAATAGGACTTTGGTGTAGCTTTTCAGGGATTACAATCATAAGCATTGGAAGACCTAGGATGAAAATCTAATCTATATAAAACACTCTCGTAGTAGAGTAACCCACACTTCTATTGATAAGTCCCCTTTCAACATTTGCTTTGGGTATTTTTCACCTTCACCTTTAGATGTTGTATATGGACAACAAGGAGTGGGGAAGGGGATGCATTAAGAGAAGAAAAAAATGTTAAGAAGATTAGGTAGATCCATTTGCAAGTATAGGATATTTTGAAGAAGTCGCAAGAAAAAACAAGGCCAAGCATGATCAACACAAAACATGGAACTCATTTAGAATGGAAGACATAGGATAACCACAATTGAACAAGGAAATAATACACAAACTTGGCAAGAAGATCAAGGCTTTACAATATGGTCCTTTCAAAATATTGGAAAAGGTGGGAGAAAAATTATAACAGCCCTGGTGAAAATTCCATCTAATAAAAGTTAATAAAGGAAAAACAATAACCACGGTTATGGGACACTTATTCCAAGTTGAATGTTGGGCAAGACATCCTAGTGTGGGTGTTCATTTCGGTTATTATGGCTAAGGAAATTGGCAAAGGCAATGAAAAAGGCTTTGGAAAGGAAAAATGGCATTAATTGGCATTTTATTTATGAAAATAATGGAAATTAGGAGAAAAGAAAGGTGAAAGGTCACAAGTTGCATTTGAGCTGGAAAATGAAGGAAAATAATGGAAAATGAAGAAAATAGAGACCTCATTAATAAAAAGGCTTCTAGGGATCAGTTCATGGCTTTTGGTCAATTCAATTTTGGAGCTCTCTCTCTCTATTCTCTCTCTCTCACACTCTTGGACACTTAGAGTTTTCTTGGAGCACTTCAACGTTGCATCAATAAAGGCAAAGAAGGCAAGAGGAAGCAAAGATCAAGCAAGGAAGAGCAGGATCTAGCAGCTACAACGAGATTATTTGTAGGTATCGATTTGCATGTGTGATTTCCTTGCTAAATTTAACATGAATGGTTATGCATGTGTGTTCTTGGTTCCCTTGCTATCATGGGCATGGGTTTTGCCAGGAGTGACAGTGTTTTTCAGCCTAGCCTTGCCATTTCCGGATAGACATGGTGTGTGATGAGCCTAGGTATTGCAACAATAATGCTGCAACTCCCAGGGCTACCAACATTACTTATCAACCTGGGGTTCATACAAAATTAGAAGTGATAGTGATATATGCACAAGTAGAAGTGAAGGTCCTGCCTGTTGTCACTGTTTGTCTGGCAAGAGACCCAGGGGTTCCAAGCCAAACTTCTATAGGGTCAGAAGAAGCTTAATTCTTTGATGGAAGGAGAGCAAACCTATTCTAAGAGAGAGCTACTCTACCGCAGTAATGAAGAAAACAACATGAAATGCTAAATCACACCATGACCTAACTAACCAATTAAACAACTATGCTAAGCAGAATTGCTAAATTAACACTAATCTAATGCTAATTATCTATGTTGTAGAAGTAAAGAGCATCAAAACTATACTAAGGTGTGACAAAGAAACTTAGACTAAATCGGGTTTCAAGCGGAAAAAGCAATCGGAGGTCGAAATCGGTGAAAGGAGGACGTGAGGGAGCAACAATGCATAAGAACCGTTGGATCAGTCGGGTGAAAGGCAAATGAACGACGAAGATTGGATTGCAGGAGGTTACGTAGATAGATGGGCGAACAGGGTTAACTAACAGGATGAACGGTGGAGATCTTATCGCGAAGGCTTAAGTGAATGGATGGACGAACAAGGGAACAAAGTAGATGAACGACGGAGATCGTGTCGCGAGGGATTAGGTGAGTGGATGGACGAACGAGGTTAACAGGAGATGAATGGCTGAGATCTAATCGCGCGGGTGAAGTCAAGAGATGGACGGACGAGGCTAACAAGAGCGATGAACGACTAAGATCTTATCGCGCGGGTGAAGTCAAGAGATGGACAGCGGAGATCATATCATGGGGAAAAGAAATGTGCAGAAATGAGGGAGTGGGTTTCTAAGGCGGTAAGTAGTTTCTCGCGCGCCCTTCAGGCTGTAAGCAGTATTTGGAAATTTCACGTGATTAGCCTTACTGCGCGACACGTAGCACAAGAAAACCACTTTTCTCGCGTGCTCTCGGGCGGATAACGTTTGTGCACTAATCCGCGCAAGATTGCGCGATAGCCGTTGGATCAGGCGGGGCTGATCAACGGTGGAGATCGACCAAGCTAGTTGGTGATCGGGTGAAGCGACAACCGTCAGATCAGGCAAGGCAGATTGACGGTGGGGGTTTAAAGTGCCTAAAGTGATCAGGTGACGCGATAGCCGTCGGATCAAGTGAGGCAAATCAACAGTGGGGACTTAAAGTTCATAAAGTAAGTGGTGGACTCCATGCGAGGCAGTAGTTGGAGAAAATAGTGAATCGAACGATGATTGTGAAGGTTTGTTGGTGATCAAACGGCAAGAAAGTGATGCATGAGGAACGTGCTGGAGGTGGTTTCAAATGAAAATGATAGAGAAAACTAGTGCGGGTGAACAAATAACTGCATTAAACAGCGAACTCCGTAACCCATGCGAGGACTAGAGGCCTGTGTTTTTGGGGCTGCTGAAGGGTCTCTTCGTCAAGTCATGGTCCTAGAGGGAGGAGATGAGGTCGAGACACCTGCACACATCCTGCTAGTGATCTTTTTCGCCTAGCTAACCTGTAAACTGAAAGAAGGCACAAATTGAAGTAAACTACAACACAACTGATCTACTCTACGCTACTGTATTGAAAATGCAACTACCTAAGCAAATAACCAGGAAAACCATGAATCCTAGTTAAGCAACTGAACAGAACCAAAAAGCTATTTAAGCAAATGAACAATGAAAACCAGGAAACTATGCTAGCATACATGTACAGTAAAGAGGAGCTTTGGTTGCTTGGGTCGGGCCCTAACCCAAGAGCTTCAACCCTTGGAGTTAACTTAGAGTTGGCTTAAACATAACTCATTCTTATTATAAAAACATGGATTACAGAGCAAACTGTCACAAGTCTTTGCAGCTCAGAAATAAAACAGAGTTTTACAATAGAAGTTTGAATCCTACTGAGGTCCTAAGCCTCTCTATTTATACATTAGGGAGGCTTGGCCTCTAAACTCAAGAAAAACTGGTTTGTGTCACTTTCACTTGCTCGGCTGTCTTTTAGTCTTCAAAGTGATGGTTGTGTGCACTCCAAGCTGATGGTGGAATATTCGAATGGAGGGGTAGTAAATGAGGAGGATTTACCTCCTATAGTTACCCTCCCTTGTCCCATTCGAGTCTTTACCAAGGTCTTTGCCATAGTTCTTTGCTTTTATCCTTTCTACCTGCATTTTTCCTTGCTTTTATCCTTTATTCTTGCATTACATGCACATTAGACCACAAAGCCAACTCTAACTCATTTCATAAAAAAAATATAATCAAAATTATGCAATAAGTTGTGAGAATAGTTGGTTTGACTAAGTTAGGAGGTGAGCTAAAGCCAATTAAGGCCCATATAATTGCTCAATGATGAGGCTCATCAGTGTGGTGGATTCTTTTGTATGTGGTTGAGATGGATTGTCGGATGGACTTGAAGCTGAGTGTGGTAGTCCCAGGATTATTCATAAGGCCTAGGAATCTTGAGATGGATACACAGTAAATCCTAAATGTGAACACCTTGATTGAGCTTAGGAATCCCTTGATCGGTAATGGCGGGATACACAATAATGCTCAGTGGTGAGTACCCTTTATTGGGCCTAGTAACCCTAGGATGGGATACACAGTAAATCCTAGATGGTGGAGACCTTGTAGGCCTAGGAATTCCTTGACTGGTATTGGCAGGATACATGGTAAAGCCGAGAGGTTGGGAAAGACAAATTCCTCACGGTGTAGGTGGAGAGATCTGGTGTCATCCATGCTTGTTTTGGCCTAGTGATCCGATGAGGATTGCGGTAAAGCCTGGTATTGTATGTTTATTGTTTATGGCGTAGTGATCCGGTGGGGATTGCAGTAAAGCCTGGGTCTATTGTTGAGGGTGAGGTGGTGTAGCCTTTGGAAGCCCTAGTTGATTTTGGTGATAAGTACTGCATTCATGCTTGGAATATGGCACAGGGGTGATTGGTTGAAGAGAGACTTGGTTTAGCCAATCTATGGTCGGGTGGAACATGGTAGTCCCATACCGAGTTGGCTTTTGCACTCATTAATGAGAACTATTTCTCCTTCGTATTTTATCAGCAAATGTACTGGCTCATATGAGACATATATGGATGATGTATCCTTGGTATTTATGATGGTTATATGTTGGTTCTAAGCATGTTTTATGGCAGTGATGATGTACAGATCTCATCATGTTTTGATTTGTAAATGAATGTACAAATAATATATGATCTAATAGATGATAATGTAGCTAATGTGATAAGGCATCAATGCTTCTTAGTGATTATCAGCTAAGTATGAGACCCTTGTGCTCAGATTTGTTATTATGACCTGTATAATGCATATTTGTGACATGTTTGATGAAATGCCTATCACGGCTAGTAGGGATCCAATCAAGTATTTGTTCAAGTATTTGAGTTTGTATCATTGTTTCGATGTTACTTTTCGTTCCTAAAAGTTTCATGGAGTTTTGGGAAATGCCCTAAGTCTTGGCCTTGAAAAAGTCGCACAGAATTCGGGGTTGCATGCTCAGAACTAGCTGAATAAGACCCCAGTCGCTTACATGCCCATGTTGTGAGAGTGACTAGAGGGCCCCAGTCGCATGCATGCCCATGTCATGGTGGCGACTGAGGCTATAGGGTAGTGAAGTGTCAAGTTTTTGCATGGGTTGATCACCTAGAAGGGTTGGTTAGCTCCCATAGGTTTTGTGGTATGTGCAGAAGGTCAGATTGGTTGTGTTGCACCAATTCCACTTCCTTAAGGTGACCTAGGAGGTTCAATCAAATTGTAGTAGCCTCTCGTAACATTTTTACCCCAACGAAACAGTTAACTTTGGTAAATGTGGGAGGAGGGTGTTACAGAGTGGTATCAGAGCATGGTTCATCCCTTGGACTAGATGGGCGGTGTGTGTTAGTCATGCATTCATGTCGGTTGCATATGCGTTACTTATACTTGTGGTCTATGTGCTTGTTGCATATGCATGGTATTGGTCATGGTTGCAGTGATGTCACCATGTGAAAGTGGATGGTATGTTGTTAGATGTGTTTGTTATGAGTACAGGTCGGTCATGCACTGGTTATGCATGTCAATGTTTGTATGTATCATGTATGCATGCATGACATCCATATGTTGATTATGAACACATTGATATGGGTGTAGTTGTCATGCGTGTGGTCATGATGTGTGGTTGATATGGTCATTCATTGATGATTGGACTATGGTTAGGATGGTATCTATATTCTGCTATGATTATGTTTATACATGCATTTTGATAATTTGGTGGATCTTGCAGATTAGATATCCTCCCCGAGCTACACTGAGGTATGTTGATTATGTTTATATTTTGGTTTAGTTGACATGGTATGTTTGGCAGGAAAGAGATCAAGATGACTAGCAAGATGGTAGACTACAGTTCACAAGACTCTCCCTATGGATCATATGAGCAGCATGGTGTTGGGAACTCATCTGACTTAGCAAACACATTGAGAAGCTTGAAGGAATAATTAAGGAGTTGCAAGGCAGATAATGACAGAATCATGCGGGCACAGGAGAAACAAGCAGAAGTTAATGCAGTAATCCTTTAGAGTTTGTTAGGCTTGCAGACACGGGGACCACTCTGGATTAGCCATGGATAGGAGAATAGGACAAATGGGGCATATGGAAATAGATTTCATGGTGGGAATAGGTCAAATAGAGATGACACGGTTAGAGACGACATGGACACTCCGCATCAGAGAGGTGATGGACACAAGTACTATTCTAGTTTTGGTTCTGACAGGCACTATGATCATCATCGTTATCATCCTTATAGGAGGAGTGACAGGGGATATTTGTCGGATGAGTTTAAGAAAGCTAAGCCACCTACCTTTGATGGAGATTTGAAGAAGCCGGAGGATGCAAAGGCTTGGTTACTTGGGATGAAGAAGTTCTTTGAGTTGCATAATTACATAGATAATATGAAGGCCAGAGTAGTTATCTTCAGCCTGAAAGGTAAAGCAGACATCTGGTGGGAAGATGTGAAGTGGGTCAGAGACATTAGGATAGAAGAGTTGAGTTGGCATGAATTCAAGATACTTTTCAGGAAGAAGTACTTGTCGGAGAGGTACTACGACAACAAAGCCAAGGAATTCTATGAGCTAAAAATGGGATCGATGATAGATGAGGAGTATATAACTAAGTTTTTGGAGTTATTGAGGTATGTACCATATCTTAAAGATGAAAAGGCTAAAGTTCAGAGATTTGTCATTGGATTTCCATTATCATTTAGAGATTGGATTGAGTATGATGAACTTCAGTCACATGAGGAAGTTATTGGGAAACTAAAGCATTGTTATGAGGAGTCAAAACGTAAGAAAAAATCTCATCAAGGTTGGAAAGGAAAAGACAATGCAAATGGAAGTTGAAAAGAACAAGGCCTCAAAATGCAGAAGAGAAAGAGAATGTTGCACCGTATAAGAAGTTCAACATAGCTAGTCAGGGACATGGGTCACAACAATAGAACAGAGGTGATGTTACCAAATAGTCAGAGTGTTGGATGTGTGGTAAAGAGCATCTCAAGAGAGATTGTTCGCAATATCAGGGTGGGCGACCTTAGATTTACAGTGCACAGGAGGCGCAGACTGTTGGGGATGTCGGGCAAAGCATTCCTCGTATCTATGCAACGCTAGATAACAGGCAAGCAGGTCACCACACATCTATCATTGAGATGGATGGTAAGCTTTGTGATCAAGTTGTTTCTATTTTGATTGATCCTAGATCTAATTATAGTTATATTATTCCTCACTTGGTGGATAAGTGTGGTTTGAATAAAGAAGTGCATGCAGAAGCTTGGTTAGTACATTTGGCTACAGGTACAAAGAAGAGGGTTCATCATTGGGTAAGAGCTTGTGCATTTGAACTTAATGGTATGTCTGCATCAACACATTTGAATGTATTGTCGTTGGGATCATACAATATGTTGTTAGGTATGGACTGACTGTGTCTGCATAGGACTAAGGTGGATTGCTATGACAAAGCTATTGAATGCTTGGATAACAATGGAGAGCAAAGAATCTTACAGGGTAAGAAGAAGGAAAAATTAGTTAGGATGGTGACAGCTATGCAGGAAAAGCGCAATCTAGGGTGTGTATTGTTTGTAGTATACATTTCTAGTGACAAAGGTAAGGAGGATGAGGATGCATAGGTATTGAGCAGGTACCCAGTTTTACAATAGTTTCAGGATGTGTTTCCAGTAGAGATTTCAAAGTTTCCACCTCACAGAGAAACTTTTCTATTGAGTTGGTACTAGGGGAAACACCAACACCAAAGGCACCTTATAGAATGAGCACTCCAGAGTTAGCAGAGTTGAAGTTGCAGTTGAAGGAAATGAATGACAAGGGATACATTATGCCAAGAGTATTGCCTTGGGGTGCATCGGTGTTGTTGTTGTGAAGAAGGATGGTACTCTTAGGTTATGCATTGATTATAGGCAGTTGAACAAAGTGACCATCAAGAACATGTATATGTTGCTAATGATTGATGACTTATTTGATCAGTTGAAGGGAGAAATAGTGTTCTCAAATATTGATCTGAGATTCAGATATCATTAGGTATGCATCAAGGAAGAGGACATTTACAAGACAACTTTCTGGACCGGGTAAGGGAATTATGAGTTTGTTGTAGTTCCATTTGGTCTGATTAATGCTCCAGCTACCTTTATGTGCTTGATGAATAGTGTGTTGCGTCCTTATTTGGACAAGTTTGTTATTGTATTCATTGATGACATCTTGATATATTCTAAGAATGAGGAAGAACATGCCGAGCATTTAGCAACAATATTGAGACTGTTGAGAGAAAATTAGTTGTATGCTAAACTCAGTAAATGTAGTTTCTTTCAGATAGAGGTGCATTACTTGGGACATGTTGTTTCCAAGGAAGGCATATCATTGGATCCAGAGAAGATAAGGGATATCATGGAGTGGGCAACTCCTAGAAACGTGGAAGAGGTAAGATAATTTATGGGATTAGCAAGTTATTATGGGAAGTTCATCAGAAACTTCTCCCAGATTGCATATCCTTTTACGTCACTGTAGAGGCAAAGTAAGAAATTTGAGTGGACAGATGAATGTGCAACAAGTTTTGAGCAATTAAAGCAGTTATTGGCAAATGCTCTAGTGTTAAATATTGCATATCTGGATAAGGAGTTTGTGGTGTGTACAAATGCTTGCAAGAGAAGACTTGGTGGAGTCCTTATGCAAGAGGGACAAGTAGTGTGCTACGAGTTGCAGAAATTGAATGAGAACGAGCAGAACTATCTGACTCATGATCTTGAGTTAGCAACGATCACTCATGCGTTGAAGATGTGGAAGAACTATCCTCTTGCTAGGAGGTTTGTTATGATGAGTGATCACAGTGGGTTGCGATACTTGTTTGACCAAACGAATCTAAATTCTAGGCAAGCTAGATGGTTTGCCACGATTAGTCAGTTTGACTTTGAGATCAAGTACATTAAGGGTAAAGAGAACAAGGTTGCAAATGTTCTTAGCAGGCGGGTACAGGTAAATCACATTGCAGCTATGAGTGCTTATGGGACGGATCTACAAGATCAGATCTTATGGGTAGGTCAGTAGGATAACAGGTACATCGAGCTCAGGCACATGTTACAACAAAGTATAGGTACAAGTACATGTACTGGTACAGGTGCACAGGATGTTGACTATCATCTCTCGGTAGATGGCTTGATTAGATTTAGGCACAAAATATATGTGCCAGATAGTAGTGAACTCAAGAAGATTATCTTAAGGGAGTTTCATGCAAAACTATATTTAGGAAACCTAGGATATCAAAAGATATTAACAGCAATGAAAATTTTCTATTATTGGCTAAACCTGGAGAAGGATGTGGCAGAGTTTGTGGCTAGGTGTTTGGATTGTCAGCAGGTGAAGGCAGAGTGTAAGCCTACAGGTGGACCATTACAGCCGATTCTCATTCCAGAATGGAAATGGGAGGTCATTTCCATGGATTTCGTTACAGGTTTGTCGAGGACATTTAGACAACATGATTCCATCATGGTTGTGGTGGACATGTTGACTAAGGTAGCACACTTCATTCCAGTGAAGTCCACTTATGCAACCAGTGATGTAGCATAGAACTTCATCAGAGATGTGATCAGATTGCATGGTGTTCTGAAGAAGATTGCGTTAGACAGGGATGCAAAGTTCTCTTATAGATTCTGGAAAGAGTTGTTTGTAGGTTTGGGTATAAAGTTGGCCTTCATCACAACTTATCATCTGTAGACAGATGGACAGACAAAGAGGGTCAATAGGATATTGGAGGACATGTTGGGATGTATGTGATGCATCAACATGGGAGATGGGAGGAGTATCTTCTGTTGGTCGAGTTCACTTACAATAATCGTTACCGGGAGTCTTTGAGGATGAGTCGATTTGAGGCACTCTATGGGTAGAGTTGTAATACTCCCATCAGTTGGAGTGACCTAGTGAACAGGGTGTTGATTGGACCGAATATGTTGTAAAATATGGAACATGAAATGCAGTGATTATTGTAAATACTGCATCGAGCTAAGTTATAAAGATCCATAGGTAGTATGTTTTGCTTTCAACAGTCTTGTTGGTTGTATGTGTCATTAAACATCGAGGACAATGTTCCCTCAAAGAGGAGGGTTCTGTAACTACCATGGTGAAAATTCCATGTAATAAAAGTTAATAAAGGAAAAATAATAACCACAGTTATGGGATGCTTATTCCGAGTTGAATGTTGAGCAAGACATCCTAGTGTGGGTGTTCATTTCGATTATTATGGCTAAGGAAATTGGCAAAGGCAATGGCTTTGGAAAGGCAAAATGGCATTAATTGGCATTTTTTTTTATGAAAAATATGGAAATTAGGAGAAAAGGAAGGTGAAAGGCCACACGTTGCATGTGAGGAGGAATATGAAGGAAAATAATGGAAAATGAAGAAACTAGAGGCCTCATTAATAAAAAAGCTTCTGAGGATCAGTTCATGGCTTTTGGTCAGTTCAGTTTTGGAACTCTCTCTCTCTATTCTCTCTCTCACACACTCTTGGAAACTTAGAGTTTTCTTGGAGCACTTCAGCATTGGATCAAGAAAGGCAAAGAAGGCAAGAGGAAGCAAAGATCAAGCAAGGAAGAGCGGGATCTAGCAGCTACAACAATATTATTTGCAGGTATCGACTTGCATGTGTGATTTCCTTGCTAGATTTAGCAATGCATGGTTATGCATGTGTGTTCTTGGTTCTATTGTTGTCACGGGCATGCGTTTTGTCAGGTGTGGCAATGTTTTTTAGCCTAGTTGTGCTATTTTCGGATTGGTGTGGTGGATTCTTTTGTATGTGGTTGAGATGGATTGCTGAATGGACTCAAAGTTGAGTGGGGTGGTCCCAAGATTATTCACAAGGCCTAGGAATCCTCGGATGGGATACACAGTAAAGCTTGAATGTGAACATCTCGATTGTGCCTAGGAATCCCTTAACCGATAATGGCAGGATACACGGTAAAGCTCACTGATGAGTACCCTTGATTGGGCCTAGGAATCTCGAGATGGGATACACGGTAAAGGCCAGAGGGTGGAGAGTTCTTAGGCCAAGGAATCCCTTGACCGATAATAGTGGGATACACAGTAAACTCGAGAGGTTGGGAAAGACAAATCCCTCATGGTGTAGGTGGAGAGATCCAGTGGCATCCATGCATGTTTTGGCCTAGTGATCCAGTGAGTATTGCGATAAAGCCTGGTATTGTATGTTTATTGTTTATGGCCTAGTGATCTGGTGGGGATTGCGGTAAAGCTTGGTTCTATTGTTGAGGGTGAGGTGGTGTAACCTCGGGAAGCCCTGGTTTATTTTGGTGATAAGTCCCAGATTCATGCTTGGAATATGGCATGGGGGTAATTGGCTGAAGAGAGACTTGGATCAACCAATTTAGGGTCGGGTGGAACATGGTAGTCCGATACCGGGTTGGCTTTTGCATTCATTAATGAGAACTACTTCTCCTTGGTATTTTATGTAAAAAATGTATTGGTTAATATGCGACATTTATGGCTGATGTCTACTTTATATTTATGTCAGTTACATGATGGTTATGAGCATGTTTTATGACAATGATGATGTATGGCTCTCATCATGTTTTGATTTATAAATGAATGTACAATGAATATATGATATAATAGATGATAATGCAGCTAATGTGATAAGACATCAATGCTTCTTAGCGATTCTCATATAAGTATGAGACCCCTATGCTCATATTTTTTATTATGACCTGTAGAATGCATATTTGTGACATGTTTGACGAAATGTCTGTCATGGCTAATAGGGGTCCAATCAAATATTTATTCAAGTATTTGCGTTTGTATCATTGTTTCAATGTTACTTTTCATTCCTAAAAGTTTCATGGAGTTTTGGGCAGTGCCCCGAGTCCTGCCCCTAAAAAAGTAGCATAGAATCTGGGGTCGCAGGTTCAAAACTAGTTGAAAAAGATCCTAGTCACTTGCATGCCCATGCTGTGAGAGTGACTGGAGGTACCTAGTCGCATGCATGCCCATGTCATGGGAGCGATTGAGGCTCTTGGGTAGCGAAGTGTCAAGTTGTTTCATGGGTTGATCACATGGAAGGGTTGGTTAGCTCCTATAGGTTCTGTGGTATTTGCAGAAGGTCAAATTGGTTGTATTGTGTCAATTACACTTTCTTAAGGTGACCTAGGTGGTTGAATTAGATTGTAGTAGCCTCTCATCACATGTTTACCCCAACGGACCAGTTAACTTCGGTAAATGTGGGAGGAGGGTGTTACATAATTCCCACGAACTTAGTCAATCCCCATACATGCACATTTACTCATTAATTAATGTACAAAATCTCACATTTTATGTGCCTTCCATATTAGGTCAAGGGGAGGGGCAGATCCTACCTTCCATAGAAGACTTAGCACTAATTGTTTAGGTAAAGTTCGCAGAGAATCCGCAATTTTCATAAGAGGTCCAAAACTACAAGACAGGGGCAACATGACTTTTGGCAGATTGAGTTTAAGAACAACTTCAAGGCAAAGAAAAATGGTACTCCAAAGAGAGGTAGTAAAAATTTTGGGGAAAAATCCTCTCAAAATGGGGAGATATGGTCCAAATTGGATCATTATATTGTTTGTCGTCTATCTTGATGTTTTTGGGGTGGAAATATTAGAGGAACCAACTTGCAAGGTCATCTTTACTGGTGGGTCATAGTTTGGAAAATTTGGGTATGAAACCTTCTAGAGGCATTTAAGGTCTTACATGAAGTTTTTTGGGGCCCATAAACTCTCACTTGTGCTAGACCCCTTGGTGCTATTCTACATTTAGAAACCTTCCAATGGTGCAAGAACCGCATTAAACAAAGTTTGTATGCAGAAGTTATGCCTCCCACAAGTTGACCTATCGTGTCGACCACCATGGTAAAAGTGGATGTCACATCAACACTTGTTACTTGTGCATTTGGATTTGGCCAAGTGTCGACATTAAAAAAGACTCTAGAAGGTTCAAACTCATAACTCTAATTGAGGGTTGAGGGAGTTAAACCTTACCCCTAGTTATTTATCATGTTATGCTAAATACCGAGCCATTAGGAGGGGTAGGGGTTTCACTCTATGTTGTTGTATTTTGTTGCATAGTTGAGCAGAACAAAACAATGGGGCTTATGTCTCTATAGAACCCACACAAGCCACAAAACTTAGTAAACTTCATAGAGAGTACCTCTTCTTTATACTTGCACATTTTCCATACCAAAGAAAAGGGAACAGAGAAACCTCACCTTCTAGCTAAGTTTTCTCCCATAAGGGTTTTATAAGGGAAATATTTGTATCTATTGTGGATGGTGTATGCATTTTTTTTGTTTTCTATTTCTTGCATTTCAACTAGTTTAATCATTTAAGCATAAATTTTGCTAATCAAAGAATATGGAATCTATGAAAACATTAATAGTAAATATTTCAATAATTTTATCATATATGTTGTGACGAACTATGCTAGTGGAATATCCATGACAATTTACAAATCACTTAAGAGGGATCATTGGTGCATGTTAGTGGTGATAGCGGATAGGCGTATGCTAGGAGGACTTGATCTAGGGATTGGTTCCACTTATAATTTTTGCCTTTTGATCATGGTGATCAGAATGGATCAGTGTACAATATTGTTCACACAATGAATATAATTTTTTTGTGAGTTGCAAACTCATAGTTGAAGTCGTGGGAAGAATAGCCTTCATTGCCATCAAATAATTTGCCAACCTTTGTTAATTAGAAGATGAAATTTCTTGTCATCTTGGGTGCATATTTGGAGTCTTAAATGGTTTAGGTGATTTGGGAATCCTAGGATAATGGAGAAGTTTCTATTTCTAAGGATATGTTGCCTACTTTGAAGATTGTGAGTAGGACTAAATTTATGGAAGTTGTTGTAAATTGCATCTGAATGGATGCGAGGATTTTGATTAGTAATTGTGTTGAGCATAGTGAAAAGGTTACAATTTTTGCTTAAGTGTTGAAGGTTGATGGGGGGCTAGATATATACCTTGTGTTTCTATTTCTATACATGAAGGGGATTTGTTTTTTCTATAAGCTAGTAACATGGAGTATTATTAAGGGAGACAAAAACTTGAGCTCCAAGGGTAATTATATAATTATGTCGTTGTATGTCTGGTGAGGCTATATTTGACAAGTGGTGCTTGTTGAATTAGGAAGTGCAAGGGTTTCTTTGTATTTATAATGGGTTAAGCTCTAAGTATGTTTTCCTTTTGTTCGAGATAGAAGAAATAAACAAATATGTTTTATATTATGGTGCTTGGAACATTGTTGGTTCTTTGGCCTATGTGCAATCATGGAGTAAAATTTAACCTGGAGGATTGGATTCAAATACATTATCCCTTGTGATTAGAATCCCTTTTTCTTTAGATGGATTTATTTCCTTTTGTAGATCTATTTTCTAATGTTTTAGTAAGGTGTTGATTCCAAGTGAATGAAATAATTATTTTCAGGCCAACATGAGGGTTTATGTATAAGCATATTTGAATAAGAAGCTACCTCTATGGTGGTGGATGAGGTCCAACAATAGAAGATTCAACATCTAAATTTTCCCAATGTTTGATTTTTATGTCAATCACATGATCATCGCATTTGTGATTGTCTGCATTGGAAGCTCCCATAGAATCTACCTTAGGTTGTACGTGCTACAATTTTGACTACCCCTACAAATGAGGTTCTTTAGTTGTTTATGGAAAAGTGGTCGAAGAGGGTGGTCCTTTGTCCAATGCACCACATCCTTTTGATTGGATGTGGATTACTAGCCTTCCATGATTAAGGGTGGTCTTTTTCTACAACTTGCTTAGAATCCCCTGTTTGGAGGTGTTATCAATAACTCCCTCAATTAAAGTAGTATTTTGGCATCTTTGCTAGGCATGTATGATTAAATACGGTACATGGAGGTTGATGATGGTTGAAAAGTAAGTGAAACAAGTGGAAGGGGAGCTCCTTGCATGACCCTTTGGATAAATCTAGCAGAGTAGTGAGTCCTGCTTTGAAGGTGAAGTCTTTCAAGAAAGTTGTTTCCCTTCCTCCTGAGAAGGAAATATCTTTCTTGGGGACTATAACATTGGGCAATATGTAGAGCATGTTGGGAAACCATTTCTTCTTGGAATGTTAGAGAGAGGATGGTCCTAAGACACAAGTACTTTGTTCGTGGAGAGCTTCAAAAAGTATTTACATATCTCATCTTCTTTTGGGAGGTAAAATTTGTTGGATTTCAACTTTGAAATTGCATGGGTTATGTGTGGAATGGTCCATTCTATAATAGAAACCATGGTCAAGGAAGTAAGGGAGTGATGCTTGTTATTTATTCATATTTGTAATCCATTATTATATCTCATGGTTGTGATTCGAACAACATATGTGTGTGTATTATCATAATGATGTAGGAGATATTGTTAGGATTTTGTGTAGTTTGTGTACCCAACATCAGTTCGACTCGATCTTATCTTTGGGAATGGAAGGCCTCTTCCTTGTTGAATGTGGAGTGGATTATTGGTGTAGATTTTAATATGGTTGAGTGATAGGGTGATTACGTTGGAAATGTAGGAATGGTTGCTAGTGGCTTTGAAAAACAAGCTCACTCAACATGCAAGGCTACTCTTTGGCCCTTTGACCCAAACTACAGAAAGAAAGGTCTTTATCATGGAGGTTGGTTCAATTGGTCCAAATTCATACAAGGGAAGGATAAAGTACATGTGAGATTATATCAAGTGTATGATTTGTGAAACAACATTTATTTTTTATAGGGCTATGCAATTTGTTGATGTGCTAATTGATGCCACTGGTTTAGACTTCCATTTTAGTGGAGCATGTGGTGGATCCAAACCTCTCCACCTTATATAAGCTAAGCATGTCTCATTTGGTTTCTATTTAATTTTGTGCCCTTGTGTATTGAGTTTAGAACCTTGTCCTTTTCCCTAGAGGGATTAGAGGTTGGTTATTATGGCGAGAGTTTATTATTAGGAGAACTATGAAGTTTATTCAATGTTCGGTCCATTTGATAACCCAAAAAAATTAATAGTGGCTCCAAGATGCCAAACAAAATTTATAATAGGTGTATATCTTCCTCGATCAGTATCTTCATAACATTGTTCTTTGGGAGATTGAAACTCGCTTGATGTTGAAATTGGTTAAAAAGGAAGAGTATATTACTATAGTGATCCAGGTGGATATTGGTGGCCACCCGCCTATTCCACTTGGATCCTCACCATTGTTCTATCAGTTTTTTTTTTTTTAGTTTCCTTAATTGTAGCACAGTTTACTATTTTTGGCAATTTTTCCGAGTCCTAAACTTCCGGGGGCATTTTGAGGCCCTAAACGAAGTTTTTTTTTGGCAATATTCATCTCAACGATTTCATTGAAATCCTGTTTTTAGTTGCAGTCCTCAGAGAGATATCTCCAATGAGGTATCATGCGTGTCAAACGAAGATAATATGACCAAGTTACGACCCCGGGAAGTTGGCTGCCCAACTAACCCCAACGGGGCCCATAAACTCTTGGTGTTACATCTCCTCAGGTTAGGGTTTTGGTCGTTTAGGGCTTTCTCTTATTGTTCAATAATAAAAAGGCCCTTGAGTCTCATTGTAACTCAGTTCAGAGGCATGTAGCCGCCACATCTCTTCTCAGAGATAAGCTACCATCGCCCAAGCTAGTCTCATTTCCATTATGTTTGTAGGCATATTTCATTATTTGATATTAATGAAAGGAAGTGTTATTTCTTCTGCATCTCTATATTTATGGTTATATCTGTAATTTGTTGTGTTCCTGTTTAAATTTGGATCAGTGGTATCAGAGCGGTCTGCTCTTTATTTGTTTTTCTTTGCATGTCCCCGACGAGGTCAGGATATAAGGAGTTAGGGCTCGAACTAGTCAAACCTTTGCAAGACCAACGTCATAAATCCCGTCAGCCTCCCATGGGGGAAGAAAAGAAAGACGAGGGAGCAGGAGATCCTATCAAAATATTGCTCGAGGAGGCCCTCAAGAAACAAAGGAACGCGATGATGGATAACTTTGCCCAAATCCTTCAACGGTTGCCCACCGGCGACGCATCCACATCCAACAGCCACTCCCGAGGCTCCACACCTTTTAAGGTACAAGTAAATTTTGACATTACCATATTTGAGGGCCAAATAGATGCATAGGTTGTAGACAAATGGTTGAATCTGCTAGAAGGATATTTTTCTGTTCATGATTTTTCCAGCTGGGAAAAGATTACTTTTGCTCTTCTCAAAGTCGCCCCCCACGTCAAGGACTAGCGAGAAACCTATTGTGAGCAAAAGGATGAAAGTACGACCTCACTGTTTTCAGCCGCTCCCACTTGGAATTCATTATGGGATGCCATCAAGGAGCAGTACTACCCTGTCAGGAGCTACGAGGACAAATACATAAAGTGGACCACACTGCAGCATATCAAGGACCAAGATGTGTCGGAGTTTACCAATGTTTTTCATAACCTTCGCATGAAGTTGGGTATCAAGGATTCTGAGAAACATTTGGTACTCAAGTACGCGGCTGCCTACATAGATACATCCTGGACGAGATGGAGTTCTTGGACATATCCTCGCTCGGCACGACGTACCGATACGCCATCAAGATCGAGCAGAAGTTTAAATAGAAGAAGTGAGACTTTGGATCTGCGAATTCAAAGCAAGGGAAAGGTGCCCCCAAACCACAGAACAAAGGACAAAGCCAAGGCGGGATGGCCCAGGACAACCCGCCAAGGCCACAAGAAAAGGACAACACTGCAAAGCTGAAGAAGGACACGAGAAAGTGGTGTGAGTTCCATAAGAGCTCCACCCACAACACAAGCGAGTGTCAGGCCAAGCAATCACTAGTGGCCGAGCTGAAGGCTTCAGAATTAGATGCATGTTCCGACTCTGAGTCAGAACCTGACAAGGGGAATGACAAAGGGAAGCAGATTATTGATGCGGAGCCCAACGCCACCATCACCACCACAAAGATCCAGAAGGAGGAACCCGAAGATCCAGAGGAGGAGGAGTGTCTCTTCCACTCCCAGATGTGGGTAAAGGGTTCCTCACTACAGTTCATTGTCGACAGCGGGAGCCAAAAGAACCTCATTGCAGCAGAGGTTGTGAAGCGGTTGGGCTTACTGACCACAGCACACCCACAACCGTACACCATCGGGTGGCTTCACCAAGGACGGATCTGCGCGTGAGCCAACAATGTCGCCTTCCATACAACATCAAGCCCTTCACGGATGAGGTATTATGTGACGTTGCTCCCCTTGATGTTTGTGATGTATTATTAGGCCAACCATACTTATGGAAGCAACATGTTGTGTATGAGTCAAGGCCTCATGCTGTTATTATTACGTTGGGAAATAAGTTGTACATGATACCAAAGGTAGCACCACCTACCGCCATCTCTCTGGTTACTACAAAACAATGCAGTAAGCTCATTTCCAAAACCGGGAAATTTGTTTTCCTGATGATACCCCTTAAGGAAAGAAGAAGACGGTGGTCGCGACCTCTAGACAGGGCCCCTCCCTCCGCACAACAACAACAGATTGACAAGGTCATGGAGGAGTACGAGGACATCTTCACCTCCCCCGCAGGGGTGCCTCTGCACTGTCAGGTCAAGCACTCCATCGATTTGACCCTAGGTGCACCGTTACCCAGTGGACCAATCTATCGGCGCTCCGTTCCGGAGAACGATGAAATCAAGAGGCAAATTCAAGAGCTGTTGTAGAAAGGTCACATTCGGTCGAGTTCATTGCCCTATGGGAGCCTGATCGTGTTGGTACATAAGAAGGATGGGACTTTGAGACTCTGTATTGACTATCAGGCGCTGAATAAGATCATTGTCAGGAATGGGTACCCGATCCCACGGATTGATGACCTTCTGGACCAACTCAAAGGGGAAAAATATTTCAGAAAGATCGACTTGAAGTCCAGATATCACCAGGTATCAATCGAACCCTCTGATGTGTGGAAGACTACCTTCAAAGCAAAGGAGGGCCTTTTCGAATGGTTGGTTATGCCCTTCGGGTTGACGAATGCTCCAACAACCTTCGTGAGGCTGATGGATGACATAGTATGACCCTTCAACAACTCATTTGTAGTGGTATACTTGGATGACATCCTGATCTTCAGCCAGAGCTGGGAACAGCACCTCCACCACATCCAACAGCTTCTCAAAACACTACGACAACACAAGATGTGTGCCAATTTGGGGAAATGCACTTTTGCCATGACCTAGGTTCTATATCTGGGATACATTATTGATGAACGGGGGGTGCATGTGGATCCAACCAAGATCCAAGTCATTCGAGATTGGCCAGCCCCAACCGTTCCGACAGAGCTCTGCAGCTTTCTGGGTCTTGCCAATTTCTACCGCAAGTTCATGTTGGGGTTCTCTCATATCACTTGGCCCTTGAGTCAAGTCACCAAAGGAGGAGCGAAAGCTAAATTATTTTGGTCTGAATCTCAACATAAGGCATTCGCAAAGTTGAAACATCGCCTCTACTCTGCACCAATGCTCACATTACCGGACTTGCAACAACCATTTGAGATCAAGACAGATGCCTTTGACTATGCTATTAGGGCAGTCCTTACTCAACAAAGGCATCCAATGGCATATCACAGTGAGACACTTTCAAACACAGTCCGGAAGTATCCCACTTATGACAAAGAGATGTATTCCATTATGTAGACCCCTCGAAAATGGAAACATTACACTTTGGGGAAGGAAACGATCATCCACACAGACCACTGACCCCTACAGTTCATAAAGACGTAAGGGAAGTTTCAGAATGATCGCCATCAAAAGTGGTCCACATACCTACAACAGTTCCTTTTGAATATCAAGTATAAGAAGGGCAGCACAAATAATGTTGCAGACTACCTCAGTCGACCATCGATCATGGCGTTAACCACCGTGCTCAACTCTTGTGGGCACGAGACTTCTGATTGGCCACTTCTCTACAAAAGCGACCCAAAATTCGGCCACACATATCATACGCTCTTGGAGGGTTAGGAAATTATAGATTTTCACCTCTTGGATGATCTGTTATGCCACATGGGACACCTTTGTGTTCCTGCAAGCGAGTGTACGAAGATGATTTGGGAAGCGCACTAAAGTCGGACCACTGGGCATTTCGGGGTCGAGAAAATGGTGGCAGTACTACAGAAGTATTTCTATTGGCCGAATCTTCGACAGGATGTTGGGAACTACATCAGATCCTTTACTGCCAACGCCATTGCCAAACCAACCATCAAGAAGCAAGGTCTCTATACTCCGTTGTCTACCCCTAGTCGACCTTGGAAATCCATTTCCATGGATTACATGTCAAGCCTTTCTACTACTAAGCATGGCAATGGCTGTGTTTTTTTGGTCGTCGAAAGATTCTCAAGGATGGCCATTATGGTGGCCTGCAAGAAGAGTATCACAGCAGAAGCCACTACTAAACTCTTCTTTGAACGAGTGTGGGTACACTTTGGGATCCCACAGACTATCATCTCAGATCGAGACACCAGGTTCCTCAGTACATTTTGGTCCAGTCTTTGGTCAATGCTAGACACTAAGCTCACTAAGTCCACAACTTTCCATCCCCAAATTGATGGCTAGACAAAGGTCGTCAACAAGATGATCGTACACATTCTGTGCATGTACAACTCAAAGCATCCACGCACATGGGATGAGAGCCTCCCCTATATCCAGCATAGCTACAATCGGGCTCTCCACAGCTCGACTGGCCACAACCCTTTTTAGGTGGGCATGGGATTCTAGCCACTATGCCCCATTGATGTGGCCATACCATTTGCAACGACTCCAGCAAATTCGGCTCATGTCCAGTTTGAAGCCGACAAGGAAAATAGCTTCACTGAGCACATTCAACACATTCGCCAATAAGTCCATGACATATTGGGAAAAGCCAACGCTAAGTACAAGCAACGACATGATCAACATCGGGTGCCACACAAGTTCCAGGTGAGTGACAAAGTTTGGCTACATTTGCAGAAGGAGAACCTCGCTGGGTCCCACCGCAAGATTTGTCCACTTCAATATGGGCCATACACCATCACCAAGGTTGTGGGAGGTAATTCTTTTGAGCTCAGCACTGCCACATTCCTTGGCCTGCACCTAATGCTCAATGTGGATCGCCTTCGTCCATACTTTCCACCATTACTGGACACATCCGACATTGTAGAACAACTCACACTAACAGAGTTAAATCCAGAATGCATGGAACAAGCTGTAATTGATCGGATCATGGACACGTAGATTAAGAACAATTGCCTGCAGAAGATCCAACTGTATCGAGTTATCAAAGTTGGCCAACTCCTGCACCAAGTAAAATGGCTCACTAGGGACCAAGATCAGCAGAAGTTTCCTCATCTCATGGAGGAACTCAACGCAATGGAGACCATTGCTTCCTAAGGGGGGAGGAATGGTCTAGGTGGATATTGGCGGCCACCCACCTATTCCATTTGGACCCTCACAATTGTTCTGTCAGTTTTTTTCTTTTTTGAGTTTCCTTAATTGTAGCGCAATTTACTATTTTTGGTAGTTTTTTTGGGTCCTGAACTTCCGAAGTCGTTTAGAGGCCCTAAACGACGATTTTTTAGCAATATTCATCTCGATGATTTTGTCGAATTCATGTTTTCAATTATAGTCCTCGGTGAGATCTTTCCAACGAGGTATCATGCGCGTCAAATGGAGATAATATGACCAAGTTATGACGCCAAGAAGTTGGCTACCAAACTAACCCCAACGGGGCCCATAAACTCTTGGTGTTACATCTCCTCAGGTTAGGGTTTTGGTTGTTTAGGGTTTTCTCTTATTGTTCAATAATACAAAGGCCCTTGAGCCTCATTGTAACTCAGTTCATAGGCATGTAGCCGCAATATCACTTCTCAGAGATA
Source organism: Pinus tabuliformis (assembly GCA_031772625.1). Taxonomy (NCBI): domain Eukaryota; kingdom Viridiplantae; phylum Streptophyta; class Pinopsida; order Pinales; family Pinaceae; genus Pinus; species Pinus tabuliformis. The sequence continues at coordinate 95,258,111 of CM062804.1, read as the reverse complement.
AGCTACCATTGCCCGAGCTAGTCTCATTTCCATTATGTTTGTAAGCATATTTCATTATTTGATATTAACGAAAGGAAGTGTTATTTCTGTTGCATCTCTATATTTATGGTTATATATGTAATTTGTTGCGTTCCTGTTTAAATTCAGATCATATAGGGCTTGAATTTTTTACCCATTTGTAGTGGATTCAAGAGAGGGATAAAGGCTCCAAGTTCGGTTTTGATTTTCTGAAGAAGAAAGTAGTGGTTAACATAGTTCTTGGTTCGTGTAGAGCTTATAGTTCTACATAGAAAGATTTAATAGATATTTGAGGTATGTTTTGTTTGATTTGGTTGTGCTTTCTAGCGATGCATACTACATAGCAGCCTTGCACAAGGGTTAATAGGGAGTTTACAAAAGATGAGCTTTTTGTAGTGTTGTGCTCGATGAAAAATTGGATATCCCCTAAAATAGATGGTTTATCTTGTGAGTTTTATAAGGCAATGTGGGACATGGTATGGGAAGACTTTTGTTGTGTGGCTACTAAGGTTTTTCTACAAGGTGTTTGATGGAGACTCTTAACTAGGGATTAGTGAGCTTATTCAAAATAACATTTCCCAAGACATTATAAGGGGTGGCATCCTATTGTTCTATTAAGTGTCTCCCATAAGATAATTACTAAGGTGGTAGCTTTAAGGGTGAGAGATATGGCCATAAAGATTGTTCACAAAGAGTATATGAGTTTTAGCATGAATATTTTCATATTCAGTAACTTGATGTTGTTGAAAACTTCTAGTAAACTGTGTGTTTTGTTTGCTGATGTGACCAACGTTGTGGGTGTTCACTCAAAACGTCGGGCACATCAACAAACAAAACACACAATTTACCAGAAGTTTTCAACAACATCAAGTATATGAGTTTTTATATGGTTGTTTTATTCTATATATGATGATGTTAGCTTGGCAAGCTATGGAGTGGGTCACATAGACTAGTCAATGAGCTTTCTTTCCGAGGATAGACTTTTATAAAGCGTATGATCAAATTAATTGGTCTTTTATCACTCACATGTTGGCTTGCTTGGGCTTTGGTTTGCATTGTGCGAGGATGATCAATACCTTATCCTCTTGTGCCTATACTTTTGTGTCAATAAATAAGTCTCTTTCTTGTCATATTCATCTTCGCATGTTTATTAGGAAAAAGTGCTCTTTCACACCCTATCCTTATGTATTGATTATTTGTACCCCTAGTTTTATGTTGGAGGCATCCTATTTGCAAGGTCCTTTGAGAGGCTTTCTTTCCCTAATGGTTTAGAGTTGGTTAATAACCATTTTATAGAAGATTCCATTTTTTTCTATAATGGGAGATTAAGAGTTTGTTTTTAGTGCTAAAGATTGTTATACACTATTTTCTTGTGGCTCTACTTCTTTGTGAGTAGATAAGTGTCTTTCTCTTCATATTCATCTTCACGGGTTTATCAGGCAAGAGGGCCCTTTAGCACCCTAACTTTATGTATTGATTATTGATACCCCTAGTTTTATGTTGGAGCCATCTTATTTGTAAGGTCTATCAAGAGGGTTTCCTTTCCCAATGGTTCAAAGTTGGTTAATAACCATTTTGTAGAAGATTCTATTTTATCTATAATGGGAGATTAAGAGTTTTTTTTTGTGCTAAATATTGTTTTTCTATGTTTGATGTGACTTTTGAGGCTATTATCAGTGATTGCAAGACTAAATTCTGGTTGATTGGTCTTAAGAGGCCCCTTGGTTGGAATCACATTGTATAACATTTTGTTTCTACTAGTATTATTGTGAGATATCTTGGCATCATCTTTGGTGCAACCTTTATTTTGTTGCTATGTGGAATTATTGCCTAGAGTGGTTGTAGAATAAGCCACTTGTCTGGAAGTACATGGACATACCATTTATTGGCAAGTTGACAATGGTGGGTAGGATTTTATAAGCTCGTTATATCTAGTATGTGTCTTATTATGTTCCCAATAAGTCATAATTTTGGAGGTCGGTTAAATTGTTACAATCATATTTGTGACCCAAGTATGGTGGGATAAGGGGCCTGCCATGTTTCCTTGCGATGTCTATATCATGCTTAAGGATGAGGGAAGTCTAGGGTTAATTGATGCGACGACACGAAGCAACATCCTAGTAGCTAAATAGGTGGTTTTATGTTTGGAGAGGTCCTCTTCTTGACAAGTATTGTTGAGGCATAAACTACTTTTAGTGTAACATATGTGCACAATCAGGGGAGATTTTGGTTTATGTGACATCATATGTAATACTCATAATTTTCAAATTGAAAGTTCTTTGTTTATTCGAAGCATTTGGACAACATGGAGAAGGTGGTAGATCTGGTGCAGTGGCAAGTGTGGAAGTAGTCGAGCAAGGTGGGAGTTGGCTAGAACACTAATTTGGAGTTAGAAAGTGCAAGGCATGTGTGTTGTGTTATCACTCAGGTTGTCCTTAAAGCTCCTTAAAGGATACGGCCGAGGTAACCACAAACCAATCTTTGGACTGCAGGTCCTAGCCTACCTGCAATCAGAGAGGGCTCTCTTTTTATAATTTAGCTTTGTTTTGGGTTGATTTTAGGCTAGTTATGATTTTCTTGGGTTTTGTTTTGATTTTGGTGGGATGGAGGATTCTTTCAAACAGAGTTGGGATGCATAGTGTGAGAAGTTCAAACCATTGGGCATGGAGTCGTGGATTAGGCTTGCTGTTGCGTTTTCTTGGTCACAAGAGGAATATAGAGCATGATAGCTACACATAAAACAATATCGAGCTGGAATAAAGATGGAACGAAGGTCAGTGAATGAAAGGCAACTAAGTAGCTCTCATTATGCTAACAGAGGGAAGGTGAATGAACATTTATATAGGAGCAGTCAAGGATTCCTAAACAACATTCATATATGAAGGAATTAGCGTAAATATGAGCAAATCAGTATTCATATTCAGGACTAATTCAGAGGAAAACATAGATAAATCACATAAATTGAGAACATAATACAACTAAGTGAGCTCTGAACTATTCTTTCTTTCTGTTATTTAGATAGTGAAACAATGATGGCATAAAACATATAAACTGTAAACAGAGATAAGAAACACTTATTGGGCTATGTAGAAGCGTTAGGATTCCATAGTCACTCTTCAGTCATTAAAACACAACAGTCAGTTCATCTCCCAAACATTCCAGCGATCTTTGATTATAGAGACTCTCAGAAAATACAATGCAAGTCTAGAGGAAGTTATCAACCAACCAACCCTTAAAACAGTGCAGAGGGTGGTTTAAAAAGAAACTATTTACAAACATCCCTTGAACAGGTGTCAAGGGAGAAAATATCTCAAAATATCTATCAAAACAGATTCAAAAGAGATATGTGCAATAACTGCTTCTAATGCTAAGTTGTGCTGGAAATAAATGCATTAAAATATCTAAAACAGGTGTTCATGAGGGAGCAGCCTCATCAAAATGGCTCTTTAGGGCTGCGCATGGTCATGCAGCTTCAAAAATGGACTAAAAGAGTTCCTTGAGCCACGCGTTGTCCTCTGTGTGATAACTGCGCATTTAAGGAAGCAGCGCTGCTCCAAAATATGATTGGGTTCATTGTGTGTTGCCAATATCTACTTTGAAAACCCTTTACTTGTGCCTTCAAGTGGTCCTGCTGCCTTAAATGGCAAAAATTGAGAGTTGGTGAGCCATTACAGCTCAATGATGCTTTGCTATAACTACCGGGGCCTTTCTGCCTTCATCTACTTTGAACCGCAATACTGATACTGTCTGTCACTTTCCCGATACCCTTTGACATGCACTTGAGCCTTCTCTTTCCTCTGATACACTTTACGCTGTCAAATCACCCCTTTTCTACCTTTTAATGCAAAATTAACTGTTGCAAAGGTTCCCCGTGGCTATTGGAATGCTATCGGCGCTGGCCGATCAAAAATGGTACTAAAAATGATGAACAACTGCTAATTGGCGGAAGACTGGATGCTGGAGGCACGCCGAGGCCAAAATCCTGCAATTTGGAGCTATTTCGGGCCTGGAGCGATCAAATATGGACTAAAGAATGCCATGTTTCTTTTGGAGGCGGGGCGGGCACGGGCGCCGAACTGTTTAAAAGAAAATGGCCCTTTTCCCTCTTATAAGGCAAAAATGCTTTAAACGTGAAAATCCATCAAAATTGGGGCGGGAGCGATTACTGTTCATAAGATTGAATGCTGGCCGTTGGATCCGGCGCGGGCCGATCCAACGGCTGGCGCTAAATCGCATCGGGGCGGACCATTGGTCCCAACACATAAAACCTCTGAAATGCCGCGGACCCGAAATGCTTATATGCCCTTTCTTTATGGAGATCGGGTCCGACCCATCGGAGCTTTCATATCGGCGGATTTGGTAAAAATGGGTAAGCGGACCCGAAATACTATATGCTGCACTTCATAGCTTTTCGGCTCCGAGATATAGGAGCACACAGTGCGGACCCTTTCGGACCCGATATGCCTTTATGCCGCGCTTTATTACTTTTCGGCTCCGCTGGTCGGAGCCATATAGGAGTGATGCGATTAAATATGGGCCGTTGATCTCTGGGCCTGAATGGGCGGCTGAGATTAACTCGGCAATTCGCTATCGGCGGGGTCATGGGGTTGCCACATAGAAACGCCGAAACCCATCGGACCCGATAAGTTATACAGGCCCTCTTTATTTTATTTCGGGTCCGACCCATCGGTGGAACCCAAATCGGCGGTTTTAACAGTGGAATGGGTCCGCGGACCCGAAAACCCTTAACACTGCATTTGATAACTCATCGGCTCCGCCAAATCAGAGCAGTATATGGGGCGATGCGAAGTGGGGGGCCGCGCGACAAGATCTGGACCGTCAGATCTGGGGCCCGATCCAACGGTCCTGGATCCGTCGGCGAATCGGCAGTCGGAGGGACCAGAGGGCGGCACATATGGAATCGCTGAACTGCGCGGACCTGATATACTATTACCGGTCCACTTTATATGTTTTCGGGTCCGGCCCATCGGCACTATGCCCCATGCCTTGAGACTTAGCCATTTTCGCTTATATATGCCACTGCCCCCTCCCGATAGCGATATCGCATCGGAGGGGGATCAAACAGATCTTTATCTCATCAGAGCACGCTTTTTATGAAAAGGCAAGGCAAATGAATTCGGAGGGGTTATATATGATGTTTTAAACATATGATTGCCCCCTCCCGATAGCGATATTACATCGAATGGGGTCCAAATGAAACTTTATTATATCGGACCCATGTTTTTGTGAACTGCCAAGCCTTTTGGGAAATCGGAAGGGTTCCTTTATAGTTTGGCATGGATTCTAAGGCATCGGAAGGGGTCCGATAGCCAAAAAAAGGGAGGATTTTATCCTTTTTTGAAGGTTTTTCATGGTTTTTGCATGGTTTTTGGCAACTTTCATGCCTTGGAAGGAGTCTAAAGGCATTTAGGAGGAATGTGATGTGTTTTGAGAGGGTTTAGTGGCCAAAGAGGGTTTCATGCCTTATAAAGGCAAACCAAGGCCAAAGGGATGATTTTTATACATATGAAGGTAAACTATGCAAAGGAATGAGTCCTTTTGCATTTGGAAGATGGTTAGAGGGGTCAATGAGGGTTCTTGCTGAGTTTCAGATAAACTTAGCAATTCCCGAGGATATATATGGTTATTTTTCAACCGGGGGAAGGGATAAGTATATAGGGGAGTTATATAGATAGTTTTAGTAGGGGAAGGGTACAGAGATAGGGAGTTACATAATAAAGTTAGTAGTTAATATGATAATGATGAGAAAAAACGCTAAGAATGAAGTCTTAGGATATCAATGGGGGAAAATGACTGATAGGAGAAGTGTGAACATTCCTTGAGTGAAGCAGATCTTCACCAAGGCAAATGATATGGAGAATGATGAATCTAAGAGGTATCAAGCAGATCTTGACCTCTTTAGGGAAGTTAGTGAGTGACTTGGGGACAGAGGAAGAAGGGGAAGTTAGACATGCCTCGCTTGAAGTCCTTCAAATGGAAAACCGCCTCAAACTTGTGATATGAATAGATATGACACTTGAAAATCTGAAATGGATCACAAGTCATGATTCTGCAACCACAAAGCTACCTACCCGGCCTATTCACCTAGCATTTTCTCTTCTTTTTGGTTTGGGTGCACTTGAACTATCATGCCCAGCTTTTCATTCTTTTCTTCTTGCTGTCCTCCTATCTAAATCTACACTTATTGCATCCAGGGGCTCAGATTAGGCCGTTGAGCACCCTTGTTTCTCTACCTATTTACAGATCTGCCAAGATTAAACAGTTTGGACAGATGTTTATTCTCTATATTCTAAAACAGGAAATTGAAACCTAGGGAGACCAAGATTAAGCTGTTTGGACCTCCCTTAGCTGAAAACTCATGAAAATGGATCAACTCATCAAAAATGGAACACAGCAGTGGCATTTAGACTAGCACACTCTCATGGATACTTCTCTGGCCATCTGTAGCAAATATGGAGCATTGCAGCAAGCAAAGTATGACATATTTGGCATGTAAAAATGTCGATCATGAAAGATGATTAACCTGCTACAGCAGGAGGCTAACAGTGGCTCCACTTGGGGATGGCTTTTCCTTGTGACAAGCCAAGAACAGCAGGTCAGAATGCCTTGATCCTCTGTAGTTGTTGTTAATTGAAAATTTCTTCTGTGCTAACTGTTGAATGACTAGAACTTTAACTTCTGAATGCAGCACTCCTCCTTAACTGAAACACTGTGAAAAATAAAGCATCGCCTGCTTTCTTCTGCGTGCTTGATATTGCATACACTTTTGCTTGAGAACTACCTTGTGAAATAAACACAAAAAGGGAATAAAGCTGGAGCTCTTCTTTTCTTGTCTTTGAAAGGGTGCTGAAGTAAACTGAAAAAATCCTCCTTTCTCTTTGATACTGTTGACTTGAAGACTACAAGCTGCAAACAGCTTCTCTTTAACATAAATCACTGTGATATGACAACGCTGCTCTGCTGTTTTGCTGAGATTACTGCAGAGACAGAGCTTAAAAATAGAGGACTTGCATTGGCTGTGTCTTCACAAACTTTGTTGCTGCTCCTCTACAATCGGACTGTTTATACAAAATAAAAACAAAAGTGCTGATATATACAAATATCAATGTACAAAGAGATATTTACAAAGCTGCGTTATGTTCAACAAAAGGGATCATGATAATGCTTCATCATACGGCCATTTACAGGGCCTTCTTCAGCAGTGCTGCCCTCTACAGATTTGAGGAAATATGTGTTATTTCCCTGAACGACAGAAATAACAAATGGCCCTCTCCAAAGGAAATCGAATTTTGCATGTTTTCCCTTGTCTTCTCTTCGTGAGTCCCACCTTAGAACTTTGTTGCCAACACAAAAATTCTCAGCCTTAGTTCTCTTGTCAAACATCCTTTTGAGCTTTTCTTGCATAATTTGAGCTCTGTCATAGACATGCTCTCTTGTCTGCTGCAAATGGATTGTTTGGTTTATCCTCCTTTGTATATCATTTGGCTCAGCTTGAATCTCTTGCAGCAGCTTGATAATAGGAATGCCCAGTGATGAAGGAAATCAGACCTCCATGCCATATACCAGCTCATAAGGGCTCATCCCAATGGATTTCTTGGTTGATAATCTGTCTGCCCATAGGGCATTTGTGAGCTTTCTATGCCAGTTCTTCTTGTTTTCTTCTAAGATCTTCTTGATAATACTGATCAGGCTCTTGTTAGATGACTCAGCTAAGCCATTACCTTGAGGATAATAGGTTGTAGAGTGGCCTAAGGTAATGTGAAATTTATGGCAAAAATTGCTCATCTTTTTGGATTTGAAAGCAGCGGCATTGTCAGTGATGATCTTCTCAGGGCAGCCAAATCTAGAAAGGATATTGCACTCAAGGAATTGGATAATGGTGGTGTCATTGGCCTGCCTGCATGGAATGGCTTCAATCCACTTGGTGAAATAGTCGGTGGCAGTTAGAATCCACTTATGCTGGCCTGAGGAAGAGGGATGGATTTCTCCAATGAAGTCAAGACCCCATTGTTGAAAAGGCTTTTCGGTTGAGATGGGTTTCAGAGGCAAGGGGAGCAGCTTTCTTTTGCCCTCAAAGATTTGGCATTTGTGACATGAGATAGCAAACTTCTTTACATCTGCAAACAAAGAGGGCCAATAGAAACCAGCCCTTAAAATTTTATCAGCAGTGGACTTCCAATATAGATGTCCTCCATAGTCCCCTGCATGGAATTCTTTCATGACATTATTAGTTTCATTCATGGTCAAACAATTAAGCAATATGCCTTCATGATTCTTCCAAAATAAAGCACCATCTAAGACACAAAATTTCAAAGCCTTCATTCTTAAAAATCTCTTCTTGGTCCTGGACAATCCAGGGGGAGAAAACAGGTTTAACAATACAAAGGATATATCAGCATACCATGGGGATTGCAGAAAAGTGTCACTGATCTGTGGAGTCGCCAGCTCCTGTTCATTGTCCAGTTGGTTGATGTCTAAGGCTTGAAAGTTTGTTTCGGACATCAGTTTGGCTAAACCTTGCCCCTTTATTAGCTTGGTTGGTTTTATTTCTATGTCATACTCAAGAATGTTAGCAATCCACTTGCCTCTTTTGCCTTCTAACCCTTCTTGAGTTAATATGTCTTTTATAACAGCATTTGGGACATAGGCAGTCACGTGTGAATATAAAATGTAAATTCCGAAGTCTTTGATTGCTTTAACAAGGGCATAGGCATGCTTCTCCATGATTTGGTACTTCAAAGGGGCATCTCTTAAGGCTCGGCTAAAAAAAGCAATTGGGTTTTCATTTCCTTGGTCATCCTTTTGCAATAGGACAGCGGCTATGGTATTATCAGATGCAAATGAAAATATGATAAAGTCCCTATCAAATTGAGGACTTGTGAGGACTGGGGCTTGAGTTAGGGCAACTTTGATACTTTCAAATGCTTGCTTGGTTTCAAGAGACCACTTTACCTTGGCATCCTTCTTTAACATGTTGCTCAACAGTCTTATCAGCTCGGCTAGATTTGGGATAAATCTCCTTAGGAAATTGATCTTTCCTAGGAATGCTTGCAGCTCTTTTAGGTTTCTTGGATATGGGATTTGCAATATGGCTTGGATCCTTTCCAGATCAATTCTAATCCCGTCTTTTGAAATGATATGTCCCAGTAATTTTCCTTCTTCAAGGCCAAATAAAGACTTCTTGGGGTTCAAGGAAATGCCATATTTCCTACATGTTAGGAACACTTGCCTCAAATGTCTTAGGTGCTCTTGATCAGATTTAGAGAAAGGGGTAAGATCATCAAGATAGACAACCAAGAAATCATGGATTTCCTTGGCAAATGCAATGTCCATGGCCCTTTGAAAGGTGGCACCTGCGTTCTTTAGGCCGAAAGGCATTTTCACATATTTAAATGTTCCCCATGGTGTTGTAAAGGCTGTCTTGTCTTGATCATCTGGGTGAACCAGTATCTGATTAAAACCTGAAAAGCCATCTAGCAAAGAGATTCTAGATGACCCCACTACTCTTTGTAGGATGTGGTCCATTTTGGGCAATGGGTAGTGGTCTTTAAGGGAGACTTGGTTTAAGTTTCTCAAATCTACACAAAACCTAATCTCACCTGTTTTCTTTCTTGTGGGAACAAGATTGGATACCCATTCAGAAAATCTAATGGGTGCTATGATACCTGCTTCAAACATTCTTTGCACTTCTGTCTCAATCAAAGGGAGAAGCACAGGATTGATTCTCCTCAGTTTCTGTTTGAAGGGCTTTTGATTTGGCTTTAAAGGAATGGTATGTTGAATAATTGAGGTGTCATAGGACTTCAAGTCCTCATAACTCCAAGCAAATACATCTTGGAATTCTTTGAACAAATCAACATATTTGGGCTTTTGATCGGGTGGCAAAGATTGAGATAGTTTGATCATTTTGGGCTTCTCTGTTGTCCCAATGTTGTGTTCTTCTATGGCAGTGTTTATAGGCTGCATTTTTGGCTTTTTGGGCACATCATTTGCATCAAACATGTCTTCTAGTGGAGTGAGGCCAACCGGGAGAAAATTGTCCTTTAGATCAATGATTTCGGCCTCTGTTTTGGCTATTTCCTCCAAATGCATCTGTTTCAGCTCTTCTATGTTTTCTTCATCAAAGATGGTTGGCTGTAGCAATTTTCTAGCTGTTTCAGTTGTTACAGTTTGTTGGATTTGGTTTATTGCTTGCAGTGGATCATCCATAGCATCCATATCAATGTTTAGGCCTGAAAACTCATGCCGTAAGGTAAGAAAATTGTTGATTTGAGCATCATCCTCAAACACTTGCCAATCTTTAACATTGTTAGGGACAGCAGGCCTGTGCTTTATTTCAGCAGTGAAATGGTGATTTGGCTCAAAGGGAAGCTTGCATGTACTAGCGAAAGTGTCTAGGCTGTGAGCATGAATGTTATGATTTCTTGAAATCTTGGCAAGCTTGGATTTAGTGAATGTATCAAGTATTGCACTGGCAGCAGTCCTATAAGCTCTTAGCCTTCTATCATTGGTAACAAAGTTGCCTTTCATTTGTTGGATTACTAGGTCTGAGTCACCTAGAATGGAAACTTTGGCAGCTCCTAAAGCTTTGAGCAGTTTAAGGCCTAAAAGGAGAGCTTCATACTCTGCCATGTTGTTGGTACATCTGAAGTTAAGTCTGTAAGCATGACCCTCTGCATGGCTATTATGTGTATTGTGAATCCATATTCCTGCCCCTGCTCCTAGCTTATTAACAGAACCATCAAACTCTATATACCATGTGATTTCTTGCTTGTGGTTGACATTAAGAGTTTCAGTCATTTTAGGATTGGGCAGACCTAGGTTTTGTGCTTCATGTGGTTCTTCTTGTATGCTGGTTGCGCTGACTGTTTTGATAGTTTCCTGGGTATGAGCAACCGATTCTTGATTGATGCACGTTTCTTGTTCTAAAGGAAAAGGCCTCTCATTAGTTGGAGGACTTGTTTCATCATTAAACAAAATAAAAGAATCCATATCAGAATGGATTGAATAGATAGGGAAATTCTGGGGCTTTTCCTCACTACTTACCACATACTTCATCAGTGTTTCTCTATACAGTCTCTTTGGTTGCCCAAAGACTGAAATAGTGGCATAGGAGAGGTCTAATTGGAGAGATCCTTGGAGTTTTGCCCCCCAAGATCTTGACAACAACATGCCATACTTTGGTGGAATGTCAGCAACCACCACGTCCATTAGGATTGTCTTGTTGGGAAATTGGACTAAGGAGACACATAAGTCTTTGATTAAGCCTAAACACTTGACCTGACTTGAGTCAAAGGAGAATAGATCTTTGTAGGGTCCTGTGACATCAAGGTTTAGTTTCTCCATTACAGCTTTGGGCATAAGATTGTGTGAGGCACCTGAGTCAAACATAGCATTGTGCAAGACTTTGTCATGAATGTGCAAACTGACATAAAAGGGTGGAACAGATCCATATGTTGATTTTCCATTAACTTCAGGACCGAACAGCAGCTCAGGGGTATCGTCTAAAACATTTACATCATCCCTTTTCTCTGGCATTTGCAGTGATCTTTGGATTTGTTGCCTATACACATCATGCTTTGCAAGTTCAAATAAGGGGATGGAAATCTTAAGTTTGCTTATTTCTGCTTCTAAGTTGAATGGTTTCTCCAATGGAGTCTTTGTGTTGGCAATAGCAGATTTCCCCTTTTCAAGTGTATTTTCTGCATTTTCCTCTTGATTATCAGTGCTATGGTGAGTGATACCTTGCGGTATTTCTGTTTTGGGAAGGCTTTTAGGAGTGCTATTTACATTTTCCTTTGAGGACGAAGGTAGCAGAGGCTGATCATTAGAGGGCTGCATGTCTGGTGTGTCTGTTATATCCTCTATTGTGACTTCTTTCGAATCTGGGATTGTTTGTTTGGTCGGTTCTGCGGAAGCAGCTCTGTCCTTAATCTTCTTGGGCTGCTTTGATTCCTTCTGTTTGATGGGCTCGGTTACATGAATTGTTCTAGTTCTCAGTTTATATTGTTTGTGCACTTCATAAACAACTGAATCATAACCTTGTTTGAAGTCAAAAGACTCACCTGACTGGGTTTGAAATTGGTTAAAGTCATGCTCATCTTGGTCTTGTTGAGTTAGGAAAATTTGTTGCGCACCCTTCAAATCCACCAAGTTCATGTGAGTGTCTTCTATGGGTTCATTAGAAGTGGATGCCTCTGCGTAGTTTTCTTGAAAAGGAGGTCTTATATCATGGTCTGGGCTAGATCTACCAGCGTTTGAGTTCTGAGTTTTCCTGAAATTGGGGTTCCTTATGGTATTGGGCTGTTGCCCTTCCCATGATGATTTCCTCTCAACACTCTCTACTCTGTCTCCCAGCCTGTGCATGCCATTGATAATAGCATCTAGCTTTTGATCTAAGGCTGAGGGCTCTTCCTTGAAGGTGGTTCTTCTCTCAGTTCTAGCTATGTTTCTTTTAGCAATTAAATTTGCCTCCATAGTGACAACCACATTTTGCATGCCCGCAAGGTTGTTAGGGGCTCTTTCTTTTAACTGGTAGGCCATATCTAGGTCGAATCCATCAGGGAATTTATACAAGGCAAGGTCAGGTGGAGGCCTTAAGTTTTGTGGGATAGCATTATAAACGCTATTGAATCTTGCACAGTAGTCCAAAACAGTCTCTTGAGGGCCTCTTTTAATTGTATCGTATTCAGCTAGTATGTGCAAGGGGTCTTTCTTTTTCTCCCATCTGTTGATAAATGACTGGTATAAGGCTTCTAGGTCTGCTATGGAATTGGCTGGGAGTGCTCTAAACCAAGTCTTGACATCGCCTGTCAAACTTTGGACAAAAATCTTCATTCTCACACCATCATCGTCAATCTCATAGCTTTCAAAGTAATCCTGCATTTTCTTTGTATGCTGAAGGGTTGTGCAGGCGCTTGTGCCATCAAAATATGTGATTTTAGTTTGGTAATCCTGAGGCATAGCCCAGGGATTTGCAGGCAGCTGTAAAGGTGCATATCTATTCGCCATGTTGGCAGGGATAAATGGAACAACAGGGATAAACAGAACAGCTGGAACAACTGGGATAATAGGAGTAGTAGTGGTAGTATGTGTAGTGAATGGAGGTGTGGAAGGAGTGCTTTGACAGGTGGATGAAGAACAAGGGGAACTAGGGGTTGAACGAAATAAAACTTCGACAGGGGTTGGGCCACAGCGTGGGTGAACTGCTTCAGGACTATTATCAGCAAAATCCTCTCTTCGCTCTAGCTTCCTGAGGTTCCTTGGGATTATATTGGGATTTTCAAAAGCTGTTGGGGGATTTGGGTCTGGATTTGACCTTGTATAACGTGAATTCTTTTCGAGAGCCAGCTTCTAGCTTGTTTTTTGGGGATTTTTCTAAGAATATAAGGGTTAGAAAGAAACTTTTGAAGGTCTGGTTCCTTCCCAGTGGAGCTTTCCACCTTGATTTGTGAAATTATCTGAGGATGTTCCCCAGCGGAGTCGCCATTATGTTATCACTCAGGTTGTCCTTAAAGCTCCTTAAAGGATACGACCGAGGTAACCATAAACCAATCTTTGGACTGCAGGTCCTAGACTACCTGCAATCAGAGAGGGCTCTCTCTTTATAATTTAGCTTTGTTTTGGGTTGATTTTAGGCTAGTTATGATTTTCTTGGGTTTTGTTTTGATTTTGGTGGGATGGAGGATTCTTTCAAATAGAGTTGGGATGCATAGTGTGAGAAGTTCAAACCATTGGGCATGGAGTCGTGGATTAGGCTTGCTGTTGCGTTTTCTTGGTCACAAGAGGAATACAGAGCAGGATAGCTACACATAAAACAATATCGAGCTGGAATAAAGATGGAACGAAGGTCAGTGAATGAAAGGCAACTAAGTAGCTCTCATTATGCTAACAGAGGGAAGGTGAATGAACATTTATATAGGAGCAGTCAAGGATTCCTAAACAACATTCATATATGAAGGAACTAGCGTAAATATGAGCAAATCAGTATTCATATTCAGGACTAATTCAGAGGAAAACATAGATAAATCACAGAAATTGAGAACATAATACAACTAAGTGAGCTCTGAACTATTCTTTCTTTCTGCTATTTAGATAGTGAAACAATGATGGCATAAAACATATAAACTGTAAACAGAGATAAGAAACACTTATTGGGCTATGTAGAAGCGTTAGGATTCCATAGTCACTCTTCAGTCATTAAAACACAACAGTCAGTTCATCTCCCAAACATTCCAGCGATCTTTGATTATAGAGACTCTCAGAAAATACAATGCAAGTCTAGAGGAAGTTATCGACCAACCAACCCTTAAAACAGTGCAGAGGGTGGTTTAAATAGAAAATATTTACAAACATCCCTTGAACAGGTGTCAAGGGAGAAAATATCTCAAAATATCTATCAAAACAGATTCAAAAGAGATATGTGCAATAACTGCTTCTAATGCTAAGTTGTGCTGGAAATAAATGCAATAAAATATCTAAAACAGGTGTTCATGAGGGAGCAGCCTCATCAAAATGGCTCTTTAGGGTTGTGCATGGTCCTGCAGCTTAAAAAATGGACTAAAAGAGTTCCTTGAGCCACGCGTTGTCCTCTGTGTGATAACTGCGCATTTAAGGAAGCAGCGCTGCTCCAAAATATGACTGGGTTCATTGTGTTTGCCAATATCTGCTTTGAAAACCCTTTACTTGTGCCTTCAAGTGGTCCTGCTGCCTTAAATGGCAAAAATTGAGAGTTGGTGAGCCATTACAGCTCAATGATGCTTTGCTATAACTATCGGGGCCTTTTTGCCTTCATCTACTTTGAACCGCAATACTGATACTGTCTGTCGCTTTCCCGATACCCTTTGACATGCACTTGAGCCTTCTCTTTCCTCTGATACACTTTACGCTGTCAAATCACCCCTTTTCTGCCTTTTAATGCAAAATTAACTGCTGCAAAGGTTCCCCGTGGCTATTGGAATGCTATCGGCGCTGGCCGATCAAAAATGGTACTAAAAATGATGAACAACTGCTAATTGGCGGAAGACTGGATGCTGGAGGCACGCCGAGGCCAAAATCCTGCAATTTGGAGCTATTTCGGGCCTGGAGCGATCAAATATGGACTAAAGAATGCCATGTTTCTTTTGGAGGCGGGGCGGGCACGGGCGCCGAACTGTTTAAAAGAAAATGGCCCTTTTCCCTCTTATAAGGCAAAAATGCTTTAAACGTGAAAATCCATCAAAATTGGGGTGGGAGCGATTACTGTTCATAAGATTGAATGCTGGCCGTTGGATCCGGCGCGGGCCGATCCAACGGCTGGCGCTAAATCGCATCGGGGCGGACCATTGGTCCCAACACATAAAACCTCTGAAATGCCGCGGACCCGAAATGCTTATATGCCCTTTCTTTATGGAGATCGGGTCCAGCCCATCGGAGCTTTAATATCGACGGATTTGGTAAAAATGGGTAAGCGGACCCGAAATACTATATGCTGCACTTCATAGCTTTTCGGCTCCGGGATATAGGAGCACACAATGCGGACCCTTTCGGACCCAATATGCCTTTATGCCGCGCTTTATTACTTTTCGGCTCCGCTGGTCGGAGCCATATAGGAGTGATGCGATTAAATATGGGCCGTTGATCTCTGGGCCTGAATGGGCGGCTGAAATTAACTCGGCAATTCGCTATCGGCGGGGTCATGGGGTTGCCACATAGAAACGCCGAAACCCATCGGACCCGATAAGTTATACAGGCCCTCTTTATTTTATTTCGGGTCCGACCCATCGGCAGAACCCAAATCGGCGGTTTTAACAGTGGAATGGGTCCGCGGACCCGAAAACCCTTCACACTGCATTTGATAACTCATCGGCTCCGCCAAATCGGAGCAATATATGGGGCGATGTGAAGTGGGGGGTCGCGCAACAAGATCTGGACCATCAGATCTGGGGCCCGATCCAATGGTCCTGGATCCGTCGGCGAATCGGCAGTCGGAGGGACCAGAGGGCGGCACATATGGAATCGCCGAACTGCGCGGACCCGATATACTATTACCGGTCCACTTTATATGTTTTTGGGTCCGGCCCATCGGCACTATGCCCCATGCCTTGAGACTTAGCCATTTTCGCTTATATATGCCACTGCCCCCTCCCGATAGCGATATCGCATCGGAGGGGGATCAAATAGATCTTTATCTCATCGGAGCACGCTTTTTATGAAAAGGCAAGGCAAATGAATTCGGAGGGGTTATATATGATGTTTTAAACATATGATTGCCCCCTCCCGATAGCGATATCGCATCGGAGGGGGTCCAAATGAAACTTTATTATATCGGACCCATGTTTTTGTGAACTGCCAAACCTTTTGGGAAATCGGAAGGGTTCCTTTATAGTTTGGCATGGATTCTAAGGCATCGGAAGGGGTCTGATAGCCAAAAAAGGGAGATTTTATCCTTTTTTGAAGGTTTTTCATGGTTTTTGCATGGTTTTTGGCAACTTTCATGCCTTGGAAGGAGTCCAAAGGCATTTAGGAGGAATGTGATGTGTTTTGAGAGGGTTTAGTGGCCAAAGAGGGTTTCATGCCTTATAAAGGCAAACCAAGGCCAAAGGGATGATTTTTATACATATGAAGGTAAACTATGCAAAGGAATGAGTCCTTTTGCATTTGGAAGATGGTTAGAGGGGTCAATGAGGGTTCTTGCTGAGTTTCAGATAAACTTAGCAATTCCCGAGGATATATATGGTTATTTTTCAACCGGGGGAAGGGATAAGTATATAGGGGAGTTATATAGATAGTTTTAGTAGGGGAAGGGTATAGAGATAGGGAGTTACATAATAAAGTTAGTAGTTAATATGATAATGATGAGAAAAAGCGCTAAGAATGAAGTCTTAGGCTATCAATGGGGGAAAATGACTGATAGAAGAAGTGTGGACATTCCTTGAGTGAAGCAGATCTTCACCAAGGCAAATGATATGGAGAATGATGAATCTAAGAGGTATCAAGCAGATCTTGACCTCTTTAGGGGAAGTTAGTGAGTGACTTGGGGACAGAGGAAGAAGGGGAAGTTAGACATGCCTCGCTTGAAGTCCTTCAAATGGAAAACTGCCTCAAACTTGTGATATGAATAGATATGACACTTGAAAATCTGAAATGGATCACAAGTCATGATTCTGCAACCACAAAGCTACCTACCCGGCCTATACACCTAGCATTTTCTCTTCTTTTTGGTTTGGGTGCACTTGAACTATCATACTCAGCTTTTCATTCTTTTCTTCTTGCTGTCCTCCTATCTAAATCTACACTTATTGCATCCAGGGGCTCAGATTAGGCCGTTGAGCACCCTTGTTTCTCTACCTATTTACAGATCTGCCAAGATTAAACAGTTTGGACAGATGTTTATTCTCTATATTCTAAAACAGGAAATTGAAACCTAGGGAGACCAAGATTAAGCTGTTTGGACCTCCCTTAGTTGAAAACTCATGAAAATGGATCAAATCATCAAAAATGGAACACAGCAGTGGCATTTAGACTAGCACACTCTCATGGATACTTCTCTGGCCATCTGTAGCAAATATGGAGCATTACAGCAAGCAAAGTATGACATATTTGGCATGTAAAAATGTCGAACATGAAAGATGATTGACCTGTTGCAGCAGGAGGCTAACATGTTGTAAATCTTCCATATTTTCAAGAGTGATGATTAAGTAAGACGAATATATTTATTGGACAGACTTGCATATTCCAATACTCACTCTTGAAAGGATTGACAATCTTTGGCTATTGAGTATGCACCTTCTCCCACTTATTGGCCCACTCTTTTGGAAATTATTGGCCTAAATTCATAGGAGGAGTTATTTATAATGAACACTGACGAATAGGCAAGTGCCATTACTTTTATTTTAATAAAAATAAATTTAATTCATTGTGATAAAATGATATATAATGACATTGAAATATGCATTCCCTATCAATAGTTCTACACTTTTCACTTCTAACATTATGACCAAACTTACACTCTCATAATTGGGGAATCACCAAAGACAATTCATTTAGTCTTGAACTTTTTTGGCCCCTAGTTAGTTATTTTTTTGAAGCATTTGGACAACACGAAGAAGGTGGTCGATTTGGTGTAGTGACAAATGTGAAGTAGTCGAGCAAGGTGGGAGTTGGCTATAAGTCTCATTTGGAGTTAGAAAGTGCAAGACATGTGTGTTGATAATCTTCAATCTTTTCAAGAGTCACAATTAAGCAAGAAAAATATATCGTGTTTTAGAGACTTATGGATGCCAATACTCACTCTTCGTAGGATTGGCAATCTTTGGCTATTAGTATGCATCTTCCCCACTAATTGACCCACTCTTTTGGATATTATTGACTTTAATTGACAGGAGGAGTTATTTAGAATGAACATTAATGAACAGGTAAGTGTCGTTACTTTTATTTTAATAAAAATATATTAAATCAATTATGATAATTGATATATAATGACATTGGAATATGCAGTCCTTGTCAATAGTTCTATGCTTTGCACTTTTAACACTATGACCAAACTTGGACTCTCATACTCGTGGAATTACTAAACACATTTATTTAGTCTTGAACTTTTGGCCCGCAATGAGTTCTTTTTTCGAAGCATTTGGACAACATGGAGAAGGTGGACAATTTGGTGCAACAACAAATGCGAAGTAGTAAAAAAAGGTGGGATTTGGCTGAAGACTAATTTGGAGTTAGAAAGTGCTAGACATTTGTGTTGCAAATATTCCATCATTTCAAGAGTGACAATTAAGGAAGAAGAAGATATATTATTGGAGAGACTTGGAAGGATTAATGATCTTTGGCTATTTAGTATCTCCCACTGTTTGGCCCACTCTTATGGAGATTATTGGCATAAATTCATAAGGGGAGTTAATTAGAATGAAGATTGATGATTAGGCAAGTGTTGTTACTCTTATCTTAATAAAAATAATTTTAATTTGTTATAATAAAATTATATATAATAACATTGGAATATGCATTCCCTATCAATAGTTCTACATTTTTCACTTTTAACATCATGACCTGATCAGGGGATCAAATTTTAGCTAAAAAAATGAAAGTGCTCAGAAAGTCTTGAAACTGGTGTCAAGTTGAAGTGCTCATCGCTCTGAATCCAATGACATTTGTTTCACCTCAATCCGACATCGTATGCTCAAGTTATTGCGTTCTGATCGTTTGGCCCAACAACTAAAAAAGGAGCAGGTTGTTGACTGGGATTCCGTACTGCTGACATAACCCAAGGTGACTATGCAGGTACAAACCAATTAGGTGTAGAAATTTCTCTATAGATCAGCTAGCTCTGATACCATGTAGAAATTCTCACTGTAGATCACCTGATAATGCAATATACTAAAGCAAAATACTTGTTCTACTTCTACTATCAAACTTTGCAGAAGCTTAATCAATTTGAGCAAGATTAATCGGAACACATATAACAGAGAAGAAGAAATCATACACATGAAACACAGAAGAATACTCTGGGGAAAGCCTCAGCTAAAAACCCCGATCTCTGTATTATCATACAAGTGGAAATATGTCCGGATTGCACAAAGCTTTAGCTCCCAGGCTATCCAGCTCTCAGTACAATCCCTCTGCTGCTCACAGACAGTCAAAGGCTTCTCATAAACCTTCTCCTCTGCCCTCCAAGCCTCCTATTTCCTTGCGCAGTTTTTCCTGGGGTCCAGTGCTTCCACTTGTGTGAATTCCCACTTCACACTGCTCACTTGGCTCAGAAATAACTGCACAAACCTAGAGGAGATAATTCCTTCTGCATGGATGAGTTTCCTATATAGGAAAAATCCTCCAACTGATAGTACATTGTCCCATCCTCTGATCTCAACTGGGTCTCTGACTGAACTGACATGCATGAGTTATTTATGAGAGAATATTCAATTATCTAGAGAGCAGCATTTACATGCATGCAAGCATTAACTATCTGAACTCACAATTAGTTCAACAAACTATTTGAACTAATTTAACTGGACTTAACTTAGTTAACTGAGCCAACTAATTACAACTCAATATTACAACTCATGCTTATATCTTTAACTGATGGATAAATTCCTCAATCAATGGAGAAATTCTTGCATGTCCCCACATAGACTTCATGTTTGATTTTCTACAACTAATTAACTCAAGATGAATTAATTAATTATTTTGCAAACAGCTGTTGAGATCAAATTCGAATTTTACTTCTCAATTTTAGTTCCGGGACTAACTAAGATCGGAATCCATCCCGAAATGCTATTTATAGCAATGATATTTTTAGCACTTTAATTTTTCATTCCTTGTTGCTATGTCCAACACTGGTACCTGAACTGCTATTTATAGCAATGTTAACAAAGCAGAAGAAATCATACACATGAAACACAGAAGAATACTCTGGGGAAAGCCTCAGCTAAAAACCCTGATCTTTGTATTATCATACAAGTGGAAATATGTCCGGATTACACAAAGCTTTAGCTCTCAGGCTATCCAGCTCTCAGTATAATCCCTCTGCTGCTCACAGACAGTCAAAGGCTTCTCACAAACCTTCTCCTCTGCCCTCCAAGCCTCCTATTTCCTTGCGCAGTTTTTCCTGGGGTCCAGTGCTTCCACTTGTGTGAATTCCCACCTCACACTGCTCACTTGGCTCAGAAATAACTACACAAACCTGAAGGAGATAATTCCTTCTGCATGGATGAGTTTCCTATATAGGAAAAATCCTCCAACTGATAGTAAATTGTCCCATCCTCTGATCTCAACTGGGTCTCTGACTGAACTGACATGCATGAGTTATTTATGAGAGAATATTCAGTTATCTAGAGAGCAGCATTTACATGCATGCAAGCATTAACTATCTGAACTCACAATTAGTTCAACAAACTATTTGAACTAATTTAACTGGACTTGACTCAGTTAACTGAGCCAAATAATTACAACTCAATATTACAACTCATGCTTATATCTTTAACTGATGGATAAATTCCTCAATCAATGGAGAAATTCTTGCATGTCCCCACATAGACTTCATGTTTGATTTTCTACAACTAATTAACTCAAGATGAATTAATTAATTATTTTACAAACAGTTGCTGAGATCAAATTCGAATTTTACTTCTCAATTTTAGTTCAGGGACTAACTAAAATTGGAATCCATCCCGAAATGCTATTTATAGCAATGCTATTTTTAGCACTTTAATTTTTCATTCCTTGTTGCTATGTCCAACACTGGTACCTGAACTGCTATTTATAGCAATGTTATTTTTAGCATTTCTTGTTGCCATTTTCAACACTCCCTCTCAACAAGAAAGGTATTCAACTCAAACCCGATCCTGAACCTTTGGAATGTTCTGCATGCAACACTTCTCCCAAGTGTTACTGCTCCAGCAACTCTAGAACAAAAAATCTCCCAACTGACCTCCCTGTTGGGCTAGAAACACCCTCTGATACTGAAGCTCCCTCTGCCGCTGACAAGTGCTCCCTCTGTGACCTCTGAGTTGCTGCAACACTCCATGCATCTCGCACAGTTGCACACCTCTCTGTGCCATCCTGCACTGGCGCAACACTCCTGTGCCTCTCTCATTGTTGCAGTTTGCTAGCTTTGCACTGTCTTGGGATTCCTGCACTGTAGCTCTCTCTGCCACTCCATCCACATCTGTCTCTACCCACTTAGCCAGTCCTGCTACTCCTCATCGGGGCTCCCGTAGCAAGGTCTAATCAAAGAGGTTGGGTACCTCAATGATCCTGCCCCTATTCCAGCCTTCTTGGGACTGTCACTCCACATCGCCCCACCTCCTACCTGGAGGTATGGATGCATGTGCTCCCTCTGCCCACTTGGCTCGAAATTTCCCCCTACTGGAGGTCTCTGCATGAGTGGATGCCTCCACTCGATCTCCTCTCGGCTTCTCTAGTTGTGGCTGCTCCACAACCTCCTGAAGCTACTTCACCAATTGTGGCTCCTCCATAATTGTCTGAGACTTCTTCTGGCACTGCATGTTGAGAGGTAATTTACTCTCCCTCTCAACCACCAAGTATCTAACCTTTGTCTTGCTCCTCAAGGCTTTGCATGCATCTTGTATCTCAAGTGCATACAGGTTCTTGGCTAGCACACCAATTTGTTTCATCTTTCCCGCCATCACGAAATTTTCTGGAAAAAGAGCTGATTTTAAATCAGCGATATCTCCCTCATCCGAACTCCGATTCAGCTGATTTTTTTTTTGAATTTGGGTCTTTTTCCGCAAGGAATCCAGATCTTCTATTTGTTTTTGAAATTTTTGCACAAAAATGTTCATATATACTCTGAAAACTTGCGGCCCAATTTTTTTTTTACTTCGAATTTTCTTCTTCGTATACTGTTCACTGCTTCGATCACCTTTGCTCCAATACCATGTAGAAATTTCTCTATAGATCAGCTAGTTCTGATACCATGTAGACATTCTCATTGTAGATCACCTGATAATGCAATATACTAAAGCAAAATACTTGATCTACTTCTATTATCAAACTTTTCAAAAGCTTAATCAATTTGAGCAAGATCAATCAGAACATATATAACAGAGCAGAAGAAATCATACACATGAAACACTGAAGAATACTCTGGGGAAAGCCTCAGCTAAAAACCCTAATCTTTGTATTATCATACAAGTGGAAATATGTCTGGATTACACAGAGCTTTAGCTCTCAGGCTATCCAGCTCTCAGTATAATCCCTCTGCTGCTCATAGACAGTCAAAGGCTTCTCACAAACCTTCTCCTCTGCCCTCCAAGCCTCCTATTTCCTTGCGCAGTTTTTCCTGGGGTCCAGTGCTTCCACTTGTGTGAATTCCCACCTCACACTGCTCACTTGGCTCAGAAATAACTGCACAAACCTGAAGGAGATAATTCCTTCTGCATGGATGAGTTTCCTATATAGGAAAAATCCTCCAACTGATAGTACACTGTCCCATCCTCTGATCTCAACTGGGTCTCTGACTGAACTGACATGCATGAGTTATTTATGAGAGAATATTCAGTTATCTAGAGAGCAGCAGTTACATGCATGCAAGCATTAACTAACTGAACTCATAATTAGTTCAACAAACTATTTGAACTAATCTAACTGGACTTGACTCAGTTAACTGAGCCAACTAATTACAACTCATCCTTATCTCTTTAACTGATGGATAAATTCCTCAATCAATGGAGAAACTGTTGCATGTCCCCACATAGACTTCATGTTTGATTTTCTACAACTAATTAACTCAAGATGAATTAATTAATTATTTTACAAACAGCTGCTAAGATCAAATTCGAATTTTACTTCTCAATTTTAGTTCAGGGACTAACTAAAATTGGAATCCATCCCGAAATGCTATTTATAGCAATGATATTTTTAGCACTTCCATTTTTCATTCCTTGTTGCTATGTCCAACACTAGTACCCGAACTGTTATTTATAGCAATGCTATTTTTAGCATTTCTTGTTGCCATTTTCAACATCAGGTGTCACCAAGTGGCAAGTTTTGGTTCATCAATTTTTGGTTGTTTTTTATTATTTGGGCATGGACCAATGAAATGGTGCCATGTGGCCCAATCACAGGCTGCTACGTGGCACCCCAGAGCGTATTAAAATTTTGGGTATGCTTGGACAGAGCCCCGGGCATGACTCGTACCCTCAAGCTCTAGGGTAGCATTGTAGCGCCTTACCACTAGGCCTCATTGTGGTTCTTATAAAGCTATGGTCCAAAACTCTATATAAAGTTTCATTGGCGCATTAATGGGGGAAGGGGTTGGGGCTAAGCCCATGGCCCCCAGTCACCACACCCCATATAACCATGGGAGCAGTGACCAAGGGGCTCGGGGTTAGCCCCAGCCCATGGTCACCAACCACCGCATAGAACCGTCGCTGGAGAACCTTCGACACCGATAGAGCAGGGAGCTTGGGTGTAGCCCCAGGCTCCAGTCACCTGGGCGACACATAACTGTGGCAAAGTGCTCATCCAAAGGGTGCTAGTGAAGGGGGCCAACCCCAGGCCATATGGCCTTTCACGTGACCCGACGCACGGAAAAAAAAAGGGCTTCCACGGTAAGGGCAGGCTGTTGGCCCGACCCTCAGCCCCATGGGCACCTACATCACCACTGACCCAAAGCATAAGGGGCCTGGGCTAGTGGGGGTGGGCAGTTAGGCCTAACCCGCGACCTTATGGCGCCAACGTGACCACAATTTCCGCGCACAGGGGTTACTGGGCAATTTAATTGTCCAACAAATTGCAACAGTGGAGGGCAGAATTGTCACCTCATTATCGGAAAACATGGAAAATTTGTAGGACAGTTAGATTGTTAGTCCGACTTGTAGGACAGATAACAACAAAACTAAATGGAGAGCTTGTATAGCCATATCTTTTGGATTTTTTGGCCAATTTGAGCTCAAGAAGAGTCCACTTAGGGGTTTTTGGACATTTTGGATCCAATGGTGACCTCTATTTGCTAATTTGAGCACATCTAAAGGAACTTTTTGCAGGTTCAAGTTCATGGGTGTATGGATCAATCAGTGTTTTGGAGCAGTTCTTGAAGGTGTTTGAGCATGGAGAAGGTTTTGTAGGAGTTTTCTTACCTTCAGAAGTTTACTACAGTTGTTACTTGCAAGGTTCAACTCTTTTATACTTTTCTCACTATGTCTTGTTGAGGAAAGTTTTCTATTTGCTCTTCAATGTGGAATTAAAGAGCTTATATGCTTATGTGAGCTCATTTTCAATTGGAGTATAGGGTCTTTGTAGGAGACACCTTGTGTTGCTATTTTATGTGAGAGTTCTTTGCAGGAGAACATTTCCTTGAAGGGGAAATAGCCACATGTTTCATCAACAAACTTTTATGTACTCCTTTTTCCACTGAATATATGGAGCGGTCTAGCTATGTTGGAAAACCCATAGATGTATCCTAAGAGGGGTGAACTCCGTCAACAAATCCTTTGTTATGCTCTTCATGAATACCTATATGAGTTATGTGAGGTTGTGTTACGTATGTTTAAGTTTACACGTGAAGACTAACTCATAACTTGAAGAGAACTTTTGGAAAACTTGTTTTATTTTAAGACCCACTTTTCCTTGCAAAGCGTCGGAACAATCCTTATTTGTTCTTGGAGAAGAGGAAATTGACTACCTCCTCAATTTTTAGATCATGACCAAACTTGCACCCTCATACAATTTATTTAGTCTTGAACTTTTTTGGACCCCATATGGGTTGAGCCTAGATCAGGGCTAAAATAAATGTTGGATTTCATAATGATTTGCTCGTTGTGGGGATGTTGTCACTATGATTGCGCGAGGCTTGATCGAGCATAGATGCCTCTTGGGACATTTTTTAATCCCCCACAACTGACTCCCACAAACCCCTCCCAATGAGATTTGAACTAGTGACCTGATGGGGACTAAACCCCATACAAACCAGCTAGTCTACACCTCATGGGCTCATATGGTCTTGAATTTATTTAGTCTACAAGTCTTCCTAGAATCAACCTACTACTACAATTTTCATAATCATACATGTTGGCGCATAGAGGATATTGTTGTAATTGCACTTTCATATGCGTATATGACAACTAAAAAGTTATATTGTCCATTACATCCTGGTTAAATGGTAAAATGGTAAATTTCATTATCATTGATAACATATCAACTATTGATCGTCATGCTTGTATACAACCATGTATTAATGTGTTGTATTAACATTGAGAGTGGCATACTATTTTCACAAATATGTTTAAAAAGAAAAATTAAACTATCTTCACTCTACACCCTAAAGGATAGAGGTTTCATAGATAAGACATTACATAGGTGCAAATATGTACGAGGCTTTAAGATCTAAAAATTGTGAAGGATACATTTAAATGTATACATAGAGTCAATGTAATATACTTGAGTGTATCTTGTCACAAGGGTGATATTGGATGCAACCAAGACAATTATTCAGGGTTATAGGGTTTTCTTTTCCCTTTTAGGCATCATCTAAGGAGTTGTGGGTTGAGGTGATGTTATAAATTGAAATTGAAATAGACAAATAAATCATAAAGGCATTGTCACTATTTATAGAATTTAAATCTAAACTAAAATATTTGTTGTCGCTATTGTGTATAACTCTTCTTATTGAGTCCCGTCCCTTGCTACAAATAAAAGTTTGAAAAATCTTTTGGGATACTTATTGTGTGCCAACTTTCATGATCATAAAGGACTTCATGGATTCAACTATAAATTTTGTTAAAGTTTGCCATATTCCACTTTCACACCCAAGGTGGGGCACTTACGTGAAAAGTGCACCATCTAGGCTATGACTACCAATGAAGCTTGGAAGGTCCTCCTTAAGAATTTATATTCTTGGGAGCCCCACAAGATGAAATTACTAGAAGAAGTTTAAAATTTCAAACTTTGCTCAAAACCCTTAGGCATGTGGAGATCAAAGGAACATCTTTGGTTAAAAGCACATGGAAGGCTTAAGAATCCATCAAATTCAAGCTCCATTGGAATGAAGGTTTTCCTGAGGCATGCTTCTATTCCAAAGAGCATATTTTTTGGTAGTCCCTAATATTGTGGTTCAATAACAAACCATCGCCAAAAATAAAATAGTTTAATGCAAAACAATTGCACGTCCATGACATCGATAAAATCTTTGATTTATTCAACATTATGGGTACAAATTAGAAGGCTAGCTAATTCCTAGAGAAGAGCCCAATATCTCTAATATTTATTAAATGATTTGGGAAAAAACAAAATACCTTGTCCCTAAAAATTGGTGATGGAATCATCCCAAATATTTTAAGAAGCACAAGCATACTAATGGCAATAATTGGTCATGCCTTAATCACATTTTGGATAGTAAGGTTAACAAGATTTGTAGGCTCAAATCTAAGTAAAAAAATTGGTAAAATTGTTGATCCACAAAAAAGCTACATATCAAACCCTAAAAGCCATCTTCCCAAGGTCTCTAGTGTTAAGAGGTTTGACCTTGGGCCACCAACTACAACACATGGGAGTTCGTCAATTTAAGTACAAGATTCGTGGAAGGAAAGAACTTAAACATGCCTTTTGGTTTTGCGCCTATATTTAGTTCACCTGGGATTGGGTGTATAAAATTTATAGTTAAATCCTCTCATCACGTACTTGCCTTGAAGGTTGCCCTCATCAAGGAAAAGTTTCATTAGGTTATTATTTTTATACTTCCTTAATAGATTATTAGAATAGAAGTCTTGTTATGTAAAAGAAGAAATGAGTGTTTTCTCAACAATTTTAAGATCTACTATAATGTTAACTTCATTTGACTAGGAGCTAATCTATACAAAGCTACACTTGCAGACTTCTATTAAGCGAAGAAAAGTCAAAATGAAATGGTTCATTTACACTTGTTGCTTTAGCATTAGGAAGAAGCTCCATGCATGCTGACTATGAAGTCACCTTATAAATACTCTTGCTCATCCTCCAAGTGTCATGCATATGATCATTGACAACAATATGTTGGTAATACTGTTTGAGAGTGTAAAGAGAGGCACCACAATTGACCCCCTTTTGTCGACTTTCAAAATGGAAAATTCCTAACCTTGACATTGACAAATTTGTATGGTAAAAAACCACCTTATCTCTAAAATGGAAATTATGAATGGGGTTACATTACAATTGGTTCAAAATTGATATAGAAAGATTGGGGTTTGCACCTCCAGAATAAGACAACATGTTGGTGGGTTCATGAAAGAGCCTCATTTTGCATGACTCGTGTGTGAAAGATAACAACTAAGCATGACTATGTCATGACATCTTGGATATATTTATAACTATAAAATCTCTTGTCCAATGTACAAAAAATTGACACACTGTTATGCTCTTAACCTGCAAGATGATACCAGAATACCAAACATGCGAAGAAATATACCCAGAACATAGAACAATGAGCAATAACAGCAAATATTTTATTATTCAGAAAGCAATGTTCACTTGCCTCTTCGAGGGGGCAACCTCAAATAGAGCTGAGCTCGATTACAAAATAAGACATGATGCTCCTCGCAGGGAGTCTCTATCCTTTATATAGGATTCATACATGCAATACCATGGTTCTTATTAATACCATCTATCTAATACCATGGCCCATTTACAACTAACCGTGGTCCCGTCATTAAATGCATGTTAACCACTTACAATTATTAATATGGGCTTTATTGACTCTTTACTTAACTATAACTATGACTCGATCCTATTACATAAATAAGGGGGTTAGGGTGGGACCCTAACATGCCCTCCCCCATAAGAATAGCCTTGTCCTCAAGGCTGAAGCTGCGGAAACTGCTGAAGAATAGTGGCTGGTTCCCAGGTTGCATCTTCCGGAGAGGTGTCTTTCCACTTGACGAGGACTTCCTTGATCATGCGGCCACGCAGGTGCCGTTCTCATGTGTCCAGGACCTGTTCAGGTTGGAGCCAGATTGACCCTTCTTCATCCAGTTCAGGTAGACTGGTTTGAATTCTGAAATTGTTCCCAATCACTTTCTTGAGGCATGAGACATGGAAAACTGGATGGATTTTGGCAGTGGGTGGCAAAACTAGCTTGTAGGCAACTTCTCCAATGCGCTGAAGTACTTGATACAGTCCGTAGAATTTTGGAGATATTTTCTGACAACCCTTGTCTTTGAGTGATGTTTGCTTATATGGTTGTAGCCTCAAAAACACCTGATCCCCTTCTTGAAATTGGCGTTCTGGGCGATGTTGATCTACCTGTTGCTTCATGCGGTTTTGAGCTTGATGAAGATTCTCTCGAAGATGGGCCAACATGGTTGTTCGGTTCTGCAAGAGTTGATCCACTGCTTGTACCTTCGAGCACCCCTTGATATAAGAAGTAGGGGAAGGAGGGAGTTGACCATAAACTGCTTCATATGGAGTCATTTTGGTGGTGGCATGATAGTTGGTGTTATACCACCATTCAGCTAGAGGTAACCACTATACCCAGAGATGTTGCTTTTCTGAAGTGAAACACCTAAGGTAGGTTTCCAGACATTTGTTGACTGCTTCAGTTTGACCATCATTTTGTGGATGATAGGAAGTACTGAGTTGTAGTTGGGTACCTTGTAGCCGGAAGAGTTCCTGCCAAAAGTTACTGGTGAAGACTGGGTCATGATCAGACACAATGGAAGTGGGCATGCCATGCAATTTGAAGATTTGATCCATGAAAGATTGAGCGACCAAAGTCGGTGTAAAAGGGTGGGGTAGGGCACAAAAATGAGCATACTTAGAAAGTCTATCCACAACCACCATGATGACTAACTTGTTTCCTGACTTTGGAAGACCCATAATGAAATCCATAGAAACCTCCGTCCATATTGATGCCAGGATGGGCAATGGCTGTAATGTGCCTGGTGATTTGACTGTTTCTCCTTTGTGGCGCTGACAGACGTCGCATTTAGCTACAAAAGTAAGAATGTCCTTTTTCATGCCTGTCCAAAAAAATGATCTTTGAGTGCGAGCATACGTCTTCTGAAAACCTGAATGTCCTGCAATGGGAGATGAGTGCAACTCCGCCAAAATGCGGCTTTTGAGGGTGGATGTTGGTGATATTACGACTTTGTCCTTGTAGCGAAGAATCTCATCTTGCCACGAGTAGCCCTCTATGGAATTTGGATCTGCCTGCAATTGAGTAATGAGTTGGGAGAGCCAGGGATGTGAAAACCATTCCTTGCGAGCCTCTTCAATCCATTCTGGAATGGGAAGGGAAATTGCGAGCAGGGTACTTTCCTCCTCAAATTGGCGGGATAATGCATCTGCTACAATATTTTCGCGCCCTTTCTTGTAAATTATCTCATAATCATATCCCAGCATTTTGGCGAGCCATTTATTTTGTTGTGGTGAGGATAGGCGTTGCTCCAAAAATATTTAAGGCTTTGATGGTCTGTGCGGATTTGGAAACATCGCCCCAATAAGTATGGTCGCCATGTATCTACTGCATGTAAGATGGCCATCATCTCCTTCTCATAGGTAGATTGTCCCAGATTCTTCCCACTTAGTTATTGGCTCGTGAAGGCCAAGGGTCGACCTTCCTGCATTAAGACCGCCCCAATACCCGTACCCAAAGCATCACATTCAATGACAAAAGATTTGGTGAAGTCGGGTAGTGCTAAGACTGGAGTGGAACACATGGCATTTTTGAGAGCTGTAAAGGCCTATTGTGCTTCATCATTCCAGAGGAATGAATTTTTCTTGAGGAGTTGAATGAGGGGCCTCGCAATGCGACCATAATTGTGGACAAATTTGCGATAGTAGCATGTGAGACCCAAAAATCCTCTCAGGCTCTTCAAGGTCTTAGGTTGAGGCCAATCCTGCATTGCCTGGATCTTTTTGGGGTCCACCCTGACACCTTCACGCCCCACAATGTGGCCCAAATACTCAACTTCTTCCATGCCAAAAGAACACTTGGACATCTTGACAAATAATTTATGCTTGCGGAGCAGTTGCAAGAGTAGATCTATGTGCGGCCCAAGTGTGACTGTAGATGAGGATGTCATCAAAGAAAACAAGGACAAATTTTCTGAGATATGGTTTGAGCAGGTGGTTCATAAGGCTCTGAAAAGTGGATGGGGCATTACAAAGACCGAATGGCATGACCAGGAACTCATAATGGCCTTCATGAGTTTGGAAAGCAGTCTTTGGAATGTCGACTTCTTTCATGCGAATTTGGTGGTAGCCTGAGCGAAGATCAAGCTTAGTGAAGAATTGAGCCCCATTTAGTTCATCCAGCAAATCATCGACAACCAGGATGGGAAATTTATCTTTGACTGTCAACTTATTAAGGGCCCTGAAGTCTGGACACATATGCCATTCCCCATCTTTCTTGAGCACCATGACCACTGGTGATGAATAAGGACTAATGCTAGGACGAATGACGCCTGCTTCCAAAAGTTCCTTGATTATTTTTTCTATTTCATTCTTTCGGGCGAACAGATATTTATATGGGCGCACATTTGGTGGTTGGGCCCTTGGGACCAAAGTGATGTCATGATCATGTTCCCCTCTCGAGGGTGGAAGCTCATGAGGCTTGTCAAAGGCTGGCATATGGTTATTTAAGATCTGTTGCATCTCAGGATGAATCTGAAGAGAATTGGGTTCGAATGCCTGGATGGCATTAAATTGAGCTATAACTCCATGGTGGCCCTTTTTTAACAATTTTTCCATCCGATGTGAGCTGATGATAGAGGGAGCTCCCGCCTGGAGTCCGCGGAGGGTATGTGTGTGGTTGTTCTGCTTAAAGCTCATATATAACTCCTGGAAATCCATTGTGATTGGGCCAAGTGTGCGAAGCCATTCAACACCTAGGATGTCACACCCTCCCATGTGTATGGCAAACATGTGGGTCTTTAAGTGATAATCCCCCATTTGTGGTATCAGAGCTAGGGGGCTTCCGATATACCCAGAGGGTACTGGGAAGACAGTCCGTGCGCGGTTCTGTCTAATGCGCTACTACTCAAAGGGGTACCCACAGGGGTTACAAGGGAGTCAAACAAGCGTGACCACCTCTTGTATTTCTTGCGTGCATGCCTTCCCAAATCCGCAGGTTTATGCGCTCAACGACAGATCCCGTGGTTTAAAGATGCCATAACACGTCTCTAGCCAATTTTTTTTTTGCTAAAAATTGGAGATCCCACTAGCCCTGGAAAGCGTTTTGATACCACTTGTTATGCTCTTAACCTGCAAGATGATACCAGAATACCAAATATGCGAAGAAATATACCCGGAACATAGAACAATGAGCAATAACAACAAGTATTTTATTATTCAGAAAGCAATGTTCACTTGCCTCTTCGAGGGGGAAACCTCCAATAGAGCTGAGCTCGATTACAAAATAAGACACGATGCTCCTCGCAGGGAGTCTCTATCCTTTATATAGGATTCATACATGCAATACCATGGTTCTTATTAATACCATCTATCTAATACCATGGCCCATTTGCAACTAACTGTGGTCCCGTCATTAAATGCAGGTTAACCACTTACAATTATTAATATGGGTTTTATTGACTCTTTACTTAACTATAACTATGACTCGATCCTATTACATAAATAAGGGGGTTAGGGTGGGACCCTAACACACACACAGATATATATATATATATATATATATAGATAACACACACACACACACACACACACACACACACATATATATATATATATGTTGGACATTGGATAAACCAGTGCTCCCCATGTGTTTTGCGACATGTGCTTAATCGCCTCTCGTGGATCTGTTAACTCTGGCGATGCGTTCATTTACTAACACCTGCGGGTTTTGGTGTAACAACAATCGTGATTCCAACTATATATATATATATATATATATATATATATATATATATATATATATATATATATATATATATATATATATATATCAGTGCTCCCCATGTGTTTTGCGACATGTGCTTAATCGCCTCTCGTGGATCCGTTAACTCTGGCGATGCGTTTATTTACTAACACTTGCGGGTTTTGGTGTAACAACAGTCGTGATTCCAACTATATATATATGAAAAAATATTTTAACATCCATGATGCTAAAGATAGCTTATGGGACAAATTGGTTCACCATTTGATTCCTATATTCAACCCTTTTTTTGTGAAGCCTCACAATAAACGCTCCCAGCTTCTCGACAAACCCCTCGCTGAATAAATTATCCCAAGATCTAGCTGCCAGAATAATTGCATAACTTTCCCTATTGTCTTTGAAGGCCTCACATTCTAAAATGAAATGTTTTTCTGTTTCCACTTTTTCGGAAGAGAAAAAAATACACACTCTTTCTTCCCACACTTCTTTTGGCCTTTTCCAATGCCATGTTTCACAACGGAGTTGATGAGAATTAGTCCTTAACTAAGCAATAAGAATTTTGGATCTCCAAGAAATATTAACCCCTATGTACACTTTTTGTTGATGATTATTAGTGGATTAAACTCTTCAATATAGTGTTTTTTCTTTCTCCCTAGCGCCTTATCCCAAGTGTGTTTGTGGAACTTATCCATATAAAAATATTTTATTTGTTTACTATTTGTGGGATAATGTTCAAACAAATACCCCATTTACTAAACCATCTGTTATTTTTCCGCATCCTTTTTTTTTTTTTCACAATATATCATTAAAGACAACCTTAGACCATCTTCCCTCTTCCATTTACTCAAATTTAAATACCTTATGACTCGCACCATAGCAATTGCTTCAATAGGAGCAACCCCTGTTTCACTTATCAAGATAACAGAAGGAACAACAATTTTAATTTTAAATTTGTTTGAAATCAAGCACTTCTGAATTTTCTCAATTTGTTTCCATTGCATGTCGGATGTATTGTTGGCCCACAATTCACAATCGTAGAGAATCACCAGAATCACTAAAAACCCAAAAAGAGTTTGAGTGGTTTTCTAGTCCCATAACTCAACCTCTCTACACCTATTTTGAAACGCATAAAATGCTTTCCAACCCTCAAAGTTCTTTTCTTTCTACAACCGTCCCAACTTAGATTTATGTTGAAGTCAGTTCCGAGGTATTTGTAATCCACAACTTCTTCTAGAGTGTTGCCTTCAAAGTAGAACTTATGTTGGTTATGTTTTCTTTTGGTAGAGAAAATCACTACTTTCGTTTTGCTAATATTGGCTTACATCCCCACTTTTCTACAAAAATGCTAAAGGGAAAATCAATGTTCTTGCAAACTGAGAGCAGATTTAGCAATTAGAGTAAGGTCATCTGCACATAAAAGAAGCCTTATAACAAACTTACCCAAATGGATACCATCACTCCTTTGCGAATTTAGCCACTCTTCAAGCTTGTCGATATATAAACCAAAAATTGTAGGAAACAATGGGCAACCTTGCTTGACCTCGATATTACTTCTGAAATTTTCAGAAATGCCTGCTGAAGTTCTAATTTTGACTTTCACCTCTTCATACAACGTATGCATAACTGCTCTCAAATGCCTGAGAATCCCAAGTTCCTCCATTTTGTACCAAACTTATCCCTAGGAACTATGTTAAAGGCTTTTCTGAAATCAACAAAGCAACAAAAGGCTTCTTCCTTTTTCCTTTCAAACTTTTTCAATGATGTGCCTTAAAGTTATACCACGATCAATTGTGGAAACTAAAGCCATTACCACAACCATTATTTCAATAGACAATACATTTATGCAAGATATTTATAATATTTAATACAATCCATTTAGATCATTTTTAAGGCTAGATATTTGTATTATTTAATGATGAAATTACATAGTATATACTATTTGGTTATTGGTTGGCTACACAAAAATGAGACCAACAAGGTATGTTCAAAACTTTGAAGTTGTGAAAACCCCTTTTAATTGAGACATTAGATAAACAAAAAAGAATGACAACCTTTGATCAGAAATGCAAGATTACATAACAAAGAATACAGAAAGAAAGAAGAAAGAAAATTATTCTAACGTCCACGAGGCTAAAGATAGCATGACAACCTTTGATAAGAAATGCAAGATTACATAGCAAAGAATACAGAAAGAAAGAAGAAAGAAAATTATTCTAACGTCCACGAGGCTAAAGATAGCATGGCAACCTTAGATCAGAAATGCAAGATTACATAGCACAGAATACAGAAAGAAAGAAGAAAGAAAATTATTCTAACGTCCACAAGGCTAAAGATAGCCTATGAGACTGATTGCTTCTTTATCTTGTTAATGTATTCGCCCCTTTTCCTGTGAAGCCTCACAATAAATGGTCTCAACTTCTCGAGAGAACCCTGTTAAATAAATTATCCCAAGAATTAGTTGCTAGAATATCCGCATAATTTTCTCTATTATCTTTATAATTTTCTCTATTTTCATACTCCAACAATTTTACTACTTTTAAGTGTTTGAAGTTTATTGGAAACTTTTAAACGTCATTGTTGTGGCATTCCATAGAATACCTTTTAAATATTTCTTAGTTGGATTTTTTTATATTTATAATGTTTTTAAATTTAAGTTTGTTAAATTCAAGTTTGTAACCTACTTTCTCAATGGAAGTGTCGTTTCAAGAGAGAGAAGCCAGCGGGCCCAAACTTACCGCCAACTACCTCTCACCAAGATCAGACTCCAAATAAATTAATAAGTCGAAAGCCTCGGTAAAGAGAAAAAGGTTCAAAAATATGAAAAACACATTTAAAAAAGGAAAAAATAATTACATAAGACGATGCGCTACGTAACCAGTTCTCTGTACGGATACGAAGGGCACCTCGTATGGACAGAAAGCAGTTCAGGTTGTTTACTCCACCCTAAATGCCCCGATCCACCCCGGTGTGAAATTAGTTCGATATATTTCTACGCTCGAGAAATGCCCGATGAGGCCAGTGTGAACGCAAACATGCCTCCGCGAAGCCAGCAGTCTCAGGCTTTCCCAGCCACGTGTCACAATATCAACAACCCCGTCCCGCCGTCCGGCCCAATTATCGGATGCCACATTGGACGTACAACGGGGGTTCTCAGTTTTATTATGTTCTCCTCGATATTCGGGCGTGTGCGTATATTTTCAATTTTTTCTTACCCCTTACTTTTCAAACCCTCGCCTCCATTTTTATTATTGTGTTCTTATTCTTACGCCCTGGGTGTCCGATCCAGGGTTACAGCCTTACAATTAAAATCCATTTATTTCCTACTGTTAGACCTGCGTCCGAGTACCGCGACCTGCGGATTCGCCTCGGAGCTGTGATCCCGTGGCTGGCGATTTCTTTTCGTCTCATTGTGTGGAAAATCGAGGGTTTTCGCTGAACAAAATCGGTGGGCCGGTAAGTTCAAATGCTCCTCTGTTTATTGAATTTATTTTCATGTTCTGCGCACACGTTTGTGAAGCATTTTAGGTTCTGTTTATGCTCGCACAAGATTAAAGTCCCAGCTTCAAAATACTGTACATTGAAGTTAAATTTCAGTATCAGTGCCCCTTATTCCGGCGAACCTTAACTTAAATTTACATTATGGCAAAGTGAATTTGAGTGCCAGTGATCCTCCATGCGCTGCCCCCAACTCTACTCAATCAACACTCCTGTAAATACTGTTGAATTTTGACGTCCTATACTGCCCTCATGGCTAAAAATTTGAACTGCTCTTCATTGCTCAACCTGTGTACTAATTGTTTATATATGTACACAAGACATATCAATTAAATATATTTCTATCGTATATCTAGAAACTTTGGGGGATTGATTTCTTGGAATGCATTGCAATTTTGATATCTTCCAAGGAAAATCCACACATTTTTTGATGTCAAAATAAACACAAAACATTCTCTATGGTTGTCAAATTCAAGAGAAACTATAAGCTCCTTTGAGCTGCCCAAATTCAATGCTCACATTTTTGCGCAGTATGGCGAGGCATAACCTCTTGTTCAGCTTACTAAGCTTGAAAGGTGGTAAACAAATTTGATTTGAGCATTTGTCAGTTATACGACTATCATTTTAATATTTTCTCCAGCAATTGCCTGAACATGTTCCCCTTATCCTAATTTGTCATATTATCCCAGGTTGTTTGCTCGCTTTTTGGTCGCAAGTGTTTTCTAAATGCCTCATTGTTTCGAGTTTAAATATCAGCTATTCAGTTTTGGCTATAGAATATAAGAAATTCTTGGTGTAAGGTATAGGCGTTGGAGTTATAATGCCACATTTCATTGTCACAACTTTTGCACGTTATGGTCAATATAGTGGACCTCAAATATGGAAAATGGTTTACTTGTGAGTTAAATATCCGGTATTCAGCTTTGTCTGTAGAACATGGGAAATTCTTTGTAAGGTATAGGAATTGGAGTTATATTGTCACATTTCATAGTCACAACTTTTGTATAATATGGTGGACCTCAAATATGGAAAATGGTATATCGAACAAGTACAATAGACACATAATGAAAATGTCAAAATGAATGTTTCTGAGTTTGCATTAGGTGTTCTAAGGTTTATGTTTTCTTCCATTAGTAGAGGGCACCTCCCCCATTCTCTTTTGTGCCACATCCATTCTTATTCCAGATTGGCCTTGTTTTGTATTCGTATTGGCTTTTTTTAGCAAGAGAGGATCTGTTTCCTCTTCCTAGAAACTAATCCATCACATATGGAACGTTTTCTCATAAACTGAATTGGTTCGGATTTTTTTTTTTACAAAACCAGTGATTCCAAGATGCCGGTACATTTCGGAAGCAGGAGTGGCACCCTTCCTAGGCAATTATAATAGCTACCATATCCTAGATTATAAAACATCATTGTCATAGCCATTATAACGTATGCTAATAGAGCAAAATCCCTTGAATTATCAATGATGAAAAAATGAAAAAAATAGAATTGTCATTTTCATCAGGTGTTGTTTTCCTGGTCAAATCCAGCAGCATCAAAAACATTTTGACTTCAAAATATCCCTTTATTCCAAGTTTTTAAAAGGTCCCTATCCTCTCCTATAACTAGAAATTTTTCATTTTAGTAAATTTTTCTTGACTTTGTGTAGGTTAAACATCCCATAAGTCAAAGCTGGTTGTAATCCCTCAGTTGCAGGGCATGTAGATACCAAGTCAGCGAATGGAACTGAAAGTTCAATGTGAAGAACTATAACTATAAAACCGTGCCAAATTCTGTTGCTTTTAATGTCAGTAAAGTACAGATAAATTAAGTGTGAAATCATTGATTGGTATTGCTTTAACAACAAATTAGGCAGATATCAATTACATGGTATATGGTAGCTGAATTCTTTATTTCAAATAATGATTCTAAAGTGGCACTATTTCGAGTTACATGATAAAAGGTGGATGCATCATCTCTATAGTGTGCGACTAAGAGGACTATTCCTGAATTTTGGTTTTGCAGTTGAATGGTATTCAGGCTAGAAGTTTTTGTTGACAAACTTTCAGCTTAATAGCAAGATATGCCAGGATATCAGTTTAAACTTCTCTATACTTCCACGTCTGTAGTGGTTATGTCACGTGTCATAGCTGCTCCCTGATTTATCTCTAAAAATAATCTTATTATGGTCAGGCTTTTTAACAATAAGGAATGTGTAAGCTTGTCAGGTCTGAATTCAGTTTTTTGACACTATAGACAGAAATATTAGTTTCTGAATTCTCAAATGACACGAACATGTGGTTAATATTTTGCAAAGGGCAATGGATATCATTGTCAGTGAATGATTATCCATACTGGAAGAGTCTGAAGTTCCTGGGGCTATTGGTGGCAATGTTTCAACTTCAAAGTTGATGTTGCCGGGAAACATCTGGTCATGTGGGATTATCTTATCACAACTCTGGGAATACAAAAGTAGCTCAGTTTGCTGTTTTATTAATAGAATGAATTTTTAATGCTCAGGCATGGAGTTGGAAGATAGAGCATATTAGTTTGACCCCTGGCGATTTGTGTTAGATTTTGGACACTAGACT
The DNA here is from genome assembly GCA_031772625.1 of Pinus tabuliformis. NCBI lineage: Eukaryota > Viridiplantae > Streptophyta > Pinopsida > Pinales > Pinaceae > Pinus > Pinus tabuliformis. The sequence goes on along the minus strand of CM062804.1, from coordinate 95,219,693 downwards.
CAGTGCACACACACACACCAGATCTGGTAACAGTTTCAAATTAGCTAATTAATTGAAACACATTGATGTGCCTAAACAGAAACAAATTTGGCACAGTGGAACTTAGAAAACTAGCAATTAGATCATGCAAAGTAAACATATTACACACAAGTTCTGCCCAATCAACAATTCTTAATTAAATTCTTTTCAAAACCTACTCAGGCTCCCTTATTGGGATAATGGCCCTTGAAAAGTTACATATACAACAATTATCCTGGATCTGATCCAATGGATCAAGCCCATAGATCCGTTCCTAACCTGGCTTATCTGGATCTCCTTTGGTGCTTCATGGTCCTGTGTAGGACCCAACACAACTGACACTTAAAACAAATTTACAATATTACTCATGTAGATCTCTTGCTTACTTGAGAGAATCTCTTTCTCAATGTCTCGTGTCCCTGCATGTCTCTGTGCTCTCTTGCCAACAATAGGATTTTAGGATTGGGGGGATTGCAATGTTTCAATTGCATTTTGTCATGTACTAGGGTATGGAACTCTTATTTAATCAAGAGCACCAAGCCCTCTATGTACCTTGATGTTAGTGACATTGGTTCTCGAGCTCCTCTATTATGACCCTACTAAAAATGTACCCATCACTCAAACAAAATCTTGACTTAATATGCTATGTTTTTTCTATCCTATGTTAATGCTTAGAGGGTGATATTAATGACAAAGATCCCAAGATAGGCAATGATTTTGATGATATGTAGGTATTTGTTGTAGCATGATTTTTTTGGATGCTAGAGGCCATCTAGATCCTATTTTTTGATGTATTTTCGGTTCAGAGATGGATTGCACTCGATGCTATTTTGGTTATGTGCACCCTTACATGCTATATAAATGAGAACTTGTAATTTGTGGACCCGTGGTTGATGAATATTATAACTACTAGATGAATGATGTTATATGGTTTAGTCCATGTTTTTATGTTTTTTTTATCACTAATTCATCATTCTACATGCTTTTGTTGACATATATGCATCAAAATATATAAAAATAATTATATAAAATTGGTTCCCAAAATTGCTCCTGACATGGAAGATTTTGAAAATGTCGTCCTTGCTTTCGCTTTTGAAAATGTTGCTCCTGCTCCCACTTTTGAAAATGTCACTTCCGCTCTCGCTCCCATGTAGCCATGCGCTCCACAACCCTCTTGACCCTCCACAAGCCCTCTACAGATCTGAGGCCTACTCGACTTTCTCCTCCACAAGATGCTCGCATGTTCCTTTGCCACCTTCCATAGGCCCTCACAACTCTCAAAGGTCCAAGTCCTACTCACCCTTCTTGGCCAACTTGCCTTCCACAAGCCGTCTCAACCCTCAAGGGGTATGAGGCCTACTCGACCTTCTCCTCGACCAGATGCTCTCTTGCCAAGCCACCTTCCACAGACCCTCTCGGCCCTCAAAGTTCCAAGGCCTACTCGGCCTTCTCCTTTGACAAGATGCTCTATTGCCGGCCACCTTCCACAAGCCCTCTCGGCCCTTAAGGGGTCTGAGGCCTACTCAACCTTCTCCTCCACAAGATGCTCTTGCCAAGCCACCTTCCACAGACCCTCTCGGCCCTCAAAGGTCCAAGGCCTACTCGGCCTTCTCCTTTGACAAGATGCTCTCTTGCTGACCACAAGAAAGAGTATGGGTCAATACCATGGGTTATCAGAATACCATGGGTCATCAAAATACCATGGGTCTATGGGTGCCAAGCCTCGTCACTTAGCCCACTCGCCACACATGTGAGAATACTCCCAATGCTACCCAAAACATTAACATTTAGTTGTTTAAACTTTATACAAGTTCTTGTAGCGGTTATAGTTTCAAAATACAACACTACAGATCAAACAACATTTTTTCAACCCTGCTTTGTCCCCAAAATATTTAAAAGTAGACGATGCAGCAACTCATAACAACAAACAACTGGTATGTATGGAAGTAAAGGAGCACTTGTCAATACTATCAACTGCCTTTTCTGACAAATATAAACATCTAGAATGGTGAAAGGAACATTATGTGTGCAAGTCTCTTGCTATCTGGAAAAAACTGATGTTATTTGTTATTCTTGTACGTCATTAGTAAGTTTCTTCATTTCCAGCGACTAATGTCAATAGTCTGGTAACTCCATGGAAATGCAGAAATTATTGTTTTTATGCATTAACAATAGCTATTTATGCAGCAGCTTATATTGAATCAAATTTCTTGGAAACTAGAGACAATTTGGTCACGTTTTAGAAAGTGAATGAAATTTTATTGATGGCCTAAGTCCTTAAGTGAGCAGAAGTGGTCAATGGGACTGAAAAACAAATCAACATACAAGGTACAACTACTGAGGGGGTGTTTGATGCATCTCTCGAGAGAAATATGTCTAAGCTATGTATGACTAAAAAGCAACGTAATATTTAAGGAAAGTGAATATAAGAGAGAACTTGACTGAACTATATTGCTCCAAGAAAAGAGCCAGGAAATGCAGGGTATCTACTTTCCATGTTCACTTCATAAATCCTTGCTATGTGGAACACAGTAACTCAAAAAAGGCCTAGCCACTCTATGTCATTGGGGTAAAATGAAATAAATAGAATGAGTAATAGAATATAGTTATCATCGACAACATTGAAGTCACCTAAAATTTGGCAGCTACTGTCTGTAGTAGTAGAATCATGTTTGGCTAGGGAAAAGTTAGGGATGTAAATGTAGGGAGAATGACCATTGACTTATTTAGGGATGTAAATATAGGGAGAATGATGGTCATTTCATTCTCTCTATTGGATCCTCGATTAGAATTTTGGAATGATGTGCTGGATAATTTTGGATCCTAGCATATGACCCCCTAAGCATGATAATGGATTTTGAAGTGACTGACCATTGTTGCACATAAAAGTGGATGTAGGGTTGTGACATTTTGATGTCCACCATTCATACACAGTGGTGGACTTTATAACTTGTGGTGCTGACCATTGTTTTCATTCCTAAATATAGTAATGCCAAAACTTGTGTGGTAGACACAAAATGGTCCATTAATATTTTGTATGCATTCCGGGTTTGGAGTTAAGGACTGAAACAAAGAACAACTTGTCATCACAATTTTCACTCCAATTTCATATAAAATGGGTTTATAATCCCATATTATCCACCATCAATCACATAAAGTTACTACTTATGATGTCTGGTGTATCTCCACATTTTCTTGATAGGGACAAAGTAAAACAATGGAATTTGATCGACCACATTAGGGCTAGTCTTTTACAAAAGCTCTTTTGTTTCCTCTGCCTTACAGGAAAGAGCAAGTATAGGTTTGTGACCATAATGCTATTATGTTTGTGTTGAGCATTCAAATGTATGTGGACCCAATTTGTTATTTTTGTTATTTGATTTTATTGTTTATATTCTGTTCTCCCTTGTTGAGTAATTCTATTTGTTTCTAAGCTGCATTGAAATGGAAATGGATATGGAAACATGGGGAGAAACAGATACAACAAATTGGAAAAAAAATGAATACAAAGTGGTGGGGAAACCACAGACACACAGACACAGACACATGGAGATAGACATGTTAGTGATGGGGGATTACGAGCTAGTGTCATATATGCTTGCAATACCCACAGGGGCAGTGGATGTGATCTTGGGAGTGCAATTTCAGTTAACACAAGAGATTCTGCATATCTTCATTTTTAACTCGCTCACGATGAAATAACAAAAAGAGGGTCAAATGCAGATAGAGAAAGACCTCAGAAAGTATTCAGTATTGGTGCACTTAAGGGAAGCCCAAGAGACATTTTTAATAAGTTTTGAGGCTCATTTTTGGGGTTAGGGTTGGTGTAGATGCTCTTAGGGTCTTGTTTTTGCACTTTTTGTGTTTTTTTTTTCCAATTTATTTGGCTTGAAATGTCACTGTTTGGGCCTGCAACATTTCCAGAAATACTGAATCGTTTCAGGTGTGGGCCAAAACGTGGGATTGATGTTTCTGGATGCTTAAATTACCTTTTCAAAAATAAGGAAATGGCCCAGAAACATTTTGGTAGTGTTTTCCCTCTGCTCCAGTATCTGAAACGATTATGTTCTTTTGGGAGACTTCTAGACTCATATCCAGTAACTTAGATTTGTTTATCTAGTTTTGTGATATCCTAGAGTTATGTGTCATAAAATTAGGTAACCCTAAATCTATGTTACTAGAAATGTGAAACACAGAAAATGTGAGAAATAAAAATGCTCAAGTTTGCACAAGTAACAATTTGATGATCACTTTTGCTGACAACAAAAAGGACCAGTGCTGAGGGTGCCATCTCCTCTCTGAAATCTTTGTGAATGATAATCACTGTTATTGTTGATCATGACAATGTATGAAATGGAAAAGTACCAAACAGTAAACCTCCACACTGTCTCAAGCTTCAACAAATAAAACAAGCTTCTTGATATGACTAGATATTCATTTCAAGCATGCATTATCGCCTGAGAAAAAACCGGGCAACTTTAACTGTTGCAAAATATGAAAGGATATTCATAAATGAAAGATTTATTCAGAATTCAAATGCTCTTGCCTCCAGTGTGTTATGATATAAGTAAAGAGGAAATATTCAAGGAATTTAAATAAGAAAATTAACAAAAAACTTGAGCTTCAACAAATATAACAATGTTCTTGATATGACTAGATAATCATTTCAAGCATTCATTGTTGCCTGAGAAAAGACAAGGCAAGTTTAACTGTTGCAAGATATGAAAGGATATTTATAAATGAAAGATTTATTCAGAAGTTGAATGCTCTTGCCTCCAGTGTTTTATGATATAAGTAACAAGAAATATTCAAAAAACTTAAATAAGAAAATAAGCAAAAAAATGGACAGGTCTTCCAGAAACCTCAGAAGGACTAAAACTTTGTAATATTAAAATTGTTTGAGGAGGATTACATGCTTAAAACTCTGCTTCAAATCTTGAAAGACATGTCATAAAAACTATGTAATCCTTGGTATCTCTCTAGGGAAGTTGATCAAAATATAAGCGAGATCCCAAAATGAATCGTTTAAACAGTCTAAAAAATTGTTGCCTTATGGCATTACAATAAATCCAATGCCTTAAAGAAATGACGAATTCAATTACATTTGCTCTCACAAGCACATCTCTCTGGAATCATGGATGGGGCTCCCACAGAGCATGAATATCAGGGAAATCTTGGAAGAAGAAACAAAGGAAAAGTCAATCAAACCTTGTTTTTATGGTTATGATACCAACAAAACAATGTTACAAATATTTAACTGAAGGAAATGTGCGGGAAAGGGAAGATTTGAATGGCCTTAGTTACAAATATGCTAGGAAACGTGGGTTCGGGGACGGGTACGGGTGCAGGGACGGGGACGGGTACGTCATTTTTTGAAACAGGGTGCGTGGGTTCGTCGGGGGTATATTATAATTTATATATATAATATATAAATATTATATTTTATACATTATAATATATATGAATTTGCATATTTTCAACTTTAAACAAGAAAACTAAAATATTTATGATTTAAACTTTAAATATTTAAACATGCACATCATTGAACATTCAACATTCACAATGAAATTTCAAAATTTCTAGTCTGATATTAAGTGCAAATTGGAGTTTACATATTAATAAGAATCATGATATATGTCCATTGTCATACTACATTGAAAATTTGTCTTAAGGCATCTCCAAACAAGAACTGGGAAATTTTAAAATACTAAAATAAAAATATCTAATAGTGAACAATGGCTTCCTCAAGCCATGTCATCAACATCACTCAGATCTTCAGTTAACATGCTCTCCAGGTAGGGATCACTCTCATCTTGAGTCTCTTGCTCATCCATAGCAGCTGGAGGTAGCTCAATAAGGCCATCTGGTTGTATCTCCTCGTCCACACACATAGCATCGTTTGTGTATTGGTCCCATCTCTTGAAAGGACCCTCCTTGTATCCAGGGTCTTTTCGAGATATGAGACGAAGTGTGCTATGAACGTACACTAAGTTCTCTGCCTTCTTTGAGCCCAACATATTTCTCTCTACTAAATGGATAAAGGCATAAGTACTCCAATTCCTCTCGCAAGATGAAGAACTAACTACCTAGAATATTAGGGGAAGCCCATTAAATTAATTAAAAATTAAAAAATAAAAACTAAAATGAACCCCAAAGAACCCAAAAGAACCCAAAAGAACCCGATTTTGGGGTTCCAAGTACCCATCATCAGGGTTCTCCATACCCGTCAAGACAAAAGAACCCAATTTTTTTTAATGAAGAACCCAGTTCTTCATAGAAGAACCTGGTTCTTATGGGTTCTTCTCAGAAGCACCCGAACCCGAATCTGGTACTTGGGGACGAGAACCCGGGACGGGTTCGAGAACCCCACCCCCGGGTTCGGGAACCCATGCAACATAGCAAATATGTCAAGGCAAGGTTCTCAGATTATTCCCTTCTTTTCTGAAGAGAACTGATTATATTCTATCCTTGATCCAAACTGAGGGCCCCTTGGCTATTGTAAGTGTCCCATCTGCTTTCCTTTTTGCCATGAGGACTTAGCAGGAGCCTCATGAACTTCATTTACCCATTCCTTCATGTATCATCAAAGTGAGCGTTAAATCTTTTTATTGTTTAAATACCAACACATACCTTGATTTTACTGTGTAAGTGTTAAAGATTCAATGCTCCCCCTCCACAATACATGCTCGTGTTAATTTTGGCCACTTTTGTACTTTTCTAGTCAATGAACCGTCTATTGCTACCTATCATGCTGTATTAGTAGCAAGTCCATCTGTTCTAGGCCAAGTCTTAGTTCACAAAGGGAAGGAAATTTGTGATGTAGAGGTTTTTTGGACTTATAGGAATGGAAGATAAGATAAGATAAGATAATTATATAAATGTTCATCGAATGACCACAAGCGTAGGTCAATGGGACTAAAGAGTACAAACTAGTATGAATACAATGTGGGAGTGCAAGCACAACTCCTACGAATGCCGTAAAAAAATATAAAGAAAGAAACCTACATAAGTATAACATTAGAACATATGTATAAAACTGTAAAAAAGGTACGATGTTGAGGGTAACTGGGGCAAACAGAGCACATGCTTACTGTCAAAGCCTTTGGAACCATCGAGGGGTTTGATTGTATGATCCAGCAGGGGATATCCAAGTGAGGGATACTCCTAGCATTTGAGGTCGAAAGAAGGAAACAACAAATGGATCTCATGTTGCTTTGGGTTCGGGTGGTAGTCCAATGGGTAGGAGGTGCTATACTCTGAATTTGTCTGGAGTTGCTCTCTCTAAAGCTTTGAGAATGTGTAGCTTGATGTGTAGATTGATACCACTGAGGTGGTCTCGATAGTATCTGCTGGTCTCCCAAAGGAGGAGGTCGAGGAGATTCTTGGGGTCTCACTGCTTTTCTATCTAATGCACTTTGGAATGTTGCTTGCTGTTTGTTGCCATGATTTGATGGATCAAGAAGGAAGTTTGAGGTGATCGGTCTGGTCATCCCATGGCAGGGCATGGTGTGCAATAGTTGAGATCTGTGTGGTAGAAGATCTCTCTGATGAAGAGGATAAGCATCTCTGGTTCTAGTATTGGAAGAAAGTAAAGGGAGACCCCCCCCCAAGTCCCTATAGACGCAGTGATAGTGTCCTTTGATCTCATAGTATGGGGGCCACTAAAAAATAAGGTGCACCTTTGTCTTCGGCCTGTGAAGTTAGCACACCTAGTGGATCCTATTAGATCGTGGTATATGGTGGTTTGTCTCTATCTGGAGTCGATGTGAGTCAACCCAAAGTTGTCCCAAAGGGATCTTGTGTGTGCATCCAATGACCATGTGTATAAGGGGGTCAAACGATGATGCCATTCCGCTAATCTAAAAAATTCTCTAGGGAGAAGGATATCTTTGAGCCTCGGCTCGTTGGAGGTGATGTCCAGGTGACTTGAATGTACAATCTGTTAATATTTTCTTTGATAGCCGGATTCAGTATCAGTTTCGGAGCTTGGGGCTTCACATTTTGCATTAAAGGGTTAGGTAACGTGGAGATGTAGAGGATGGAAACAATGTGGAGGATAAGTGGGGATGCACAGGTATGAAGGATGCTGAAGAGTGGAGAAAATGGAAGGCATGTCGTGGCTTTGCATTCTGCATTGAAAATGGGATGCAGAGGAAGGAAAAAGGGAGGATTTAGGCATGCAGGGCATGGAGTGAAGGTGGATGCAGAGGTGCAAAGTGTGGATGAAGGAGGATGCAGAGGTGCAGAATGTGGAGAAGGTGAAAGCAATGGAGGAGGGAAATGGAGGCCTCCTTCCCCACATAGGTGACCAACTCAATATGTGGGGCTGACACAATGTGGAAAAGGTCTCTGCACTCTTATATGTAGTTGATTTTTTCTTATGCAAGGCTAAAATTCTTGGAAGTTGTCCAAGGACCTAGCCTTCAAGTACGATTCTGAAGGAGATTTTCAGAAGGCAAAATGGAGTCTGGAATTTTCGTTGTTGTTTCAAGCACATGAACATTGGCAATGGGTTAAGCTGCAAAGAACAAGGAAATGACATCAACAGTCAGCTGCAACTTTGGGACTGTGCTCCCCTTTGGGTTGCCAAGAATGCTAGAATCAGACCAGATGCATCGACTCATTAGGCACGGGGTCACTCCCAAACATGGCCAAACTTCTACCTAAGACCCCATTTATTGGACTCAATTTTAAAATACTAACTGTACAGATGGAAAAATGAAAATTCCTATCTACACTATACTCACTGCACATGGCAACAAACATCAGGTATATGCAGATTTCCAATGCAGCCATAGAAGGGCTGAAAGCTAAGTTACCAGGAAATGGAAATGGATATGGATCCAGATTCTGATCTGGATATGGATCCAGCAGATCTTTGAAAATCCAGGATGCTTATACGGTGGGGAAACACCATGTACAAAAAAAATATAATATTTTTTTAATTAAAAAAGATTCGAAGTTAAAAATGAAAACCATCCATGAATCAAAACATTAGATCTGAACTCATTAGATAACTTATAAATCTGAAGACCGAAGTCATGATGCATCATGCTTTATACAGAAAAGAATAACTGTAAATACAAAATTGAGTATCTGATCAATGGTCACTCTATTGATATGATGATGTAGATTGAGTCTAACTACATGTCGAAAAATGGGTCTACATGTTCATAATTTGATTATTTCAACTTTTCATCATGGTCAACTTGTCATCTTCCTTGAAATTAGCTTCAAAATCTAAAAATTCCCATCTAGTTACAATGGTAAATGAATATTATACATTATTTGAGAACATGCTATAGTCCATGTATCATATTGTTCTAAGAGGACTCTTCATCTAGAGTTGGATTGGATTGATCTAATTAAATTATTAATGGACACAACCATTATCATTATCTATGTATTCTCTCAAAGCTTTCCTGTTTGCATTATGAAAAATTGAAAATTAAAATTTTGATGTGTCAGACCTTTCCTACAAGAATTGTCGTGTGCTATTCAGCCTATAGGTAATTAATAATGAATTTATACAACTATAGAGCCTACAGATTAGTAATAAGTTATCCAACTAAAAATCTAAATAGAGTATTTGCTTTTTATGGTTCATACAGGTGGCAAATATCCTTAAAAAAATAAAAATAAATAAAAAACTCTAAGGTTATTTGCTTGGGATTTAGCGTGTGAGGGCTAGTTGGCATAGGATCCCTTTTGGTAGCATGGGATACCCTTCCAGGTTTGAAGGATCTGTTTATGTGGTGGTTCCTTTGTGGATCTGGGTGGATCCATATCTTTATCTGAAACATGGATCTGCAGATCCAGCATCAAGACCTTGTGGACCCAGTAACACAGGCTGAAAGCTGACTCAATCTTGGACTGAAGACACATGACAAGAATGACACCATGACATGAAGGACCTACTCAGAAAATGGATTTGCTGCCACATATTTGGTAAGGATGAAAGCAAGAGCTGAAATATCTGAAGATGACCCATTGATGATACTTCCAAAGCAAGACACAATGCGACTGCTCCCATGATCACATTTAGGCACTGAATTAATCGCACCAGCCTCATGATGGCACAACATGTTTGCAAACAGTGAATCCTCATGATCAAAGCATGATAGATCAATATGAAATTGTTTGGTTTCCAATTCAAAATCTTGATGTCCATTTTGGGCTGTATGTGGTTATTCTATTTTGTAGCAATGGCCATACTCAGGTCCATAGTGATTATTGAGAAACATGACACCTCAATCTTCGAATGATGGAGCTCAAATTCAGCAGGATACCCTGACATAATATGGTTCCTTCTGTGTACCAAACATCCATGAATGAATGGGTTATCTATCTCACATCTCTAAAGCAATCTAACTAGTCACTAGTTAAGTTGACATGTAAGATAGATAAGATAATTTTATTAATTTCCAATGAATGACCACAAAAAAGTAGGTTAGTGGGACTAGAGTCTTCATCCAGTAAGAGTACAATGTGGGAGTGCAAATGCCACTCCTAGAAAAGCATCCGCATGAAAATGAACATGTACAAAATTGTAGTAGCGACCTGGTAAAGAGCATGGAGAGAGAGAGAGTCCAACATGAGGTCCATGATGTCAAGAATGCCCGAGTCTAAGAACCGACGGTGAGGGGGGCACTGGCTCACTGTTTGAGACCTCTGTAGCTATTGGGGAATTTGGTTGCACGATCTTGAGGGGAAGGAAGGAGCGAGGGATGCTCCTAAGATTTGAGGTTGAAAGAAAAAAGCTCTGGATAAGTCTCTGGCTGCTTCGATGTGGCTGGGAAGAATCTGTCGGGGGGGGGGGGGGGGGTGCGCTGCTCTGGATATGCTTAGAACTGAACCCTTTGGTGTTCTGAACATGCATAGACTGATGTGCTATTCAACACCAACTGGTCTTGAGGGTATTGGTTGGTCTCCTTTGGTAGTGGGCTGGGGGGCGACCCGATGTTTCATTACTCTACTGAGGTATTATAGAACTCAACTTGTTGCTTATTGCTTCTATTAGTCAGATCAACTTGAAAGTATGATGTGATCTTCCGAGTCAACCCCACACGATGCAACATATGTAGAGCCAGAGATTTGTGTCTAAATATCTCCTTGATAAAGAGGGTTAAGCATCTCTGATCTGGGTATCGGGAGAAGGTGGAGGGAGCCCCTTGAATCCCTATAGAGGCAATGGAAGCGTCCTCTAATCTCATAGTATAGGGGCCACCTAAAAATGAAATGTTGCTCTGTCTCTGGATCTTGTAGGTGACACATCTGACAGATCTTATTAGATTAATCATTAAGGTATATGCTGGTCAGTGTCCACTCAGAGTTTATGAGAACCAACTCGGAGCTGTCCTAAGGGGATTTTGAATGAGTGCATCCAATGTCTACGTGTGTATGTGGGGCGGATAATGATACCATCCTGCTACTCCAAGAAGTGCTCAAGGTAGAAGGACATCTTTAGGCCTATTGTTAATTTTTGAGTTATGATACTAGCAAATAATGTGACAAAGATTTAACCATAGGGGGATTGTGCAAGAGTGGGATAACTTGAATGGATTTTACTTGTGAAAATGACAAGGCATTTTTGTGACCCCCCATATTTTCAAAAGAAAATTGATTATATTTTATCCTAGATCCAAACTGAGGGTGCCTATGCTATGGTAACTGTCCCAAACACATTTCCTTTTTTAATGAGAACTTAGCGAGAGCCTCAACAACTTCATTTACCCATTCCTTAATATAGTCTTGAAGAGGGGTCACATGCCATGTGGCAATTGTTGATTTGACCATGTCATCACATTTTCCTTGACATGAGCTTTCCAAGGAGTCCTCACATGCCTCATGTGGTTGTTTGCGACTCAAGATATAGTACATGGAAGTTGAGACTCAACCATTGCAATTTGTTGTGCAAATCATTTATGGTTGTTGGAGTTTGGTCGTGAGTTTTATATTGTGTGCATCGAGTGTTAAATCTTTTTTGGTTTTTTATATATCAAGGCACACTTTGATTTCATTATGTGTGAGTTGGATAATCTATACAATCCTTACATAATACATGCTTATGTTAATTTGGGCCACTTGTCATGTTTACTCTACAATGAGCCATCTGTCTTGTGTTGAGTCTTAGTTCACAATGGGAAAGGATATTTGCGACGTGGAGGTATGAAGGACACCAAAATGGAAGGAACTTGGGTTTGGATATTTCACATTGAAGGGCTAGATAATGTAGAGATGAGAAGGATGGGAACAATGTAAAAGGCAAGTGGGGATGTAGAGGTTTGAAGGATTCGGAGTCTAGGGGATGTAAAGGATGGAAGAAATATAAGGGACATTATTATGGCTTCACTTTTTGCATCAAAAATGGGATGTGGACGAAGGAACATGGGAGTATGTGGGATCGTGGAGTGTGGAGTTGTGGAGAAGGGGAAAGTTGTGAAGGAGGAGAATGGAAGCCTACCATTTTGCTTATGCAACCAATGTGGTTTATGGAGGTAATAATGTAGAAAACCTTTAACCAAAAATTGTTTAAAATAGTAGCGAGAAAGGTCCTTGGAATTGTGCCTTAATAATCAATGGGACCTCAACGAGTTTCTCCTTGACATGCTCGAGTTCCCTAAAAGTTAGGATGAGTTATGAAGCAGTTAACTAATGTGCTCAAGTGGAAAGCTGAGTTTATTGTCTTCTAGTGCGAGCTACTTTGGGAAAAAGGACAAGCGACTGAATGCCAAGTTCTAGAATTGAGATGAGACGATTAGCATGAGTTAGTTCAACTCAGTTAACTCATCAATCACAAAATCAATTTCCTAAAATACAATTTGCCAGATTTAGCCATTCGAATTGTTTTAAAAGGAGGAACGAAGACATAATTGTATTAATTCTTGAGCACAAGTTTATGAGCTTGTAAGCTTGTGAAGGAAAGGGTGTGCAAGAGGAGCTTGTGCGAGTATTAAAGAAGGAAGAATTGCCTTGGGAATGCACTAGGAAATAGGGGCTAATTCCCAAGAAATAGGAGCAGCCCATGCACTAGGAAATAGGGTCTAATGCCCAAGAAATAGGAGCAGCTCATGCACTAGGAAATAGGGGCTTATTTCCTAGGATTTGCACAAGGATTTCTGAGCTCATCGAGGCAAGGCAAGAAGGCATAAGGTGTTGGAAATACTGAGAGGGGGGTGAATCAATATTTCTTTTCAATTGTTACTTTTACCAGTTAGATCACTTATATTTAGAACACATAATGAACAATAAGAATAAATGCTTTTATTAATTTCTCAATAAATCACTGTGTTGCACGGGTACCCGCAATCGGGGGTGGGGTTCTCGAACTTGTTCCTGGTTTCCGCACCCAAGTACCGGATTCGGGTACGGGTTCTTCCCAGACGAACCCAAAAGAACCGAGTTCTTCCATGAAGAACCGGGTTCTTCAAAAAAAAATTTGGGTTCTTTTCCTTTAACGGGTTCTTGGGTTCTTTAGGTGCTTGGGTTCTTCGGGTTCTTCGGGTTGGGTTCTTCATAAAAAAAACTACATTAAAAATTTAATTTTCAAATAATTTTTATTTATTGAAATTTAAAAAATAACTTATAACAAAGGTAAAACTTATAACAAAACCTAAAAAACCCTAAATCAATTCTTGTAAATCAATTTGGAATGAAACATTCTTCCACGGTCCTCACCATCAAAACCTGTGTTGCACGGGTACCCGCACCCGGTTTTTAAAGTTTTTTATAAGTCTTGTTTCTTAAGAATTCTTGTAAATCAATTTGGAATGAAACATTCATTCCCAAGCCAAATAACCATCAAATTATAAACTGTAAATGCACACATACAGGTTCAGACATTTTCGGTCAAATAGAAAGTAGGATTGAGACCAGCCATAAGCTGTAATCAGCTGATGCTGTTAAATGGTGAAGGGCTATTTTGGACAATGGCTAAATTAAGTATCAAAATCTGCCAATTTCTCACAGCATTTTGATAACATCATGTTAAGATTAAAACTAGGAAAATATGCCTAAATCATATATGGTCTCTACAGACTTGTACACCAAGTAATCTCTAAAAACTGCGAAGATGTTTTATGTTTAGATAATTAATATTCAGGCAGAGCTTCACACTCAAAGACAAACTATCCCTCAAGCCATCAGATGGCTGCTGTGCATTTTATTGGGAAACAAAGACTGATAAGCGTGTTTTGTGGAAGGGTAAGGCTGCCACTGTTTTTGGGATTGCTTTACCACAGGGCACACCATGCATGGGGCAGGTGGATGATTAGACATCAAGAAAATTCTAGACCACTATCAGGTTGAGAAGAATCTCCTATGAAAAAATTGTGTTTTTATATGGGAGAGACTAAACATTCAAAGCAAAGTTACAAGCTCAAGCTCCAGCTAGAATGAGCAATTTCAATAAGGAGAGAAGCTGTCTTGAAATTAGAGCAGGAGGCAGAAATGCTAACACTCCATGGCTGTGTAGGAGGAAGGGTCTGTACGACCACAGCCTGATTCATTGATAGGCATCCTTGCAAATGAACCTAAGCTGCATAGTTATTTTAAAGCCTGTGTGTGACAAAATCTGTCCCAAGTTTCACCAAAATAGCTGAGTCTAGCATTTATCCTAGTATGTATTTTGAATTTTCAGTTTTAGTAGTAGCCTTGAGCTCTCTCACATAGCTGTCACAATGTCATGTTTACACGGAAAAGATTCAAAAGAACAGTTTTTTGGTGATAGATTTTGAAATTTCAATGTCAATGTTGAATGTTCAATGATGTGCATGTTTAAATGATTATCATTAAAGTTTTTTTGTTTAAAGTTGAAAAAATATACAAATTCAAATTTCATATATATTATTAATTATAAATTTATAATTTATAAAATATAATTATTAAAATTTAATATTATTATACTACCCGACGAACCCACGCACCCTGTTTCCAAAAATGCCGTCCCCGTCCCCGTCCCCGCACCCACGTTTCCTGGCAACATAGATAAATCAAGTACAATATATGTAGGGATCCAACCCTAGGCGAAGAAACCGATCTTCAATCTCCCAAGCTCCAACTTGTATTTGCCAAGCACCAACTTGGACTTCCAAGGCTTCAACCTTGTCAATTTTGAGGCACCAACCTCAAGGGTTCCAACCCTATATCTGATTCAGGCTCTGACTTGGTTTCTTGAGGACTCCGATCCTCTAGGGCTCCAATCCTATCCTCCAAGGCACCAACCTTGTCTTTTCGAGGCTCCAACCTCTTGGGCTCCAACTCTTAGTTTTACTACGTCAAGATGTGTTTGGTTACACTTCACAACTCCCAATGTCTTCTTCAACAAGCCTTGTCAATCTTCGCTTAGTCTTCACTTTAGTCTCCACGTTGCATCATCAATGACAACCTTGATCTCTTAGAAGGTGTCACCACTGCTCTTCATCATATCCAACCAAATTCTCCAAGTCACCTCATGATGGCATCACGGTCTCCAATGATCTCCAAAAATATTCAATATGTCTTCAAGGTACTCCAAGATGTTTTCCAAGATTCTTCACTATTCAATTTTTCAATATTGGTTCTACAAGACTTCAAATCTGCTCTCCCACAAGACTGCTTCAACAAGGTGTCTTCTACAATCAACAAGTCAAGATACAAGTCTGTCTCAAGTAAGGCTTCAAAAGCTGCTTCCTAATAGGTCTGCACACCAAATCTTTTGAGAACTGTCCCAATAAGGTGTCTATAATAAACTGTCCCAAGATACTCTCCAAGATCAAATTGCTTCAGTTTTCTTCAAGAGGTTGCTTCAGGACTTCCTTCTTCAACTTCAGTTTCACCATAGATTAGTCTTCATATTAGCCTTCAAGTATGCTCAAGATGACTGTCCCAAATATCTTTAGCTCAAGTCTCCACAACACTTCAAAGAATCCTTCAAGGTGTCTTCAAGAAAAGCTTCAAAGATAGCCCACAAGGATTTCAGTGCTGAGGTCAATTTCCACAGTCCTAATAGGCTGTAGCAGCATGACCTTCTTTCCTGTAGCTGCACCACCATACAACAGCTCCAAAATCTCCACAAAAACAATCTGCAATTTTTGTCACAGGACTGTAATCCGAATTTCTGCACAGTTCAAACTGCTTCACGTAATGCTGCTTCTGCAGCTAGAAGAGAGGGCCTTATACTAGGCCTCTTGGCCCTTAAACAATCCTCCACAGTTATGCAATTCCGAGCCACACAAATCTGAAGAGATTACTGTAGGTCCGAGGTCTTTATTACCACAGATGGCTGCCAAAATAATTTGCTGTCCGACTTTGAGAAGGAATAACCCAAACAGACAGCTCTTAAGTCCTCCTCTCCACACTGTTCTGTGTTTTTCAGATGCTCTTTACTGAAATTGAGTGCTAAAATGAGGTGTCTGAACTCATATTAATACTGGTTTGACATTAAGATGAATGGACATGTCTTATGGAGGGATGCCGACATGACAGACTGAGTGTAGGTCGGCTTGCTTTAAAAAATAGGATATATTAACTTAAAAAAATAATTTCTCTTAGGCTACAAGGAGTTAGAAGGCAAGTGAGGGCTCATTAGAAAGAGGAAAGAGTCCTCTACAAGATAGTCAAGGAGTCATAATGAAATGATGTCTTCAAGATGTCAAAAATTAATTTTCTTTATGACTGTTTTGATTTTTAGTGCAGAAAATAATTAGGACAGCAATATGTCATTAGGTCTTGATGATTAGGACAGCAAGAGGTTATCAGTGTCTCCCCAAGTGCTTTGTCATCATGTAAGTCATCCATGTCACCATGATAGTGTATCCAGCATTATGATAGTGTATTTAGCATTCATGTCATCATGATAGTGTAGCATCATGTATCCAATAATAGTGCAGTGATATGTCACCAACCATAGTGCAATATTTATTAATTTGAGATTAGGAGATTTCCAAGTCCTTCATGTCATGTCTTGCCATCAAGTGATTTCCAAGTCCTTCATGTCACGTCTTGCCATTAAGTGATTTCCAAGTCCTTCATGTCATGTCTCCAATCATTGTTCATGTCATCAAGACCTTCATCAAGTGCCATCACGTATGACATCATCAAGTGTGGTCATTCATGTATAGTCCTTCAATATCAAGGGTAAGGACATCATCTGGGTTCTAGGCTTCTTCATCAAGAGTAAGAACATCATCATGATTTCTAGGGCTTCTTCATCAAGAGCAAGGATACATGAGGTGATGGTGTCTTTATGGTTAGTTCAAGCATCTAGGGCAAGATACCTTCTTAGTGGCTTGACATCATAATGGCATCATTAATAGCTTGACATCTTCATTAATGGTATTCTTATCAAACAAGAGGGGGACTTGTCATCATGAGCAAGGACATCATCATAATATGCATCACAAGAATATTTGCCATCCCAATAATGCCATATTGACATCAATGTAAACCTTGATTAACATAAGGATCAGGGGTCTTACAGGGGTTTCAAGCTTAGTTCAAGCAGAAAGATCATTGTATTCTTTATTGAAACAATATTGTATTGTAAGAGATCTACTGCTCATTCTTCTTCAATAAGATTCTGAAACAAGCAGAGGGTTTTCCCAGTTGGGTTCCCTAGAAAAAATGTGTTGTTGAACTATGTGATTGTTTATTTATTTCTGTTCCTATTCCGCTGCAAAATAAGTAGAGAAATTCTGTGTCTATATGAAAATAAACTAGTTTTCAGATTGTTCATATTAGCAGTTGCAGAATTTCGTGGATTTTATACAAAAATAAAGGGTACACACTTTTACATGTAGTCAAATTTTCATTCCTATTGCAAGGCAAAAACTGTTGGAAGTTGTCCAAGGACATAGGCTACAAATAAGATTCTCAAGGAGATTTTTATAAGGCCAATGGGGTTTGCATTGTTGTTTCAAGCATATGAACATCATTGATGGATGAAGCTACGAAGAACAAGGAAAGCACATTAACACATCAAAAGAGTGTTTATGGGATTTTGTTATTTTAATATATTTGCAAAAATAATTAAATACTTTAAATGTAGTATCCATTCATGGTATGGGTCCAACATGGTTTATTGTTTGGTTTCTGCCTATAGTTTGGGGTCCACTGCGTTTTGTTGGTTGGTGTCCAAGCGTAGTGTGGGCTCCAATGCAGTTTTGTTGTCCATTGTGTGATGGCAATTTGGTGGATAGGGTTAAGATTCGCTTATGCTCCCACCCCTTTTGTGATATTATAAATCTATGTTTGTATCTGTTACCACCTATACATGCACAAGGTTTTGAGCGTTGGAGTTAAAGGAGGATGATCTCTTTATTTGATGGATGATTTCATTTGTAATGGACTTCTCTACATATCTTGACGCATTATCTTCCATTTAGAGTCATCGTTGAAGCATATTTTGCACTCCTAGGGTGAAGTTGCAATTTAAAGTTTTATGTTTATCATGAGGAAGACATCATAGGCAGATTGTTCGAGGTCAAGGAGCCTGTTTGAGAGCACTTGTCATTACACATTCTCAACGATGCACCTTTTAAAAGTCACATCGATAATATCTTGATTCATGGAAGGGTCAAAGGGAGGAATGCATAAGAGAAGAGGAGTGCTTCACCTTCTTTGGGATTTTCATTGATATTTTTGGAGAGGAAGTTGCTAGAAGGTCTCTCACGAACAGTACTTTACTTTGAAGATAATTCTAGAACTTGTTTCATGATGGATCCATAACCTTCGAGAGTGTTCTAAACTTCTATATGATAGTTTATTAGAGTATTGATCAAGGAAGCTTCTAGAAGAAACACCCATTATAGATATCTCTAGAGCACACCTTTCTTCATAGAAAGGGAGGACACCCCACCTATACCATTGGGGTATAGTTGAAGATATGTTGTTCAGGTTTGGAGTTCAGCAAGGAAATATTCAGGGCTGTAGTCTTCACTTATAAGGCTGTTGTTATATATATTTTTTTCTCTCATTTATGTTGGAAATTTTTGCTGTTGTTATAGGGTTTATTTACCAGCTTAAGGGCAGTGAGCCAGTGCCCCATCCCTCCCCCTTCCCCCAGCCATCAGACCCAGGAGACCTTGACATTATTGACTTCATCATCAGATCTCTCTCTGTCTTAGTCTCTCTCTCTTGACAGGCTCTTGAGTTGTCCACTATTCCAGTCTTGGGAAAACTCGCATAATATTTTGTATCACTGTACCTTTTTCACAGTTATATACATGTATTTTGAGGCTGCACTACTGCAGGTTTCTTTCTTTATGTTATTTTTGGCATTCTCTAGGAGCTGCACTTTCATCCCACATTGTATTCATACAGTTTGTATTCTTCATTCCCATTAACCTACTTATGTGGTCATTAGTTGGACAGTAATTAAATTATCTGATCTTAAAGTCCTTGGTTTCAAATTTGGATTATGCTATGTACCTGGGCTGTTATTCTAATAGAAAGTTGTCATCATTATCCAGATTTTGATGTTATATGATGAGGCAAATATATAACAAACATATTATAGCATCTTTATGAGCTCTATATATTGGCTGGAAAGTGGATTTACGGAACTGTAGTAACTAAGGACTGCTGTTTGAAGCCTTTTTAGTGGTTAAATATTGTCGATTAATAAGCCCTTGACTCCATTGCCCAAGGATTAGGCACTAGTCTACTTTAGTCCACCATCATGCATCTATTGCATATCGTGAACTTTTGAATTGCCAAGTCTGAATTAGTTTTAAGGGTTACAAGAATAGACTTAGCAACTTGCCCCTTGTGCTGGAGGAAGACCGACCTAAAGTGAAGGGAAGTTCTGCTGGGGTGATAGTGGGTTGGACTTCTAAAAGTTGTCCCTGGGATTGCATCTTTGTTGCTAGACTTGAATATTTTGCGGGTGCAAGTTTAGGAGGTAAGAGTGTGTCCACATTTTTTTTCTGTAGCATTGAAGCTAATGTAATGAGCTAATGCATGATGTTTGTCTACTTCCATTTATATGTATATGCTGAAATTTACGTTTCACCTCCCTTTTATTATACTAAACGTAAGTAATAAACTTATGTAGATGTAAACTTCCTCGATATATTAGAGGGAGGAATAGTTGAGAGCAAAATTATATTTCATAGTTTCATAGAGTATATTTCTAAAGATGCACTGATGTATCTATGGGTAAAACTATATCCCTTGAGAGGTTTCCTAGAGAAATTGTCATGGTTTTACCCTCTCTTGGTTTTCTTCACATTTTAGATGTTGTAGATATGAAACACAGCCATCTTCAGGCTAAGGTCAAATGGATTGTAATGGAAACATTTAGAAATCTCGAAGGCAATGCTGTTGATGGTGAAGGGTTTTAAACTGAGTTCGTTAAGTTTGTTACATACTTTCTTGCTCTACCTTTTGTTGATATGTTTAATGATGTGTTCTTCTTAGGCTTTCTTCCTTGCTTGCATCATATTATTCACTTTATATTTGTCAGTTGGCAGCTATGACCCAAATAATTAGAGGAGGGTTATCACTGGGCATACCTCTTGCAAGCTTTATACTGCAACAGTAGACATGTTCTGTTTAAGCAGTTGGACAAATGTAAATTTAGATCCAGAAGCCAAGTGGGGTTCAGGAAAGGTTACTCGACTATTGATAACATTCTCACACTTGGAGTTTCCACTGAAGAAGTTAGGTTTGGTTGTTTTGCAGATTTCGAGAAAGCCTTCAATTTTGTGCCAAAGCCTTACCATGTTTTGCGTGTTCTGAAAAATACACAGGATATTAATATATTTTATCAGGTCTAGTACTGATGTATATTAAGGGTACACAACCTATTTGACAAATTGACTCCTTCCATAGTTCTATGATCTCAGAAGAGCTATGTACGTCTCTGTTCACTACTTTATTGTCAACATTGTTAGAACCTTATAAATCAAATTGTCAACATATAAAATGATTAGTAGCCAATTTACACTTGAGGTGTCTTCACATACAGTTCAGGCTCTATATCAGATCTCAGGAATCCATTTTCTCTTAAGTGCTCATCGATCCTCACATACTACGGTTTGGGTGCCATATAACATTTTCTGCACCGTATAGACAATTTTCTTTAGCAGGTTCTATGAAACTAGGTGGTTGCTACTTGAAGACTTCTTCAATCCACCCTGTTGTCGCGCAGATTGACACGACAACGCTGAGACCGGGGGCTGTCACTCTGATCCCCGATCCCTCCGTTTAAGCCTGTCTCCTGCGGCTAAGGGGGGTAGTCCCTGTGAGATGATGATACCAACTGGCGACCAGTTGGTTGGGAGACACGAGATACGATATGAAAAGGACTTGATGGATTTGATTAATTGAGCAGACCAGTGTCTTATGAGATTGATGTAGAAACGATTACTTGTTAAATGATATAGAAACATGGACCATGAACAACAACCATCTATCATCAGCTAAATCACAATGCTCTTAGAATGATATCCAGCAACTGAAAAATTTGAAAAGATGAATGCTTTAAAACACCACGAATCATAAACCATTAACCAGATATCAGGTTCGCATCTCGGATAAAAAAATTAGATCTTCAGCATAAAAGATATAGCATGAAAACCACTGAAACTTGGCAAAATAAAATTTCCGCAATATTTTTATATTTTTTAAATCTTTTTTTTTTTTTTTTGTTATAAAAAATGAAAATTTAAAATCTAAAAAAATTTAAAATTTAAAATCTATTCTAAAACTAAGCTATAAATAAAAAAAAAATTAAACTAAACCCAAAAATCCTTTTTATTTTTTATTTTTTTATATTGTCATAAAAATCTATAAAACATAAATTAAAATCTACCAAAGGCTAAATCTAAACATTAATAAAAAATATAATACAAACTCTACGTTAAAACTTAAATGAAACAAAGCCTAAAATAAAGATTTAGAAAATAAATAAAAAAAAGACAATATCGAATTTCTCCTTTATACGTTAGCCGGCAATCTAAATGAAACCTAAAGAAATTAGAACTATTCTAACCTACGCACATATCATAAAACCCGAGAGCAGAACTGAGCGATGATGCGTAACCAAATTAGACGCGGAATACATGAACTTTCGACCAAGGAACGATTTTAAAGCATGCCTGCAAACGATGATAGAAACACGATTTCCTGATACGCAAAACGTCAAAGGGATTGATGTTTACCTGCGGTTTCTATTTCCGGATGGCAGATGAGCCAGCGTTGAAGCTGCTTTCGGATCTTACCTGGTGCTTGACGGAGAAAGGTTTGCGGGTTTATAATGGTGGACTTTGCTGTGTGCAGGTGCGATTGGAGCGGAACAGGAGCCACGGTGATTAAACCCCGTATACCGTTCAAAACCACGAGCTCAAAAAATCGAAACAAAAAAAATAACCTTCTTGCTCACGCTAAGAAATGAATCGAATTGCGCAGACAAATGCGAAGACAGCGGAGGTTAAAAACAATCCCTGCATACACATTCAAATCCACTCCATGCCACTTTTTGACACGTGAAGTTTCCCACAGCCGGATGATAACGATAAACGCGAGGGAAATGAAAAAGGCAGCGATAAAGCTGAGGCGGCAACTGGTTTGAATCAGATTTCTCCACTTTGATGCTCACAGGATAACACAAATTCGAAATTCACTTGATAATGTTCAATACAGCGAGGATCAAGGACGGCAGGAAGTGAAATGAACGAAGTATGCACGATTTCGTTAAGCCATCACTGAAAACCTCGCAGCTGCAAACACATGAAAACAAAACCCTAATTAAATTTGTACAAAACAGAAATTTTAAAACCCTAGATCAGCTAATTTAATGTACAGATTTAGCCCCTTCACAGCCAGATTTGACAATAAGAACAGGAAAATTTTAAAGAAAAGAAATTTCAGATTGTCACTGTAAAAAAACTTCAGAAATTCTCTCATGCAGATCAGAAAAATAAAGCCGAATGATAGACCCAGGATCAAATCCACTGGGCTCAGCAGAAAATGCTTGTGGGAGTTGGCTGGTTCAGCCGAGAACTTCCCCTAACGCCCACCAAATCTTCTTCAGCAAGGGTTTTTCTGCACAGCTCAGAAACAACCATCAGTAAAGAGGGCAAGAATGCTGCTAGATCTCAGGAAGTAATGGAGATACCTGCCATTACTTCAGAAACCCTAACAGCACCCAAACCCTAGCAAGTGAGCAAGATACCTGTACCCACAATACTCTACAAAAGCTATTATTAACAGCTGAAAATAACATATGCAGAAAATTAAAACAATCTCACAGCATTTCAAGAGAGTAACACCAGCAAGATATGGACCCCAAAGTCTTCTTTATTAACCAGAAACAAATTTACAAGAGAGCTTCTTCAGTCTTTGACTCACAGATCGAATGCCTTGAAATGACCCCCTAAGATCCTATATAAAGGAAATGATCCTAACGGCTAGTTCTAGTGATCCATGTAGAAATGATCTCGACCGTTGATGAGGATCAAGACATCTCTTGATCTCATCCGTCGATTTATTAACTTAAAATATTATTATTTTATTAGTTAGGGTTTTTGCTTTATTTTTTTAAATTTTTTTTAAATTTTTTATTATTTTATTATTTTTATTCATTTTTTAAATTTTTTAATTCATTTTAAAATGGATCACTGAACTAAGCCTTCGGAAACATCACCTAGGACCTAGGACTTAGGACTCATGAGGGGATTTAAAACATTTCTCGACCCTCAGGACACATTACATCATGACTTTTACAAAATTACATCTTAAGGGACAAACCCATTTAATACAGACCCTCACAAAACACCCAGTTCTGCGACACAACTATAATCTAGCAGATTTAACACAATAGGATCTTCCTAAAGTTCTAATGACAAAATCCATCCCGGCTTTGGGGTCAGGTTTGAAGGAAAACTCTGCCGATCCGTGGATCGGTGAGACGAAAAACCTTCCGGGACGTAGATTATCATCAGAAAGTTAGGTCCACCTAGGCCAATTACATACATGACTCATGATCTGCTTAGATTATTTACAATTCATACATGCAGACTGGGTTTACAACTGAAATGATCAAGCTGCTGATGATGGCAAGATGGCACGGACATGCTGATCAGGTGCTGCTTCTTTCTGTCAAGAAAAACAGGGTGCACTGCATGGGTAGTTGACTAGTAGAGGTCAACATCTGGCTCTACTTGGGGACACGTTGCTGCTTGCGGGAATGTGAGAATCCAGAATCTGCATCCATACAACACAAAAAATAAGTAGCGTCCATCCAAAAATCAGCATATACGTTAAGCACAATAAAGATAAAAGCTCTTCATTTATTAACTATCTAAAGCAGAAACGAAAATGCAGAAAAAAACAAGGAGTAGGGTTAGAAATACGATACAAAGGATGCCGTACGGCATCAGATGTGTTCAATATAGTGCATACTGAGCATTTGCCTGCTTTCAGGCAAATCTGTCGGCTGCTTGTCGGATGTGCCATGTCCAATTTTGCATATGGTAGGACTCTTTCCTATCCGAAAATCAAGCTGCTCGCGGCCGTCTGATGTATCAAATCTTCGTCTCATCTTCTTTCTCTTACGCTTTTTCTTTCTGGCAGGTTGAATTACTGATGATCTGGTACTTTCTGTTTCAAAACTATCAGATGAAGTGTGTAAGATATGCATGCTAAGTCTTTTTTCATCTTGCATCTGATCTTTATCATTCTTAAGTCTGTCTGGATCACCCTCAATCAACCATCTTTCAATTGAATCAACAACCTCCCAATAATAAGATGAATCCTGGTGCAGCAAATGAGAAGACTCCTGATTTGTTGCTGTTTGCTGGTTTCTCTTATCCTCCGCCAGTTGCTGAAACCTTTGAACTTGTATTTTAATGGCATCCATCTGACTAGAGTGTTCAACCTTTATAGCACTGATTTGTCTGGCATGGTGCTCCTGCATGTCTTTTATTACTTTAACATTCTTTTTCTTTATGTTCATCAAGCAATGCTGTATGGAATTTATTTCTTCTCTGTGATTCGCTTGCATGTCAGCCAACTGATTATTATGATTGAATGTCATGATAGTCATTTCCTCATCCATAGTGAATAACTTATTTTGCATAGAGTCAATTTCCCTATCATGATCAGTTTTCATGGTCACCATATTTTCCTCTAAGACTGACATCTTGCTTTGCATGATTCTAATTTCTGTTTCATAATTAGTTTTTATGGCCTCAATTTCCTTAGCATGCTGATTTTGCGTGACCTCCATCTCTCTATTACGTTTCTCCAGGTGAGTGCATAAAGTTTTCACATCATTGACATAATTAGTTTGATTGATTTCCATATTTCTTACCAGCATCATTAGATCTCGTATAATTTGCTTTTGCTCTTCTTTTTCATTGTCATTTGTCCCTGATTTTTCACTATCATGAACTTGATCTGCAATATTTTCGGTGGATGACACATTTTGACATGAAGAATCATCCTGGGATCTTTCAGCTGGACCTCCTATCAAATTACTTGCATTCTGTTGCACAATTTTGGAGGAAGAAGGCAAGCTGTTTGGATAACCATATCTATCTTCAAAAGCATTGATAATATCAACCAAAGAAGAGAAAGAATCCTTAGGAAAATTGTTAAACCAATTCAAAGCATCATCTTCTAAAAAAAGGACAAATAGACGCATTTTGATATCATCATGATGAAACTGAGGGGGTCTGCAATATATGATCATGAAGCGAATAAACAAGTCAATATGCCTTTTAGCAGCGATTGGATCACCATCTGAAAAAATAGGCAATTCAGGAAGGGCCTCCTCCGGAAAATCATGGAGACGGTGAGTAAAATGACATGGTTTAAATGAATAATCCATGATGAACAATAAGGGATGATAGAACTAGATCTTTGCTCAAGAAAATCAAAAGATGAAAGAAGTGGAGTCGCCACTTGAACAACAAATCTGATTCTAAGATCCGAGAAGCAATCAACAAACAGATATGCGTTAGGCTTCTTGTCTGGGAAAAATAAGAAAAATGGAGTCGCCACCCAAACAGGAAACAAACCCAAGAGGTACTGCTGATACGTGATGAAAAGATGCAAAATATTGAATCTGCCAGCTCAAATGAGAGATGAGAAGCTGAGAAGATGCATGAAAAGTCGTTGAAACGCCGAGAACACAATGTTCCCCGGCAACGGCGCCAAAAAATGTTGTCGCGCAGATTGACACGACAACGCTCAGACCGGGGGCTGTCACTCTGATCCCCGATCCCTCCGTTTAAGCCTGTCTCCTGCGGCTAATGGGGGTAGTCCCTGTGAGATGATGATACCAACTGGCGACCAGTTGGTTGGGAGACACGAGATACGATATGAAAAGGACTTGATGGATTTGATTAATTGAGCAGACCAGTGTCTTATGAGATTGATGTAGAAACGATTACTTGTTAAATGATATAGAAACATGGACCATGAACAGCAACCATCTATCATCAGCTAAATCACAATGCTCTTAGAATGATATCCAGCAACTGAAAAATTTGAAAAGATGAATGCTTTAAAACACCACGAATCATAAACCATTAACCAGATATCAGGTTCGCATCTCGGATAAAAAAATTAGATCTTCAGCATAAAAGATATAGCATGAAAACCACTGAAACTTGGCAAAATAAAATTTCCGCAATATTTTTATATTTTTTAAATCTTTTTTTTTTTTTTTTTGTTATAAAAAATGAAAATTTAAAATCTAAAAAAATTTAAAATTTAAAATCTATTCTAAAACTAAGCTATAAATAAAAAAAAAATTAAACTAAACCCAAAAATCCTTTTTATTTTTTTTATTTTTTTATATTGTCATAAAAATCTATAAAACATAAATTAAAATCTACCAAAGGCTAAATCTAAACATTAATCAAAAATATAATACAAACTCTACGTTAAAACTTAAATGAAACAAAGCCTAAAATAAAGATTTAGAAAATAAATAAAAAAAAGACAATATCGAATTTCTCCTTTATACGTTAGCCGACAATCTAAATGAAACCTAAAGAAATTAGAACTATTCTAACCTACGCACATATCATAAAACCCGAGAGCAGAACTGAGCGATGATGCGTAACCAAATTAGACGCGGAATACATGAACTTTCGACCAAGGAACGATTTTAAAGCATGCCTGCAAACGATGATAGAAACACGATTTCCTGATACGCAAAACGTCAAAGGGATTGATGTTTACCTGCGGTTTCTATTTCCGGATGGCGGATGAGCCAGCGTTGAAGCTGCTTTCGGATCTTACCTGGTGCTTGACGGAGAAAGGTTTGCGGGTTTATAATGGTGGACTTTGCTGTGTGCAGGTGCGATTGGAGCGGAACAGGAGCCACGGTGATTAAACCCTGTATACCGTTCAAAACCACGAGCTCAAAAAATCGAAACAAAAAAAATAACCTTCTTGCTCACGCTAAGAAATGAATCGAATTGCGCAGACAAATGCGAAGACAGCGGAGGTTAAAAACAATCCCTGCATACACATTCAAATCCACTCCATGCCACTTTTTGACACGTGAAGTTTCCCACAGCCGGATGATAACGATAAACGCGAGGGAAATGAAAAAGGCAGCGATAAAGCTGAGGCGGCAACTGGTTTGAATCAGATTTCTCCACTTTGATGCTCACAGGATAACACAAATTCGAAATTCACTTGATAATGTTCAATACAGCGAGGATCAAGGACGGCAGGAAGTGAAATGAACGAAGTATGCACGATTTCGTTAAGCCATCACTGAAAACCTCGCAGCTGCAAACACATGAAAACAAAACCCTAATTAAATTTGTACAAAACAGAAATTTTAAAACCCTAGATCAGCTAATTTAATGTACAGATTTAGCCCCTTCACAGCCAGATTTGACAATAAGAACAGGAAAATTTTAAAGAAAAGAAATTTCAGATTGTCACTGTAAAAAAACTTCAGAAATTCTCTCATGCAGATCAGAAAAATAAAGCCGAATGATAGACCCAGGATCAAATCCACTGGGCTCAGCAGAAAATGCTTGTGGGAGTTGGCTGGTTCAGCCGAGAACTTCCCCTAACGCCCACCAAATCTTCTTCAGCAAGGGTTTTTCTGCACAGCTCAGAAACAACCATCAGTAAAGAGGGCAAGAATGCTGCTAGATCTCAGGAAGTAATGGAGATACCTGCCATTACTTCAGAAACCCTAACAGCACCCAAACCCTAGCAAGTGAGCAAGATACCTGTACCCACAATACTCTACAAAAGCTATTATTAACAGCTGAAAATAACATATGCAGAAAATTAAAACAATCTCACAGCATTTCAAGAGAGTAACACCAGCAAGATATGGACCCCAAAGTCTTCTTTATTAACCAGAAACAAATTTACAAGAGAGCTTCTTCAGTCTTTGACTCACAGATCGAATGCCTTGAAATGACCCCCTAAGACCCTATATAAAGGAAATGATCCTAACGGCTAGTTCTAGTGATCCATGTAGAAATGATCTCGACCGTTGATGAGGATCAAGACATCTCTTGATCTCATCCGTCGATTTATTAACTTAAAATATTATTATTTTATTAGTTAGGGTTTTTGCTTTTTTTTTTTTAATTTTTTATTATTTTATTATTTTTATTCATTTTTAAAATTTTTTAATTCATTTTAAAATGGATCACTGAACTAAGCCTTCGGAAACATCACCTAGGACCTAGGACTTAGGACTCATGAGGGGATTTAAAACATTTCTCGACCCTCAGGACACATTACATCATGACTTTTACAAAATTACATCTTAAGGGACAAACCCATTTAATACAGACCCTCACAAAACACCCAGTTCTGCGACACAACTATAATCTAGCAGATTTAACACAATAGGATCTTCCTAAAGTTCTAATGACAAAATCCATCCCGGCTTTGGGGTCAGGTTTGAAGGAAAACTCTGCCGATCCGTGGATCGGTGAGACGAAAAACCTTCCGGGACGTAGATTATCATCAGAAAGTTAGGTCCACCTAGGCCAATTACATACATGACTCATGATCTGCTTAGATTATTTACAATTCATACATGCAGACTGGGTTTACAACTGAAATGATCAAGCTGCTGATGATGGCAAGATGGCACGGACATGCTGATCAGGTGCTGCTTCTTTCTGTCAAGAAAAACAGGGTGCACTGCATGGGTAGTTGACCAGTAGAGGTCAACATCTGGCTCTACTTGGGGACACGTTGCTGCTTGCGGGAATGTGAGAATCCAGAATCTGCATCCATACAACACAAAAAATAAGTAGCGTCCATCCAAAAATCAGCATATACGTTAAGCACAATAAAGATAAAAGCTCTTCATTTATTAACTATCTAAAGCAGAAACGAAAATGCAGAAAAAAACAAGGAGTAGGGTTAGAAATACGATACAAAGGATGCCGTACGGCATCAGATGTGTTCAATATAGTGCATACTGAGCATTTGCCTGCTTTCAGGCAAATCTGTCGGCTGCTTGTCGGATGTGCCATGTCCAATTTTGCATATGGTAGGACTCTTTCCTATCCGAAAATCAAGCTGCTCGCGGCCGTCTGATGTATCAAATCTTCGTCTCATCTTCTTTCTCTTACGCTTTTTCTTTCTGGCAGGTTGAATTACTGATGATCTGGTACTTTCTGTTTCAAAACTATCAGATGAAGTGTGTAAGATATGCATGCTAAGTCTTTTTTCATCTTGCATCTGATCTTTATCATTCTTAAGTCTGTCTGGATCACCCTCAATCAACCATCTTTCAATTGAATCAACAACCTCCCAATAATAAGATGAATCCTGGTGCAGCAAATGAGAAGACTCCTGATTTGTTGCTGTTTGCTGGTTTCTCTTATCCTCCGCCAGTTGCTGAAACCTTTGAACTTGTATTTTAATGGCATCCATCTGACTAGAGTGTTCAACCTTTATAGCACTGATTTGTCTGGCATGGTGCTCCTGCATGTCTTTTATTACTTTAACATTCTTTTTCTTTATGTTCATCAAGCAATGCTGTATGGAATTTATTTCTTCTCTGTGATTCGCTTGCATGTCAGCCAACTGATTATTATGATTGAATGTCATGATAGTCATTTCCTCATCCATAGTGAATAACT
The DNA here is from genome assembly GCA_031772625.1 of Pinus tabuliformis. Lineage (NCBI taxonomy): Eukaryota > Viridiplantae > Streptophyta > Pinopsida > Pinales > Pinaceae > Pinus > Pinus tabuliformis. The sequence continues at coordinate 95,189,604 of CM062804.1, read as the reverse complement.
TATTTTGCATAGAGTCAATTTCCCTATCATGATCAGTTTTCATGGTCACCATATTTTCCTCTAAGACTGACATCTTGCTTTGCATGATTCTAATTTCTGTTTCATAATTAGTTTTTATGGCCTCAATTTCCTTAGCATGCTGATTTTGCGTGACCTCCATCTCTCTATTACGTTTCTCCAGGTGAGTGCATAAAGTTTTCACATCATTGACATAATTAGTTTGATTGATTTCCATATTTCTTACCAGCATCATTAGATCTCGTATAATTTGCTTTTGCTCTTCTTTTTCATTGTCATTTGTCCCTGATTTTTCACTATCATGAACTTGATCTGCAATATTTTCGGTGGATGACACATTTTGACATGAAGAATCATCCTGGGATCTTTCAGCTGGACCTCCTATCAAATTACTTACATTCTGTTGCACAATTTTGGAGGAAGAAGGCAAGCTGTTTGGATAACCATATCTATCTTCAAAAGCATTGATAATATCAACCAAAGAAGAGAAAGAATCCTTAGGAAAATTGTTAAACCAATTGAAAGCATCATCTTCTAAAAAAAGGACAAATAGACGCATTTTGATATCATCATGATGAAACTGAGGGGGTCTGCAATATATGATCATGAAGCGAATAAACAAGTCAATATGCCTTTTAGCAGCGATTGGATCACCATCTGAAAAAATAGGCAATTCAGGAAGGGCCTCCTCCGGAAAATCATGGAGACGGTGAGTAAAACGACATGGTTTAAATGAATAATCCATGATGAACAATAAGGGATGATAGAACTAGATCTTTGCTCAAGAAAATCAAAAGATGAAAGAAGTGGAGTCGCCACTTGAACAACAAATCTGATTCTAAGATCCGAGAAGCAATCAACAAACAGATATGCGGTAGGCTTCTTGTCTGGGAAAAATAAGAAAAATGGAGTCGCCACCCAAACAGGAAACAAACCCAAGAGGTACTGCTGATACGTGATGAAAAGATGCAAAATATTGAATCTGCCAGCTCAAATGAGAGATGAGAAGATGAGAAGATGCATGAAAAGTCGTTGAAACGCCGAGAACACAATGTTCCCCGGCAACGGCGCCAAAAAATGTTGTCGCGCAGATTGACACGACAACGCTCAGACCGGGGGCTGTCACTCTGATCCCCGATCCCTCCGTTTAAGCCTGTCTCCTGCGGCTAATGGGGGTAGTCCCTGTGAGATGATGATACCAACTGGCGACCAGTTGGTTGGGAGACACGAGATACGATATGAAAAGGACTTGATGGATTTGATTAATTGAGCAGACCAGTGTCTTATGAGATTGATGTAGAAACGATTACTTTTTAAATGATATAGAAACATGGACCATGAACAGCAACCATCTATCATCAGCTAAATCACAATGCTCTTAGAATGATATCTAGCAACTGAAAAATTTGAAAAGATGAATGCTTTAAAACACCACGAATCATAAACCATTAACCAGATATCAGGTTCGCATCTCGGATAAAAAAATTAGATCTTCAGCATAAAAGATATAGCATGAAAACCACTGAAACTTGGCAAAATAAAATTTCCGCAATATTTTTATATTTTTTAAATCTTTTTTTTTTTTTTTGTTATAAAAAATGAAAATTTAAAATCTAAAAAAATTTAAAATTTAAAATCTATTCTAAAACTAAGCTATAAATAAAAAAAAAATTAAACTAAACCCAAAAATCCTTTTTATTTTTTTTATTTTTTTATATTGTCATAAAAATCTATAAAACATAAATTAAAATCTACCAAAGGCTAAATCTAAACATTAATCAAAAATATAATACAAACTCTACGTTAAAACTTAAATGAAACAAAGCCTAAAATAAAGATTTAGAAAATAAATAAAAAAAAGACAATATCGAATTTCTCCTTTATACGTTAGCCGGCAATCTAAATGAAACCTAAAGAAATTAGAACTATTCTAACCTACGCACATATCATAAAACCCGAGAGCAGAACTGAGCGATGATGCGTAACCAAATTAGACGCGGAATACATGAACTTTCGACCAAGGAACGATTTTAAAGCATGCCTGCAAACGATGATAGAAACACGATTTCCTGATACGCAAAACGTCAAAGGGATTGATGTTTACCTGCGGTTTCTATTTCCGGATGGCGGATGAGCCAGCGTTGAAGCTGCTTTCGGATCTTACCTGGTGCTTGACGGAGAAAGGTTTGCGGGTTTATAATGGTGGACTTTGCTGTGTGCAGGTGCGATTGGAGCGGAACAGGAGCCACGGTGATTAAACCCCGTATACCGTTCAAAACCACGAGCTCAAAAAATCGAAACAAAAAAAATAACCTTCTTGCTCACGCTAAGAAATGAATCGAATTGCGCAGACAAATGCGAAGACAGCGGAGGTTAAAAACAATCCCTGCATACACATTCAAATCCACTCCATGCCACTTTTTGACACGTGAAGTTTCCCACAGCGGGATGATAACGATAAACGCGAGGGAAATGAAAAAGGCAGCGATAAAGCTGAGGCGGCAACTGGTTTGAATCAGATTTCTCCACTTTGATGCTCACAGGATAACACAAATTCGAAATTCACTTGATAATGTTCAATACAGTGAGGATCAAGGACGGCAGGAAGTGAAATGAACGAAGTATGCACGATTTCGTTAAGCCATCACTGAAAACCTCGCAGCTGCAAACACATGAAAACAAAACCCTAATTAAATTTGTACAAAACAGAAATTTTAAAACCCTAGATCAGCTAATTTAATGTACAGATTTAGCCCCTTCACAGCCAGATTTGACAATAAGAACAGGAAAATTTTAAAGAAAAGAAATTTCAGATTGTCACTGTAAAAAAACTTCAGAAATTCTCTCATGCAGATCAGAAAAATAAAGCCGAATGATAGACCCAGGATCAAATCCACTGGGCTCAGCAGAAAATGCTTGTGGGAGTTGGCTGGTTCAGCCGAGAACTTCCCCTAACGCCCACCAAATCTTCTTCAGCAAGGGTTTTTCTGCACAGCTCAGAAACAACCATCAGTAAAGAGGGCAAGAATGCTGCTAGATCTCAGGAAGTAATGGAGATACCTGCCATTACTTCAGAAACCCTAACAGCACCCAAACCCTAGCAAGTGAGCAAGATACCTGTACCCACAATACTCTACAAAAGCTATTATTAACAGCTGAAAATAACATATGCAGAAAATTAAAACAATCTCACAGCATTTCAAGAGAGTAACACCAGCAAGATATGGACCCCAAAGTCTTCTTTATTAACCAGAAACAAATTTACAAGAGAGCTTCTTCAGTCTTTGACTCACAGATCGAATGCCTTGAAATGACCCCCTAAGACCCTATATAAAGGAAATGATCCTAACGGCTAGTTCTAGTGATCCATGTAGAAATGATCTCGACCGTTGATGAAGATCAAGACATCTCTTGATCTCATCCGTCGATTTATTAACTTAAAATATTATTATTTTATTAGTTAGGGTTTTTGCTTTATTTTTTTTTTTATTTTTTTTTTAATTTTTTATTATTTTTATTCATTTTTTAAATTTTTTAATTCATTTTAAAATGGATCACTGAACTAAGCCTTCGGAAACATCACCTAGGACCTAGGACTTAGGACTCATGAGGGGATTTAAAACATTTCTCGACCCTCAGGACACATTACATCATGACTTTTACAAAATTACATCTTAAGGGACAAACCCATTTAATACAGACCCTCACAAAACACCCAGTTCTGCGACACAACTAAAATCTAGCAGATTTAACACACTAGGATCTTCCTAAAGTTCTAATGACAAAATCCATCCCGGCTTTGGGGTCAGGTTTGAAGGAAAACTCTGCCGATCCGTGGATCGGTGAGACGAAAAACCTTCCGGGACGTAGATTATCATCAGAAAGTTAGGTCCACCTAGGCCAATTACATACATGACTCATGATCTGCTTAGATTATTTACAATTCATACATGCAGACTGGGTTTACAACTGAAATGATCAAGCTGCTGATGATGGCAAGATGGCACGGACATGCTGATCAGGTGCTGCTTCTTTCTGTCAAGAAAAACGGGGTGCACTGCATGGGTAGTTGACCAGTAGAGGTCAACACACCCATTTAGAAAAGCACTTTTGACCTCCATCTGATGAACAATCCATCTATAATACATTGCCCCTGCTAGCATTCAATGTCTTCCTTTTGTTCATATCATTTGGCTACCATCCATGCTTTATATTTATCAATAGTACCATAATATCTGTACTTAATTTGAAACTGCGCTTGCATCTGATCCACATTGTCTTCATATTCAACTAGCTGGTTGTGCACATCATGTATAAGAGTCAGACAAGCAATTGCATTCTCTGTGTCACTAAGCTTGGAGGTGTTCAGGCTCTATATCATATCTCAGGAATCCAATTTCTCTTAAGTGCTCATCGATCCTCACATACTATGGTTTGGGTTCCCACTTCAAGCCATATAACATTTTCTGCACCGCATAGACAATTTTCTTTAGCAGGTTCTATGAAACTAGTTGGCTACTACTTGAAGACTTCTTCAATCCACCCATTTAGAAAAGCACCTTTGACCTCCATCTGATGAACAATCCATCTATAATACATTGCCCCTGCTAGCATTGTTTGTGTGGTTGTCATCTTTGCTGCTGGTCCAAAAGTTTCTTCAAATTCAATGTCTTCCTTTTGTTCATATCATTTGGCTGCCACCCATGCTTTATATTTATGAATAGTACCATAATATCTGTATTTAATTTGAAACTACGTTTGCATCCGATCCACATCATCTTCAAATTCAACTAGCTGGTTGTGCACATCATGTATAAGAGTCAGACAATCAATTGCAGTCTCTGTGTCACTAAGATAGGAGGTGTACAAGTAGAGTACTCTCACATTGTTCAAGATTTCATACATATTATGCAGTGTGGTCCAAGTCTTATATGAACTCGTCAAACTTATGTTTTGAGTAATAATGTGGTCAATCACAAATAGAGTTTATAGCTTATTGCACATATTCATCATGACTATCAAACTTTGGTAATTCAGTTGCCTCAATGGTGGCATCCTCCAATTACAATTCTCTCTTCAGCAATCCAGCAAGTGAACCCTTGGCTTCCACCCTCACACCGCCTGTTCACCCTCCCTCTCCTGAAAGTCCAAATTTGGTCCCATGAACAAGTGATAGGATAAGGAGTGCAAAGCTTATCACAAAAATAACATATGTTTGATATATAATTTAATATACACGCCATAATCGTCATATATGATATAAACTGCAAGGCAACTAGAAGTGTAGTATACTTGCTCTAGTGGTCTAGAGACAACTCTAAGGTGGAGGCAAGCTTAGAGAAATGAAAATAAGCAAATAAGCTAGGATTGTTTAGTATTTTTTGCTTTATTTCTCCGTACTTCTTGGTGGCAGTAAAAAACCTACGGCATGAGTTTTCTAAATCGTTGTTAATTTTTTTTATCAGACCGTAATGGGTAGATAGCAGGAATGTTGCTATTTTATGCATTTTGACTTAGATGGTTATATCTTATACTTTCTTTATTTATGTTCTATACTTTGTGGTGTGTACAGCTTTAAGAAAATGCAATTGAACGTAAAGGAGGTTTAATCTTTGGAGATGGTTGTGGGCATAAAACCTTGCTTTGTGCTGGAGGTCAGCTATGATGCTTCTGTCATGAATTATTTTTCTATTTGAGAGAAATTCATTTGAATAAAATTAGTTTTTATGATAATTTCTTGGATTACAATGAGGCTAATGGAAATCTGAAAATGTAAAAGTTATTTAGATCATGTACTGACAATCTGTTAAGATTCATGAACCTAGGCAGATAATCTTGTCTATGTTGTATATGTGATAGAAAGAGATGTTATTTTGTAAAAGTTGAATCTCAATTAATGAAGTTAATAGTCCCATTTTGTAGATTTACATTTGACAAAATAGAAACTAAAGGTAGCCCACTAGATTGTTCGCCTCTTTTGTCTACAGTGTATCATAATCTCATTTTCTGAGATGGTTTTTAGTTCATGGTTACTTATCTTTGTCATCTTAGTTTATTGGAGACATTGAGTGGTGCCTTTATATAACTAGTATTGTTGGTTGTCAAGATCATAACCTAGGAGAATGTAGTGAATAGTCTCCAATAAGTGTACCTTGTAGTTGGTTGTGGTATAAGTTTCCCTAGTAGTTGGTTCCCTTTGTGTGCTATGCTTTGGAGAGTTGTTCATGGTTGAAGTATACATGGGTTGTAGTGATTAAGTTCTTGATGGTCAACCCTCTAAGTGATGATGCTGTACAATTTTAGCTGGGAAGCTCTGCCATCTAGGGTTGATAGTTAAATAGTAATGTGTTCAATACCAAATGAAATGACAAGTTTGATTAGCCACAAGTTAAGCATGAAAAGGATGCATCTTGCGATACTTTTAATGGTTTAATAAAATTTCCTTGAGGTGGCTAGAGATGATAGTGACAAGTGCTCTTTTTACTTGTTTTACTATTTTTGATATACAAGTTTTTAAGGTGTTGATGAACACCAATGTATGCTTTTTTTAATTCCAAGGAAAACTCCTCGTAGAAAAGCCTCCTAGTATTGCCCCAAGATCCTTGGATGGTCAATGGGGTAAATTGTCAGACTAATTATAGAGACTAACCACGAAGGGATCAAGGGAGTCGAACTTGTGACCTCCTCAAATCTAGGGGAGATATCTCACGTCTGCATCATGAATGCTTATGCTAACTTTTGAAGCTACCAATGTATGCTTATTAGTGGAATGCATTTTTTAAAATATCTACAATAGTTTTCTTTTACAAAGAGAGGCATCACTTGCAAAGTGATGTCCAAGAGGAGTTGTGCTAAGAGAAAGAATGGCACTTTCTTCCATGCCTTGATGTTTATGAATTTTGTTTAGATATGTATCACAATTTGTGCCATTTTGGTATACATGAACAACCTTTACATTGTTGGTGTCTAATGGTTTGGATTTACATTAATTTACATAAATATATATAATTTTCATTAAAATTTGCATCAGTTACACACACTTATATTTTCATTAAAGTTTACTTACTTTATGTGTTAGTCGATCAATTCATCAACTATGATTTTTGGTGTTTTTAGTATACTTTGGTCCCAACCTAGTTTGAGACTTGACTGATATCAATTTTGATATCTTTGGTTTGATATAATATTATACTATATTAAATTTATTGGTCACTAGTTATGGTAGTAAGTGTTTGGGTTTGTTGATTTTTAATTGTGTAGACAACTCTTACTAACGTAAAGTAAAATGTGTGATTGCAAAGGACATCTTCTGGTACAAATTTTAAAAGAATTATGTAGGTATAAATATAGTTGAAGTCATTGAAGTTGAGTTTAATACATTGATGTTGATTCAAGGGAGGATGTCAAACCATTTGGTGTTGGCTCTTGGGTGTGAGTGGGGGGGGTTGAGGAAGGGTATCCTCTTGCTCATTGTTATCTATTGCTGTGAAATGAATGATAATTTGTACGAATATATTCCTTGTTAGTGACTGAGCCTAATAGGGCTACGCTGTATGATTCTTGTGGGAGCACCGTTGCTAGGAATTTTTTAGTGTCTTAGCATCTAAGGCCATAAGGAAGAAGCTCCAGATGGAAGCCTGACCACTCTGGCAATGTTGTGTGGAAGTATATCGAGTGGAGGGCATTTGATCATATGGCCTCCAAGATCTGATTTGTTTGCTACATTGTTGGTGAGTGACTTGTGACTTGGAGCAACAAATTTGCACAACTCTTGAGGAGAGAGGTTGATCCCTTGGTGGGGGGAACATGAAGAGACTTGAGTTTGGCGATGGAATTTCAAGTTGTGGGCCTTTGTTTATTGTTCGTGACTTGTGTTAGATGGACAATTAGAAAGTAGGAAGTTATTCTCTTGGATGTCTCTCGATTGGGGAGGGAAACTGAGGTTTAAGATTTGAATATGAGCCCTTCTCTTATGTAAAGAGCAAGGTGCCTTTGGTCGAGGAATTTAACAAAACAGGAGAGGGGGTTCCTTGAGTCTCAAAATAAGCAATAATAACTTAATCTTATAGTATATGGGGCAATGGAAAATGAACTGCTCCCCTACCCCTATCTCTTGTAGATGACAAAGATGGCAAATCGTATCTGGCTAGAACCCATGCAAAATTGACCAAGGGTGATCTTGAGAGTGTCCATCTAGTGTTTGCCTGTGTGCTACAATTGGATAATAATGTGATCTCTAAACTCTAGAAAATGCTCATAGTAGAAGGCCATTTATGGCCTCAAAAACTAAGGATGTCTGGTCCATGTGAATTGGATGTACTATCTATAAATGTCCTTCATGAGTATCCTGTTTAGGTCTTAGTGAGGTGATAGGAAGTGACTAAGGGAATCAAAGGAATACCTGAATGAGGGGAGATGATCTGGGTAGAGTGAAGCAAACAAGAGACCTTAGAAACCGACAATGGATTTTCCTAGAGGAACTAGCTAAGGTATTAGATTTTGATGAGGGGAGTGCAAGGTAGAGTTATTGGTTTCTCTTGAAAGATCTCTCCCCAAAAGTTCAAATCTTGTGGAGGAATGGGACCAATTGATAGATGACATCCTACTTGCAATGGTTAGGTCTTGAAGTTTGCTTGAATAATGAGTTGGAGGTACAAAGTGCTTAAATATGATGATACACTTGAGGAGGAGGTATAAAATAGTGTTAATAACATTGACATCGCCAAAAATCAATGAGGTTCTAGAAAAAATCTTCTCACAAACATTGGCGAAAAAATATGCAAAAATCGGAAACCACAACAAACATAAAAAAATACAAAAATATGTTTTTCTTTTCAAAATTCTAAACATATAAAGAAACAACCACATCAAATTAACACATTGGCACATAAATATGGAGAAACCAATATATATGATGTAATGGATGCCAAATAAAAATGATACATCAAAATTGATATTGAATCGTGAACCTTGATAGTTGTCCAATCAATGACTCAAAAGTGGCGAACCAATACAAAGTGACATCACATATATAAATGTATCTCATCATTATAAGCTTGATGTACAATGACAAAAGAAACAAAACTAACAACTAGCTATTTGATATCAATGCCCCTCCCTCTTTTACCAGAAAATACCATAGGTTGTTTGCCAGGCTTGGCCCTAAAAGCAGAAGGCCCTAGCCTTGCACTAAATGTATGACGGTGACTGATGGGTGTAAAACTATGTTCATCAATCTCTGTAGAAGGTGGTGTTGATGCTAGCACATTCTGCTCATGCTTATTCTCCTCCTTTGTTGCTTCTTCTTGCTCCTTCTGCTGTTGTACTTGTTTGTCCTCTAGCCATTCAGGTGCCTCCTCCATGATAGGCACCTCAGATTCTACCCTCCACTTAGACAATCCATCAATATTGTCTAAGGAAATAACGTCCATACCCATTGTTCTCTTCATTTTCCTCACTCATAGTTAGAGAGGGTCATAAAAAGTTTAATGAGTCTTGACTCTTGAGGGTCGTAAATTATAATGAATGTAATTGCTCTGTGGTAGTTCTAAGTTCTAACATGTAATGTCCAAAGTAGAAATTTATAGAGATAACAAAGACATGCAACAATTACAACACAAAAATTTACTTAGTAAACACACATGTAAACAGAAATTTGCCCGGAACACCAAATTGGCCAATTTTTATTAATTATAATTGCTGGAGTACAATATGAGGTGGAAGGAGTGCACTTGGGCTTGCACAAGGCAAGCTACAAGCCTCAGGTGGATGATAAAATAGTGCCTAGCTGCTGTAATCTTTGCTGCCTCCAAAATATTGTGCTGTCCCTTGAAAACTGCTCTTCTGGCTGACTTCTGACTCTGATTTACCCCCTCAAAACAACCCAAAAATTTCTGTAACTTTGGGGATGTACTCCTCTCCAAAAACCCAGAAAAACCTAGAAAGGGTTTTGCCTGGTTTTGACTTGCCAATTTCGACCCCTTGGGGATTGACCCTCCTCCAACGCTGGTGCTCACTGCCTGCAGCTGAAACTGCTATAACTTGCTGCTATAAGACTGCAAACCACCCCAAATCAGACTCCCAATAATCTCTCCGCCATGTAGCTCCCAAATCCACCTGCTAAACCTCCAACCGAGATGTCCCTCTAGTGACTACGCAGTCCAGAGTGGGGATGACGCAGTCCCTCCAACCTGCAATTCGAACTGGGTGTATGGCTGGCTCTACTACTGCAAATTTTCCTCCAGAAGATGACAATTCGATGTGGGCAATGGAAGCCCTCCTAGGGTGGCACTCGAAGTCCACCGAAGAGAGGGGTGAGCTTCACTCCTTGGGAAGCTCTTGTGCTGAACAACACTCTGTAGCTTAGCTAAACAACCAAAGCAACAATGAAATTCTTCAAATGATCAAAAGTCCCAAATGCTGCTCACTTCATTTTATTTATGCTTGCTCCCTTGGGCCCCACGTGGGTCCCCATAAAATATTTCGAACCCCACTTAGGAAATTCGAATTGCCTTCATGGGTGCATACTTTTGGGTGGGTGAGTGGTCCCCACAATCCACTAAAAGCACATCGACCCCCTTTTCCTAAGTTTTCCCCACATATTTGCCTAAAGCTAAAAATATCAAAATTGCCAAAATTGATTTCGTCCTTACCTTGGGAAAATTATTAGGACGGGACATGACATAAGCTGTTGCATTTCTTTGAGTGTATTTTTTCAAATACACTCCAATTTTGCTCACATCTCGAAGCACTACATGTTTGATCGAGAATTTTGATGGCAAATTTTTGTAAATTTTGTGCCCCTGACCATAGTTTCGCCACCAAACATCTACAAGTAAGAAAGAAAGAGAACTAAATTACATTTCATTACAATGGAAAATAGAAAATAAAGAATACATAATTAAAATTTGAATCGACAAAACTTAAGAGTGTTTGTGCTTTAAATGTAAAATACACAAAGGTATTTTGTAAATAATATTTTATTATTAATATGAAATGTACAAGGATGATTGAATGTTGCAATGAGGGCCCACTTATATACCTAGGCAGGTGCCCTTTCATGAAAGGTCATGTCCTTAGAGACATGCCTCTTCATTAACTAATCATTAATTAACTATAACTATGATTATTATTTAGTTATTTATATTCATGTTATTTTCATATAAAATATTTTCGTCCTTTCACAAATATCATAACCAAAGCCAGATACTCTAGTACCATTCATATACCTCTCTATCTCGTGATTGATTGTGTTGGGAATCTCGGGAATCATATACCATACTATGAAGACATGTATGGAGCCCTTCCATCACTTTGCCATCAAAATCAAAGCTACATTTATAGGAAAATGCGGGGTTGAGGAAAAGTGTTGCTGCATGACTGGGTTGATGGAGCATCTCAGTCCATTAACTACCGATCAAATCCATAACAACTTTTGTATATTAAACCCAAAGGTACCTATTATTGAAAATTATAGTAGGCGTAGTGCAAAGCTCCATTAGGCAATCTAGGTCTTATGGCAAGAAGAGATTGACCACCACTGTCACCTTAGTGTCTTCTCTTCAGCTGTTTAGTGGTGAAAGAAATCCCACAAGGGAGGGTTCCCTATAAAGATCACGTAAAGGACTTTTAGGTGATGCACGGTCTAATGATTGAGGGAAGGTACTGGTGGAGTCTAAAAAGGCTAAGATAAGATTTACCCAAGTCCAAGTACACCTTCCCAAGACCCTTCAGATATATTAGGACGTTGATATAATTAAGGGGTTGAGAGATATTCAATATGTTATGTAATGTCTGTTGGATGGTGTTGTCATTGATGTCAACCTTGGGGTTTGACTTTGACCAAAACACCAATCATTGATGTCAAACAGTTAATGAACACTTCCTATATTTGTTTGGATTATATCAAGTTGGAAGCTCCACTATCGGATGGTTGAAAACCCTAAGTTCTATGTTTGGGTTCCCTAGACTGAGGATATACCTTGAACTTGTTGAGGGTTTTTGAAGTGCCAAATCATTCAGTTTGGCTTGAAGATCCACATCGTTGGATTTTTCTCGTAGAGAAGTTTCCGGTGGTTTGTTGCACGCCACGTAATTCTTCACCGTTTGAGAGATATTCACGTTTGAAGTTGAAGACCCCAGCCAATGGGTCAAAACACCATAGGGAGTTAATGTAGCTTGGCAAGATCATCAAGTCAAAAGGTCAAATTATAATAAGGGTCATATCTTAAGAGAAAAGGTCGCCAAGTCAAAAAGTTGCCAGGTCAAAGGTCAAAGAAAAATCAAATTTAATTAACATTAAAATTTGAAATTAATACTAAAAACGTTATTATTATATATATAAAGTTATATAGTATATTATAAAGTTTTAATGGGGTTAAAATTAAAATTCTTTAAAAAGGCCTTTTAAAACTAAAGTTGGCTATCACTATATAGAGGCCGCTTTTTGACCATAACAAAATCTATATAAATGATTCCTTTTGTAACCTCCTAAGAAAATAAAAATTCAACGAAGATCCTTCTAAAACTACCTTTGCTTTGAATTTTATTCGACCTTAGTGGGACAGCGAGCTTCTATAGGAAAGTTTTTTTTGGTATTTTTGTTTGCTTTTTTGGGTAAAGGAAATTGTATTATAGGCAACGAACAAACAACGAGGATCCTCAACATTAAAAACTCAAGCAAAAAGTAACCATGGCACAATCTTCTGACATCACCATTTGCAAAACCCATTAATTGGCACACCTCTGCGATTTCTGGACAACACTGGTGGTCTAGGGATTTGCTATCACTTAACAACAAAAGTTCTCTATCCAAAACTTCAATCTCATACATTGAAACTAAGGCACTCATTTCTCAGGCCTGCGATAGGGCATGACTTGGCCAATGAAGTATTTCCTCAGGAGATTTCGGCCTAATTTCATAAAAGCAACGTATTTCTATCTACTAACTTCAGTGTCTGAAGTGCCATTGGTTTTGGCATATACATATTTAGGTGAATCCAACTTGTGACAACCCTGGTAATATTAAAAGGCAATTACAATAAGGTCTCAACTTGCACACACAAGGTAATCTTGGATAATTATTCAAGTGTCTACCAGAGGAAGTCAAGCCAATCCTTATTGCTGCATCAAATCAAATTAAATCTTTACATGTGACATCATACTTAGCACTCAAAGTAACTTTACATGGCACAAATACCTTGATGACATTAACGTCATTTCCTATATCTGACCAACTATAATACGTATGCTAGTAGCCCTCATTGGGCAAAGTTTGAGACAATTACGAGACATAGGGATGACCTAAGGCATCTAGGATTGTGCCTTCATTGGACATCAGAGCTCGGTACTTGCAACAACATAAGCAACTTGGCATAGTGATTTGGATGATTGCTCTATGAACCATTGAACGCATATTCATTCGTGAGCAATGCAGTGCAGTGAAAGTGCATGCCATGATCAATTTGAGTAGTGATATATAGTGGCGTACAATTGTCAGCGGTGATGTGTAGTAGCTTGCTTGAGTAGTGATAAGCAATGATCAGTTTGAGCAGTTATGTGCAGTGGCTAGTGATCAATTTGAACAGTGATATGTAGTGGTCAGTTTGAACAATGTTGTGCAATGATTAGTTAGAGCAGTGTTGAGTAGAGCAACGTTATTGTGAAACGTGGTCTGCCAACTCTTCAGGGTAGTAGGGTGGTGTGAGGCAGTTGATTGGAGTCACCGTTAGGCTGGAGCTTGAGAACATTTCAAGGCGGTAGGGTGGTGCTAGTGCAAGTTGTAGCCTGCAATAGGGCGTTGGAGCATCCTTTCAGTTGGAGCTAATAAAGCACAGGGCATTGGAGTGTACATCTGGTTGCATTTGGTATATAGGGTGTTGGAGCATCCGTCAGGTTGGAGCTTGAGATTTAGGGCATTGGAGCGTCTTCCCAGTTGTAGTTGGTAAAACAGGGTGTTGGAGCATCCTACAGGTTGCAGCCTCCTTTAGTTGGAGCTGAAAACTTGATGTTATTATTTCTTTTAAAGAGAAGAAGACAATTACTAAGAAGCGTTCTGTGGTTTTTGACCTGAAGGGGGTTTTCCACCTAAAATCTTCATGTCTACCATCTATATATTTTTGCATTGTTGTATGGTGTTGTTTACTAGTTTTGATATTTGATATTGAATAATAATAATATTGCGGAAGATTAACTAATGCTCTGAAAAAGATTAATAAAGTGCTAATTGCTAAGAAATATTGATTCACCCCCTTCTTAGTATTTCCAACAATGTCATATAACAACTATAAGAAATAACCTTTTGAGATCGATAAAGGAATAATGCTATCAATTAGGTAAGCAAGTTTTAGGGTAGGCAAGTGAGTTTTTATGGCTGAAATAGGCATAAAATAATAATAAATAAGATGATGTTAGTCTTAACTATAAGCTTTTACCATTTAATTTATGCTAGATGTTGCTTGATTCTAATTATTAAATGCAATCCCTATCAAGAGGGCAATAACACATCAAGATAAATTTGC